>CAWUFW010009208.1:0-600000 GCA_963921515.1 Calotriton arnoldi
CCCCCGTGGGTGAGGGTGGTAGGAGTGATAGGCATCCTGCCCCCGTGGGTGAGGGTGGTAGTAGTGGTAGGCATCCTGCCCCCTGGGTGAGGGTGGTAGTAGTGGTAGGCATCCTGCCCCCGTGGGTGAGGGTGGTAGTAGTGGTAGGCATCCTGCCCCCCGTGGGTGAGGGTGGTAGTAGTGGTAGGCATCCTGCCCCCTGGCTAAGGGTGGTAGTAGTGGTAGGCATCCTGCCCCCTTGCTGAGGGTGGTAGTAGTGGTAGGCATCCTGCCACCCTGGCTAAGGGTGGTAGTAGTGGTAGGCATCCTGCCCCCGTGGGTGAGGGTGGTAGTAGTGGTAGGCATCCTGCCCCCGTGGGTGAGGGTGGTAGTAGTGGTGGGCATCCTGCGCCCCTGGCTCAGGGTGGTGGTAGTGGTTGGCATCCAGCCCCCCTGGGTTGGGGTGGAGGTGCGCATTCAGGCCCCTGTGTGCATATGTGGCATTGGTGATGGGCATCCCGCCCCTATGGTGCTGCTGTTGCTGGTAAGTATATTCAGCATTCCCAGTGTATGTGTGTGATGTGTCGTGTACGTGTTGTATGTGTTTTGTGGTTGGTGTCTGACTTACCTTCTGCGCCGTACGCGTCCGTGCCTGTTCCGGTAGTAGATGTAGAATATTGGTATGATCGGGACGAAGGGATTCATGGTTGGTTCGTGTCGTTCGTCCTTCTCGTTGCTTCGCGTCGTCCTCATCGCTGGCTCGTCCTCGTCGCCCGCTCGTCCGCCGTCGCTCGCGTCGTCCTCGTCTGTGCTGTGTTCGTCTCGTAGCCGTGGATCGTGTTGTGGCGCGATTCGGAGCTTATGTGCGCCTCTCCCGGATGCTTTGACGTGCCGTGCGTAGCGACGGGTTCGGCGCGTACGGAAAGCGCATCGTACTTGTCCGGCCGGACGGGGCTGCATTTTCCCTTCCGTGCGACTCGATTCGGCGTTTCCGGATTCGCCTCGGTCGGAGAACAGGACCTGGTTTGGGTGAGGACGGCTCGGCCGGAATTCTTGCTGTTGTGCGCATCGTACTTGCTCGTTCGGTGTGCTAGTACGGATCGGTCGGGAAACTGGCTTTCGCATGGCTTTTTTCCCGACCGAATAGTATTGGGTGCGCCTCCGACCGAGATCGGAATCGGCCCCTTAGTGTTTCTCCATGACATGTCATGGAACACTATTACACTTTAACACTTTTTAGAATCACTAGAGAAATAAATAAATAAAATAATAATTTCTATTTTTAAGGGTAGAATCATATTGTTTATGAGTTAGCTGAACCAGGAGGTAGATTCTATCTTTACACCTCTTTACTCCCTCCCCCATTTGTTATTTTTCATAGTATTGACAGCGTGTAGCTGTGGGAGTCTCTCCTATAACCACATCAAGCAGAGGTGTTTTATAGACACGAAATACCTTATCCTGCTTAAATATTTATTTTGTCCTTTATCCTTATGAAACATACACTGACCTTTCACAGTTAGACGAGACAACACACACATACACTATGGCAGAGAAGACAGGACTGACCTTTACTGAGGAAGGAATAGAGCATATTATGTCAACACTGGGAAATTTTGAAGGCCTTAATACAGCGGAACCTTCTGTCAGTAATAATGACTGGGACAAAATTGAAGAACTAAGGCGTACTCAAATAAAAACTGCCCTCCATGGCTTACTAATGACAGAATACCTAAAAGTAAACGCAGCACCACAAGGACTGATTGTTCGAAATGAACCGTATATCTTTCAACAAGATAAAAGCTTTAAGATAGATTGGTCACAAATATCGTGGCATTGCACGAGAGACTGGTTTGTGCTAATAATAAAAACGGCAAGTAGATTAGCACAAGCATTGAAAGTGGAAATTCAGGAAATAGAAGTACGACTCAAAAGCTACGAATCACCAAGCACTTTCAAAAAACATCTTGAAGAATTAAATAAAACATTGAACGAATTTGAAGCAACATTGAAACAAAGCAAATATAATAAACTAAAAAAAGATACAAGCAGGTTCAATCATGAAAGGATATATCCTTACATCAAGGATGACTATAAGCCTAATCAACAAGAAACAACAGATGATGATTCCTCTGACACAGGATCCAACAGTTCGGGCTCAAGCCGAGGTAAGAGCCCAAGATATCAAGGAACAAGAAGCAATTACAGACGCCCATACCAGCATGGACCGAGAGGATGGGGCGATTTTCATGGGCCATCCATGTATCCACCACAACATTTTGGGCCTCCTCCTTTTCAACACCCCCAGGGAATATACCACCCATGGAACTACCCTCCTCAAGAATATGCCTTCTATGACCAAACCCATTTTTTAGGATCACGCCAAGGAAGAAACAAAAGAAGGAATCGAAGAGGGAACAACGTACACTGGACACCAAGGGAAGAGGAACAAGTGAGGGTATCAACCAGGAGCATGACACAAGCATCAACAAGCAGATAATGAACTTGGTGGTAAATTTAACAGATGAAAATCTTACAGCTGCTCAGATCTCAATTTTGGAGAAAGGATTAGGGTTTGTGCCGACATCGAATATGGACAAATTCCTACTATGCAAGGAAATGCAAGAATTTATGAGAAGATTGAAATTACAAGTCTTTTTCAAGGATAAAGAAAAAATTGAGACACAAGAAGGGGATACAGGCTTAAAACCAAAATCCACCTTCATACCACCTGACTCCACCCTCCCCATAGAATTGCTTACTTTTGAGAAAGCAGTCATGAAGGACTTGGAGGATTTAGACCCTATTACTAATCGAGTCTTTCAGAACATAACTAATGAAGAAAGAAAAGCGATACGAGAGCTAAGCAACAACCCCAAGCTGGTGATAAAACCTGCGGACAAAGGGGGGGCAATAGTCATACAATCTGCAGATCAATATGATCAGGAATGCAGACGCATCCTCCAGGATCAGAGGAATTATGAAATCCTAAGTCAGGATCCAACAGAAAGGATAAAGGTAAAAATAACAAGCATGATAGAAGAAGCAATGGCTCATGGATGGATGACCAAAAAAGAGGGCGACTTTTTGATCCAAGATTCACCCAGAACACCTTACCTGTATACTATTCCAAAGATACATAAGAGTCTAGAAAAACCTCCAGGTCGCCCAATTGTGTCCAGAATAGCATCCATTTTGGAACCAGTCTCTAGATTTGCAGACACATACTTAAGACCTATGGTACATAAAACATTCACTTATCTAAGAGACACTAAAGATGTCCTAGTACTCCTAGAAAATCTCTCTTTGACCCTCAACATCAACTTATGATCAGCTGTGATGTTGAAAGTTTATACACCAGTCTCCCCCACAATGAGACTTTAAATATCATTGAAGAAGTACTTTTCGATACAGACTGGGACTATCAAACACCTAGGAATGTTATTATGGAATGCTGCAACCTGGCATTGAGAGAGAACTTTTTTGAGTATAACCAGACTTTATATCTCCAGAAACATGGGACCAGCATGGGGAGCATTTTTGCTCCCAGCATAGCTGGTCTCTATGTTCATCATCTGGAGACAACAAAAATCCTACACCCAGACAACCCCTTTTACAACCACATAACCACCTGGAAACGGTATATTGATGATATACTTATCATCTGGGATGGGGATGAGGTGACAGCCAAACGTTTCATTACTTGGCTCAATTACCAAGATGATTTCTTAAATTTTACCAGTACTATTTCAAACAAAGAACTGGTCTTCCTTGACCTAAATATATCACCGAGGGATGGGAGACTCGTGACCACAACGCATTTCAAAACAACATCCAAGAATTGTCTACTGTTATATCAAAGCTTCCACCCTAAACATCTACGGGATAATCTCCCCTACGGTCAATTTTTACGTCTTCGACGCAACTGTACTGAAGTTACCGACTTCAAAATACAATCAAAGGATCTCAAAAAGAAACTTGATGCAAGACAATACCCGAAGAGGGTAATAGATCAGGCCTATAAAAGAGCACGTAACAACTGCAGAGAGAGTCTTTTAGAACCTGCCCAACCTAAGCCTGAAGACAGACGGCCATTCTGTATAACAACATACAACGCCAGCTCTAATCAGGTAACCAAGATCATTAATAAGCACTGGCGGATCTTGAACAGTGGTGGGATGAATCTCCCAAAACCAATTTTTTCGCACAGACGGGGAAAAAGCATTCGTGACATGATTGTACACACAAGACCCCGACAGATTGAACTAACTGGTCAATCAACAGCAATGGCAAAAATACACGGACACCACCCATGTGGGAAATGTATAGTCTGCCAACTAACAAGGAAGAGCAAAGAAATCACTTTTCAAAATGGCACGAAATGGGAACAGAGAAAATGTACTACTTGCAATAGTAGCAATGTAGTATACCTTATCACCTGTCCTTGTCTACTGGAGTATGTGGGAATGACAACACGCCCAGTTAAAATAAGGATAGGAGAACACAAAAGCAACATTAGGTGCAAAAAAGCACCACAAAAATGGCATCCCACTACCTAGAAAAAGGACACGTGCCAGAGGACATCTCTTGGACAGTGATCGAACAGGTCCCAAATGAAAGGAACCTTTTTGAGAAGGAACAGAGATGGGTGTTCCGTTTAAAGACAAATATCAGTGGTTTAAACGATGAAATTCCATGGGGCCAATTATGAATATTACTATGATCACTGGACTATCATGGAGAATGTAGTCCTAGATATGATATATAGTGTTCTTTTTCTCCCTGCTTGTCCCACTGAACATCTGAGGCCACCCCTTTTTTTTTTCCCCTTTTTTCTCCCCTGTTTGTATAAACAGAAGCTCATGTTCTTCGTTTGTGTATATATTTTCTGGATTTTCTCAAACAATGTTGGTCTTGAAAAGCCAACAACTTTTTTGATCTACTCCTTAGTAGTGATAACAGGACTATCACAAGTGTAAGGTCCTAAATATACTAAGTGAAAAATAACCGGTCATTCTAGGAACTATATTAATGCCTGACAGTCACAGTACCCTTGTGCAACATGCCCTTGGAACATTGTATATACTAGCCTTTATGGAAAGATCGGGCTTTTTTATCAGTCCAGGAAGTGGTTCTTTTTCAATACAGCATCGGCACATAAATGGCGGCCATCTTTGAATCCTTAGCATTCTAGTTGTTTTGTAAACCGGTTCGCGTTTTTTCCTTCAATTACACATCAGATAAATACTCGGCGTGAACGTATTCACAACGTTCCACGGAGCTGTACGGAGGTATTTACAGGCGAGGGCATAGCCTTTTTCATGTGAGTAAGACTCGAGCAGGTCTTTAAACGCGGCTCGTTTATTAAATACGAAGTAGTTTCTTCTGATCTCACTTTGAAATACATGGTGGGATCGGCGAAACACTAATGTCATGTGACCTCTTAATTTACCTACAGTGATTATTTCAAGGCAACCTCCTCTTCGGTGCAAGCTCATGAAGCCTGGTTATTAATCTAATAGCGTATGTACATAGTGCTTTTTCCTCTTTCTTTCTTTTGGTATAACGATAAAAACTTGCCATCAAGTGTGGTGTATTAGAAACTTGAGAAAAATATATCACGGCAATAACGATATAAAATATGCAATTCGTACAGTGTTTAGACATGACAGGTCGATTTGTTTCCCTTTGCGTGTCTCCCTTTTGAATGTATGATTGAATTTATCCTCATTTGCCTAAAAGTTGCACTTGAAGTTCATAGTAAACAGAACCACTTAGAAAAGAACGGATAATTGTGAATGTGTGTGTGATCGTGTTTTTGTGTTTTTCTGGTGTATGTTTCAGTTAATTAACATTAAGGTACCATCAGGTGGGCATTACAATCACTGGCTAGCATTAAGAAGTGTTGTGCACCAGAAACTCGATAAAATATATCACAGCAACATTGTGATTCCAAGTTATGGTGTTGTGTTTGATAAAACAATCTAATGGGTTGTTTTATGTTTTTTCATCATTACAGATTCCGAATTGGTTTTTGAAAACTACTAGGGGAAATTTTACCCCTGTTTTTCAGACATGTTTATTTTTGCATGTTTGTTTTGAAAGTTAGGCATACAACATATATAAATAAAGCAATATATCTTGAGTGCAGTAGGGATCAGATTAGGTCCTGACGAGTAAGCAGTGGGGACTGCTTATGAAACATGTTGACCCGGTAGAGGGCATCGCATTAGAGTATACCCCCTACACACCCCTTTTCAATTTTTAATGTTTCCAGCTAGGGAAGTGAATAAAATGTGTTTTTTCCACTAGCCAGGGAATTTTTAACTTTTGATTTATCACAGACCCTACCACTCTCACTTCTACACTACACATAGCCTATTTTCATAAATACAGTGCTCCCGCGTATCCGCAGGTTGTAGCACGCCCCGCCCCGTAGAGGGACCGGAAGACCCCTATGATGAAGCATGACACTATGGGATTCATAGTGTGTGAGGGGTATTTAACAAACACTTAGTGTTTCTCCATGACATGTCATGGAACACTATTACACTTTAACACTTTTTAGAATCACTAGAGAAATAAATAAATAATATATATTTAATGCTCATAAACTTTTTAAAAGCACTCAGAGTAACTGGATGATGTCATCAGTGATGTCATTTGAGTTGTTATCAGTGATGTCATCAGTGATGTCACTGACCAAGTCATGAGGGATGTAATATGTGATGTCATAAGCAGTGTATTGCGGGGGCGTGAGTTATAGGTAGCTCAGCTAAATACATATGCTGAAGTTCTCTGGTTTTGTATGAGTGGAATGTCAGCCTAACTATAATGTACCTGTAACCTTTTGTTTTTTCAACAAATTTTAAAGGTTTTTTAATTATATTACATAACTATAACATCCCTGTAACCTTTTGTTTTTTGATTGAATTTCCAAGGTTTTATTTATATATATACAGAAAAAAACAAAGGTTACAGCGATGTTATAGTTAGGCCCAGATTTCTCTCATACAAAACCACAGAAATTCAGCAGTTATAGTTACCTGAGCTAACTATAAGTTACGTCTCGCAATGCACTGATTATGACCTCACATATTACATCACTCATAACACAGTCAGTGACATCACTGGTGACATCTCAAATGACATCACTGATGACATCACTGATAACATCATCCAGTGATTGTGAGTGTTTTCTAAAATGTTTCCGAGTGTTAAACATATATAATTAGGTAAGACAAAAGTTAAATTAGTTACTTTGTGTGCTACTAATGAGTGATTCGATTTTAAAACATAGATTATGCAAGTGTCTGTGTAACTGTGTATCTCCATGTGTGAGTAGTCTTATGGGTAAGTGGCTGTGTGAGTGTCTTTATAGGTGAGTGAATGGGTGTTTAAGTGGTGTGTGGATGAGTGAGTAGGCATGTGAGAGACTATATAGATTAGTGAGTGGTTGTGTGAGTTTAAGGATTTTTTAATTATATTTCCTAACTATAACGTCCCTATAACCTCTGGTTTTTTGAGTGATTGCTAAAGTTTTTTTAATTCTATTTCCTAACTATAATGTATCTGCAACCTTTGTTTTTTTTAAAGTGAATTTCTATGTGTTTCTATTGCTATTTCCTAACTGTAGTGAGTGTGAGTGTCTGAATGGGTGTGGGAGTGACTGAGTGGGTGTGTGAATGTCTGAGTTGTTCTGTAATTGGGTGCATGAGTACCTGTGTGGGCTCTGCTCGTTTTCTGCTACATTTCTGCCCAGTTATGACCTTTGCAAACACGCCTCCTGGCGCACTTCTGGTTGGGGATGAAGTTCCCTTGGCTGCTGAGGCCCTTAGGGAACAAGAACCTCTATTGTTGCCGCCAGTAAGTTCCCCACAGCGGGATTGCTAAGACCTCGTCAGAGGCCCCGCCCTCTTTTAAACCACTCTGGAAATATGCCTTCTGGCGCAGTACTGGTTGGGAAATGAAGCACCCTTGGCTGCTGAGGGTCGTTGGGGCCACTTGCTGCTCATTTCTGACCTCTATTTTGCCCCATTCTGCTTGTTTCTGAACTCTATTTTGCTTCTATCTGCTCGTTTCGGAGCTTTATTTTGCCTCTTTCTGCTCATTTCTGACTTTTCCTTTGCCTTTTTTCTGCTAATTTCTGACCTCTATTTTGCCTCTTTCTGCTTGTTTCTGAGTGTTATTTTGCCTCTTTCTGATCTCTATTTTGACTTTTTCTGCTTGTTTCTCACAATTTTTTGTCTCTTTCTGCTCGTTGCTGACCTTTATTTTGCATCTTTCTGCTTGTTTATCACCTTTATTTTGCCTCCTGCTGCTGGTTTCTGACTTCTATTTTGCCTCTTTCTTCTTATTTCTGACCTTTATTCTGCCTCTTTCTGCAAGTTTCTGACCTTCATTCTGCCTCTTTCTGCTCGTTTCTGACCTTTATTTTGACTCTTTTCTCTTGTTTCTGACCTATATTCTGCCTCTTTCTGTTAATTTTTGACCTTTATTCTGCCTCTTTCTGCTCATTTCTGACTTCTATTCTGGCTCTTTCTGCTCATTTCTCACCCCTATTCTGCCTCCTTCTGCTCAATCTTGACCTTTATTCTGCCTCTTTCTGCTCATTTCAGACCTTTATTCTGCCTCTTGCTGCTCATTTCTCACCTCTATTCTGCCTCTTCCTGCTCGTTTCCCACCTCTATTCTGCCTCTTGTTACTCATTTCTCACCTTAATTTTGCCTGCTTCTGCTTGTTGCTGATCTTTATTCTGCCTCTTTCTGCTCATTTCTGACCTTTATTCTGCCTCTTTCTGCTCGTTTCTCACCTATATTTAGCCTCTTTCTGGTAGTTACTGATCTTCATTTTGCCTCTTTCTGCCAGTTTCTGACCTTTATTTTGCCTCTTCCTGCTAGTTTCTCACCTTTATTTTGCCTCCTGCTGCTCGTTTCTGGTCTTTAGTGTTCCTCTTCCTGCTTGTTTCTTACCTTTATTCAGCCTCTTTCTGCTCATTTCTCACCTCTATTTTGCCTCTTTCTGCTCATTTCTGACTTCTATTCTGCTTCTTTCTCCTCGATGTTGACCTTTATTCTGCCTCTTTCTGCTCGTTTCTGACCTTTGTTCTGCCTCTTGATGTTAGTTTCTCACATCTATTCAGCCTCTTTCTGCTTGTTTCTGACCTCTATTCTGCCTCTTGTTGCTCATTTTTCACCTTCATTTGACCTCTTTCTGCTTGTTGCTAACCTTTATTCTGCCTCTTTCTCCTAATTTCTGACCTTTAATCTACCTCTTTCTGTTAATTTTTCACCTTGATTTTTCCTCTTTCTGCTCATTACTGACCTTTATTGTGCCTCTTTCTGCCGGTTTCTGACCTCTATTTTGCCTCTTTCTGCTAGTTTCTCACCTTTATTTTGCCTTTTGCTGCTCGTTTCTGAACTTTATTGTGCCTCTTTCTGCTTGTTGCTGACCTTTATTTTGCCTCTTTCTGCTCGTTGCAGACATTTATTCTGTCAGTCAGTCAAAAAGTTGTTTATTTAGACCATAGGTCCTTAAACATATTCAGACATAAAAACCAAAAATCTTGATTTTAAAAACCATCTTAGGTTAAGAGCTATACAATACAATAAAACACCAAATCCAATATAAGAATCTTCTTAAATATAAAAATATATTCTATATAACAATTATTTAGATTCCAGTTAACATTTATAAAACTGGAGTACAATTCATTAACTCAATGTCAGAAATAAAATATCCATACTACACGTTTTTAATTATTTTTTTAACTTCAAGCATGAATTTCCCATTGCACATGTTACATCTAATGAGTGCATTTCAGTTAACAGGTCTATTACCTGTGTACGATTCTTAACCTCATATTTTAGGAAAATTGGTCGTAACCACAGTTTACGTGCATCAAGAACATTTAGACAATCTAATAAGATGTGCAAAATATCGGATTTAGTGCCTAGGTTACAGGTACATCTCCCTTCATAGTCAATCATGGCCCTTTTAATCCTATCATTCTCAAAACATGGATTTATCCCAATCCTTATTTTTAGTAATTCTCTCCTTAGCCAACGATTGGGAATAATATCCATATATGGGAACTGTTGACCCTCTTGCCAAGCTTTTATCATAAAACCTACAGAACCTTTCCCGTTCAAGTACTGCCTATCCTGGACCTGTGATATTTCTTTCCCTATTGTCCTAAGTTCCTTCTTACCTATGGTAGCGTAAAGGTTCTGCTGGCCTACGTCAGCCCTCAAATCCCTGCACACCATAGCAACCGTTTCTCTGACCCCTTTTGCCCACTTCATTTCACTCTGTAGCATCTCACGTTTACACCAAGAAGACACGTTTTGCTCCTCTTCACCGCCCAGGCGTTGCCAAAATCTTAATAGTGCCATGCTTGCCATTTTCTCCCAAGAAACCATTCTGGTTTCTAGTCTTATTGCCTGGATCATTGGGGATCTTGGTAGGGATAATATTTTTTTTACACATTTCCCTTCTTCCCCATCCCACTTCCTCTTACCACTTAGGAATAGCAAATCAGCCCCATATAAGAACTGAGGTGGTACCATAGCCGTGTAAGCCTTCAGAACTGGTCTATCCGTCATTTCTCCATAGGTATCATTGAATTTCCTCAGGCCACTAACCGAGGATAGAGTCGGAAGTTTTAATGCATTCAAATGTACTTTCCACATCATAGATTTTTCAAACCAAATTCCTAGGTATTTGTACTCCTTAACTATCTCCAATTGTATGGAGCCAAGGAACCAGTTGAAAATCTTCCTCTTTTTACAGAAGCACAAGATCTTAGTTTTTTCCAGGTTTACTGTTAATCTCTTCAGGCTACAGTACACACCAAACACTTTAAGCTTTCTCTGCAGACCTATCTAAGTTTGGTCCACAATCACAAAATCGTCTGCATAAAGTAAGCATGCAACATCCTTCCCATCTATTTTTGGACTGGCACCCCGCACCGTTCTCAGAGTGGCTGGCAGATCCGCTATAAATAAGGAAAAGAGTAATGGGGCCAAAACACACCCCTGCCTTTTCAATTGGTATCTTATGTGAAAGTGTTGCTTCTGTATCCAAAACAACCTGGGCCCAATTCTGAGAATGTAACCTTTGTATTATAGACAAATGAGAATGCGAATATCTAAGTCACCTAGCATTTCCCATAGCCTTTCGTGGTCTACCGGGTCAAATGCTGCCCAGAAGCCTACGAAACAGCAGAACAGATTACTCCACTGTTCCATCGACTTCCGGGCCATTGCCGACAACACAAAGCAATGATCAATTGTAGAGTGGCCCTCCCTGAAGCCGCCCTGCTCTAGAGGCACAATTTGGGTTTCCTCAGCCCACTCCTTAAGTTTTCCCAAGATAAATTTAGAAAACACCTTTTCACTGATATCCAATAGATTAATTAACCTATCATTTTTGAGATTCATTATATCCCCTCGTTTATGGATGTCTGATGATTGCCCCTCTCCAATTTATCTGCATATTCCCCAAATCAAGGATGCAATTGAACATTTTGGTGAAAAAATCTGCCCACCAGTCTGGTCTAGTTCATATAATTGCTGCCGGGAGATTATCTGGGCCCGCTGCCCGGGTTAGTGTTAACTTAGATATGATGCTTCTCACATTACATACTGTGAAAAGAGACCTAATATCTTGTTCCACCTCTGTCCATAATGTATCTTCCTGACTTTCTACACCGACCCCTTTTCCATATAACTCTCCCAGGTGACTATCCCAGGTGTCTCCATCACCACACAGTTCATAGCCCCCTGTTCCCTACCGGAGCCATCTTGGACTAATTTCCAAAACTATTTTGCATTTCTTATTTCCATAGCTTCCAATAATCTTCCCCAGCATTTCTCTTTATATGTTCTTTTTTGCTCTCTAATAAAGTTTTGATATAGTTTCCTTTCTTTCTGTAGGCTATTGAACGTGTATAAATCATACTTTAATCTCAGATGTCTTTCCTTTTTCCTTATATTCAATTTTAATTTTCTACATTCCTCGTTGAACCAGTTCTTGTTTTTACACTGAGTACCCCCCTTTCTATGATTCCTACGGCTATGACTTTTTAGGTCCACCCTTATACATTGCACTACTAAATAACACTTTCAAACCATCCTATATTTTCAGAATGAGGGATGCTCTCTAGTGTCTGGGCCTGCTGGAAAGCCGCTAACCTTCCCAAACACTCCTCTGTTAGACGAGTAGAAAGCCTTCTGGGGTAGTCCACATTTAGAGGGATAATGGTGTCTCTTAGGTTATTTTTACCTCCTACCATATTGAGTGTTAGCAGCCAATGATCACTTCCCTCCTCTTTCCTTACCTCAAAGGCTCTTATAAGTTTCAAGTCCCAAACATGGATAATTATATTATCTATAGGGCATAGTTGATTGGCAATCTTGAATGTCCGATTTGCTGGGCGATCTACTTCCATCCTACCGTTTATACAGACTAGGCCCAATGAGCCTAAAGAATTCCCTAGGGCAATATCTCGTGGTATATATCCCCTTCTAGGAAAGCAAGCGGGTGTGATCTTATAAGCTGCCAGTAGTTCTTTATACATTGGTCGACTCCACAAGGATCTAATTTATGGTTAAAGTCTCCCAACAGTATGAACAGATCTCTATGGTGTACCTCGATTATACCTTGCACATCTTTTTCAAATTTTTCCAGTTCTGATTTATACATTCTATTCTCAACCCCTTGCATATAAACGTTAACTATAACAATGCCTTCATACTCTGGGGTAGGATGCAGAAGGATCACTCTACCTGCCACTAGCCATTTACACTTGCAGGGGATCACCATTTTTTCTCATCTTCTAATGGAGCTAACAAGTTGTATCCATTTGCTAAGGTTATACCTTCTCTAACTGCCTCCAATGCAGAGGGTCTTATAACGATCTTAAGATCCTCCTTTTCTTCGCAACCCTGGTTAATAAGCCTAATTTGTCTTAAACCTAGCCCTGCATGGTTTAACAAAAAGGTTTTTTCACATTTATCCCCTTCCGAGATTTCATGTCTGGGGGTAAGTCTGATCCCTTCTTTAAGTAACTCCTTCTCAGCAGTTAATAGTGCTAACTTGACCAGTCGTGAGTACAACAGAACCTTTGTTATTTCTCTTCCCTTGCGGTTTACAGGGAAGCCAACTTGTCTTAAGGCGCTAGTCCCTATATTGCTCAATTTTTCACACTTGGAAAAGGTGGACAATAGTTGAGACCGATTTAGTGGGCTCAGTTTCTTAACCTTCTTTCCTTCGTTCTTTTGGTGTATTATTTCAAGGTATAACCATAAATCATTTTCTAAAGGAGTTACTTTCCATCCCCTTTTTTCCCTCCCTTTTTTCTTCAGTCTCGTTACTTCCCCTTGATTTATTCATACCTTTAGCACACACATCAGCACTCCTTGCCTGTGCTCTAACCTTCTTTGATCTGTCTAACATTTGTTTTTGCTCGCTACTCTTCCGCCCTGTCCATTTCTTTTTCCAGTGCCCGATTTTAACTCTACATTTCTTACCCTATGCTCTTTTTCGTGGGGGTTCTCAGACCCACTGCACCCTCCTTCTATATTGATGATTTCCTTTTCCTTCAATTTTAAATTCATACTGTTCCCCTTCCTGCACCTTTTTACCACTCTCTTTGTCCTAGGTATATATTGTTTATAGCTCCTTGCTTCACCCAGTTTCTTTGTGAGCATTGGATAACGTGAAATATACACACATTGTTTTGCAATCTGTGGAGTTACTTTGTTCTCCCCTCCCTTCTGCTGTTGAATACATTCCGTGGATTTTTCCGTGGATTTTTCTTCAATGATTTGTCATTCAGTTTGTTTCAGTTCCCCCACAATTAGATTTAACTGGTCTTTCTGGATTTTTAAAATGTCATTGTTCATCACTGATACCTCCAGTAGACCTTGTAGCGTTTTTTGAAGGGTCAGCATTACTTCTAACATTGAGGCACTTGAGGTACCTGTCAACTTAAGGTTAGAAATCGAGCCTTCTGTCAGGTCATTCCCTTTAGCTGGCTGCGATTCCATTCTTTCATTAATCTCCATTTGCCCTCCTTCTCCTTCTCCATTTGTTGCCCCCAAGCTACTAAGTTCACTGTCTACACTCCCCTCCCCATCGGAATTCCGCAGCTCAAGGTCAGTGAAGAAGCAGGGTGATGAGGATAGTCTTGGCTCTGGCAGAAAGTCACTTAAAATTGATATATCATGCTGACAGACATCGGGCGAGCCTGCATCCTGTAAGGTCAGGCTTTCTGCTAATGCATGTGTCCTCACCCGTGGTTGTGAGTCGATGGTTAGATGATTCTTCATAAAGTGTTTACCGACAAGGGGGCATATTAGCAAGACCCACGTTAAAATTATCGCCGTTTTAGCGGCAGGAAACTGCCACTAAACGGCGATAATGGGCTTGCTAATATGCGTTATAGAATTCCAATAGAAGCCCAGGTTAGATGTCCTGCACACGTGGGTCTTGCTAATATGCCCCAAAGTCTTTTATTGACTTAGTGAAAGATGCTCCATTTATTGTTCCTTCTGAACTGTTTTGTTTGGGGGTTTTAGTCTCCAGTCGTTTGGGATAATTATTGCAGCTTGGCCCTGGTGTTACTTCCTCCATACAACTGTTGTATCCTTCCCTTTTGGTTTTAATTCCTTCCGACGCTTTTCTTTCTTCTTCTGAAGTTCTAGTTGCCTTTACATGGGTATTTTGTCCCCTACGGGCTTTAGTTCTCCCCAGGGCCATATCTTACTTTTTGTTAATTAGCCCACCCTGACTCGAGGAATGACCACGGCCCATCCTTTCCGGAAATTAGTCACGCTATTTTCTCCTACTGCACGACTGCACGACTCCAGTCAGGATAATCGGGGTGTGCCAATCAACATTCAACATTCAACAAACATTTTTGAAGTCAGAATTATCTCTCTCCCAAATTCTTTCCAAGTACTTACCTCTGCTCACCATCCGACCTTACCGACTTGCGCCCCGTGCCTCCACCGTCCAAAGGGAGTAGCTTCTCTATTACTCCATGTCTATGTCTATGTCTCCAAAAACCAATATTTATTTTCCCGTCCTCCTGAAGGCAATCTGTAGGCAGCGACTCCCACACCCTAGCTTAGGGGGCCACTCAAAGGCCTAACCCTTCCTTGATCTGGATGCTCACGATGTCCAGGGGCTTATTTTCAATTTGCTTCAACTTGACTCCGAGCACCAGTCCTGCTCGTGCAGTCTGAGGCACCGGATTTCTTCTATGGGCTGGCACCTTAGCAGCTTAGCAAGGGGGCAATCACGGAGTCTGTAGGCTCCACCACACGTCCCCCCCACGAGATTGACTTTTGGCCAGCCACCAGCCTCCAGCAATAAACGCGGTCCTTGGCCACCAGCTCCGGCCTTATTCCATTACTCCGTCCACCCGCCGGTTCAGCAATTCGGCATTCCCAGCGATTCAGCATTCTCTGCGTTTTCCGGCACTGCTGCAAGGAGGGGGTCACGCAGGTTACGCTGATTACGAGGCGTTCACGGCTTGCACTAGTCGGCGGTCAGGTCAGGTGAGCAGACATTTATTCTGCCTCCTTCTCCTCGTTTCTGGCCTTTATTTTGCCTCTTTCTGCTCGCTTCTGAACTTTATTCTGCCTCTTTCTGCTCGTTTCTTAACTTTATTTTGCCTATTTCTGCTAGTTGCTGACCTTTATTCTGCCTCTTTCTGATCCTTCCTGACCTTGATTCCACATCTTTCTGCTACTTTCTGACCTTTATTCTGCCTGTTTCTGCTCCTTTCTGACCTTTATTTTCCCTCTTTTTGTCCGTTTCTCACCTTAATTTTGTCTCTTTCTGCTCATTGCTGACCTTTATTCTGCCTCTTCTTGCTGGTTTCTCACCTTTATTTTGCCTCTTGCTGACCTATATTTTCCCTCTTTGTCCTCATTTCTGTCCTTTATTTTGCCTCGTGCTGCTGGTTTCTGATGTCTATTTTGACTCTTTCTGCTTGTTTCTCACCTTGATTTTGCCTTTTTCTGCCTGATTCTCACCTTTATTTCACCTCTTGCTGCTCGTTTCTGACATTTTTTCTGCCTCTTTTTGTTAATTTCTCACCTTTATTCTGCCTCTTTCTGCTAGTTTCTCACCTTTATTTTGCCTCTTTCTGCTTGTTGCTGACCTTTATTTTGCTTCTTTCTGCTTATTGCAGACCTTTATTCTGCCGCTTTCCACATATTTCTGACCTTTATGCTGCCTCTCTCTGCTCATTTCTCACTTCCATTCTGCCTCTTTCTGATGGTTTTCTTACCTTTTTTTTGCCTCTTTTTGCTCTTCCCTGGGACCGTGGGGTGAGCCCCTGTGGTCCCAGCTGGCTCTCTGCCTCATGTGAGAGCCAGCATTGCAGCTGCACGGAGGGAACTGCTGGAAAGGCAGCTCCCTCCATGCAGGAGCAATCTGTTTCATCTCTTTATTTATGAGAAATATACCCCGGCACTCAACATTTTCATACTATATCTATTCACGACATCAATTGGTCCTAATAAAGGTCTGTTTAATTATTTTCACAGGTACTGAACAACAGAAAGAAAGAACTATTTCACAAAAAAAGAGAACTATTTTTTGTTAAACATTTCCTTAACAGTTTTTTACAGTTCAGTTAAGGACAAGATACATTTGTTGCATTTTTTTTCTCCAAAAAATTAGATTTTCCAGTCCAAATTAGAACAGCAATGTTCGGTGATGATAAAGAACAGCCGACATCATTGATGTGACTTTTTCAAGGCTGTGTAACAATAAATGAATATAAGTTTCAATAATACTATGACAGCACTAATGGGTAGATTAAAAGAATAGTTGATTTGGTGCCCAACCTAAAGTAAGTGTTTTTACCAGATGAAGACCCAAAAGAGAAATAGTTCAGTGAGTGGTAGATCAGCAATGAATAAGGTGTTACCAAGATGATAGTAGCATGTATAGAAAGTAATATTGAGCTAGCCTTTTATAATTACACATTTGCAGTGAGAAAAATAAGTTGAGAAAAGTAAATATTACACCAGCTGTGGTAGATTAAATATAGCTAAAATATGGTCTACCTTCAAAAAGACTGTCTCAGCGTAGCATGAAGTAACATGCGAGACGTATAGTATGGCAGAGGAAGGAAGTCGTCCCAAGAGCTTCTTAGTACCAGTCTTGGCTGGTATATGCATAAGAAATAATACAAAAATGTTGTCAAATGTTTATGTCCCTATGTTGAAGGTCTAATATGATTCATGACCTTCTAAAGTGATGAACTTGCATATACTTGTGCGGTTATAATGGCTCCAATTTTGGATATCCTCTAAGTAACAAGCGCAGGAGCGCAGACTTATTTTTTGTTTAAGTTTCTACTGCGGATTTGCGGCTCCATCGCGTTTTTGTGGCAAAAATGTAATTGCTTTTTGGCCCTGTCGGTGTCCTTCTGGGACCCCATCACCAGATCTAAGGGGTCAGGGATTTCCTGCTGTGGCGTCTTTTCTTTTTTGTAAACATTTTTTCTGGGATTCGACTGAAGCAGAGTACCAAGATGGCTGCCAACACTTCCTGGTTGAAGTGCTGGCACCCAATCATATCTCATCATGAGATCGGGTGGGTTCACGGAGCCTTCGTGTCCCTAAATATGAAAATTTGAATTCCCTTTAATATCTCAAAAACTACTGAACAGATTTAGACCAATTCACAAATAGGGTTGCTTTCTACACCAACAACCACCTGTCTGCGAAATTTAGCTTAAAAAAGAAATTAGTAAACCGTGGCAATTGACCTCTCTAATGAGGTACATAGATATAATTCGAGTCCCATGAGTTCTTTGCATGTTTACAGTCCCGACCTATGAATCACTGTACCCAGGGATTTTGAAAGAATGGGCAGACTTCACAACAAAATCACGCAAAGTAATGATGCAGATATTAGTGAAGTACGCAGAGTTGGATGTAGTCCACATTCATAAGGAAATCAAAAATCTTAAAAAAGGCTTTGAGCAAGAAGAGAATCAGGTGGCACTCAAGGAAATGGAAACAAAATGATTGACAGATTAACGAAATAGAAAGAAGAAATTAAACTTAAAAAACAACAAACGTTTCAACGCGACAAATGTGAATATGCAGAGGGTAGAGTGCTAACATTTGCCAGAAAGTATGACCTATTGTCTCCTCCAATGATGGAATTTTGGAATATACTGCCATCTATATTGATTTCTTTCTGTTTCTATATGTGGTAACTTTGCCAGCATATTGTGGAGTCAGTGAAGAATTTCTCACTAAAATTGAAAATATACGTTGGGATGACTCATTCAAAATGATTATGATGGATGTCATGGCACTTTATACATGCATTGACCACCAGTTTGGTGTGAGAGCCTGTGAACATTTTTTAAAAAGGAGATTAGCCAGCTTTTATGAACATAAAATGCTCCTTAACATGGTTTAATTTTGTTTGAAAGAGAACATCTGTATACATGATGGAGTCTTTTACCGCCAAAAGATAGGGACCGCATGGGCACCTGCTTCACCTCCAGCTTCGCAAACCTTGTGATGGGCTGGTGGGAGGAGGGGTGGCCTGGGCGGAAGAAAATCAGGAATATGCCTAACATATTTTAATTTGGGCCCAATATATTGAAGATTTATTCAGCTTATGGAATGGACCCCCTGAGAAAGCATGAATTTTTCCTTACAAGTTGAACAATAGCCTCTACAATCTGAGGTTTACTTCCACCATGACCACCATAGAAATATATTTTTCGGATGTAAAGTTGAAAGCGCAGGAGGGTAAGATTCAAAGCACAGTATGTCATAAGGACAGTGCTGGAAATAGTGGCCTACACTATAGTACCTTTCACCCCAGGAAATTGATTAATAACATTCCCTACAGGGAAATGCTAAGACTTAAAAGAATCTGTAGTACTGAAACTGAACTTGTCACATAGATGGTGGATTTCAAAAACGCTTCAGAAAAAAAGATTATTCGAATAAGATCTTGGAATCAGCAGCTAAGAAAGCTGACAAGGAAGCAATTGCTTCATCCCAATGGGAGTAAAATATCTACTGAACAGTGCATCCACTTTATCACTAGATATAATGGTTGCTCACAAGGTGTGGCCCATGCACATAAGAGAGGTGGGGTGGGGGGTGGAGGGGTTGTGTGGGGGGTATTCGACAGACGACTATGAGGGAAACGTTAAAAAAAACCAAAACTACTTACCATGCGCCACACATTTAAGTTTCGCTTTTTGTCGTCTGTCGACTCCACCCTCCCCTGCCCCACCGCTCTTACCTGCATGGGCCGTAACTGTTGCTTACAAAGTATTTTCAAACTTATGTGTAAACACTGGGCAATTCTTAAAAGTGATAAAGTTATAGGTCCTGAGTTACCTGCCCATCCAGCCATCACATATAGAAAAGGAAAATCATTGAGAGATGAGCTCACACTCAGTTATCATGGAGATATTCACAATCAGGGAACCTGGTTACGACCTGTAAAAGGCTTCCACAAATGTGGAAAGTATAAAGCCTGCAGACATATTTCCCAAACTTATGTTTACCATACATCTAATGGATGTACAAAACAGATTAGGCAATGTTTTAACTGTGCCTCAGTTCTTTACGTATATGTCCTGGCTTGACCGTGTTCATTAATGCATGTGGGAAGTACAATTTTCCTCTAAGGGAGCGGGTTTTGAAACATCAAAGGGCAACCAGAAACCTTCATTTTTCTTACCCAGTGGAGAGTCATTTTGCAGATAAATATATATATATATATATATATATATATTATCTACTGGCGGTCGCCAGTAGATAGTTATAGTTAGGACCTATTTTCCATAGGAAATCCGCGACATTCTATTTGAAATAATTCTTGCGTCGGTTGACGAATCTTCGCGAAATTTTCAAACTTTATGGCCCGCTCCGGTCCGCTCCTACCCTGAAAGTCTCAGGGTGATTCGTCAAGCGGGGGCCGAGAAAAAAGGGGGGTCCCAAAACGTGTTTTCCCCATTCATTTTCCCATAGGAAACTTTAGACACGGTTACAGCTCGAACTGCTGAACGGAATTACACCAAATTTGGCAAAGAGGTAGTTCTTGGTTCAGAAAGAACCCTTTTTGTTAAATGGTGTAAATCCGTTCAGTAGTTGCGGAGAAATTAAAAAATAAGAGTCAAAAAATCTATTTCCCATAGGAAACTTTAGACACGGTTACAGCTCGAACTTCTGAACGGAATTACACCAAATTTGGCAAAGAGGTAGTTCTTGGTTCAGAAAGAACCCTTTTGTTAAATGGTGTAAATCCGTTCAGTAGTTGCTGAGAAAATCAAAAGTAAAAGTACATATATATCTATGGCCGCGTCGGATTCGCGCACCCTCCCGATCACGAGCTGTCTGCTAATTGGCTGTCAACACTCCAAACCAGGACGTGTTGGCAGCCATCTTGTTCCTCGGTAGAACAAGAAAGCAGTAAAAAAAGTGTGCAAAACGCACAAAGGGGGCAGGGTAGAAACACCCTGACCTCCTAGGTCTGCTCAGGGGTCCCACAAGGACCCCCTGGGCAGAAAAAGCATTTAAAAATCGGCAGGATGCGCTCAGGGAGCGCGAATCCTGCCGAAAAAAATCGAAGGGCGGTCTCCCGCGCTTCGACTGTATTTGCCCCCGGGTGGCCCAAGTCCCGGGGGCATGGTGGGGGTTACATTTATGTATGGGGGGCCTCAAAGGGCCCCCAAGCCCCGGGGACCGCCACCCCCCGGGGCTTTCTTTTTAAAATGGTGCGGGAGGGCTCTGAGCCCTCCCGCAGCCCCGGGGACCACCACCTCCCCGGGGCTTCTTTTTTTTTTTGTTTTTCCTGTGTGTGGGGGGGGGGGGCTCGAGCCCCCCCACACGCCCCGGGGACCGCCACCTCCCCGGGGCACTAACAAATTAAAATGGGGGTCCGTTTGGACCCTCGAAGCCCCGGGGACCACCACCTCCCGGGGCTTTGCTGATGTGGAGAGGGGGCCGTGCGGCCCCCTCCTTGAGCCTGTGGTGGCCCTGGGGACCGCCACCCCCAGGGCCGGCTCCTGCAGTGTCCCGGGGTGCCTACCCCCGTGACACTGCTGTTTGCAATGACAGGACGGAGCCTCGTGGCTCCCGTCCTGTCATTGCAAACTGTTTTGGATATTGGAAGAGAGAGCAGGGAAACCTGCTCTCGCTTCCAATATCCAAAGACAATTGCTTTTCCACACGGGGAGCAGCATGTTAGCTGCTCCCCATGTGTAAAGCAATGCCGGCTCCCGTAGGACACGGGGAGCCGGCGGGACTGTGGGGGTTTGGGGACCCCCCACAGTCCCCAACCAGAGGCCAGGCCCCGGGGGATGGGGTCCCCAGGGCAAGTAGTGGCTCGGGAGGGGGCCACGCGGGCCCCCTCCCCAGAAATAATTTTTTTTTTTTAATTAAAAAAAAAAAAAGGGGGTAAGGCCCTGGGGGATGGGGTCCCCAGGGCCCAAAAATAAGAAAAGGAAGGGGGCCACACAGCCCCCCTTCAGGAAAAAAAAAACAAAAAACGATCGGCCCGCAGGCCCCGCCCCTTCCTTCACCACTCTGCAAACGCGCCCTGGCGCGTTTGCAGATGGGGAAGTAATTCCCCTTGAATACTGGGGTCCCTGGGGCCAACTAGCCCACCAGGAACCTCCAGTATGCGCCAGGGGCTGCGTTGCAGAGAGGTGTACAGAGGCCACGCCCCTTTATACACCTCTCTGCAACGCAGCTCTGTGGCGCTTTTGGAGGTACATGGTGGGCTAGTTGGCCCCCAGGAACCCTCAGGATTCAAGGGGACTTAATCCCCCAACTTAAAACGCGCCACGGGGCGCGTTTGCACAGTGGTGAAGGGAGGGGCGGGGCTTCAGGTGACATGTGTGCAAACAGGCCCCGTGGCGCGTTTTAAGATGGGGAATTAAATCCCCTTCAATCCTGAGGGTCTCTGGGGCCAACTAGCCCAACAGATACATCCAGAAAGCGCCACAGAGCTGCGTTGCAGAGAGGTGTAAAAGGGGTGTGGCCTCTCTACAGTCTCTGCAATGCAGCCCCCTGGCGCATACTGGAGGTTCCTGGTGGGCTAGTTGGCCCCTAGGGACCCTCATGATTCAAGGGGACTTAATCCCCCAACTTAAAACGCGCCACGGGGCGCGTTTGCACAGATATCACCTCAGGCCCCGCCCCCTACCTTCACTATTGTGCAAATATTCCTCTAAAATCTGCCGAACTACGAATTCGGATTTACTCACCTGTTATCAGGAGAGACCTCAGTGCTGCATCTTTCAGCCCAGTACTAATCCTGAAAAGTAATTTTAACCGTACTTACCAGTAACTTGAATTTCCTTCCATAGGATATCATTGCCTGCTTTTTGCTGAAAAAGTTTCTAAGTGTTGATTTTTGAAACATACAAATATTCCTCTAAAATCAGCCGAAATACGAATTCCGATTTACTCACCTGTTATCAGGAGAGACCTCAGTGCTGTATCTTTCAGCCCAGTACTGGTCCTGAAAAGTAATTTTAACCGTACTTACCAGTAACTTGAATTTCCTTCCATAGGCTAACATTGACTGGTTTCACTTGGAAATTCTTCTAAGTGTGGAGTTTTGGAACTTTAAAATATTCCTCTAAAATCAGCCGAAATACGAATTCCGATTTACTCACCTGTTATCAGGAGAGACCTCAGTGCTGCATCTTTCAGCCCAGTACTGATCCTCAAAAGTAATTTTAACCGTACTTACCAGTAACTTGAATTTCCTTCCATAGGATATCATTGTCTGCTTTTTGCTGAAAAAGTTTCTAAGTGTTGATTTTTAAAACATACAAATATTCCTCTAAAATCAGCCGAAATACAAATTCCGATTTACTCACCTGTTATCAGGAGAGACCTCAGTGCTGCATCTTTCAGCCCAGTACTGGTCCTGAAAAGTAATTTTAACCGTACTTACCGGTAACTTGAATTTCCTTCATAGGCTAACATTGACTGGTTTCACTTGGAAATTCTTCTAAGTGTGGAGTTTTGGAACTTTAAAATATTCCTCTAAAATCAGCCGAAATACGAATTCCGATTTACTCACCTGTTATCAGGAGAGACCTCAGTGCTGCATCTTTTAGCCCAGCACTGACCCTGAAAAGTAATTTTAACCGTACTTACCAGTAACTTATATTTTCTTCCATAGGAATCCATTGTCTGGTTTTCAGCTGAAAAGTTTGTGTCGATTTTCACAAACTACAAATATTCCTTAAAAATCGCCTGTATGACTTAAACGCATTCTTTCAACTGTTTACAGGAGATGCACCAGTGCTGGATCCAGGATCCAACACTGAGTAAGAAAAAGTAACGATAACAGTTTTTACCTGCTAAGTGAATTTCCTTCCATAGGATAACATTGGTGATTCTATGAGAAAAAGTTTCTAAGTGTCAACTTTTAAAATACAATAATATTCCTTAAAAATCACTACTGTAACCAAAACGCTTTTACTCAACTGTTTACAGGAGATGTCCCAGGACTGAATCTAGGATCCAGTCCTGTGGTTAGAAAAGTAATCCATAAAGTAACTAATTGCATTTAACTAGAAATTCACATTGAGCTGAATGTTGCATTGTGTTTGAAAATGTGTTGGCCTTTGCAACAACTGTAACTACTGTACTTAAAAGTCTATTGCCTATGTGCAAAGTATTTAAACTAAAGTAATTCATTCTGAGAAAGTATTTTTTGTAATGTATAATGTAATTACAATGTAATTTAAAAAATAAAATATGTAAAAAAAAATGTTTCTAAAAATGTAGTAAATCAGTATGAAAAAAATAAATATAACAATTAATACATTTAAAAATTGTCATTTACAAAACCTTTGAAATTCACTGAAAAAACCGTAGGTTTCAGACATGTTATAGTTAGGAATTAGCATTTAAAAAACCTTTGAAATTCACTGAAAAAACCATAGGTTTCAGACACGTTATAGTTAGAAATTAGCATTTAAAAAACCTTTGAAATTCACTGAAAAAACCATAGGTTTCAGGCACGTTATAGTTAGAAATTTGCATTTAAAAAACCTTAGAAATTCACTGAAAAAACCATAAGGTTTTAGGGACAGTTATAGTTAGTTGGACATTGCACTCGTACAAAACCCGTAAAATTCCCCCGTTATAGTTAGTTCAGGTAATTATAACTCGCACCCCCGCAATGCACTGCTGATGACGTCACATATTACATCACTCATGACATGGTCAGTGACATCACTGATGACATCACTGATGACATCTCAAATGACATCACTGATGACATCACTGATGACATCATCCATGTGAGAATTTAATGCATCTTCTCACACCCTAATATAAGTTTTGAAACACCCACTCTAAATTACAGACTGCCATTCTCAAAACCATACACACTCCAATACCAATAAGTACATACCCACTCACTGATTCTTAGGTCTACACACACACATCTACTCACTCACCCGTACAGTCACTCATACTTACAGTCACTCAGAACAGGACTATCATATGCACTCATACACCTATATAAACACTCACACAACGCAACTCATCCATAGAGGTACTCACACACCTAGTCAGTCATGCAAATAATTAATCACACTCCAATTTACTCACCTATACAGTTATACACACCAGCTCACTTACTCATAAAAATACTAGCACATTCTTACGCTCCTATGCAATCACTGATGCAAGCACACACATCCATATAGCCACTCTCACAATCACACACTCTCACTTATAGCCATTTATATACTCCAACACACATATATACTGCCTTTCACATATGTAGTTACTCACACATGTACCACTGAGATATACATTCAATCACTAACACACCCATACACACACTCACCCACCCATACAGTCCATCACAGACGCACTCTTGAAACCATGCACCCAGTGAATCACCCACTCACACATCTATGCACAGAGTCACACTCACCCCACCCACACAAACACTGAGGCACCCATACAGATACTCAGAGAACCAATCCATAACCCATATAGACACTCATTTAGCTAGTCAGAAACCCCATGCAGCTGCTTACACAACAACAGACAGACGGATACAGACATTCACACAGTTTAGTCACTCACCCATGCATCCAGTAAGATACGTTTAATCACTCACTTATAGACTCAGTCACGCACCTACTAAATCATCCATTCAGACACTTATACACCCACTCATTCTTCAATACGCCTTTCCCTATATATATTAAACATATTTAAACTTTACACAAACACACAGTCACTGGATGATGTCATCAGTGATGTCATTTGAGATGTCATCAGTGATGTCATCAGTGATGTCACTGACCATGTCATGAGTGATGTAATATGTGACGTCATCAGCAGTGCATTACGGGCGCGAGTTATAGTTACCTGAACTAACTATAACGGGGGAATTTCACGGGTTTTGTACTGAGTGCAATGTCCAACTAACTATAACTGTCCCTAAAACCTTATGGTTTTTTCAGTGAATATATATATATATAAAACCAAAGGTTACAGGGATGTTATAGTTAGGCTCAGATTTCATTCATACAAAATATTAGAAAAACTTACGCCCCGCAATGCACTGCTAAGAACTCACATATTACATCACATGGTCGGTGACATCGCTGATGACATCACTGCTGACATCTCAAATGACATCACTGATGACATCATCCACAGGACTACTCACACACCCACACAACCACTCACATATCCATTCACAAACCCTTACAGATACTCACACACCTACTCACTCATCCATAGAGCCACTGATATACCCACTCACTCACTCATACAGCCACTCACACAACCAGTCACTCACCCATACAGCTACTCATGCATCCGGCCAGAGAGAGAGAGCAGTTAAGATTGGGCTGGAGTTTTGGGTAGGACGTCACCACGTATGTGGACATGTACTGGCCTCACCCCACAGCCATTGGAGAACACTGGTAGATTTTGTGAACAATTAAACTGACCAGCTTTAGTTTTCAAATGGCCAAATGGCACGTGCCGTTGATCTACGCCCCGCCAGCAGTTTGCAGAGTTTTTGTTGCCAAATTCCACGCTCCAAGTGGAGCGCAGAGTGGGAATAACTCAGTGAACTCTGCCCATGGAGCGGAGTTCACTGCTCACTGTAGGAAAGTGCCCCTTTTTGCATGGTTGCCCCCCACTTTTTGCATGATGTTGATGTACTTTGACTGAGTGTGCCCTGGGTTCCAGCCACCCAGGTACCCAGGGCCTATGTTCTTTCACCAAACTGTACTGTTGCAAAACCCAATTGGCAACTCTCTGGCCACATGTAAGCTCCTAGTAAAAGGTACCATAGGTACCAAGGGCATTGTGACCAGGGAAGAACTCTAAGGGCTGCAGCACTTATTGTGTCACCCTTAGAGGCCATGTACCTTTACACATACATATAGCTGCGTGTTTTGATGCAGAGCAAAGTGAAGAGTCAACATGGCACACATCCCTGTGTGCCATGCCTACAATCCACTGCCCTGGCATAGGTAAACCACCCCTCTAGCTGGATGCACTATACCAGTGGTAAGGGTGCAGGCGCATGAGCCCTATACCCCTACAGTGTCTAAATCAATTCTTAGACATTGCAAGTGCAGTAATGCCATGAAGAGTACATGGAATGGGAGCTTGTCATTACGAACTCCACAGCATCATAATGGCTTTACTGAAAATTGGGAAATTTGGTATCAAACTTCTCAGCACATTAAACCCACACTGATGCCAGTGTAGGATTTAATGAAAAATACACTGAGGGTACCTTAGAAATGCCCCTGAAAAACAACCTAATACTAGTGTCCTGGCTGAGTGGCTGCTCCACCACCAGACCGATTTCTGGACCCCTGGGTCAGGAGCCTCCCGTTCTCAAGGTCCTGAAACAAACCACATCCTGGGACGACATGCCAAGTCTGCCACCTTTCTGAGCTACCCCAGCCATTTGTTGCTCCCAACAATAGGCCCCTACTGGTTCTGACCCCCACTTTGTGTGGGAGAATCGGCAGGAAAAGCAAGATAGGAAGAGAGGTGTGCCCACCTTTGCCAACCCCACCCCTCAGGAGGGTGAGGCGAGGTAAAGCACAAATCTCAGTCCCTGCCATCTTACAGGTGGGGGACCCAGCCAACCAGAGTGAGGCTCATGCCCCCCTCCCACTGAAGGGTGGCATAATAGGGGTTGTACCCACAATTCAAGGAAGGGATCCATTGGTCCTGACCTCTATCTACCTGTAGCGCCCCTAAATTTAGTATTTAGGGGCAACCCTGAACCTTGCCGCCTCAGACGAGTGCCGCCAAGGAGAAACAAGAAGAAGAAGGACCAAACAGCTGTGCTGAAAGAAGAAGACTGACTTGGCCTCAGCCCTACCAGCCTGTCCCGATCTCAGTCTCCTCCAGCAGAACCTCAGTGCGTCCTGCAGCCAGCAGCCCTTGAAAGCCTGGAGAACCTGCACTGCCTTCATGACCAAACAGACTCTGCCTCCCGTGAGCACCAGACTTGCTCAAAAACCAACCGACTCTGACTCTGGCCAATTCCGTGAGTCTCCACCACTCCACTCCCGGCGCCCTGAGTTCGAGCCTGAGTGACCCAATACCCTAAGGAGGTCTTCCTGGTGAGCTTAGCCTGGAACCCAGTGACCCCTGAACCTCCAAAAGTTCCTAACCCGAACCTGCTGGCAATAGCTGAAAGGTCCCCTCAACTGTGACCGAAGGCGACACCCTGACCGACTCTGTGACCGAAGCGGTCCAGAAGATCAAACCGTGACCATCTGTCTGACTCCCTCTCCGAATGCTGGCGGTCACAAGACGATGACTCCCAAAGACCCCATTCGCCTGCAGCCGCTGGCTGACTCTGAGCGATCCTCGACCGAATCTGCAGCATCAGCCAAGATCTCATCCTACACCTGGCTGCCTCTGTGCCGCTGGTTGTGTAGTTCTGTTGTTGGCCATTGGGCCCTACCGTGCTGATTCCAACCCCAGGAGCTTTTGGTTTCCCAAACTGGTGGGCTGCTCGCCGCAGTCCCCCAGTCCTCGACCGTGCTTAGCCCGTTGGCTAACGTGTGGTCCCAGCACTCTCCACCTGGCCGCCTCTGTGCCACTGGCGGTGCAACTCAAGTGCCCATCTGACGGAATCCTACCCACGGACCCGTAAATCCAGTTCTATTGTCCCAGGACTATGTGTGTATCGTGAGTAATATTGTAAACCTGTACTGAGCTTGCAAAATGCATTATCTCCTTTTTCCTTCCTTTAGGAAATGCACCAGCCTAGTATCTAGAGATACCTGGCTACGTAAGAAAAGTAACTGAAAAGTAATTCCGACTATTTGCAAGTACAAAGTAATTATACTGTAACCAAACCATTTCATTCTACTACATTTCAACTGTGTTCAAACTGCATTTCTGCTTGCAAAATATCATTCTACTTACCTGTACCAGGCCTGGCTTGGTTCTAGAAAAATAAATATAACTAAATAATATGTTTATCCAAACCAATTGGCCTAAGTTCAGTCTTTGAGTCTGTGACAGCATTTCTTGCCTGAGTGTGTACAATAAATGGTTAGCACTAACCTCTGATAACGCCTTACTGCTCACCCACACTACAACAAATAGAGAGTAAGGTGTTATCTATTTTTACCTCTGCCTACCTTTTTAGGATCCACTGGACTCTGTTCACACTATACCTTACTTTGGTATAGTATATACAGAGCCAGCTTCCTACACCCACCCCTAATATAAACATGCTTGCTTTTGTTCACAGTTTCACACAGAACCTGCATATGTTTTCGTGTTTTGTTCTTTTCCTGGGATTTAGTCTGCACACCACAGACAAGGTCAAACAACAATGTCCCTTGTTATTTTCGCTGGTCAGGAAGTAGCACCTAGACATAACACGAGAATGCAGCTGTTGTTCATGTGCACACATGTGTTGTCGTATAGATGAGCATAGAGACCTAAAAACACATATGGTGCAAGAGTTCAGAGACAAGAGAACTGCATCAATCGAGATGTAGATCCTCCGTACGGGGTCTGATACTAATCCCAGAGATCTTTAACATATAATCATTTAGCTTCAGTTGAAGGGGAGGGGGGTTTAGGCTATTCTGTCTTATAACACAACAGTGCTTTCATGGTATACAGTTTAATGACCTTGCTAACAGTATTTTTTGTATGCCTTTTTTCTAATTGTGGATCGAATATGGTATTTTAGAGCACAAAGGTTTTCATAAATATTCTAAACTTCCTTTGTGTCTCTTGTTTATCTTATTGTGGACAAATACGAGTGAGAGAGCGAAAGGTCGTGTCCTGTTAACATGATCCCTGATAGTGTCTCTGTTTTGTTTTGTGTTCTGGGGTGCCAATTCACTTGTGAGGCACTATAGCTAGTCGGACTCAGGCTCAAAGATACTGCGGTGGTATGGTGACTCAGTCCCTACATGCCTAGGTTCTCTGGTTCCCAAGCATAGTTCTGTCCCTGAGCAGAATTCCTGCAACATTGCACTGCCAACGTTTAGTCAGGCACTTACTTGTGGGAACTCTGAGTAGTGCTTGTGCTTGTCCACAATACCCTAGCAGATATATTTTCCACAGATATTAGGGAGTACCCAGTTCTGTTTCGCTTTTCAAGCTTGAATATTAAAAGGTTGTTGGCCCACATTGTGCTACGCATTGAATCCTTCCTTAACTATTTATGGAACAGCCAATTGCAATTCCTGTCAACTGCCGTCTGGCAGTTACTCAGCACTTGTTACAACATGGAGTCCCTAATGCGGAAGCTCCTGTTATTTTTGTTGTAGAGGCAGATGCAGCATAGCGCTTTGAAGTTTTTCAATTCTGGGTCACATTTCCAACTGTGGACGCTAATGATAATTCTTTTTGTGAATATACTAAGCGTCCGGCACCGAATGCATATCGTCCTTATGCACATCTTGAAGTTCCTCTAACAGTCTGGGAGCACTAGACTTGGTTTAATGGCACCCTCTCCCACGTCCTTGGGACTGTGCGAATGGATCCCTTAAGCATTGAAGGGACCACATGGCCGGCACTAGCGGCTATACTCAATATCCTAATATGGCTAATTTTAACTTGGTTGAGACATGTGCTTTTTACAATATTCTAGTCGTCTTATATAGACGTCTTACGCAATATATTTCCCATGCTTTGCTGGCTGACCCAGATAGAATTGGCTTTCAAGCACAGGTCCAACAGCCTATGGGGCCTGTTCTTAGTCCTGTATTAGTTTATTCAGTTATGGGCAAACAACCCACAAATCATGAAGAAATACCCCTTTGGATAGCCTAAAAGCATGATCAACTCAAAGCTGTGTTTTCCTTTATGGGACCAAAAGATAAGCACAGAATTTTGACTCTCTGCTTACCAACTGGACTGGTTCCCACTAAAGCTGGGGGACTATTTTTGCTACTGTTTACACTCTTTGCAATGGATGTCATTTATAATGATTCACCATTGGCAAATCCTTCTGACTTGGAGCTTTCTAGCCCTACTGCTGAGTCGCAGCCTTCTGTTTTCCAGCTGAGTACCTCCGGGTACAATATGGATCAAGATGATTTTTCTTCAGACAGTTCTTATGTTTTTCACCTGCCTTCAGCACAGATTTGTGTTTTTATTTCTTGGTTAATAAACCCGGCATTTGTAAAGCGCAAACTAATCACCCCTAAGGGTCTCGAAGCGGTGGGGTCCGTCGGGGAGATTAAGCGAGCTATTGCCCAGAGTCACAGGGTGCTGGGCTGAGCTGCCGCCAGCCCCAGGAATCGAACCGTGAGTCCCGTGCTCCAGAGTCAGCCACCCTGGCCGCTCCGCCACACCTCTCCCACGAAGCGCACTTATCTAGTCCCTCCTTGGATATATGACTGGATCATACTTTCCATGGTTTTTCTGTTCCTGTGGATTGGGTTCATGCCTGTTTTTTTCCTTACAAATCAATGGCCATTATACTCCCAGAAAGTCCTGCTACAGAACTGGTCGACGGGGTGGTGGCCCCCCATCCTTCATCGCATAAACTGAAAACAAGACTTGTCCTTGTCAACATTTCAGCTGTTCCAGTGACGGATGGAATAGTTTGGGATAAAGTTCCATTCAAAATATTTGGTCCTACGGAGATCCTGAAGATACCATACGTGTTCAAAGTTTCTATGGGTGATGTAATAGTACCGGGGTTGGAGTCGGATGATTGGGATGTTGATAATGTAAATTCTATGCTTTCTGAGTTTTTTAATCAGAAGATCTATACCTTAATTCTGCCAATTACGCCAAGATGCTCTGCTATCATCATTATGGACATAATTGTTTGCACAGAGCTAGTGGACAACATCTCCCATTTTAATTATACACAATGGGAACATTGTCCAACTCCTCCTCAAGGGAGTTACAAAAAGCAAAAGACAAATTTACATATTTCATGGGCTATGACACTTCAGACCCCACCTCCTATTACTTTAAATTGGTTTCCACTACACCAAAAACTGTATGCTTACTCAAATTAAGCTTATATATACTGCTGTGTTTGTCAATAAATTAGTACTTAAAGGTTATGATTACTGGAAGGACACCAGCGACTTGAAATCCATATGGGGAACAAAATTCTGGCAGATTCAGGGAGAGGAGACCTTATCCCGACCATGTTTAATTCCAACACAAATTGTTTTTATGAATGAAACAATCCAGCAGGCTACCTGTCTCGGATTAGCAAAAATTTAAGAAATGATTGCCCCCGATATTCCTTCAGTGGCCTGCTTTGATAATTAGCAGAGTTGAACAAATTACACTGAAGAAAAATCTAATAGCATGGTACGGAATGGTACATTTAATTCCTCATTTTCGAGTCCTGGCGGGTGGTTGTTGTGGCCAGTGGATACAAATGGTTGTTACGCTCATATTCTTAATTCCACACCCGGGATTAAGTCAAGCAGACCTGATCCCTGATATACACAGTCAACACATTCTGGTATTAGAACCACCTATTCGGTGGAGAAGTTATGTCAACAATGGTTGGAACATTCCACACTGTCTGCAGTGAAACATCTTTCTCTCCTGTCTGAGAACATTAATTTATCAGATTTTCTTTTAGGTCCTAAATCCCCACATCAACTATCACAAATGGAAGCTGTTGCATGTTTAAGACAAATGGATCAGGGTAATTTGGATAAAGTGCTAGCTGTTGTTGATATTAGTATTACTACATAGTCATCTTGTAGTTACAATTTGAACAACATTGTGTTGTCTGTTATTGATATTGTGCAGAGTGACATGTCAACATTATATCATAGGCAAAGTCACCTTAGATCTATTATGCAGTTTAGCTGGGCGCTTCAAACACTTAAAAATGGGTGTGTCCCATGGCATTACTTGAATTGTACTGCTTTGATTTCACCTTTTAATTTAACATGCAAACAACAACTGTGGGCCATGAAAGATGCGACATACACAATGCTGCATTTAGAAAAATGAGAACAACTCCCATTCATTATAGTTGAGAAGCCTTTGGCGGTGTGGTCAATACTAGGGGTGGGTAGTGAACTCCGCTCTGCCGGCAGAGTTCACGGAGTTCTCCCCATTCCACATTCTGCTTGGAGCGTTGAATTTGGCAACAAAAACTCTGCAAACTGTCGGTGGAGAGTAGTTCACGGGCAGGTGCCATTTGGTGCTCATCGGTGACGTCCTCCTTCTTTGAAAACTAAACCGACTGGTTTAATTTGTCGCAAAACCTACCAGGGTTCTCCAATGGCTGTGGGGTGAGGCTGGTACACGTCTACACACGTGGTGACATCCTACCCAAAACTCCACTCCAATCTGAACTGCTCTCTCTCGCGAGCTGGTCTGTGGCAGCAGATGCGTGTAGTGGCACATCTGCGGCAATGGAACAGCGCTCCGAGGTGACCCTCTCTCACTTTTAGCCCCTGTGCATGGAGCAGTGCTCTATGGACACCCTCTGCCTGTCTGCAGCCCCTGGGCATGGGGCAGTGGGAGGGGAATGATGCAAGAACCATCCCACCCCCATCAGGTGCACTGCTGACTGAGGCGAGGGGCAGTGCCCTCCGACAAGAGCATCACAGTGGAGCTCCTGACGCCCCTCTGAGGACCCCACAACTGAACATACATGATGACTCCTGCTCAGCATCTGGAAAACAGGTGGGGGGGTACAGGTGTAGCCAGAGTCCGACCAAGTGCTGTCAGTGTGGGCCAGTACTAGTAGTACTAATGTCATCATACACGGATTCCCAGCACTACTGAAACTCATGAATGGCATACACTGGTCTATCTGAGTGCCCGTCGTCGTGGTGAGCTTGTTGCGGAGGCCAAGATTTATGTGTAACCTCACTGCAGTTTTTATGCAACTCAGCGGAATTCCGCGAAGTGCAATTCCGCTACCTCCGCCTACCCCTAGTTAATACACAGGGATATTTCACTGTCCATCTCGACATTTCAATTCAAAGCCTGCATGAAACATTCCCCTATAGGTAGATATGAACCCCTTGGGAGCAGCTTTATCAGTGGCGGCCGCTATTTACCAGGGGTGGTGGGGTGAGGGGGGAGGAGTGTAATGAATATAATGATAAATGAAGTACTTACCTTCAGGCCGGCCACCCGGCCGGCGGCCACCTCTTGGACTACTCGCTGCTGCCGCCTTTTGCTCCTGGAATGCAGGGACCAGGAAGCAGAATATGCACAGTGCGCATTACTGTTTTGGTCAGCCTGAGAGGGCTGGCCAAACAGTTATGCGCACTTTAGAGTGGGCAACCACTCCTCCTCCTGGCCCCAGCCCTGGCAGCACAGCCCCGCCCACACCAGGAAACGGAAAACTAAAATGATAATAACGCTGGTTATTATCATTTTATTTTTCCTTCAACTTCTGCTCACAGAGCAGTGGTGCGACACTCCTCCGCCTTAGCGGAGGAGCCGCCCCTGAGCTTCATACATGAATTATGGTCACTTTTCTTTACTTATTGTTGTGTACGTACCAATAAGGATGTTTTTTATTTCTGGAGAAGAATGCGACTTTACCATCGGACATCCACTTGTTTGTAAAGAAGTTAAGATCCATGGTGCTTGTAATACTTCAGCGCCTAATTTAACTTGTTATTTAAAAGGAATCCCAGTTCCCGCAATTCTACCTTTCATAACAGTACTCTCGAATGGTAGTTATCTCATGTTGAGCGATCAAGACTGTTGTGGAATGCCTCGCACATTTTGTCTATTACCCAGTTAGTCATTTGTTGCAACAACGTCAGAAATCCCCCTCTGCATGGGATTGTAGATAGCTAATTGTGGTCTTCGATTCCAACTTTGAAGGCAGATTTCAACAAGCTAAGTAGACTCAAAGCATTATTTTTCCAACAAAAGTAGCCCTTACATCTGCTGGCAAGACCTTTGATTTGCAGGTAGCCAGAACTTCTAGTGAAATACAGTCATTGTTAAATATAAATCTTTCCCTGCATTTCGAAGAATTAGTGCATCAAATCTTTAATGCCTCTAATACGGCCAGCCTTGCCCACTTCTTTAAAGTTCTAGGCTCCGGCCTCATCACTTCTTTTCAGACCGTCCTTAGAGTAATCCCAGCTTTTTTCCACAACATTTTTTCTAGTGTATTAAGAGGATTTCCGTTGCTGTTATTCCTCTTTTGCGGCATTCTCATCCTGGTCCTGCTTCTCCGCAATGGATGCTTCTTTTGCTGGTGCTCTAGAATTCGCACCGCTCCAACAATACTGTGAACATATGCTTCAGATATTTGGTATGTTTCTACTACAGGAGCTGGATCTTGATTGGTCCCTAACATTTAACCTGCCTGGTTTACCTGTGTGCAGCCCATGTTCCACAGTCTCTGGTGCCCTTTTGAATGGGCACTTGACATTTGCCTGGCTTTGTACATTCCCGCTACCTGTGATTTTGGGCTGTTGATGAGTCACTTAGCGACTCATTTTCAGAACTGTACTCTGGGTTTGTGACTTCTTTACAATGTGAGGTTTGAGTCATTGGCCTAGGATGAAACATGTGCATCAGAAAATGGACCACAGGATATAGGCTTTACTAACACGGATGCAGGTTGCCCGGTAACTCTTTCAGCATCCGCTGAGACCGGAGATCATGTTTGTTCTTTGGAACTCATGACTTGGGCAGCTGACCAATCATCGTATGCGAAGTTTGACTACTCAATGGAGCCCTTGGCCTTCGAACTGGGGAGTAGCACAATGGATTCCTCCGAAGCACCATCATTTGTCTGCTTTTCCAAATTAATGCTTTCTTCTATTTGTTTTCAGTAAATGCCATTTTTATAACTATGCTTTGAGTATGTTTACTCTCAGACTATATATATCTATATTCTTTTATATGTTATTATCCTGACCAAAGGGAGGGTGTTGTATGTTCCCTGCATGGCCCAATGTAGTTTTCCCTTTGTTGGCCTAGTTATGCACATTCCAGGCCACATTTTCCTTTGCACACGTGACCATATAAACACGCTTGCTTTTGTGCCACATCAAATTTTCACACAGAAACTGCATATGTTTTCGTGTTCTGTTCTTTTCCTGGGATTTAGTCTGCACACCACAGACAAGGTAAAAAAACAATGCCCCTTTTTATTTTCTCCGGTCAGGCACTAGCATCTAGACATAACTTGACAATGCAGCTGTTGTTTATGTGCACACATGTCTTGTCATATAGATGAGCACAGAGGTCCAAATAACACACATGGAGTGAGAGTTCAGAGACAAGAGCACTGTGTCAATCGAGATGTAAAGCGTCCATCTGCGTATGCTAAGGTATGGGGTCCGCCACTGATCTCAGAGATCTTTGACATGTAATGATTAAGCTTCAGTAGAAGGGGGCAGGGGTTTAGACTACTCTGTCTTATAACATGACAGGGATTTTCATGGTAAACGGTTAATTGATCATGCTAACAGTATTTTTAGAATGCTTTTGTTTTCTAATTGTGGCACGAATACTGCATTTCAGAGCACAATAGTTTAAATAAAAATTTGAAACTTCCTTCGTGTCATTTGTTTATCTTATTGTGGACAAGTACAAGTGAGAGACCGAAAGGGTGTGTCCTGTTGCTGCGATCCCTGAGAGGGTAGAGAGTGTTGTATTCTGGGTGTCAATTTCCTTGTTTCCCTGGTAAGGCTAGGAGGGCAAGTGAGGCAATACAGCTAGTTGGACTCTGGCTCATAGATACTGCAGTGGTATGGTGACTCAGTCCCTACATGCCTAGGTTATATGGTCCTAAGCATAGTTCTGTTCCTGTGCAGAATCCCTACAACACCAGCGAGCGGGAGCAGTTTTACTGCTGCTACCCGCTGGGAGCAGAGATAGTGTTTGCTCTAGCTCTTGGAGGGAGCTGTCACAGCTCCCGCCAACAGCTCCTGCCAAGTGAACACAAACTGGTATCTCGCAAGGGTGGGAACCTCAAGAGATAGCAGGAGTCAGATATATATATATATGTATATATATATTCACTGAAAAAACTGAGGTTTTAGGGATGTTATAGTTAGGGATTAGCATTTAAAAAACCTTAGAAATTCATTGAAAAACCATAGGTTTCAGGGACGTTATAGTTAGTCAGACATTTCACTCGTACAAAACCAGAGAAATCGGCTGTTATAGTTAGCGGAGCTAACTATAACTCACGCCCTCGCAATGCACTGCTGATGAAGTCACATATTACATCACTCATGACATGGTCAGTGACATCACTGATGACATCTCAAATGACATCACTGATGACATCACTGATGACATTATCCAGTGACTGTGTGTTTCTGAAAAGTTTAAGTATGTTTTATACATATATACTCCAAGGTGTATTGAAGAATGAGTGGTTGTATGAGTGTCTGAATGGATGATTTAGTAGGTGCGTAACTGACTGTATAAGTGAGTGATTAAAGATGTCTCAGTGAATACATGGGTTAGTGACTAATCTGTGTGCATGTCTATATCAGTCTTTCAGTTGGTGTGTAAGTGGCTGCATGGGTTGGTGAGTACCTACATGACTGTCTATATGGGCTAATGATTGGTTGTCTGAGTACCTGTATGGGTGCCTGAGTCTCTGTGTGGTTGTGTGGGGGGAGTGTGTGACTCCCTTCATTGATGTATGAGTGGGTGATTAACTGGGTGCATGGGTACATGAGTGCATGTGTTAGGGGCTGTATGGGTGAGTGAGTGTGCGTATAGCTGTGTTGGTGAGTGAATGGATGTCTCAGTGGTATATGTGTAGATAACTACATATGTGAAAGGCAGTATATGTGAGTGTTGGAGTATATAAGTGACTAAATGTGACATTGAGTGATTGTGAGAGTGGCTGCATGGATAAGTGTGTGCTTATGTCAGTGATTGTAGAAGAGAGTAAGTATATGGTACTGTCTGTATGAATAAGTGAGGTGGTGTGTGAAACTGTATAGGTAAGTAAATGGCAGTGTGATTGTTTCTTTGGGTGACTGACTAAGTGTTTGAGTAACTCTTTGGGTGAGTGGCGGTGTGTGAGTGTCTGTATGGGTGTATGAGTGGATATATCAGTGGCTGTATTGATGAATGACTGCGTGTATGAGTGAATGTATGGGTTAGTGAGTGGATGTGTGTGTAGACGTATGAATCAGTGAGCGGGTATGTACTAACTGGCATTGGTCTGTCAATGGTTTTGAGATTGGTAGTCTGTATTTTAGAGTGGCTGTATCAAAGGTTATATTAGGGTGTGAGGAGGTGCATCAGATGATCACATGGATGATGTCATCAGTGGTGTCATTTGAGATGTCATCAGTGATGTCATCAGTGATGTCACTGACCATGTCATGAGTGATGTAATATGTGACGTCATCAGCAGTGCATTGCCGGGGCGCCAGTTATAGTTAGCTCAGCAAACTATAACGGACGAATTTCTCTGGTTTTGTACGAGTGAAATGTCTGACTAACTATAACGTCCCTGAAACCTGTGGTTTTTTCAATGAATTTCCAAGGTTTTTTAAATGCTAATCCCTAACTATAACATCCCTGAAACCCCTGGTTTTTTCAGTGAATTTCTAAGGTTTTTAAATGCTAATCCCTAACTATAACGTCCCTGAAACCTCTGTTTTTTTCAGTGAATTTCTAAGGTTTTTAAATGCTAATTTCTAACTATGCCTACATAGGTAGGACATGTGCAGAAAGAGGAAGAAAGGTGCAGAAAGAAGCAAGAGAAGTGCATAAAGAGGCAAGAGAGGTGCAGAAAGAGGAAGAAAGGTGCAGAAAGAAGCAAATGAAATGCAGAAAGAGGCAACAGAAGTCCAGAAAGAGGAAGAAAGGTGCAGAAAGAAGCAAGAGATGTGCAGAAAGAACCAACAGAGGTGCAGAAAGAGGCCTACTTTGACTGTACCTTACAATAGACTCATACAAATTGCCCTAATCACTAATCCTTCTCCGAAGATGTCTTAAACCTCACTTTTCTCTTGGAGGTTCACTATTAATCGACAGCTCAGAATGTTAGGCCTACCAAATATAAAACAGCAATCCTAAGCATATTACTGTTGTGAGTCTGACTAAGGGGCCTATAATGATGGCGGTCGGAAAACCTCCCCGACCGCCATGGTAGCGGAAAACAACCGCCTGCAGGTACCGCGGCAAAGCCGGCGGCCAAATTAGGATGTCCCGCCCAAAAAAAACGACCGCGGCAGTAAGAGCCACAGAAAAAGCGCTCGTAGCGGGCGGAGAAGGCGAAAACCCGTCCACGGCGGTCGCATTCTCAGAGGAAACAAATCAAACCGACAGCGGAGACACCGCAAGGAACATTAGAATATCCCCGATGTGACCGCGGTATGTTCCGCTGAATCCGACCACCGAAAACGCCAACAGTGATAAATGGGAGAGCCGCCGGAAGAACTGCGGCATAGCCACCGCTGCGGACGCTCCGTGACAAATATGGCGGTCGACAGAAAAAAAATCACAACAAGGTCACAAAGTGCACACAGCAAACTAGCCATGCACCCAAAAACACACAACGCACCCCAATGACACAACCACATGGCAACTACAAAAATCCAAATCCCAGGACAACGCACACAATACACCTGACAGCAATATCCCATTTGGACACACCCACATAGCTGGGTATAAAACCAGCCCCTTCCCTGACCACAATCCTTTGCAATACTCCACAACTGAAGGGCCCAACACCAGAGCAGAAAGGAGAGGCAAATCTGCACACCATCACTACTCACACCACACACAGCACCACCACCACTTACACACCTGCACCTCTAACCCCTCTGCACATCACACACCATACACATCACCCCCACCCCCACCACTTACACACCTGCACCTCAAACCCCTCAGCACATCACACACCATGGCACTACAGAAAATGCCAAAATTCACAGATAGTGAGTTGACAGTCATGGTAGATGAGATAGTCAGAGTTGAACCACAGCTGTTTGGTAACCTGGTCCAACAGACACCATTAGCCAGAAGAAATCAAATGTGGGCAAGGATAGTCGATAAGGTCAATGCAGTAGGGACCATCCCACGCAACAGACAGGAAATCATGAGGCGGTGGCATGACCTGAAGAGTGTTGTCAAAAAGAAGAGGAGCAAGAACCATGAGCTGGCTCAGGGGACTGGCGGTGGCCCTCCCATCCCACCAAGAACATTCACTGCATGGGAGGAGAAGGTGCTTGCCATACTGCATCCAGAGAGTCTCACAGGAATACCCGGGGGAGTGGAGGCTGGTAAGTACAAACAAATGTAGCCCATTACACAGCAATGTACTGTCAAGCACAACTACAAAGCTCAATCTCAGAGGCACAAGTGTATCCATATACACCACAACATCCAACACATGTCCCACAGATATAACATCCACTACATATGAATCACCCCAAAAGGTAGCCAACATTTACAGGGCTGTATGTGCCCAGGCAAATAGCACTACAACTCCCACCAGGCCCCCTGTCCCACCCCTGAGCAGGATGGAGCACTCCACACCCAGAAGCATTGGGAAGCCAATGTCTCACTACAAACAAACTAACAGGTAGGTAGCCATCTTCCCTGGGAGGGCTGTTTGGGGGTGGGAGGCCTGCACAACAACTCCCACCAGGCCCGTGTCCCACCCCTGAGCAGGATGGATCACTCCACACCCAGAAGCATTGGGAAGCCATTGGCACACTACAAACAAACTAACAGCTAGGTAGCCATCTTCCCTGGGAGGGCCTTTTGGGGGTGGGAGGCCTGCAGTACTACTCCCACCATGCCCCCTTGTTCCCCAGCACATCAAGATGGAGCACTCCCTCCCACTCAGATGCATGTGTCAGTCATTGCACTGTCCACTTCAAACTAACAGCTAGGTAGCCATCTTCCCTGGGAGGGCTGTTTGGGGGTGGGAGGCCTGCAGTACTACTCCCACCATGCCCCCTTGTTCCCCAGCACATCAAGATGGAGCACTCCCTCCCACCCAGATGCATGTGTCAGTCATTGCACTGTCCACTTCAAACTAACAGCTAGGTAGCCATCTTCCCTGGGAGGGCTGTTTGGGGGTGGGAGGTCTCCAGTACTAATCCCACCATGCCCCCTTGTTCCCCAGCACATCAAGATGGAGCACTCCTCCCACCCAGAAGCATGTGACAATCATTGCACTGCCCACTTCAAAGTAACAGCTAGGTAGCCATCTTCCCTGGGAGGGCTGTTTGGGGGTGGGAGGCCTGCAGTACTACTCTCACCATGCCCCCTTGTTCCCCAGCACATCAAGATGGAGCACTCCCTCCCACCCAGATGCATGTGTCTGTCATTGCACTGTCCACTTCAAAGTAACAGCTAGGTAGCCATCTTCCCTGGGAGGGCTGTTTGGGGGTGGGAGGCCTGCAGTACTACTCCCACCATGCCCCCTTGTTCCACCAGCACATCAAGATGGAGCACTCCCTCCCACCCAGATGCATGTGTCAGTCATTGCACTGTCCACTTCAAAGTAACAGCTAGGTAGCCATCTTCCCTGGGAGGGCTGTTTGGGGGTGGGAGGCCTGCAGTACTACTCCCACCATGCCCCCATTTTCCCCAGCACATCAAGATGGAGCACTCCCTCCCACCCAGATGCATGTGTCAGTCATTGCACTGTCCACTTCAAAGTAACAGCTAGGTAGCCATCTTCCCTGGGAGGGCTGTTTGGGGTAGGAGGCCTGCAGTACTACTCCCACCATGCCCCCTTGTTCCCCAGCACATCAAGATGGAGCACTCCCTCCCACCCAAATGCATGTGTCAGTCATTGCACTGTCCACTTCAAAGTAACAGCTAGGTAGCCATCTTCCCTGGGAGGGCTGTTTGGGGGTGGGAGGCCTTCAGTACTAATCCCACCATGCCCCCTTGTTCCCCAGCACATCAAGATGGAGCACTCCCTCCCACCCAGATGCATGTGTCTGTCATTGCACTGTCCACTTCAAAGTAACAGCTAGGTAGCCATCTTCCCTGGGAGGGCTGTTTAGGGGTGGGAGGCCTGCAGTACTACTCCCACCATGCCCCCTTGTTCCCCAGCACATCAAGATGGGGCACTCCCTCCCACCCAGATGCATGTGTCAGTCATTCCACTGCCCACTTCAAAGTAACAGCTAGGTAGACATCTTCCCTGGGAGGGCTGTTTGGGGGTGGAAGGCCTGCAGTACTACTCCCACCATGCCCCCTTGTTCCCCAGCACATCAAGATGGAGCACTCCCTCCCACCCAGATGCATGTGTCAGTCATTGCACTGTCCACTTCAAACTAACAGGTAGGTAGACATAGTATGCCCTCTTGTCCCATCCCTGAGCAGGATGGAAGCCTCCACCACACACACATATAGATGTGACACAAATCCAACCCAAATGTGAAAACAGAACAGGTAAGTAGCCAGTACATGCACACAGCCATTCCTCCCAAAAAGCATGGTGCCATATGGCAACACCAGCCCTCTCATCACACAAAAATACACACAGATCCAATTGCCACTCACAGGGTGCAGACAGCTAAGCAAATGTAACTGCCACAGCAACCAAAGTGTGACACACCAATTCAAATGTAGAAGAAAGTCTGTGCACAATCATGCACAGCACTGAATGCCATGTGTAAGTGCCATGTGGCCAGAGCAGCAAGGACCATATGTAAACAAAGAAAGCATGGTTGTTGGTACAAATTCATATTTGCACATGACACTACAAAGGTATGCATGAGATGACAATGGCCAGGACATGCTCAGATGTAACGTCTGCCAGGGCAGAGTGACCAACAAAGAGACGCCACAGAAATGCTTTGTTGCGCCAGTCCCTAGATGGCAACATTTCCCTGTAATCACAAGACATGCACGTGGCACATTGTATGTTGTGACACCTCACACCATGCATGTACCTCAACATTATCTCAGGAGGCACAGTAGTGCGCATATAAACAATGTGATGACGAGTCAACTGTGTGGTGTACAAACTGTGAATAATACACAGCTAACACAAAGCTTGCGGGGTGCACTACAATGACCATTTCTCATCTGTCCCACAGGTGACCAAGAACTGACTGCAGAGGACAACACCAGCAACCTGCACAGCCAGTCTCCCCCCCCGGAACATGGACTCTCGGATGTTGACTACAGGTATTCAGAGGACGATGACCCCGGAGCCGGCCCATCTGGTGTGCCAGGGCGCAACCGGTCCCAGGAACCCATCGTCCCCCAACACATCTGCAGCAACACCAACAGCTACGCAGACCCCTGCTGTTACGGCCTGTGTGTCCTATTTATTTATTTATTTTAGCCATTTATAGAGCGCATGGTTACACCACCGGTGTGTCCCCGCGCTGAGCAAGACACTGTGGGAGAAAAAAATAGCAGCGATCCGCGTATCTCACTGCATAGCCCACACAGACTGTCAGAACTTCTTTATTATTTAGTTTTTGCGAACAACCAAGTTTTAAGTTGTTTGCGAAAACTGCTTTCGCAAGGTTCGGTTCTTAAAGCCACTGGTAAGGTGTTCCATGTTTTAGCTGCGATGTACCTGAAAGAGCGCGCACCCATTCTCGCTCTGCGAATTCTCGGTACAGTTACCAGTGCCTTTCCCCTAGATCTTAGACACCGTCCGGGTGTGTACTGAATTAGTAGTGGATGAAGGTACCTAGGGCCTCTCTTTGATAGAATTCGGTGACATAGGCACATCGCCTTGAACACAACTCTCTTTTCCACCGGCAGCCAATGTAGTGCTGTCAGAGCTTTCTTTGTGTTGGCTCTTCTCGGCAGACTAAGAACTAGGCGAGCCGCCGCATTCTGAACTGTCTGTAGTCTTGATATTCCTGCTTTAGAAGCTCCAAGATACAATACATTCCCATAATCAATTTGGGAGGTTACCACCGCATGCACTATAGTTTTCCTGGCGTTTGGGGACAGAAGATCCAGAACTTTCCTTAGGATTTTCATGGCCCCATAGCATTTGCTGGCCACCTTCCGGGTTTGCCCATCAAAAGTCAGTTCGGAGTCGAACCAAATCCCGAGGTTTTTACCTCCTTTTTAGTGATGGTTGTTGGCCCAGTGTTTCAGGCCACCATGCTGAAGACCATATGGTCGGTGCCTTGCCTACCACCATTACTTCTGTCTTGCTTCCATTCAACTTGAGGCAGTGGTCCGACATCCAGTCAGCCACCTCTCCCAGGCATTTGGAAAATCGAATAGCTGCCTGTTCCTTATCTTGTGACAGCATCACAATTAGCTGCGTGTCGTCAGCATAGGAAACTATAGACACCTCATGTTTTTCCACTAGCTCAGCCAGTGGACCTACATACAAGTTAAATAGGGTGGGGCTCAGAATCGATCCCTGTGGGACCCCTTGCGGCAAGGGGACACTCTTTGACAAATATGGCCGTTGTGTTACTTGGAAGCTCCGTGTGGAAAGGAACGAAGTCAACCAACACAGAGCATTTTGCCTGATACCACAGGCCTCTAATCTCTGGAGGAGTATCTTGTGTGAACGGTGTCAAACGCCGCACTTAGGTCCAACAGGATCAAGGCGGCTGTCTGCCCATCATCGGCGAATTTTCTCAGCGTTTCAGTGGCCATAAGGAGTGCTGTCTCTGTTGAGTGGTCCTTTCTGAAACCTGATTGCGACGGGTGGAACAGCTCATTCTTGTTGATATGATCTACCAATTGTTTATTGACCGTCTTCTCTGCGATTTTGGCCACAAACGGCAGCAGTGAGATAGGACGTAGATTCTCTAATACAGTTATCTCTATTGACTGTTTCTTTTTTAGAGGACGAACAATTGCTTGTTTCCATTTGGTAGGGACCATGCCATTCTGGAAGGAGCAAGAGATTAGTTCAGAGATATATGGCATGATCAGTTCTGCTCCCTCCATTACTCTGTCCGGACGTGCAGGGTCTAGTGGGGATCCAGATTTTATCCCTTTTGCTATGGCTATGAGTTCTTCTAACTCCTGGATTTTAAATTCATCTAACGTTACTCCAACGAAATTCGTTTGATTTATATATTTCAGACTTGTTCCTTGTCTTGCTTCTATTGGAAAGCTCTCGTAGATCTTCATCACTTTGTCAGCAAAAAACTCTGCCACTTTATTACAGCTCTCTAATGAAGTGGGTGCCTCGTTTTTGTTTTCGTATGTTTTGAGGGACTTTAATATAGCGAACATTTCTTTGGGGGAGTTACTCGCCCTATCAATTTTGTCTGTATAGAAATTGCATCTTATTTTCCTAATTAGTGCGTGATATTGTTTTAGTTCTTTTTGTAATTATCTTTAACCTTACTACAATAATCTTTCCTCCATGCTCGCTAGGACTTCTTACACTTTTTTTTAGCGTTCCTACACCACCACCACCACCACCAGTGCTGCCTGCAACACCCTCCCTGTCCCAGAGGATGACCAACCCACACCACCAACCGAGGTGGGCAGGGAGAGGATGCGGGTACCTACAGTGGTGATCCAACAGGTCTGTGACAGCAGGGCAGGTGGGAGTGGCAGGGTCACTCACAGACAACCAGAGCCTGGGACCGAAGCCCTGGACAGCATAAACAGAGTCCTAGGGGCATATGAACGGGCCCAGGGACGAACGGCCCGGGCAGAAGAGGATTCCCGCGAGCTCCTCCTGCTGAAGAGGTCCATGAACACCCGCATGGGACAAATTGTGGACCTCTTGGGCCAGATTGTGGCGGCACTAAGGGACAGGCCTGCACCACTAACAACACCTCCACCTCCCCCTGCTGAGCTGCAGGATGACAGTTAAACATCCTCCCCTGCGGCCAAAGAGAGGGGTGAGTCCTCAGACCCCACAGCAGAGGCCCCCCCTGCCAAGCGACAAAGGGGCCATCCCAAGAAATCCCTGGGAGTATCCCGTGGCAAAGCACCTGCCAAACATCAGTCACGGAGCCAGCCATGATGGCAACACTCTTCACTAAATCATTGACTCATTGGACTGTCCTTCCCCACACTGCCTTGTGAATGGCATCTGTCTGTTGGACTGGGTCACCACATCAATGTGGTGACTACTTGATTCTCTCACTTGCCATAACTGTCAACTCACTGCTTCACTAATCACCTCAATGTAAATGTTCACCCCCACATATGTCACCATTGTAAATAAAACTCCTTACACACATGTTGTTGTTTCTGCTCCGTCTTTATTCCAGGATGTACAGTCATCACTATGATTAAAATGTACCAGGAGTATGGAATGTATTCAGGCAAGGAGAGGCTGAAGGGACCTAGGAAAACACAACAGAACAAGATTCACTAGTCTGGGTGTGGCATCACAGACATCACGCAACACATACCATAAAGCTAATACAACATGCACACATCCCAATGGGCAACAAGTGCCAACATACACATCCTGTAGATGTTCAAAATCACCCTGTCCCATAAACATTGTCAGCCACCACTGAGTCAACAACCGACTGTAGTCACAAAGCTCACATACACCTTCACAACAACAGTAACATCATCAGACAATGGGTCCGTTGTACATTGAAACTCACCTTCAAGTGAAGTAGCGGCTGATGAGCTGTTGACACAGGTCAACACCATCCTCCTCTCCACTGTCCTCATCACTGGACACGGGTTGGTTTGCAGGTGGGGGCCGTGGCTGCTCATCAACATCCAGGAGCAGGGGATATCCTTGCGAATGGCTAGGTTGTGGAGCATGCAGCACACCACAGCAATCTGACACACCTTCCTGGGCGAGTACATGAGTGCACCTCCCGTCTTGTCAAGGCAGCGAAATCGTGACTTCAGGAGACCAAAAGTCCGCTCCACCACACGATTGTCCTCCCATGTGCATCATTGTAGCGTACATCAGCTGGTGTCCTGGGATTCCGCAGTGGGCTCAGCAACCACGGATGGTTGGGATATGCAGAGTCACCTAGGTGTGAGAGACACAGATAAACCTTGTAATTATACTGTGGCAGAGGATAGCATGTCACACACACAGCACGCTACTGGACTCTTCGTACTCACCCACAATCCATGCACGCTCAGGAAGCAGATTAGTCATGAGCTGTGGTACAATGCTGTTCCGCATGATGTATGAGTCATGGGCTGAGCCTGGATATTTGGCACACACGTGCGTGATGATCATGTCCGCCTGGCACTCCACTTGCACATTAATGGAGTGGAAATGTTTTCGATTCCTATAAATGTGCTCCCGTGCCTGTGGTGGAACAAGCCCAATATGGGTGCAATCAATGGCCCCAACAACATGGGGGATGTGTCCAAGGGCATAAAAGTCTCCCTTCACAGCCGCCAATTCCGGCACCCTGGGGAAATGGACATACCTGTCCTTGTAAATCATCATGGCGGACAGGACATCACGCAGCACCATGCTGAACATGGGTTGCGACATCCCACCTGCGCTGGACACCGTGTGCTGTGATGATCCTGGGGCAAAAAAATGCAGAGCCGCCATCACCTTAGATGTTGGGGTGAAAGCTGTTGGATATGTTCTGCGAGGCTGCAGGTGGGGCTCCAACATAGCACAGAGGTTTTGTAGGGTGGCTCTGTCCAGGCGGAACTTCTGGATGACCTCCTCATCCTCCATGTCTGCCAGCACGGTGTAGGGACGATGCAGATTTGGTCTCCTCCTAGTTGAGATGAAAGTGGACACATGTCAATTCAATACACCCTGAGACGTGTACAACATCTTACGTTTTGACTGACACAACGCCAACAATGACTGTCATCACAATTGAGTTACAGAGCAGCTTACACGTAGGGACACCTTCAGCCACACTACTCGCACACTTGTCCCCTTTCGCACAGCAAGTACATCCAAAAAAACATCTGACTATGCGAATGCACGTAGGAATATGGCCACATCTAGCATGAGCAGGCCTGAGGGTATTTCATACAGCATATGTGTCAAACTGCAACACCACTGTCTCATACCTAGCTGCTGTACCTGGCACACCTTCAGGCGTGAGTTGAACATGGCACACATCAACAATACAATGACCACAGGCTGAGCGTAAACAACAAGTGTGTGCATGATCAAAGAAAACAAGACAGTCAAACTGCACATTCTACATTAAAACATACATCACTGTGATTTTCACAGCACTTTCACACATTGACATGTGTACACATTTGAGAGTCCATAGCAACACTGTGCGGTGTACATGCCCATCAATATCACTAGTGACATGTGAGTGAGTACATGGCAATGTACTACATGACATACACAAACATGGCATGTGTAGTCAGCAGTGTGTTAAATGTGACACTGGCATTGTGTGCATAATGATGTGCCATTAATCATGTGGCCACTGTGCACTTTTGATGACTGCCCATTGGCCATTGACACAGCATGATGTGTCCATAGGTGCTGACAAAGTGTCCCGCCACCCAAATCACGGTCTCAGGCACCAATGTATGGCACCCAAATCGCGGAAGCTCACTCCTGCCAACCAGCGGTGTGTCACCACCAATCCCTCAAACACAATCGCGGTAGTGAGAGAGATATATGTATTGACAAATGGCGGTTGGCATGCTCCGCCACCCAAATCACGGTCACAGTGATCCAGCGGTCTACTAACAACAGATACTCTACTACCATATACTCACTTGGGCCCATACAACTCGTTTCCGCTGCGCTCTAAGTAAACCACTGGAGTTTATTAGTGTTATATGTTGCTCATACCTCAAGATCTAGTTATTACTTCTTTAACTAAACCTTCTGCTGATCAAACAGTTCTTTCCTCTGGTCAATGGACCAGTTAGGTAAAACTAGTTGATGGCGATAATTGACAAAATTATTATGCATTCTTTAATAAATATAAAATAATGTCAGACTCAATAAGTTTTAAAATCTTTATCTAAAGTTAGGGTTTTGAACCATCTCAAAGCGTTTCAGTACAAACACCCTCATTCGCGGGAGGGCCAATTCAAAATATCTCAGATAAACTCTTATCAATTCAGATCCACACAATAACTATGAATCAGGCGCGGTCGGTGGAGTGCCGGTACGTGGTCGAGGAGGGGCAGGGTGGGGGTAAACTACGCATTAAGGCTCAATACAGTAGTAAACATTTAAATAAATAAAACGAATTTCGTTGTGCGCGCTGCATCGCCAAATGCGATGCAGTGCGCACAACAAAATTCGTTTTATTTATTTAAATGTTTACTTACCTGTATTGGGCCTTAATGCGTAGTTTACTACCCCCCACCCTGCCCCTCCCTCGGCCCACGTCACCGCCCGACCGGCACTCCTACCACCGACCGCGCCTGCTATGAATAGAAAGAAGAGGATAGAGACAGAAGAGCATTTATCAAACGATGAATTTCATAGTTACCAAAGTATGGTGTGAAGACCAACCCTCTGGCCAAAGGGCTGGTAAGGGCCTCCCAGGACAGATTAAGAGACAAAGGCTTCAGGACAGGAATCAGGACAGGATACTTCACCTCTCTAATTACCGACGGCTACGTCCCACCCCTCTCTGACACTCTCTTCCTCCTCGTGGTTCTTCCACAGTTCCTCTAACCCACCGAAGTTAAGTAGATGGTTCTGCATTCGATTTCTTCATCAGCATTTTCAGAGCATCAGCACCACCCCAGCACCGACAGCATCCCAAGCTCCGAATTGTTTCTGCAGCTTCCGCTCCCAACACGCTAAGCTAAGTTCCGCTCCTCCTGCTGCAGTAGCTGCAAAGCTCTCTCTCCTTCTCTTCTCTTCTCTTCTCCTCTCGCTTCTCAAACTAACTAAACTAAACTACTTCAATTATACCCTTCCATAGGCATGTACCACCCATTAATGTTTCATTTTTACAGAATACTAACTTCTGATTGGACAGTCGAGGGGGATGATCATCACACCACACTTATACTTCATTTATTTTCTTTTAACCATTGTTTCCAAACTCCTCCCATCAAACTTTATTCCGCCCTTCCTTTCCCATACATCTTTAAACTTTATTAAATACATTTGTAACTGATGTCTTGAATATGTTCCTTCATATGAACTCTTCACCCTCATGTTCCCAGGGCACATCTCCGCCGACCTTGGACTCGTGTCAAATCCTTAGTCATCTCCCAAGCTTCCGTATCAGGGCGCATGCGTCGCGCCATATTGGTCTGCTCAACTCGGACAACTTTAACAGGCCCAAATACGCACTAATAATAAAGTCGAAAAGGAAAAATGTTATTCTCAAAAATAAATGGTTTCACTGTATACCTCCAACTTCTACTCTAACCCATACCATTTGTTATTTCTCTCTCTGCATTTGCGTTACTTATAAATCCATTTCTAATTTCAATAAAACAGGTGCCATGCATGTGAGCTTTCAAGCGGCCATTTTATAGCTCTTTGCGCAAGCGCCAGAATTTCCCTCCAAGCGTAAAGCACGTCATACTACGTAGATGCAGCAGACGCATGCGCAGTAAAGATCCCATGTTAAATGCGGTTCCAGTCCTACGCCTGTGTTATTTGCAGTTAGTAAACACATAGGCAAGCTTCATTCTTATCCCGCGTATAGTGTAAAATGGATATTATTAATTACGAGACTTGTCGTTAGTAATTCACTAGTAAGTTATATCGAGAGGATTGCTTCCGAGCAAGTCTCGTGTCCGAGTCCTTGCTCCATCAATGCCCTCTCTGATGGCATATTAAACCATCACAAAATTCCCATCCTTCCCAGATATCAACTTTAGCACTTCTCAGTTTTCTCTAATTGGCCTCCCAACCTTCCATCAACTATCTCATTTACTTCTAAATCTCGCATCTTTTTATATAATCTGCCTTTCATTTCTTCCAAGCGTATTTCTTCATACTTTCTTTTACGTGTCTGTCCCTTTCCTTTTATGTTCAAGTGTACCTTTCCTTTCGTACCTTTTCTACAACATCTATATGTAATTATTATTAACATCACTACTGTTATTATCATCACTAAAGGTATCATTATTTGACCTAGAAAACTTTTCCCAAACCCAACAAACCATTTCCCTATTGATGTTATACTTTTTGTTAGTCTTCCCCACACACTGTCATCCTCCAGTTGGGTCAAATCTTTATGCATTCTCGTAGTATTTTCAATATATCCTTTAATTTCTCTGCTCTTATCCGGAATATAAGTGCAGCAATGTTGAACTTTCAACATGCCACAAACTCCACCTTCTTTGCCAACACTATGTCAAGAGCAAGACGGTTCTGTAAAACCATTGATCTAATTGCAACCATTTCTGTGTTAATCATTAAAATCCTCCTGCAGAATCTGTAGAAAGACGATCAACTATGGTTGATAACTTACACATTTTCTGTGAATTTAGAATGACTCCAACTGAGGGTATCAGTGCACTAAAAATATCTCCTACAATTTCAGAAAAACTAGCCCTTCTTCTTCGTGTTAGTCCATAAGAATTTCCATTGGTTCCACTGATTTTATCTACATGGTAAATTTTTGGAAACACTATTCCAAAATAACAGCTTCCGTACCATCTTGCAGGTAACCTATAGTAGGCATTACTCCCACAAACATAATATACTCCTGGAAACACAGGATCAGTTCCCCCTTTTAGTCCCCATCCTCCTACTATTAGGAAGTTATGTTCACATTCACTGGAACCAATGTAATTATTGTTATAATCTGTCTTTAATCTATGGAGGCAGAATTTTCCCCTTTTCACAAAGACCAGGGACATCTCAGCATGAGCCTTGCCGCTTGCATAGATTCCCTCTTTCCCAACCCATGGAGGTACATGGGTTTTCTGTGTAGTTGCCTTATTCATTAAATCCTGTCTCCTTTCTTCTACTAAATTTAAAAACTCTTTTTCTAATGTACATGTTAAATTATCTTCGTGTGCCTGAACTAAATCTATTGAACTCATTGTTTTGAAAAATTCACCCATAAATCATTTTTACTACTAACTACTGGATTCATATTCTTTCTAATAGGAAGTTCAGGAAATATTACATCTAAGTTAGAATAAAAATACTGCAATCTCCCTGTAGTGTAAAATAAACTTGATAAAATACTACATGATACACCATACGTTAAAGGTATATGGTGATACGTCATCCCTTCTGATACTGATGAGGGCAACTTCATACATACATATCAGTTGTTAATTTGCATAGTGCTAACATACTGAAATAATAATTTGATAAACACATTAGAGGACGTATTATAGTCTGATTCATTATGATAATTTGCCTCATCTTCCACTCCTACTTCTAATTTAGTTTCTCTTAATCTTTCTACTTTAACATTAGTATCTGTATTATTTTTGTCACTTGTTTCCATTATCAAAGGTACCCCTACTGTTAGGAATAACCATCCTAATATCGCTAATAAAATACTACAAAAACAAAATCTAAGACACTTTCTTTTAACTCCACATTTTGGTTTTCCGCTAACTTCATTGTCGGTCATTTTGTCTCTGAGAAAATTTCTTTTCTCTTATCTTTTCTCTTTACAGTCTTTTGTCTTTTTATTCTTAAGGAGGTTTCAATTGGCTTTCGTCAATTTGTGCAATATGGACTTCTTCTGTCTCATCAGTCAGATCCAGGTATTCAAATTCTTCAAGAATGACGTACGTCCACTCTGGAGCTTTGTATTTTCTGTTTAAGTTTCTCAATCTTGGACTTCTTCAAGTTATTTTTGCTAATGTTTGTTTAGATCTTGTTTGATTTGTGATTTCATTCACTTGTTCTGGTTTCTTTTCAGATTTTCTCAGGTGATATTTTAGTTTCTTTACTCCAGTTGGCCAATTGTCTCCTTTATGACTCTTTTGATTTGTACTCCTTTTTCACCTTCTTTATCTCCTTGTAAAGTTTGTTTTATTTCATTTATTCTGGGCACAATCTGTTCTATTTCTCTGTTTTCTGTGCTTGTACCTTCTTTTGCTTCTTCCTGCTCAAGTTCTACTGTGTTTTGTTCTACTTCTTCCGGAGCTTGTTCTTCTAATTCTGTCTGATCCTGCTCAGGTCTTACTTCAAATCTTTCTTCTTCTACCTGAGTTTGTTCTTCTAATTCTATCTGGTCCTGTTCAGGTCTTAATTCATACCTTTCTTCTTCTGCCTGAACATGTTCTTCTCTTTTTCTCTCCTCAGGTTTGTTTATGTCTTTTTCTGTTTTCACCTGAGTGTGTTCTTCTTCCCCTATCTCTTCCTGACTACTTTCCTGTCTTTTCAGCTCTGTTCTTCTTCTGGTTTCAATGGCATCATCAATTACTTCAATCACTGGGATCCATTCTTCCTGACTTATCTCGGGCTGCTCATCATATGGTTGTCTTTCAGAATCTATCACTCTAGATCCTTCAATTTCACAGTTTACAAGTCCTGATGCTTCATCCTGCTCAGTCAGTGGTGGCTCTTGTTGATCTAATGGGCTCGGTACTCTTCTGGTATGACTAGCGTGAATCCAGTTGGGCAAACCTGCACACTTCACTGCTGTGGTAGTGACTAGTATGACTTGCCTTGGTTTGTCCCACCTTGGTGCTAGACACGATTTTCTTGCGTGTTTCTTCACTAGCACCCAATCTCCAGGATTCAAATCATGCGCTTGATCTGGCTGTCTTTCAGCTGCGTCTTCTCCAACCTGATGAGAGATAGAACGCATCATTTCAGCCAATCCTTTGCAATAGTCTAATACCAGATCATCAGTTATACTCATTATTTTATTTCCAGGAATGAATGCCTGTCTCATGTCTCTTCCCATGAGTACCTCATGTGGACTCATTCCTGTTTTCCTGTCCGGAATGCTTCTGAGACCCATTAGCACAAGAGGCAATGCATCTGGCCATTTTAGCTTTGTGGATGCACACACCTTTCCCAATCTTGACTTGATTGTGCCATTCATTTGTTCAACAATTCCAGAAGCCTCTGGACGATAGGCACAGTGTAGTTTTTGTTCAATGTTAAATGCAGCACAAATTAATCGAATTATTTCATTATTAAAATGAGGGCCTCTATCTGATTCCAAAGTGACCGGAAAACCAAAGCGTGGCACCAACTCCCTCAACAACAATTTTGCAACTGTAAGACTGTCATTTCTTCTTGTAGGGTAGGCTTCCACCCATCTTGAGAAAAGGCATACTATGACAAGTACATATTTCAATCCGTTACAGGGGGGTAACTCAATGAAATCTAACTGTAATCTGGTGAAGGGTCCTTCTGCCTTTCCGATTTTTCCCCAGCTTACCACTGTCTTTCTACCTGGGTTCTGCTGTTGACAGGTTAAGCATCTTTGGCAAAGGCTCTCTGCGATTACCCTGAACTTCGGATTGTACCAACTCTGTCTGAATAGTCTGATCATTGAATCTCTCCCTATGTGTGTTGCTCCATGATACACCCTTGCCATTTTTGAAAGTAGACAATCTGGCATGACTGGTCTTCCATCTAGATACACCCATACTTCATCATGTGGTCTTTTGGTACAGGCTGCTTTTATCCAGATTTCCTTTTCCTTTTCCTCAACTTCTTCCTGTAATTGTCTAATCTCATCCCATGTCTCTGGCACTGAGAAGTACATAAGTTGACATCTGGTTTCTCCTGTTTCAATTTTTCTGTTTATGGCTACTGCATTTTTAGCGCAGTATTTCACCACTTGGTCAGCGTAATTATTTCCAGCAGTCACATAGTCATTTCCTGACTGATGTGCAGTGCATTTTACAACTGCTATCTCTTTTGGCAATTGCAATGCTTCCAACAAATCCTTTACATTTTTGCTGTTTCTGATTGGAGACCCTGAAGAAGTCAGAAATCCCCTCTTCATCCAAAGCTGGCCGAAGTCATGCACAATCCCGAAACAATATTGACTATCCATAATATGGTTACTTTCCAATTTTTCCCCTTTTTACATGCCATTGTTAAGGCAACCAATTGAGCTACTTGTGCAGACTTGACCCCAGGTAAACAGGATGCTTCAATTACCCCCGAAATTTTGCAAACAGCATATGCAGCACTTAGACCTCCCTCTTGTGTCCTAAGGCAGGAGCCGTCTACAAATAACTCATGATCTGCTTCTTTTAGGGGTGTCTCTCTTATATCTGGGCAGGGCTTTGTACATAATTCAGTTACGTCTAAGCAATCATGATCACTTTAATCTTTTACTTCCTCATCGCAGGGGTCTGACAATAGGGTAGCTGGGTTCAAAATCGTACACCTTGTCACAGTCACATTTTCAGCTCCCAAAATTACTCTTTCGTACTTTGTCAAACAACTAGGGTGAGGTGCTGTGTTCTTGTTCTTGTTAAAAGAATCTCAACTGAGTGTGGAACGAATACTTTTACCGGATGTCCCATCACTATTGACTCACTTTGCTCCAGACTCATACAAGTAGCAGCTACTGCTTTTAAGCAGCCAGGCAATGCTGAAGCAACCGGGTCCAATGTGGCTGAAAAATATGCCACTGGATGCCGACTCAATCCATGTCTCTGTGTTAAAACTGAAAATGCACAATTTTCTCTTTCACAACAAAATAAAGCAAAATCTTTTGTATAGTCTGGCATGCCGAAGGCAGGAGCCTCACACAGACAATTTTGCAACCTCACAAATGCCTCTAGGCAGTCATCATTCCAATCAATCGGATATTTTGCTCGTTTCCGTATCATCTGTATCAAAGGTTTCGCTAACACAGAAAATCCATTTATCCATTGCCTGCAGTATCCAACCACTCCCAGAAACATTCTCATCTCTCTTTGAGTCTGTGGCAATTGCATTTCTTTGATTATTTTTATTCTTTCCGGGGTCACTTTTCTAACTCCTCTTTCTATTTTATGCACTAGATAGCTTACTTCTTGTCGACAGAACTGTAATTTTTCTGGAGACACCTTATGTCCTCCTTCAGCCAAATGGTTCAGCAACGCAATTGTATCTGTGACACAATCTTCTCGCGTTTTTGATGCCACTAGTAGGTCATCAATGTACTGAACCAAAACAGAATTTCTGGGCATAATCAATGATTCCAGCCACTTTTTCAGAATCTGATTAAAGATTGAAGGACTTTCTGTGTACCCTTGAGGAACACGACACCATGCGTAAATACGATCTTCAAATTTAAACGTAAACAGATACTGGCTGTCTGGGTGCAAAGGAATAGAAAAGAACGCTTGGCATAAATCAATTACTGTGAACCATCCTGCATTCCATGGTATCTGATAAAGGATCACTGCTGGATTTGGCACAATTTGACAACAGGGAATTACAATCTTATTTATTTTTCTCAGGTCTTGTACTATTCTGTAATTCCCGCTAGGCTTTTTCAGTCCCATTATTGGTGAATTACAGGGACTACCCATCACTTCTTTCAGAATGCCTTGTTTAACCATTCATTCAATTTCTAGGATAATTCCTGCTTTTACTTCTGAACTCATTTTGTACTGACGGGTATTTGGATACACTGCACCTTCTTTCACTGTCACTTTAACTGGGTCTATATTTTTCATTAGCCCAATATCTTTTCCTGTAAAATCCTACACTTCTGGATTAACTGTGGTTCTTAACTCTTCTGGTAATTCATTTTCAGTTATCAGTGAAAACATTTCATCTACTTCTGTTCCCTGCTTGGCCAGCATCATCTTGTATGCCACATCTTCGTCAGGGGTTTGGAAAGCGACACCATCCGGTGTACAATAGATTGTGCAATTCATTTTGCACAAAAGATCTCTTCCCAACAGATTTACAGGACTGGAATCGCAAACTACAAATCGATGCATTTCTTTGAAGTTTCCAATGTGCACCTCCATTGGCTTTGTGATTGGTGTTCTAATCTGTTGGTTAGATACACCTACAACTTGGATTGTCTCCCCCAAGAGGGGTAGGGTTGGGATGTCTGCTGTTCTCACAGTAGACCTGGTAGCACCAGTATCCAATAGGAAAGTAATGTCTTTACCTTCTACTCTCCCATCAACAAATGGACCTGACTGATCTACCGGCAAGGATGCGCCAAGCACGCACTCCTCTTCCTTCCCCCTCAGGCACCGTCATTGTGTAGTATCTGAACGTACCTCATCATTCTGCAAAAAATATTGAGTAATTGTTCTATTATTCTTATCACTTTCTCCTTGAAATCCGGTGTTCGTACTGAAACTCTGATGGTTCACAAAATTTGGCATAGGAGCTGGTGGTACCTGATATTGTGGAGTGACTACCTGTTGCTGCTGATTCATAAGTACTTCATTCTGCATCTGTGGGATTAAATTTTGATTTGGCCCATTATTACTCTTATTATTCTGAGTACTCTTACACTCATTCTTCCAATGTCCAAGCTTTCAGCACGCATGACAAGGGAACTTCTTTTTCGCTTCTTCTCTGTCCAATCGCCCTTTAAATCTATTACCATTCATTCCTTGATTATTCTGACTCTGTTCTTCCACTGAATTATTATTTTGCTAATTTGTTTTCTCTTCCTGCTGCTCTGCTAATTTAACTTGAGCCCACATCATTTTCTCTTTCAGCTTCCTTCGCCTGGCCTCTATGTCATCTCTGCAATATTTTGCCTACTTCAAAATTTCATCCACTGTCTTACTTTGCCAGCACAACATGTGCTGCTGTATCATCTGGCTAATTTCCGGTTTCAATCCATATACAAACCGATACACAAAATGTCCCATATCTTTGTCACCAATATTCTCAAAACCACGATACTGCTTGAACACCTGCAACAATCGCTCATAGTACGCATGTATGGATTCATTCGGTTCCTGTGTTGTTCTATCTATTTTTACCCAATCTGTTTCTTTAGGAGTGATTTTCCCTTTCAAGTATGTAATCACTTGGTGATACTTTTTCATCACTTCTTCTGACGGGGCTCCTGTTTTTGCATCTCTAGGATACTCCTCATTAGGTCAATCAATTGTGATTTTACATTCTGTCCATAAATCAGCAGGTACCACTATGTCAAATAGACCATCCAGATCTTTCAATAACACCTTTGAGACTTTTACAAACCTCTCTACCTGTTTGTACCACTCGACTGGCTTTTCTCTCAGTTTCGGGAAATCATTTGTAAATGATAAAATATCTTGTCTACTCCAAGGGACATTAACATATCCTCCTCCAGGAACCTCTCTCATTGGACACAACCTCTCCGTTTTTCCTGTTTCTCTCACTGGAAATGCAGCTATTCTCTCTCTCGCCTGAACTTCTTCTTTATTCCTTATCCACCTAATCCTCCATTTATCAATGTCTCCCCATTTACGCAAAATGTTCATTAATTCTTTTATCTGTAACCTTTTTCCTGAAGTATTCACACTTTCCAAATCTTTATCAGTAAAATCCACTCGATAGGGCCTCTGTAACAATTTTGATTTCCCTATATCTATTCCAATCTCTGAAGCAACTTCAGTTAATCTTTCATGAAATAGTCTTGCTCTCCTGGTTATACTCTTACACAGAAACAACAGTTCTTCATCATTATAAACATTTAATCTTTCTGTGCCCACACATCCTGTCATCATCTCTTCCAATTCCACTTTCAATCGGCTAATATATAAAATCTTCGGTTTTATGATCTGATTTTCCCTTTCCTGAGCCCACCTTTCTATATCTTCAGAGGTAACTACTGTTGTACCTGAAGTTCCAGCCGGAACCAAAGGTCTTCTCTCTCTCAAATTCATAGGCGTGACTCTCTTTTGAGTTTCCGCAGTAGGTTCCACAATAGGGAGATCCATTAGTGAGATAACGGTCTCACTTTCACTAACCTGATCATCTGTGATTATTATCTCTTTTCTAGGACTATTCAATGGAACTGTCACAAGTTGTGATTTCTGGGTATCCTTATTATCCCCATATAATGGGATTACTGGACCAATGGTTACAGGTACTGTCAAAGCTTCCGTATTTAAATTCAATTGACCTATTTTTTGAACTAGTTCCTCCCTAGTTTTGTTCAAAGCTTCTCTCTCATTATCTTGCAACACTCTGTTATATGATGTCTCATGTAAAATCTGTGGAGTTAATGGTATTCCCATTACTGGCGCACTTGGGACAACCTTACTAGCTGCTTCTTGATACGTTGGTGGATTCTTAATTAAAATACCCTCTAATAGTTCATCATCTGACTCTCCATATCCTGTCGAATTCATATGTTTTGTTTTCTCTTTACACTTTACGCCAGAATGTTCCTCAGCCATCAACACTGGATATAACCCTTCCGATACCATCGCTCTCCTCCACTGTTTCATCTGTCCTTCTCTTGACTCATGCAAGTGTCTTGGAAAGAATCCTCTATATCTTCCACCTCTGCATTTCTCTCTTTCATATGACTCAGTCTCCCATTCTTCCAAAGCCTCATATTGAGTTAACCTGGGTCTCGGTTCTAAATCATTCATCTTCAATCTCAAATTCTGAAGAATCCTCCAATTGAACGTACCATCCTTAGGAAACTCTAACACACCATCATCCCTCGTATACTCTACCCAGTTTTCCAACCACACGCAGGTATGATATCCTCTTTCCATCATCATAAAAGATGCTGGTGTCTTCGGTGGCGGAATAGGAATACCCTCTCTAGTCAACACAGGCTTATCCTTGACAAAGAAATTCTTTATTCTCTTAAAAATTGACATCTTTCTTTTCTCTCCATACATTCTTGAAGAACAGTGCAGGAAATTGTATTCCGCAAACCTTGAAATCTTCTACCTGTACGCCTTGCACTGAGAGTCAAATCAAAATCCCGCATACAATCCTTCTCTCCTCCAATCCTAGCGCAGCTTCTAACTAAGTGTCCAATCAAATCAGGCTCACACTCGTACTCTGACCAATGTCAGCGCGGCCTTTTCCTGACGTCAGCTCTACTCCTCACTACTGACTCCTCCTTTACAATGCTGTTCCTGTCACACGCCTGCTGCTTCTACCAATCCCAGCGCGGCTCTCTGTGACGTCGATCTTACTCAAGCGATTTCTCACCCCTCCTTTACCAAGCTCCTCCTGTCAGGCGCCCGCTGCTTCTACCAATCCCAGCGTGGCTCTCCATGACGTCAGTACCACTCCGGCAACTGAGCCTCCCTTTGCAAGGTAATACGAAAATTTAATTTTCTTCAAAACTGCTTTGAACTTCTTTGTTATTAACAACGTAAAAACATTCGCTACTCTGTCTGCTCCACTAAACCAAAAGGATAGTTTATTTTTTTCCACTGCGAGTAAAACCTTCCGCTTACACTTCACCTAAGCTCCAGAGAACCTGCTACTTTCCCGGTATCTTCCGTTAAGGAATTTTGAGACCGGAATTTCACCAGCGAACTCCTTTTGCTGTCAATCTAGCTTAGAAGAACCTGCTACTCCTTCAGGGTTATCCTTACTAGGTGATATAACACCTAAAGTTTCATCAGCGAACTCTTTGCTTTCAGCCACTCTCACTTTTGTTCAGAAAGATAGTCCCTAGTTTAACACTGCCAGCCCTACCTAGCTTCTCAGTGTTATTCCAACAGACGAGTAACCTCACTACAGTGTGGTTTCTATCACCACCCGCTATACATTCCCCGGGAATTTTACAGACAACATAAAACAGGACACTAACTCTTTTGTTAAAACATTAACCAATAATCTATACTTTTCACCAAACTAGTTACTAACAACCATAGCTCTGCTACCAGAAAACTGATCCAGTGGTCTACTAACAACAGATACTCTACTACCATACACTCACTTGGGCCCATACAACTCGCTTCCACTGCGCTCTAAGTAAACCACTGGAGTTTATTAGTTTTATATGTTGCTCATACCTCAAGATCTAGTTATTACTTCTTTAACTAAACCTTCTGCTGATCAAACAGTTCTTTCCTCTGGTCAATGGACCAGTTAGGTAAAACTAGTTGATGGCGATAATTGACATAACTTATCATGCATTCTTTAATAAATATAAAATAATGACAGACTCAATAAGTTTTAAAATCTTTATCTAAAGTTAGGGGTTTTGAACCATCTCAAAGCGTTTCAGTAGGAACACCCTCATTAGCGGGAGTGCCAATTCAAAATATATCAGATAAACTCTTATCAATTCAGATCCACACAATAACTATGCTTAGAAAGAAGAGGATAGAGACAGAAGAGCATTTATCAAACGATGAACTTCATAGTTACCAAAGTATGATGTGAAGACCAACCCTCTGGCCAAAGGGCTGGTAAGGGCCTCCCAGGACAGATTAGGAGACAAAGGCTTCAGGACAAGATACTTCACCTCTCAAATTACCGACAGCTACGTCGCACCCCTCTCTGATACTCTCTTCCTCCTCGTGGTTCTTCCGCAATTCCTCTAACCCACCCAAGTTAAGTAGATGGTTCTGCATTTGATTTCTTCATCAGCATTTTCAGAGCATCAGCACCACCCCAGCATCGACAGCATCCCAAGGTCCGAATTGTTTCTGCAGCTTCCGCTCCCAACACGCTAAGCTAAGTTCCGCTCCTCCTGCTGCAGTAGCTGCAAAGCTCTCTCTCCTTCTCTTCTCCTCTCGCTTCTCAAACTAACTAAACAAAACTACTTCAATTATACCCTTCCATAGGCATGTACCACCCATTAATGTTTCATTTTTACAGAATACTAACTTCTGATTGGACAGGCGAGGGGGGATGATCATCACACCACACTTATACTTCATTTATTTTCTTTTAACCATTATTTCCAAACTCCTCCCATCAAACTTTATTCCGCCCTTCCTTTCCCATATATCTTTAAACTTTATTAAATACATTTGTAACTGATGTCTTGAATAAGTTCCTTCATATGAACTCTTCACACTCATGTTCCCAGGGCACATCTCCGCTGACCTTGGACTCGTGTCAAATCCTTAGTCATCTCCCAAGCTTCCGTATCAGGGCGCATGCGTCGCGCCATATTGGTCTGCTCGACTCGGACAACTTTAACAGGCGCAAATATGCACTAATAATAAAGTCGAAAAGGAAAAATGTTATTCTCAAAAATAAATGGTTTCACTGTATACCTCCAACCTCTACTCTAACCCATACCATTTGTTATTTTCTCTCTGCATTAGCGTTAGTTATAAATCCATTTCTAATTTCAATAAAGCAGGTACCATGCATGTGAGCTTTCAAGCGGCCATTTTATAGCTCTTTGCGCAAGCGCCAGAATTTCCCTCCAAGCGAAAGCACGTCATACTACGTAGATGCAGCAGATGCATGCGCAGTAAAGATCCCATGTTAAATGCGTTCCAGTCCTACGTCTGTGTTATTTGTAGTTAGTAAACACATAGGCAAGCTTCATTCTTATCCAGCGTATAGTGTAAAATGGATATTAATAATTACGAGACATGTCGTTAATAATTCGCTAGTAAGTTAAATCGAGAGGATTGCTTCCGAGCAAGTCTCGTGTCCGAGTCCTTGCTCCATCAACAGGCACCAATTTATGGCACACAAATCGCGGAAGCACCCTCCTGCCACCAGCGGTGTGTCACCACCAATCCCTCGAACACAATCGCGGTAGTGAGAGAGATATATGTATTGACAAATGGCGGTTGGCATGCTCCGCCACCCAAATCACGGTCACAGGCACCAATGTATGGTGCACAAATCGCGGAAGGTACCTCCTGCCACCAGCGGTGTGTCGCCACCAATCCCTTGAACACAATCGTGGTAGTGAGAGAGATATATGTATTGACAAATGGCGGTTGGCATGCTCCGCCACCCCGATCCCGGTCACTCATAGCAATGCATGGCCCCGGGATCGCGGTAGCGCCCGCCTGTCCCCTGCGGTGTGTCACCGCCATGAACCATGCCCTTACATCCAATGGAAACCGCAATGGCGGTAGCCTGATGCAATTTTGAAAACCGCGGTAGGCGTGCTCCGCCACTGCGGAGCAGGTCATTGGATGCACTTGAAAGATGCACCAACGCGGTAGCGCCCACCTGTCCCCTGCGGTGTGTCACTGCCATGAACCATGCCCTTACAGCCAATGGGAACTGCAATCGCGGTAGCCTGATGCAATTTTTTAAATCGCGGTAGGCGTGCTCCGCCAATGCGGAGCCGGTCATTGGATGTATTTGAATAAGGCAGACCTGGAACACCAATTGCAGCAGCTTAGAACCACTGAAACGAGCAGAGGGGGCTATATATGTGTGTGAGATCCACACATTTGCACAGCTCACAGAGCCTGCTGCCTGCCACCCCTCACCACCAACTGCTTCTGCTGCTGCTGTCTCCAGGGCCTGCTGCCTGCCACCCGTCACCACCAACTGCTGCTGCTGTCTCCAAGGCCTGCTGCCTGCCACCCCTCACCACCAACTGCTTCTGCTGCTGCTGACTCCTGCACACAGTGATTGCGAGGACTGAGAAGATCCATGCCACTCCCTTCACCACCGAGGAGCTGGAGGTCCTGGTGGACGAGGTTCTCACCCAGTAACCGAGGCTATATGGTGCGCCAAATGTCGTGGTAAGTCTCTCAGAGTGGGAGTGAGAGTGAGAGTGCAGGGGGGGCACACATGAAGTTGATCTGCTGCAGTATGTGCGTGAGCATGTGGGGTTGTGTCATGCACTGCCTAGCATGCTGTCCCCAGGAGGAAGGGGTGTTTAGCCTTTTCCACACGTTTCCCTGCCTGCACATCCAGATTTGAGAGACATGTTTTGTCTTGTCAGTCATACAGTGACGCAGCAAGTTTGGAATGCAGGAGTCAGGACTGTGATTGCTAGTGTGAAGGTCTGTGTGGGTCCCTGATGTCCTTCACAGGCCCATCTGTGGCATTATCTAGGGTTGTTGTCCAGAGGGTAGTGATGGAATTGTATATGACTCAATATGTGCCTCTAGTTCTGCATTTTGCTCAGGACCTCAATCCCCGAGGGTGACACTCTTGTTGCTCATTCACCTATGACACTGTAGATTTCCACATTATTGTGCACAGACCCTTCCATCACCACCAGCATGTGCACATACTCGCATGTGTTGGCACTGTTTGTGCTTCCAAATTGTCCCTTCATGTAACAGTTCAGATGCCCCACGTTGGACCTCTGTGTGGACCACCTGGCCTGCACATTCACCGCACAAACTGACAGGGACACATCACTGAATGTACAGAGTGTCAAATTTGTGCTTTTAATCTTGACTCTCCTTCAATGATCCATTACAGCAATGTAGTTCAAGCACGACAGGCCTTGTGATGAGGGGTTGCGTTTGTGAGATCATGTCCCTCAATGTGACCTCCATTACACAGGGAGCCAGTTAAAGGGCAAGTGCATTGAGGGCTGTGCAGTGTTGGACCCAGTGAGTCTGCACACATACATATGTTGCTTTGTGATGTATGTCTTGCTCTGCATGCAAATGGATAGTAGATGTGGACAGACTACACATGGCTTAATGTGCTGGCATCCTGCATGTGTATGAGATGGGCAGGTACTGTGTCCACTCTCACACCTGCATGCATTTACGTGTGGTTCTCCCATGCTGATGTTCCATGTGAGATGCATTCTTGTCTCTATTAGACATATCTGTGGATTTGGGATGAGTTAGTATCATGCTCCTGTACTGAGAGATATTGGTACATAACACTGTGTCACTGATGTTTTCCCCCTCTTGTCTCCCATGCCTGCAGCTCAAAGTACACCAGCGTAAGGCCGTGTGGAGGGCCATTGCATGCAAGGTGCGGGCTCTGGGTGTCTGCAACCGCCAGCGCACCCACTGTCACAAGAGGTGGGATGACATCTGTCGGCTGAGCAAGAACGTGGCCGAGATGACACTGGGGCTGATCCCTCGGGCCGGAAGGTTGGCGCGGCGCAGCATGACACCACTCATGGCACGCATCTTAGCTGTGACACAGCCACGACTGGATGCACATCTGAAGGAGCATCAGCAGCAAGCTGGGGGTGAGTTTTCTGGGAGTATGACTTTGGGTGGTGAGTGGCTGCATGTGTTCCAAGCCTGGGCCAGTGCAGGGTTCTGATGTTGCTAGTGTGATGCAATGGCTTGTAAGTGGACTCGGTGTTGGGTGCAGCTATCATGCATTCTCCCTACATGTACTTTCCCATGTCATTGGTGTAATGGCCCGTGGATTCGCATTTGTAGTTGTGGCCTTCTGGTACCATCTTCATTGGGGCAGACAGGGACATCCCATGGCAGTGACCGGCAGAGTGCTTCATCTGAGTGTGCCATCATCAATGTGTGCATTTCCTGACGTCAGATTTGTGAGGACTTCACATCTGGCACCAATGTGCAACTGTAGTTGTGCCCCAAGGTACGACATGGTGGATGGCATGTGCTCATGGCCATTGTGGACTGATATTTTGGAGGCTGTCCCTGTGTTGGCCACTTCTGCTGGCTCAAGATGTGACAGTGGCAACATGTTGTGAGAAACATCTTTTCCCCCCTCAGGGCCCTAGGTGTGCACAGAGGGATCTGTGTGTCTGGTTACACGTAAGCCTGGGCGGTGAACTACGCTACGCTCGCGGAGTTTGCGAAGTTTCAGTAACTTCGCGATTCGCGTAGAACGCGAAGTTACCGTGCACTACGCAATTTGCGGCGTAGCGTAGCTGTTTTTCTTCTTCGCGCGCTCAATATACGTTCTCGCGCGCGCGGTAACGACCTACCATGATTCTGCGTTCGCCGATGCGATTTCCTATCCGTTCGCGGGCGCCACGAGATTTGGAATCCGGCCGCACGATCCCGCAAGAGTGTGCGAACGCGAACACGTCATTCGGACGCGCGATCTGACTTCCGGCGGCAGTGTTGGTAAGATCGCGATCCCGAACACGAAGAAACTACAATCTGGCGAAGAATATATCTCGAGCATCATAAAACCTTCTCGAAAATGATGAATTAGTTCATTTTGCACAAAAACTCCTCAGGTTGTCATTTAGAGATGTAGTTTGGTGAGCAAGGAGTCCTTTTTCTTTTTTTCCAAGAGGAAGGAAGTGCCCCTGATTCTCAAACTTCCTGTTCCTGTCCAGCAGGCTCCTCCCAGTGCTTTGTCCATGTGCTGTTCACTTTCATTTGGATTTGGAGCTGGAAGGATCACTTTTTGTGTCTGTCTGCTGCATCATATCATTGGATTGGATTTGAGGACTCTTGGATTTGAGATTTTACAAGTAAGTTGGAGAATTGGTGTACTTGTTTGTTTGATTGGGGCTTGTTTGTACCTACATTTTTTTGTGGTATTTCCATAGTTTTTAAAATGTATTGTTGTGGCTTGTAGTTTTGGCAGGGGCCTAGTTGTTTTTCTTTGATTGGAATTTCAGCCAGTAGGCCCGGACTAGAGCCAGAGGTACCCATGGGTGCATGTTTCTGTGGTGTCTGTTGAATTTAAAGTTTAAACATCATGTAGGCCGGGCATCCATGGATGGCATTGGATTGATTTGCAAAATGTGGGTTTTGGGGTGGTATTTTATATTTTTGGGTGTTTGAATAGGCCTTTTCAGGCAGTAGGTAACCCTGGGCGTTCAGCTCGCGGACTTTGGGCAAGTCCGCACTGCGCGACAACGTGGACTTACACTTTTTATCTTCTTCGCGCGCTCAATGTACGTTTGCGCGCGCGATAACGACAATTTGTGACGATCGCGATGCCGAACACGCAGAATTTACAATCTGGCGAACAATATCTCTCGAGCATCATTAAACCTTCTCGAAAATGTTGATTTAGTTCATTTTGCACAAAAACTCCTCAGGTTGTCATTTAGATGTAGTTTGGTGATCAAGGAGTCATTTTTTTTTGTTTTACAATTTTTTCCAAGAGGTAGCAAGTTTCCCAGAGTCTCCAACTGCCTGGTCCTGTCCTTTGTCTTCACTTTTTGTTATTTTGGGTGGCCTGGCCATGTGGGTGGCGGCCATTTTGTAAAGCCAGGCATTGTGCTTTTGCCATAGGCCTGCATTGTCTGTCTTGTGTTCCTTTTCTTGTTGTTCTGGGTGGCCTGGCCATGTGTTGGCGGCCATTTTGTGTGAACAGCCACTGTGCTTTTGCCATAGGCCTCAAAGCTTGCGGCCTAGTGTGCCAGTAGGCCCGGAGGTAGTCATCCTCATGGGTGCATAAAAACTGTTTCTGTGTTGTCTGTTGAATTGTAACATAATTTAGGCCATGGATGGCATTGGATTGATTTGCAAAATGTGGCTTTTGGGGCGTATTTTATTTTTTTGGGTGTTTGTTAAATAAATAGGCCTTTTCAGCCAGTAGGTAACCCTGGGCGTTCAGCTCGCGGACTTTGGGCAAGTCCGCACTGCGCGACAACGCGGACTTACACTTTTTATCTTCTTCGCGCGCTCAATGTACGTTTCCGCGCGCGATAACGACAATTTGTGACGATCGCGATGCCGAACACGCAGAATTAACAATCTGCCGAACAATAGCTCTCGAGCATCATTAAACCTTCTCGAAAATGTTGATTTAGTTCATTTTGCACAAAAAACTCCTCGGGTTGTCATTTAGATGTAGTTTGGTGATCAAGGAGTTATTTTTTTTGTTTTACAATTTTTTCCAAGAGGTAGCAAGTTTCTCAGAGTCTCCAACTACCTGGTCCTGTCCTTTGTCTTCACTTTTTTGCTATTTTGGGTGGCCTGGCCATGTGGGTGGCGGCCATTTTGTAAAGCCAGGCATTGTGCTTTTGCCATAGGCCTGCATTGTCTGTCTTGTGTTCCTTTTCTTGTTGTTCTGGGTGGCCTGGCCATGTGTTGGCGGCCATTTTGTGTGAACAGCCACTGTGCTTTTGCCATAGGCCTCCAAGCTTGCGGCCTAGTGTGCCAGTAGGCCCGGAGGTAGTCATCCTCATGGGTGCATAAAAACTGTTACTGTGTTGTCTGTTGAATTGTAACATAATTTAGGCCATGGATGGCATTGGATTGATTTGCAAAATGTGGCTTTTGGGGCGTATTTTATTTTTTTGGGTGTTTGTTAAATAAATAGGCCTTTTCAGCCAGTAAGTAACCTTGGGCGTTCAGCTCGCGGACTTTGGGCAAGTCCGCACTGCGCGACAACGCGGACTTACACTTTTTATCTTCTTCGCGCGCTCAATGTACGTTTGCGCGCGCGATAACGACATTTTGTGACGATCGCGATGCCGAACACGCAGAATTTACAATCTGGTGAACAATATCTCTCGAGCATCATTAAACCTTCTCGAAAATGTTGATTTAGTTCATTTTGCACAAAAACTCCTCAGGTTGTCATTTAGATGTAGTTTGGTGAGCAAGGAGTCATTTTTTTTTGTTTTCCAATTTTTTCCAAGAGGTAGCAAGTTGCCCAGAGTCTCCAACTGCCTGGTCCTGTCCTTTGTCTTCACTTTTTTGGTGGCCTGGCCATGTGGGCGGCGGCCATTTTGTTAAACCAGCCACTGTGCTTTTGCCATAGGCCTCAAGCTTGCGGCCCAGTATGCCAGTAGGCCCAGAGGTAGTCACCATGGGTGCATAAAACTGTTTCTGTGTAGTCTGTGGAATTTTGACATCATTTAGGCCATGGATGGCATTGAATTGATTCAATTGATTTGCGAAATGTGTTTTTTTTGGAGGGTCTGACTATTTCACTTTTTGGGTGTGTTAAATAAATGCCTTTTTTGCGTGTGTACTGTGTAATTATAATTGTGTTGTTGTAGTGGTTGTCTAACTTTCCAAAGTGTTTTTAGCCATGTGGATTTTAGTTTTTGCATTAAAGCTGTGTGTGTTTTATAAGGCATCCTTTGTCTGCCCAAATATAGGCCTGCTTGAGTTCATTGTTTGCAGTGCCTTGTGCCTGTGAGTCACCATGTTTCTGGGGGCCATTTTGTTGTGGTAGTTATTAGTGTGCTGTTTTTGCCACATAGGCCTGCGTGTCTTTCCATTTTTCCTCGTCTTACTGCTTCCAAATCCATCCCCATTGCCAGCTGCAGCTCCCTGATGCTGCTATATAATACATCCCACGTGATGCACAAATTTAGGCCAAACATGCTCCAGTACATTTTAGTTTTTGTTCTTTACTATTCTTATTCTTCCAGAGTGTACACTAGCACTACACAGTAGCCAGGAAAGCCCTGGCCTTGTTGTCAACGTCTCATAAATGGCTACACTGTGTGTTGTTGTTCACAGAGTTTCTGAAATTTAATAATTGAGGCCACCACACACTAAGTTCTATATTCTATTTGTTTGATTTGTGCTATGTTTGACTGATGTTCTGGCTTTTTTGCTTTTAGGTGCACAAAGACTGAGGAGGAGGTGTGTCTCTCATCATTGCCTGTTGCACTTCCAGACAGACATCCTGCTGCTGTACACACAACACAACGTGACGTGTGACCTGACCAGACATCTCTGCAACTGAGTGCTGCTGACATCTGAAGAAGATGGCTCCAGTACCAAGAAAGTTGCTATTGAGAAGAAGAAGGAACAGAAGAAGCAAGTGACACTGAAGTCTGGTGTGCCGGCCAATACCTTTTTGGGAAAAAAAAATTGCGCCTGCAGCAGCGGTGTCCGGGGGGCAAGCTGAGGGCAGCACCTCCGCATCAGTGGACCCAACCCACCAACCCAGGCCCAAGCACATGAGTGGGGAAGAGGTAGCCAGCCTAATGGTGGAAAGCAGTGATGCTGAGCCGGAGATAAACTTATCGCTATCTCAAAGTAGTACCCAATCAACGCAGGAGGAAACACAGCAGATAAGTGGTCAACAACAACAGCCGCAACCACCGCCCGCAATAGTAGTTGTTGTTCCTCCTGAAGTAGGGGCAGTTCAGGAAATTGAGCCTCATGCAGAGGTAGAAGAAGAAGCCACTCATTCAGAAGATCCATTGTCTTCCAAATCCCCAGCAAGGAAAAGGAGGGGTAGTCCATCAAGTTCTTCGCCAAGCCCCCTTCTGATGATCTAGATGCCACTTGGAAGCCACAAACTGAGTCTGAGAGGGAGCCACGTTCCAAGACCAAGCTAGGGAAAAGGAAGGTTCCAGAAAGCCTTACACTTATGGAGGTCGATGTAGAACAGCAAGATGATGATGACGACGAGCCAGTCATCACGAACATCACTCCCGGCCCCGAGGAGATGGAGACCAACATTCTTACTCTATCCAAAATCGCTGCGAGGGATGTAGCACGCATATCTCCACAGGTAACACCAACACGACCTACAGCTTCCATATTTGCATTAGCAAAGGCCCGGCAGTGACCTACATCCAGCACAACCACCACCTCTGTAGGAGTAGGTAGTGGTACAGCAGCACAGAGTCAAATTCAACACACACCCTACAGATCATCCGGCATTGGAAGTGGCACCTCCAGCAGGAGGCCAAAGTTAAGCTCCCCAGTTTGGGACTTCTTTACGGTTAGCGAAAAGGAGGAGAACATTGCTATATGCTCCATTTGTAATACCTCTGTTAGTCGTGGTAAGCTTGGTACAAACTATGGTACCGGAGGCCAAATGACCCATCTGAAAAAACACCACTTGATCAGCTGGGAGGACCACCTTCGCGCCATAAAAAAAACTGCAACCATTGGTGTTGGTGGGGATAAAGGAGTAGAAGAAGAAGATCCGATCACGGTGGAAGAGGAAGGACAGGGAGACATTCTCTCTGGTAGTGGTACACAAGGTGTCCCTGACCCCAGCAGTGCAGTCTTAACGTTGCACACATCTTCAGCAACATCTCAGTGGCACAAGAGTAAGAGTCAGCCGGAGACACCAAGAAGTACCAGGTCCGCACTACCAAAAGTGCGTTGAGCCTAAGAGAAAGGAAAACCATGCAGCCTACCATTATCAGCATGTTTGGGGGTGAGGGGCAGAACGAACGCAACCACCCAATAGCACGTTTGTACAATGCGAAGCTGGCTAAAATGTTAGCACTGGACCTTCTCCCTTTTTCTTTTGTTGAAGGGTTGGGTTTTGTGGAATTTGTGTCAACCATCTGCCCAAAATGGCATGTTCCCAGCCGCTACTATTTTGCCAGAGTTGCAGTTCCAGCACTACATCACGACGTGCTGGAATTGCTAGGAAAGGCCTTGAAGCAGAGTGCTGTTCACAGTATCCACCTGACTACAGACATGTGGACCAGTTGCCAAGCCACAGATTACATGTGCATCACTGCACACTGGATCAGTTTTGTGGGGGTTAGAGAACAGGTATCTGCTGGTGTTGATACTGCAGAGATTTTTCATGCCACTCGCAAACATGCAACTGTAGCCATGTTTGCCATGGAGAAATCTCATACTGCTGCAAACATTTTGGAAGAGTTTAACACCAAGGTCTTTGAGTGGCTGCGCCCAAGAGGGCTTACGATTGGTTTTGTTGCCACGGACAACGGCAGTAATGTAGTTTTGGCCATGCGCAATGGTGGCTATTGTCCCGTGTTTGGCACACTGCATTAACATTGTTGTTCAAGACTTTTTGAAAAATGAATCAAAAGTCAGCAACTTACTGGTCACCTGCAGAAGAATATGCACACATTTCAGCCATTCTTTTAAAGCCCAGAAGCAGCTGAGGGTCATTCAACGTGAGCATAAACAGCCAGTCAAAGCGCTCATCCAGGAGGTGCCAACACGTTGGAACTCAACTTATTACATGCTTGATCGTCTGTTTGAACTGTACATACCACTCAATGCTTATGTCATGCAACGATTAGGGGTACCTACTGTGAGAGGCATGACCGTTGAGATGGCTCAATGGGACCTCATTAAATGCCTGACTGAGATGCTACTTCCTTTTGAGATCTTCACACGTGAAGTCAGCAGGGAGGACTGTACTATGGGCCAAGCTATCCCATTGTTGCACATGCTAGAGCAACAGCTGAAGGATGTGTCTGAAACGTACGCAGGTGTGGATGACAAACAAGACGCATATCATTTGGCGGAGACCTTAGCCGCTCGCTTATCGGAAAATACAAGGATTAAAAATAAAATTTTGTCACAACCACATTACATTAGTGCCACAATTTTGGATCCACGGTACAAAGTATTTCTGAACAGCAAGGCAGTAATTCCTTTTTCGGAAGTGGATGTTGCCAACTACAAAACTTTGATAGCTAAGGAAGCCACTATTTTCGAAAGCGAACGGCTGTTAATTACAGGCCCCCACCCCAGGCCATAACCAGTACTACAGGGCATCCAGAGTCAAGTTCTACTTCGGAGCCTGAGGGCAGTGCATTTGCCTCCCAGCAGTCACCTACACCAACAATAACATCAAGAACAGGATCATCCACAGCACAATGTGCAACTGATTGGTTTCTACAGCAGGGGTATGGTAAGTCCAGTGCTGATGCAAAGGCAAAACAGGCCGAGCACATCAGAGCACCCCTGAACATTGAGCGGATGGTCCAGGCCTATCTGGATGACCCAACAGAGGTCTTCATGGATGGAAACCCATTGGTGTATTGGTATGGGAAAAGAAGCCAATGGACAGTGCTCAGCAGGCTGGCGATAAAGTATCTCGCTTCCCCTGTCGCAAGTGTCTCTTCTGAGCGTGTTTTCAGTGCTGCTGGTGCCATTGTAACTTTGAAAAGGACCAGTCTCTCGGCCCAAAGCGTGGAGAGGTTAACCATGATCAAAATGAATCAGCACTTTATACCACTGGATTACAAAATACGTGAATCACAGCAGGAAGAGGAGAGTGACTTGGATGACGTAAATAGTGCGTTACAGGACCTACTTCTGTCCGAACCACCAGAGTTTGAGGACGAGCTCCTCTTCCCTGACAACTAGGCTTTCAAATTGTTGCTTTCTTCCTTCCTTTATGTGTCTGTGTATCTGTCTTTCTGGTTCAAATCAAATCACAACAAAACCATCACCACCGTCTTCTCTTTTTATTTCCCTATTGGAGTTGCACGTCTGTGCATTTAACTGTCCACTCTTCAGAGTCCTGCTTCATCTTCCTGTCTCGCACAAGTACATTTCCATCAAGCCAGACATTAGTACAAGAAATGTTGCCTTTACCAGTCCCGCCTCCATTAGAAGTGAAACGTGACTACTATAGCTATCCTCCGTTTTGTTTTCGAGCCGAAACTCATCAATGTCCGAAGGCTACAGCCTCAGCAGGCATCCAAAGGTCCTCACTGTCAGGACAGAAGGTACTTGGCAGAGAAAGACAAGAGACTCTTCGAAGAAACTTGCTGACATTTGTGCAAACTCAAATGACCAGCAATGAGCACTACACAGGCCGCGGCCCATCATCACAGTGCTGACCATGGGAAGCAACTTAAACTGTGACAAAGTGCCACAGATGAATAAGACGAAAACCGAAACAGCGCCTAACACTCAAAATGAATGTGGACTGGAGTAATGATGAGGCCACTGCCGCGTAAAAAAAAAAAAAAAATGTCAGAACTAGGCATCTGATGATCTGACAGCCAAAGAGAAGAGCAAGACAGGTAATGATGGAATGCATTGGATGCTTGCAGACTCTGAGCGATTGCTGTTGTTTGTTGTTGATGTTGTGCATGAAGTCGAACTCTACTCTACTAGTTAATCTACAAAGCGACTCAAGTAAGTCAGTGACAGTCAATGTTTCCCTTCTTGTTGTTTAATAACCAAATTGTACTCCTACTACTGCAGGTGCAGGCCAATATCTGTTGCAATTTTTTAATATGGAATATGGACTTAATCGTAGTCAATACAGACTGAGTTGTAGGTGGACAACACGTACCACACCATGATGATGACCATACTATCTTTTGCGCGCAGTCATTCAGTTGGATCGGAGATGATTCAAGGACTAACTGCATTTCATGAAGTGGCATAAGGTAAACATAAACACAACAATTCAACAAGAAAGTAGTAAACACAGCAGACCTACATGTCCATGTAGTGGTGTAGTCGAGTGTAGTGATGACTGACAGCGGCGCATTGATTTTGTCACTTAATTAGGAAAATGCTAAGTTGCTGTGTATGCCTTTTGTCTGGCTATGTCAAAAATTAAGGTAAATGGAGGTTGGGTCACGGGCTGGTGCTGTGGTGGGCCTGTTCTGTCCTGTTGTTGTTGTAGCTTAATGCTGTAAACAGAATCTACACGATATATCCAAGCCGCCTCACTCTGAAAGTGTTCTCTTCTCTTCTTGGACTCCACCGTAAATGATGTTTTTTTATTCATTGATTTCTCAATACCCCTTTTGTTTTTCCATCTAGACGTTACAGGCCGGCCTTTACCCTGTGCTTGCTATACTGGGAGACACAACTCACATTTACCTTACCAATCGGCATCAGGAAGGCCACCAAGATTGATGTGCGGAGCGTCCATGGAAGATAGGACCAAGAGGAAGGACGAGATTCAACTCCACAATTTTAGCATGATAATACAGTAACTTTAGTATCATTCATCATTCATCTTTTAATTAATTTGAATCCTTTTTCTCTGCAATCATTAGGACTGTGTGTTGTGTGTTTGTTTGCTAATTGATCCCTACAAATGTTTTTTAATTGTCTTTGCTATCTTTACAAGTAAGCCCAGTACAACATGGAATTTGGGTCTCTGAGGGCATATTACAGGCAAGGCAAATTGCATAGAATATACTGGTGCCCTGTACTGTCTAATTGTCTAGTAGGAGTTATTAAGTACTACTCATTAACCATCAAGTTATCTAATCTTCATCATCATTAACGCATGCATTTCCCTTTTCTCCCTTTATTGATTTTTGGATAAGATCATGGTCGTCTGCCAAGATTGCGCTTTGCTTTTGTTGTCCATGCGTACTGTTTTTCATTTTCAAACCTTTCCCCAAACCCCCTTCCCATCCATTCATCAAACCCTAACCCTCTTCCCCGGGCTGTGATTTATATTGAGGTGTGATGTGACTACATAAAATGTACACCAATTGATCACACGCTTGCTGGGTCAGATGTGGTGAAAGCAACACTAATTCAATTGCAAGGCAGGGCGAGGAGCTTCTTCTGCTTGCCCACCCATGCTCAGTCTATGTGCAAGCCGTCACCGGCTAATAGTAGTACATCATAATTAATTGCCGTCATTGATTGGATTAATCATCAAACTCCTACCACACAGCAGTAAAGGTTACGAATTACGATTGTGTTAAGTTAAGTGACTCACTCGACAGCACAACTACAGTTTATAACTTCTTTTACTAGGCTGTCCCCGCCACCATTATGTTTAATTTGACTTTAGCAGTTGCAACTGCAATATTGTTTGTTTGGCAGTCGTCTTCTGTACTGTATTTTACTTCGTTCGACTACTCCTCCCACAGTTATTCTCAGGCAAGTGACTGTCTCTTTTTTATTTTTTAGCAAATGCTACTGCCAGTGTCTACTCTACTACTACCACCACAACCGTGGCATCTTCTACATTCTCTATGGAAACCATGCAGCCATCGCTGTGCCGAACGTAGTCATCATCAATCACAGGTAAGATAAGTTTGGTGGGAGGTAGAATACTAGTAGGACAAATAACTCAGTGAGGGGTACCGCATCTATCTGTTTGTTATACATCATCGGCAGATTATTTAAATCAAACACTGGCTGCGGCCCTGCAGCAGCAAGGAAACCAATGTGACGTTAATTCGTAAAACAGTAACCCCCACAAAACATTAACATTGTATGTTTAAGTATAAATATAATTTATTACCCTAACAAAAATAAACTATCCCACACCTGACCCACCCCTCTCCCTAACCCCAACCAATGTCCAAAACGAAAAAGTCCAAAGAATGTCCCGAAACCCCAATGCCCAATTCCCACCCACCAAAACAAGGAATAAAAAGGGGCAAAGCAACAGGGTCCTCGATGTTATAATCGGCGGGCTTTGAGGTGTTTGTCCACCAGGATTTTCACCCGCTCCTCCATTTGCTCCTCTTGCCGTGCCATCCGGAGTAGAATCTTCCTGCGGAATGCCCTGCAGTGGCATCCACAATGGGGGACAGCAGTGCTGGCTGCTAGTGAATTGCGGCGGGCGGCTACCAGACCGCGGCGCCGTGCTCGCTGGATTTGGGGCCTGGCTGGGGCCCGGGGCATCGTACGAGGCTGCAGCTGCTGCCGCCTCCTCCTCCTCCTCCGCCTGAGCCACCAGCCGCCGGTACTCCTGGCATATGGCCTCCAGTTTCCGGCGCCGGGCCCTGACTGCCAACTCCTTCCGCGATGGTTTGTCTTGGGAAAAAGAAAGAAAAAAAATATTGTTGTAACCAGTACTCTTACCTAAACAGTAACACAAAATTAATTCAACACATAATGGCACAGTAGCACTAGCAAGAAGCACAGAACATAACATTTGTGGTAATAATCTATCTATCCTCCCACTTCCTCGGCCTCTAACATTTGTGGGAGTTTCAGGCATTATACTAGCACTATGGACTCCAACCAGTACACAGTACACCAGTGTTCTTCTTATCTCTAGTTTAGCGAAATGACATAACCTGGTTGTAGCCGGCATTGCCAGCTCCGTCATCTATGCTTGAACCCAAGACAAACATACGAGTCATGACGCAGAGTCACATTAGTTTGATTTACTACTGTTTGCAGGTGGGGAAGCTCGTATTTTTCTATTACGGGTGGCACTGGCCATACTCTCTCTGTTACATGGAGGGCAATTGCTCAATTTCACAGTGCCTTGGCTACTACAAAAAGGCAGATTATATATCTGATCCAATGATCGTTGCTTTTATATGGGACAACGACATAAGGTCAGTAGCGGTCGTTGGTGGGACTCGGGGAGTTTGGCCGGGCGGTGACGTGGGTAGGGGCAGGATGGGGGTAGTAAACTATGGATTACGGCCAATTACAGGTAAGTAAACATATAAATAAATGAAACTAATTTTGTTGCGCACACTGCATCGCATTTGGCGGTGCAGTGCGCACAATGAAATTCACTTTATTTATTTGTATGTTACAGTAAAGTTACCTGTATTTGCCCGCGTAATACATTGTTTACTACTACCCCCACCCTGCCCCTCCCCACATCGGCTTTGGTACGCTGGCGCGGTTTCTTTAACATTCCCTAAAACTGTGCATCCCGTGACAGTCTCCACCTATGCTGTCTATGATGAATACATACAGGCATCCATCCATTCTAAGTAAATGTCAATCATTCTTCTTAATCTCTCCACAAACGTTACTTTGTTTCACCAACAACAACGCATGTGTCCACTCACTCCGTTGCTTGCCTTGGCTTTGAGTTTCACCCAAACACCGCTGATGATTCTTGCTATCCACAGTATCCACCCATACTGTGTCTTCCACCCAGGCAGGCATCCATTCTTCTTTCACCTCCCACCCATCCTTCAACAACACATGCATCTGATTCCTATCAGCCACCTATCCATGCTTCCAACGTATCCTTCTCTGCTAGTCGTCATATTAAATCTCGCCTGCCCTTCCTCCTTCCACCCTTCTTTCCCTTTTTGTTCAACACATCCATCAAGGTCATCTGATCTGACTTTTAGTCTCCTCCATAAAACTTTCACAGCTGAGTTGGAGTCAGATATAAGAGGCCATTGGTTAATGAAGTCACGCTGGTAATGCTATTGCTACTGCATTGCTCATGCTAAGTAAAGGGTGTCTTCTTTATTAACCGTTGTATAATGTTCACTACAACTTCATACCTAATAAGTCTCAACAACAGTACAGTGAGTGAAGTCCACTCCACACACCCTTCCAGCTAGTGCAATGTCAATAAGTCATGAATATAACTTACCACCGCCCTCCACTGCTGCTGGCTCACCCCTGTATCTCCTGCAGGTGCTGCATCTCCTGCCCCCTCCGGAATGGCCGCAACGCCATCGCCGCTGGCCCCACTGGCACTGGTGGTCGGTAGTACGCCTAGAAAAAACATGACACATTTTTAGATGCCTGTACACCTCCCCCTATTTATTCTTTTTCACTAGCAAGATTGAAAAAAAGTTAATACATACATATTATTATTATAAATCACATTCAATAGTCCAAATCGGGTACTAGAGTACAGTCAGTAGACAGACACTAGTAGTGTTATTATGGTCCCTAGGGTCATTATTATACTGTACTCTACTCTTTGCAAAGTTAGCCTGAGCCATGCAACCATTTTTCGCTTCATGTCTTTTGCGCATGTTACCTCGCAGCTTGTTGTGCAGTAACAGTAAGATGCCTTTTGAGCCCACATGAGCACATACAGCTACTGTCTGAGCGTTGCGTACAAGAGGTCGAAAAACAAGCCACTTTGTTATGGAGTTCGGTTAGTCCGTATTACTTAGCCATAGGTAACATGTTACACTTTTTGGCAGGACTGACAAATGCTTGCATTAACACGCACCATTTTTCTCAGTCAGAGGATTCCTTCTACGAACCAGAGATTTGCAGAGCTTATGAATGATGCATGTAACCAGTAATTGTACGTTCTACGGTGAGGAGTCGCCCAGAATTCACACAGATCTTTTGTCTTATATCATCATGCACTTGTTGCAACAATTTTTATTGTTTTAATCTTATGCATTTTGCTGTTGGAGCTGGCTGGAGTACACTGAATTTTATAGAACAACAACATACAGAGGTTGTTATTTGAAAATAAACCTTTTGAACTTACACATAGACTCTGTGGTATTTGGTGTGGTGGTGGACTTACACGAGTGAGTGAGCGAAAGGGTGTTATGTTCTGGGTTGTGGAATCATAATCATTGGGTATCTTCGGGTGGGGGTTCGGGACCTAATGAGACACTAGCTAGTCGTTCAGGGGATTGTGGGTTCACTTCTGACTGAGGTGTGAGGAACGTCCAAGTTCCAAACTCGCATCACCAACATCCTATTTCATTGTGCATAGTTCTGCATGGGGCTGTGCAGAATCCAAGTAGTATGTACTATATCCTATCAAAAATAGTCAAATATCTGGTTGTGCATTTTGTTTGTGGTAATTGTCAAAGCCTCAAGATTAAGAAGCCTAGAAGAGGACAACCGAAAGGACTGGACTCAGTGGCTAGAGCTATTAGTATTGGTCAATCTGAGTTTTATTCAAAACCGTACAATAAAGAGTGGCAATGCAAACTGGGCAAGCTTAGCGACAGACTAATAGTAGTAGTACAGAGTACAGACATTCATAGCAGAGGCAGTTAGAACTTAGAGGCAAGGATAACCAGAATTTAGAAACAGATAGTCAAGTCAAGATCAAAGAATCTTTTGTAAAAATATAATTAGGGAGTGGAGCCAGAATTAATAGTTTTGAAAAAATAAGGTCCAGTAAAAGTTAGGGCAATATAATTGTTAATATAACCACTGGAGGACTTACTGGGACCAGCAGCAGGGCCCTCGGTAGAGGAGCGGTCCTCTGGTGGTTGTCCCGCCGACTCGGACCCCGTCTTCTTGCCCCTGGGTGCTGCAGATCAGTGATCATGTAAGATATAATAAAGAAAAAGAAAGACACAAACATTAATGATTGCTGTGAAACAAATAAATTATCTAAAAAAACGCTCAAAAAACGTTTTAGGAAACAAAAATTGCAATAAAATTGACCTATCTAATCCGATCAACTACTGGCTTGCGGGATTCACGGACAGTCTACTTATTTGGGAACACTAATTCAGTGTTCAATTCTGATTGATTCAAATAAAATCCAGAACACTAACTAAGCCTAAGTACCACCTGACCTAGCCCACCTATTCCAGGCGGGCCAATTGTTCATTAAGCCTGCATTTCCATTCTTTTTTTTCCATCAAAAATGCATAGATGAGAAGGAGGACAAATGCATAAAGTCAGTGCATAATGCATACACCAAATTGTTGGTTGGTTGCGTCTGATGTTCTGCAGCTGACTGACACTGCTAAGCTAAGCTTACCAGTACCACTCACTAAACAAACTACAAAAGGTTCTACTAAGGACTGGGGTAAGCAGCACTCATTGACAGAGGATGCGTCACGCAGACCGCTCAAAAATTATCAACTAATAGTAACTAAACCTAGTATCAAATCCATCCACCACTATTTGACAGGAGGACAAAGGAAGGACTACAGTCTCTCTAGCAATAGCATTACCTAACTGAAGTTCTCTAAAGTAAACTCTTACATAATAATGACAAGCGAGCGCAAAGTTGCAAAAAGTAAGAGTACCGCCCAGCACCTGTGTCCTACAATCACAGAAGATTTTGAAACGTAATTTACCTGCAATGTAAGCAGCATTATTCTTGTTATTTGTAAAAAATGTATACACAAATCACAATACTTATACTACTATATATATTGGCTACTCACCAAGCCCCACGACCTCGACACCTAGCAGGTCCAACAGGTCCTGCTCCCGGTCAAGAATGTCTGACCACCGGTGGGCCAGCTGGTTATGGGTGCGCCGGACCGCGGAGCAGCGAAACACTGCCCGACGCACCTTCGCCCACCGGCGGTGGCAGCTCCTGGGTCGGGTAACCGGAGCCTGGCCTGCCGCCTGCTGCCAAGGTCAAGGAGAGCTGGCGCTGAATAAAAAAAACAAGGGCGGCCACCTCCTCCTCCGTAAACAGCTGGCGGGCTTGCACCCCTGCAGGGCGCAGTCTGCCGCAAGGCAGGCGGCGATCGGGCGCACGCGCCTTGCCCTTTGAGCCGCTGCTGCTACCCTTCGCCATGGTTCTGGGGTGGGAGGAGGTGAAAAAGAAAAGTTAGAAGGGAAAAATAAAGTTAGGGGAAGAAGTGGGAGCTTAAAGAAGAAAGTTATATAAAACAGTTGAAAAGTAAAAAAAACACAGTAAAAAGTAGAAAAAAATGCAAAATATAGCCTTAGGCAGAGAGAGAGATAGGTAAGAAATAAAGAAAAATTGAAAAACAGTGTAAAAAACTAAGGATTGCAAAGATTGAGGGAGGATAGAAAAGCAGGCCCAGAACCATAGCATAGAGTGGTAAAACAAGATGGCCGCGCCCATCGCAACCGCATGGGTAAGTTCGCGCGATATTTCTCCCCGAGCACGCAAAAAACATCGCGAACACGTACAACGCGTTCCCGAACATGGAATGCGCATCGCGAGCACGCTATACGCGACCCGGAACAGGAAATAAGGGATCGCGAACGGGCGGGACAAGTGAAAAACAAAATGGCCGCGCCCATAGGCGACCGCATGGGTAAGTTCGCGCCCCGAGCACGCAAACAGCGTCCCGAACACGAACAACGCGTTCCCGAAAGCAAGAAAACGCATCGCGAACGGGCGCGCCAAGCAGCTACGCATGCTCGCGAAGCTACGCGTAGCGCTCCGACGTCTTTGCGTAGCTTCGCGTAGCGCGACTACGCGAACTACGCCCAGGGTTAGTTACACGGAGCCACCAACAGGCTATTTGTCTGTGTGTTCACCACATGGGTGACTTATGCCAAGTATGCATGATGCCACGAAAGATTCGACTTTTGGATTGAGGTTTCACAATGTTACTGCCCATGGTGTTGTGCAACATGGAGGATTCATCAACTTTTGTGATGCTTTGCTTGCATATATTTTTTATGTTGATGCCAATGTACTGATCCTACATCTCTCTCTATCATGCAGCATCTCCTGTGGGCACGGAAGGACAGGGGACGGACACCGGTGGTGAGGGATCCAGCACAACTGCTGCACACGAGCATAGTGACACGGATGTCACCAGCGCATCAGAGGGGGACAGGAGTCTTCTAGAGGAGTCGCTGCCAGAGACGCAGACCTCAACGCCATCTGACGACGGTAGAGACGCATCTATGTTGTCGGGCACAGGGAACGGGGACTCTGCCTCCTCGTCAACCACACAGCGTCCAGTGCCCACCCTCCCAGCTACTCCCACTGTTGCTGCCCGTGTCCGCACCACCAAAAAGGGAAGGGTGTCCTTCACCCCAGGCACCACTGCCCCTGCACCTGTCCCCCCTGCTGCCATCGGTGCTGAGTCTGTGGAGCTTTTGCGCCAGCTGTGTGTGGGGCAGACAGCTCTCCTCAATGCCTTCATTGACCACGACAAAAAATTGGCACAGCTGGTTGCTTACGTGGAGGGCATTCATTCAGACGTGGGTGGGCTACACCGTACTGTACAGTCTCTGTCCTCTGCGGTGATGGCAGCCATTCAACTGGCCCAATCTCATGGTCCACCTCCAGTCCCTAGGTCCACCACCCTGCCAGTGGCCACGTCTGATGATAGTGACCACAGACCCCACACATCAAGGGAGAGATACAGCACATGCAGCACACGACAGCAGCAGCCCAAGCAGTCCAGGGCGCAGACACCATCCCCACAGATAGCTAAAGCCACCCCAGACCGCAGAGGCAAAAGCCCTTCAGGCGACACCCAGGGCAAGGAAGCCAAGAAGCATGCCTCAGGATCACATGCCTCAAAGGCATCACCAGCCAAGGACTCACCTGTCCCAAAAGTGTCTCGCAAAGACAAGCAGACAGTTTCTGTGCCTAGTGAGAAACAGGTGCCTGTTAAGAGTACACGTAAAAAGAGCTCCAAGGCAGGTTCACCCACAACATCAACTCCCATCCAGAGCCCTTTGAAGCAGGGAAAGGAGCCCACTGTAGGGGGTACACCTGGTGAACAGGGGAAGCAGGGGCAGAGGCAATCCCGGGCCAAGCACACCGCTGAATCCAGCACATCCCCAGAGGGAGGGCCACCGTCTGCACATGATCCTGCTTTTGTGGTGAGTGTGCCTGTTGTGTACACGCCACTTGGCATGAATCCCAAGACAGGGGAGCCATTTCGAATCCCAAAGAAGTGGAAGGGCACCCCTCCAGTGTCTCCCACACACACTGTGTCTCAGGGCAGCATGAGTCCACCTCCACGTGCCACCACCCCACCTGGTCCTAGCAGCCCTCAGGCTTCCCAAACCACTGATGGCTCAACACCAGCTGGGCCTCTCTCTCCCCGGTCCAGTCCCCCAACTGTCCCCGACACACAGCCACCTCCCAGTCAGACTGTCAGCCAAGTCTGAGTGTTAGTCCCCCTCACACACGTCTCTTCCACAGTGGTGCCATGGACTTCCCATTGTTGATGCCCTGAGTGTGTTGCTGACCATGGCAGGGTACAGTACCACCCATTCCCAGTGCTGGATCTCATGTACTTACTCTGCACTTTGTACTGGCCACTAACCTTGTTGCTCCTGGCTGTGTTCATTATTCCCTGTGTAGCTTCTCATGTACCTCACCTGCACTTTCTCCTGGCCACTGGCCTTGTTGTTCACTGATGTTTGAGCCTTGCCTGTGCATCTTCTCATGTACCTCACCTGCACTTTCTCCTGGCCACTGGCCTTGTTGTTCACTGATGTTTGAGCCTTGCCTGTGCAGCTTCTCATGTACCTCACCTGCACTTTCTCCTGGCCACTGGCCTTGTTGTTCACTGATGTTTGAGCCTTGCCTGTGCAGCTTCTCATGTACCTCACCTGCACTTTCTCCTGGCCACTGGCCTTGTTGTACACTGATGTTTGAGCCTTGCCAGTGCAGCTTCTCATGTACCTCACCTGCACTTTCTCCTGGCCACTGGCCTTGCTGTTTCCCCCTTCTGTTGGACTTGGCCCTTTTTGCCAGGTTCACCCCTAAACTTTTTGCGTTGTATGTTAGTAGTTTTAAGTCTCTGGGCCCTTTAGCACTGTGGTCCAGTGTAAAGTGGGTGCGCGCTGTGTGCGTGTGTGGTGAGATTGGTCTGCCCTCCCATAGGAATGCATTGAGGATGAGTGTGTCAGTGGTAATTCCTGGTATGAGAGGTGCAGCATGGTCAAGTCTAGTATGTCTGAATTCGTGAGAATAAATGCTGCGCAATGGTGTGCGCAGATTTATGGCGACTGGTAGAGAAATGCCACTTCTAGAAGTTGGCATTTCTGTGTGCTCTGTGTCTGCCTGCCTGATGTGAATTGCATGTCTGGCTTGTGAGTGACAGGGGCTGGGAGGTGTGTGTGGCTCCAGGAGGGGCAGGGTGAGTCAGCGCAGGGCTGAATGGAGAGATCTCCATGTAGATGGGTGGGAGGAGTTGCACCTGGGACCTGAATAGGGCTGTGCCTTCCCTCTACAATGCTGGCTCCACCCCCTGTGGTGCGTCTGATGTCCCTAGCCTGTCCTGTGAAAGGAGAGAGGAGCTGAGCAAAACAAAGTGCTCCAAAGCTCCCCCAAACCAGTTGCGTCTGGTTTTTCCCCAGCCCTGTGCTGTGTCACAAAGGGATTTTGGTGTATAAAAGAAGGGGCTGTGACCCCATGAAAATGTTCAGTTCCTGTTCAGTTCTGCAGTTCTGTTCCTGCCAGGGCGTGCTGCTGCTGGGGCCCAGGGGGGGGCTACCATGAGGACTTGCCTCCCTGGACCCTGCATTGCCCCTTCAGCTAAGGACTTATTCTTTTCACTGCAGGACCTTTGCCTGCTTCTAAGCGCCTCGTGAGCGCTGTGCTGGATTCCTATTTTTGCCCAGAAAAGGAGCACGAGGGCTCCGCAGCGCTGAGCTGCAATCGTTCTAGAGGGAATCCCAGCGTGGGGATTCCCCCTAATGGAGGGGAGAGAGGCGGGAGCCCACCCCGCATTTGGCCGATTTAGCGGGAGCCCACTCCGCTTTATGATTGTTTTAAATGGCGGGTGCCCACCCCGCCACTGTCTGTGCCTACAACGGGAGCCTACCCCGTATTGTCAGAGAAGGAGAACTCACCGGCGCGGCCCGTGCGGCCAAACCGGAAGTCAGACACCTCCTGCCCGTGACGTGGGCGGGGCCTGAAATCCGGCCGGGAGAGAAGGAGGCAGCCTGGAGCCTTGCTGGCTCCATACTGAAGTCCCGGTCCCGAGATGGGGGACCGGGTGAAGTGTGGGGCTTGGTGACGCGGGGGTCTCATGAATGGAGAGAGCCCCGCAAGCGCTGCAGCCTGTTTCCTGCGGAGGGGGGCGCGAGGCACATTGCCGGTGCCTGCCCCCGCCGCGTTCAACGAGAGGAGCCCCCCGCATAGCCCGGTGAGTAAAGGCTGAGGGGGGAACCTGGCCGCATTTTCGCTCCCGCACCACGAGGGAGCATAGCTTGCTTTTCGGCGCCAGTGCGAGGCCCGAGTCAGAGCAGCCCCGTCTAGCAGCGGGCCGCTCCAACGATGTGGCCATGGTTGTTTAAAGGGCCAGAGAGGCCCGTGAGCATTTTGTTAGTGCCCCTAGTGTGTGGCTGATCTTCACAGCGGCGCCGCAGTTGCGGGCCGCTGCAACGAGGGGGCATCATTATTCCAGAACCTAGATGGCTCCAGCGTTTGGGGGCATATTTGTTTTTAGAGAAAGCCCCAGAGCCTCTTTGTGTATTCACAGCTGCACTGCCGTAGCGGGCAGCTGCAACGATGGGGGCATAGATGTTTGGAGAGCCCCAGCGAGGCCCATAGGGCACAGTTGTGCCAGGGCCCATTATGGATTCACAGCTGCGCCGCACCAGCGCGGGCAGCTGCAACATTTTGGCCCAGTTTTGTTTATAGGGTCCCTGAGGGGGACAGACGGATACAGTGGTGCCCAGGCCTCTAAATGCTTCACAGCTGCCCAGCAAGTAGTGGGCAGCTGCTGCGTTTAGGCCATTCTTTCTTTGGGGGACATGTCTTTTTGCAGTTAGGAGTGAGATGCACTCCTTTTGCCCCCTTCTTCACAGCTGCGCAGCACTTAGTGCCAGCTGCTACGTTTAGGTCTGCGCAAAAGTGCGCACCCTTGACTTTCGCTGCTTAGGCAGCAGCCCTGACTCTTGGACATGGGGCATTTGAGCCCCTTTTGAGTTGGCCAGTGGCCAGGGGGACTGTTAGGTTTGTAGGGCGTCAGGCCCTAATGTGATTTATGCCTCTGCTATGGTTTCTACTGTGAGGTATGTGCTAATGTGATTTCCGTCCTAAAATGTGGTGCTAGGAAATGTGATGCATTTACTATGGTTTACGCACCCTGTTTCATACCTCTAAATGTATTTCTAGGATTAGGAGGATTGGCATAATGTTGTTATGCTTGTAAGGTTATTACTTCCTAATGCGTTTAGGTTGTGAGTTATTTTCCACTGAGATTATTTCCTAATGTGAGTTATACTTAGGAGGTTCTGGTCTAATGTGTTTAGGCTTATGAGGTTGGCGCAGAATGTAATTCGCGCCTAATGTGATGCTGTGCATAATGTGGTTTATGTTACAGGCTGATGCTAAGTACAGTGGTTGCCAGTGATTACTGGTTGTACGTTTCTGACATGTCCTACATTTATTATGTGTTCTACATCTATTACCTTTTACTAAGTGATGGTTCTGACAGTGGTCCACGTGGCCCTGTCATGTGTACATAATCCCCTGTAAATATTGTCCCGTGCCAGTTGGCGCAGTGTATTGTATGTGAGTACTATTCTAATGTGTTTATGATAATACAAAGGCTATTCTTATATATAACCTTGTGTGGAGTTCCTTTTGTAGTGTGCCTTGGGTGTTGTGCTGTGTGTGTGTTGCGCAAACGCTTTACACATTGCCTCCGGGATAAGCCTGACTGCTCGTGCCGTGCTACCAAGGGGGTGAGCAGGGGTTGTCTTGGGTGTGTAACTCTCTTGCCCTGACTAGAGTGGTGGTCTCTGCCTGGCTTTGGCGCAAGCCTTAGCCAACCAGAGATCCCATTTCTAACACCTTCCCTGTGCAGGATCTCTTGGACACAGTCTGCACCTTGGACTGGCCACTGTCCTTGCTGTTTACCCCTTCCCTGTGCAGGATCTCATGGACACAGTCTGCACCTTGGACTGGCCACTGGCCTTGCTGTTTACCCCTTCCCTGTGCAGGATCTCATGGACACAGTCTGAACTTTGTCGTGGCCACTGGCCTTGCTCCTGTCCACTTCTGGTGCCTATCACTGTGATGTGTGAATAAAACCAGTTACCCCTGTTGTCTGCATTGTCAGTGTCCTTCAAGAATAAAGCGTTATTCTGTGTGGGTTTGGTTTACTGTGACACATGCTCTATATGCCACTTCAACATTGCCAATGGTTTGGGTTACTTCATTCTGGGTTTGACAGAGGTGACATGCACTTCAGTTCTTCTTGACTCTGAGGCTTGGGGGTGCAATGATGTTGGTTTGTGATGGACTACTGTTGTGATGGTCACTCTTTGGTCATCTTAGCTATATTGGACACATGTCATGTGTGTATGCAGTGCCAGCACAAAGTGGGATTCTATACACAGTATTGCAGGCTGGCAGGCCAGGGTAATCATGTCTGTGTGTGCTTTCTTGATGTGTGCTGAGCAGTGTTGGTGTATGCTCATCTAGTGATGTCCAGGCATCCTAGTCACATGTGTTGATTTCAATGTGTGCACTTGGGTGTTCATGAAGTGTGCAGTGTGAAGGCGTGACTTTGTCAGTGGTGTTGGTGTGTGTGTGTGCCCCTGCATTGTCAACTGCACACGTGTCACCCTGGAGTTCGGTGCCTGTTGTTTGTATTGGTCAGCCCTGTGCTTATGACTGTGTGCAAATGTGTGAGTTGTAGGTTGTGCACTATGCTGTGTGTTGGTGTGTCCTTGCACTTGTGGGGGACAGCTACTTGATGTTGGTCGAAAATTGTGAGTATGCAGAGTGTGTGTCTGGCAAGTCAGTGTTGTGTTTTGTTGGTCAGCCATGTGTCTTGTAACTGTTTGTGCTCGCTGTGCAGCCCTGCTCAGCCACACTGACATTGTGGGTGTGTTTTCTCATGCATTGCTGTCACTTAGGTCCGATTTGGAGCCATTATGGCATGTGGGGTGTGGAGTAAGACCATTGCCTATCTGTGCTTCTGATGCCTACACATTGTTTGTGTGCCCTGCATCTATATTTGTATGGGACACTCCTCACCTGTCCACTACTGGCGTACACACCACTTCACTCTCATGTCAACTGTCCCCTTGGTTTGCCTGTGTGTGTGCCTCCCCATCAGTTCATTGGCTTCACTATGCTTTGTGGTGCGGATATGTGCACAGGACCAATGTGCCACTGAGGATAGTTGACCAATTGGTTATATGTGATTTTCTTGTTTTGTTTTGCAGACCTGTTTGCTCATTTGCAGTTCTGCTGTTTGTGCTGCACAGTCCTCTAGTCATGGTGTTGTCACCTGGGAGTCACACATTTCTGCATGTGTGGGTGTTGTATTGGCTGTATGTGTGTTTGCTGTGGTACTGCTTCACTTTCTGAGTGTGATGTTGTGTCAGTGCTGTGCTGATTGGTGGTGTGTGTGTTCATGTTGTGTCACTCATATCTGTGTGGTACTGGTATGTTTCTTGTGCACACACTGCTTGTCGTGCATGCAGTGCTGTGTGTGTATGTTGCCTTGTCCTTGCCTGGTGTGCACCCCCTGATGTCCTGCTGTGTTAGCAATGTGATGTATTGGCATGTGCATCTGTTGTGTGTTTGATGTGGATGTGTGCAGTGTTTGGGCTGTGTTGTCTCTTGCAGCTGACAGGTGCTCTGTGTGTGATGTTCTTTTGACATGTCAGTGTGTGTGTTTTGTTAGTGTGTTGTGATTCATTCAGATGTGTGTTTCCAGTGTGGTGTGCATTACTTGTGTGTCTGTCACATTCACTTAGGGCTATTCTTCTCGCTGGGCTTGTTTTGGGTGCATGCTGGGGGTTTTCTCCTCTCATGTGGGAGCTGTCATTTGTAAAGATTGTGCATGTGCATGCAGGTGGTACACTATGACACCATGTTGACTTGATGGGTGGTGTGGTATGTCTGTCTGTGTTTCATTGTAGGCCCCTTGGTCCCAGTTTGTGTCCATGATTGTTTTGAGATGATGCACTTCTTGTCTGTGTTGGGGTATGTTGTCTGTGCAGTGTTGCTGGGTGATGATGTTGAGTTCTCCTGTTCTGTCTGTGCTCCCATTGCCTTTCTACAGTTTTGCTGCACAGGTCAGGTCTGGTCTTGTTGTACTCCTGTGTGTGTTGTTATTGATGTTGGTGTATGGCTGTTGTTTTGGTGTCAGCATTAGTTCAGGCATCCCTGAGTGTGTGTGATGTTTGTGTCTGCCCCCCAGGGAGTGTGATTGTTTGTCAATGTATTGACTGGACATTATTGACCCCCTTATGTGTGTTTGACACTGGTGTTGTGTGATGTGGGTGTGGTTTGGGTGGGGGTATGTGTGGAGGATCCTACTTGTGTTTGACAGTTGTGGAGTTTGTCAATGGGCCCTGTGTGTGGTGCTGCTGACCAACACCTATCAAGTAGTTGGATGCAGATGTGTGGCTGTTGACTGTTTGACTTCTGAGATTTCCTTTCATTTCTGCACCTATACATGTTTTGCCTTGCTGTCTCCCTGAGTTGTTGCAGATGGGGTGGCTGTGGGTTAATTTCACTCGCTGTGGCAGCCATGTGTGGTTTGATGGGGTAAGGGTGTCGTTAAATGTTCCTTATCTTGCATAAGATGTACACATGCTTAGTGGTTGTCTCCTTGGCCTTCCATTGGTGTGCACCTCACTTTTGCTTTCCTATTTGTGGTCCTACATTGATGCTGACATGTGGTCTGTGTATGTGGCTGTGTGTCAGTGTGGGTTATGTCTGTGTAACTTGACAGGCTGTGTGTCCAGTTCAGTGTTTGTTCCTATTCTGTATCAGTGTTCATTTTGTGCTTGGACTCAGTTTTGCTGCCATGAGTGTAGTGTCTGTGTGGTGTGAGGGTTGCCCTGGCCATGTGTTTCTGTGCTGTGTGTTCCTCTGCAGCCCTACCTGCTGAGGCTGCCTCCCTAGTTGTTTGGAGTGTATGGTACAGGCTGTGGGGTCACCTGGGTGGTTGTTGAACATGGGGTGGAACAGGTGAGGCACATGGCATGTCCCTTGAGGGGGGGGCCTTGTGTGTGGAGGGTGGAGGTGTGGCCCTCTGATCTTTGTGCACAGCCCATGCCTGGCGCAAGCCCTGCCTTCCTGCATTGTGCGCATGTTTTCCCGCGTATTCACCGCTGCGGTGACGTGACCGGGACATTACAGCAAGATTGCGGTGGATGGGTGGCCTGGATGCGGAAGGGTGATTTACTGGCAGGTCGGACATGTGTGGGTGCACTTGTGGTTGTGTTCCTGTCTCCACCAGGGTGTCTGGTGTAGACAGGAACCCTGTGTCATCCCGGGAGTTGTGTGTTCTGTTTGTGGGCGGAGTTGTGTCATTGGTACCTGTGGCGGCGTCCGCGACGGTTCATGACTTGCTGGTGGTGGATCACGTACAGCGCCGGGAATACATGTAAGGCTGGGACCATTGCGGTCGTGACCGGGTGGTAGGGACCATGAATCTGGTTGCGCTTTCTCCGCTGTGATGTTTCTGCCGTCTCTGGTTAGCCGGTTTCTCCGCTGCGGCTGGCTGTTTGGGGCATCCTGATTTGTACGGCGGACGGGACGTCATTCCGCACGGCGGTGAGTCTCCATTGGCTCCCACCGCCGCGGTGGCGGGCGCTTTTAGATGGCGGTTCACGTCGCACCGCGGCGGACGGGAAATGGCCTATGTTTGCCCATGCTAATATGGCAGTCGTGAGGACCGCTGTTCGCGGGCGGAAAATTGCATTTTCCATCCCCACCAGCACCGCGGTGGTGCCTCCGCCCACCATCCTAATAGACCCCTAAGTTTGTGAAGGGATGCATGCGTGTCTATGCTTTTACCTAGTGACATGTTGAATGAAAATAAACATACACACACTTGAATACCTGTGTTTCAAACAGCATACTTGTGCAAATTTGTGTAAAAAAAGGTGTATGCATTTCTTTTTGCTCACAATACAGGGCACATGGGTATTCAATAGTATATTTGAGTGGCTCTATAACACATATATACATAAGACATGTCTGCCTGTGCAACCGAATGACAGAGCAAAACTGAGAAGATTTGACCACCTATAAGAGAAGTTACCCGCTTTTTAAGCTACCATCTTCAGATGCATAACACATGTAAGAATACATATACAAGTAGACATATACATCAGTCACGAGAGCACGCAGACCTTTAAACTTGACAGCTTGCAATTCTCATTTGAGTCAGGCGCGGCCCGTGGTAGGAGTGCCGGTCGGGCGGTGACGTGGGGCGGGGGAGGGGCAGGGTGGGGGGTAGTAAACTACGGATTAAGGCCGAATACAGGTAAGTGAACATTTAAATAAATAAAACGAATTTCGTTGCGCGCACTGCATCGCATTTGGCGATGCAGCGCTCCAACGAAATTCGTTTTATTTATTTAAATGTTCACTTACCTGTACTCGGCCTTAATCCGTGGTTCTACCCCACCCTGCCCTCCCCCGCCGCACGTCACCGCCCGACCGGCACTCCTACCACGGGCCGTGCCTGATTTGAGTACAGAAAGAGGCGAGAGAAGTTCAGAAAGAAGCAAGAGAGTTGCAGAAACAGGCTACAGAGGTGCAGAAAGAGGGAACAGGGGTGCAGAAAGAGGCAGGAGGGGTGCAGACATGTGCAAGAGAGGTGCAGAAAGAAGCAAGAGAAGTGCAGAAAGAACCCACAGAGGTGCAGAAGGAGGCAAGAGGGGTGCAGAAAGAGGCAAGAGGGGTGCAGAAAGAGGTAAGAGAAGTGCAGAAAGAAGCAACAGAGGAGCAGAAGGAGACAAGAGAACTGCAGAAAGAGGCAAGAGAGTTGCAGAAACAGGCAAGAGAGGTGCAGAAAAAGGGAACAGGAGTGCAGAAAGAGGCAAGGGAGGTGCAGCAAGAAGGAAGAAGGGTGCGAAAGAGGCAAGAGGAGTACGGAAAGAAGCAACAGAAGTGCAGAAAGAAGCAACAGACGTGCATAAAGAGGCAAGAGGGGTGCAGAAAGAGGCAAGAGAAGTGCAGAAAGAAGCAACAGAGGTGCAGAAAGAGGCAAGAGGAGTGCAGAAAGAAGCAACAGAGGTGAAGAAAGAAGCAAGAGAAGTGCAGAAAGAAGCAACAGAGGTGCAGAAAGAGGCAGGAGGGGTGCAGCAAGAGGCAAGAGAAGTGCAGACAGAAGCAACAGAGGTGCAGAAGGAGGCAATAGAAGTGCAGAAAGAAGCAACAGAGGTACAGGAAGAGGGGTGCAGAAAGAGGCAAGAGGGGTGCAGAAAGAGGCAAGAGGGGTACAGAAAGAGGCAAGAGGGGTACAGAAAGAAGCAAGAGAGGTGCAGAAAGAAGCAACAGAGGTGCAGAAAGAAGCAACAGAGGTGCGGAAAGAGACTAGAGGGGTGCAGAAAAAGGCAAGAGAAGTGCAGAAAAAGCAGCAGAGGTGCAGAAGGAGGTAAGAGAAGTGCAGAAAGAGGCAAGAGAGGTGCAGAAAGAGGCAAGAGGGTGCAGAAAGAGGCAAGAGGGTGCAGAAAGAAGCAAGTGAGATGAAGAAAGAAGCAAGAGAGGTGAAGAAAGAAGCAACAGAGGTGAAGAAAGAAGCAAGAGGGGTGCAGAAAAAGGCAAGAGAAGTGCAGAAAGAAGCAACAGAGGTGCAGAAAGAGGGAAGAGGGATGCAGAAAGAGGCAAGAGGGGTGAAGAAAGAGCAAGAGAGGTACAGAAAGAAGCAAGAGAAGTGCAGAAAGAAGCAACAGAGGTGCGGAAAGAGGCAAGAGGGGTGCAGAAAAAGGCAAGAGAAGCGCAGAAAGAAGAAACAAAGGTACAGAAGGAGGCAAGAGAAGTGCAGAAAGAGGCAAGAGAGGTGCAGATAGAGGCCAGAGGAGTACAGAAAGAAGCAAGAGAGGTGCAGAAAGAAGCAAGGGAAGTGCAGAAAGAAGCAAGGGAAGTGCAGAAAGAAGCAACAGAGGTGCAGAAAGAGGTAAGAGGAGTACAGAAAGAAGCAAGAGAGGTGCAGAAAGAAGCAAGGGAAGTGCAGAAAGAAGCAACAGAGGTGCAGAAAGAGGCAAGAGGGTGTCAACAAAAGGCAAGAGACGTGCAGAGAGAAGCATCAGAGGTGCAGAAGGAGGCAAGAGAAGTGCAGAAACAGGCAAAAGAGGTGCAGAAAGAAGCAAGAGCAGTACAGAAAGAACCAACAGAGGTGCAGAAAGAGGCAAGATGGGTGCAGAAAGAGGCAAGAGGGGTGCAAAAATGTGCAAGAGGTGCAGAGAGAAGCAACAGAGGTGCAGAAGGAGACAAGAGAACTGCATTAAGAGGGAAGAGAGTTGCAGAAACAGGCAAGAGAGGTGCAGAAAAAGGGAACAAGGGTGCAGACTGATGCAAGAGAGGTGCAGAAAGAAGGAAGAGGGGTGCAGAAAGAGGCAGGAGGGGTGCAGAAAGAGGAAAGAGAGGTGCAAAAAGAAGCAAGAGCAGTGCAGAAAGAACCAACAGAGGTGCAGAAGGAGGCAAGAGGGGCAAAGAAAGAGGGAAGAGAAGTGCAGAAAAAAGCAACAGAGGTACAGAAAGAGGCAAGAGAGGTGCAGAAAGAGGGAAGAGAGTTGCAGAAACAGGCAAGAGAGGTGCAGAAAAAGGGAACAGGGGTGCAGAAAGAGGCAAGAGAGATGCAGAAAGAGGGAAGAAGGGTGCACAAAGAGGCAAGAGGAGTGCAGAAAGAAGCAACAGAAGTGCAGAAAGAGGCAAGAGAAGTGCAGAAAGAAGCAACAGAGGTACAAAAAGAGGCAAGAGGGGTGCAGAAAGAGGCAAGAGAAGTGCAGAAAAGAAGCAACAGAGGTGCAGAAAGAGAAGAGAGGTGCAGAAAGAGGGGAGAGGGGTGCATAAAGAGGCAAGAGGGGTGCAGAAAGAAGCAAGAGAGGTGCAGAAAGAAGCAAGAGAAGTGCAGAAAGAAGCAACAAAGGTGCAGAAAGAGGCAAGAGGGCTGCAGAAAAAGGCAAGAGAGGTGCAGTAAGAAGCAACAGAGGTGCAAAAGGAGGCAAGCTGAGTGCAGAAAGAAGCAAGAGAGGTGCAGAAAGAAGCAAGAGAAGTGCAGAAAGAAGCAACAGAGGTGCAGAAAGAGGCAAGAGGGGTGCAGCAAGAGGCAAGAGATGTGCAGACAGAAGCAACAGAGGTGCAGAAGGAGGCAAGAGAAGTACAGAAACTGGCAAAAGAGGTGCAGAAAGAAGCAAGAGCAGTGCAGAAAGAACCAACAGAGGTGCAGAAAGAACCAACAGAGGTGCAGAAGGAGGCAAGAGTGGGCATACATTTGCCAGAGAGGTGCAGAAAGAAGAAACAGAGGTGCAGAAGGAGACAAGAGAACTGCAGAAAGAGGCGAGAGAGTTGCAGAAACAGGCAAGAGAGGTGCAGAAAAAGGGAACAGGGATGCAGAAAGAGGCAAGAGAGGTGCAGAAAGAGGGATGAAGGGTGCAGAAAGAGGCAAGAGGGGTACAGAAAGAGGTCAGAGAAGTGCAGAAAAAGGGAACAGGGGTGCAGACAGATGCAAGAGAGGTACAGAAAGAAGGAAGAGGGGTGAAGAAAGAGGCAGGAGGGGTGCAGAAAGAGGAAAGAGAGGTGCAAAAAGAAGCAAGAGCAGTGCAGAAAGAACCAAAAGAGGTGCAGAAGGAGACAAGAGGGGCGCGGAAAGAGGGAAGAGAAGTGCAGAAAAAGTAACAGAGGTACAGAAAGAGCAAGAGAGGTACAGAAAGAGGGAAGAGAGTTGCAGAAACAGGCAAGAGAGGTGCAGAAAAAGGGAACAGGGATGCAGAAAGAGGCAAGAGAGATGCAGAAAGAGGGAAGAAGGGTGCACAAAGAGGCAAGAAGAGTGCAGAAAGAAGCAACAGAAGTGCAGAAAGAAGCAACAGAGGTGCAGAACGAGACAAGAGAGGTGCAGAAAGAGGGGAGAGGGGTGCAGAAGGAGGCAAGAGGGGTGCAGAAAGAAGCAAGAGAGGTGCAGAAAGAAGCAAGAGAAGTACAGAAAGAAGCAACAAAGGTGCAGAAAGAGGCAAGAGGGCTGCAGAAAAAGGCAAGAGAGGTGCAGTAAGAAGCAACAGAGGTGCAAAAGGAGGCAAGATGAGTGCAGAAAGAAGCAAGAGAGGTGCAGAAAGAAGCAAGAGAAGTGCAGAAAGAAGCAACAGAGGTGCAGAAAGAGGCAAGAGGGGTGCAGCAAGAGGCAAGAAATGTGCAGACAGAAGCAATAGAGGTGCAGAAGGAGGCAAGAGAAGTACAGAAACTGGCAAAAGAGGTGCAGAAAGAAGCAAGAGCAGTGCAGAAAGAACCAACAGAGGTGCAGAAAGAACCAACAGAGGTGCAGAAGGAGGCAAGAGGGGGCATACATTTGCCAGAGAGGTGCAGAAAGAAGCAACAGAGGTGCAGAAGGAGACAAGAGAACTGCAGAAAGAGGCGAGAGAGTTGCAGAAACAGGCAAGAGAGTTGCAGAAACAGGCAAGAGAGGTGCAGAAAAAGGGAACAGGGATGCAGAAAGAGGCAAGAGAGGTGCAGAAAGAGGGATGAAGGGTGCAGAAAGAGGCAAGAGGGGTACATAAAGAGGCAAGAGAAGTGCAGAAATAAGAAACAGAGGTGCAGAAAGAGGCAAGAGGGGTGCAGAAAGAGGCAAGAGAGTTGCAGAAACAGGCCCAAGAGGTGCAGAAAGGACCAACGGAGGTGCAGAAGAAGGCAAGAGGGGTGCAGAATGAGGCAAGTGGGATGCAGAAATTCGCAAGAGAGGTGCAGAAAGAACCAAGAGCAGTGCAGTAAGAAACAACAGAGGTACAGAAGGAGGCAAGAGGGGTACATAAAGAGGCAAGAGAGGAGCAGAAAGAGGCAAGAGAGGTGCACACAGAGGCACGAGGGGTGCAGAAATGTGCAAGAGAGGTGCAGAAAGAAGCAAGAGAAGTGCAGAAAGAAGCAACAGAGGTGCAGAAAGAGGCAAGAGTGGTGCAGAAAGAAGCAAGAGAAGTGCAGAAAGAAGCAACAGAGGTGCAGAAAGAGGCAAGAGGGGTGCAGACAGAGGCAAGAGAGGTGCAGAAAGAGGGAAGAGGGGTTCAGAAAGAGGCAAGAGGGGTGCAGAAATTTGCAAGACAGGTGCAGAAAGAAACAAGAGCAGTACAGAAACAACCAAGAGATGTTCAGAAAGAGGCAAGATGGGTGCAGAAAGAGGCAAGAGAAGTGCAGAAAGAAGCAACAAAGGTGCAGAAAGAAGCAAGAAAACTGTAGAAAGAGGCAAGAGAGTTGCAGAAACAGGCAAGAGATGTCTAGAAAGGGGGGAACAGGGGTGCAGAAAGAGGCAAGAGACGTGCAGAAAGAGGGAAGAGAGGTGCAGAAAGAGGGAAGAAGAGTGCATAAAGAGGCAAGAGAGGTGCAGAAACAAGCAAGAGTGATTTGCACACCATTAGTACCAATCTAACACCCACATTTAGCAATAAGTAAGCGGTGACCATTCTAGGTTAGCAAAGGGCCTTACACCATGCTATACCACTTGTCGCTGCATTTTTGGTAACGTTTGAGCCATTTGAGCTAGAAACAAGGTTTTTTTTGTTCAAATCTGCAGATTATGCAGGTGATGGATTATGTGGCAAATGCGGAAAATGTATAATAGTGCGAAAGTTGGTGCAGCCAAATAGTCGCATAATTCCAGTGGCCCTGCTCATACCTCTGACTAAGTCCAGCAGTGCTCGTCAGTGGTTCCTTCTTTTTTTTGTCTCATTGAGTTTATAGTTTAGCTTCTATGGAAATGAGGAAGACACTCCACAACACAGACTACCATACCACATAATTACTCTCCATAACACATAATCCCACTCTACATAATTCCTATACACTAAATACCACATACTTTCTATCCACATAATTTTACTGCACAACATACCACATAATTTCACTACACACAACATACATCCACTCCACTCCAAAAAAACATTAGTAAAAAACTTTTACATTTACAACGCCAGTAGCTCTAACTCTCGCAAATGCGAGACCTATTACATTGCAAATGCTTCTTTAACTGGTAGTCGCGTTTGCAGAGTGGTGGAGAAAGGGGGCTGGGCCTCCGAAGACCTCTTAGCAATCCCACTGTGTGGGACTTAGTGGAGATAACAGGAGGGGTCGTTGACCCCCAAGGACAACCTTGGGGGCCAACTACTCCTCCTATTACCTCCAGTAAGTCCCTCACAGCAGCATTGGTAAGTTCTCATAGCAGGCCACACCCCCTTTGCCCACCAGTCTGCAAACACGCTCCCTGGCGGGCTCTTCGGTGGAGATTTAATTCCCCTTCGCTGCTGGGGGTTGTTAGGGGCCAACTAGCCTACCTATTACCTCCAGTAAGCCCCACACAGTGGGATTGCTGAGAGGTGCACACAGACCATGCCCCCTTTGTCCACCACTCTGCAAACGCACCTCCAGGCACGCTCTTGGTTGGGGGATAAAGCCCCCTTGCCTCCTGAGGGTCCCAGGGGGCCAACTAGTCCACCAGGTATCTCAAGTAAGCCCAACACAGCTGGATTGCTGAGAGTGGTCCGAGGCCACGCCCCCTTTTTACACCACTCTGCAAACGCGCCTCCTGGCACACTGCTGCTTGGGGGTTGAAGTCCACTTTAGTCCTGAGGTCCTCAGGACACATGTGGACCTCATCGCCCCACCAGCAGTGTGCCAAGAGGCGTGTTTGCAGAGTGGTGTAAAAAGGGGTGTGGGCTCGGACCACCTCTCAGCAATACCACTGTGGGGGGCTTACTGGAGGTACCTGGTGGGTTAGTTGGCCCCTAAGGACCCTTTAAATTCTAGGGAACTTAATCCCCCAACCCAGAACGTGCCAGGAGGTACGTTTACACAATGGTGCAGGGAGGGGGCGGGGCCTCTGGTGAGATGTCAGCTTTTTTTTACTTTGGTTTTTGGAAGGGGGGCTGTGTGACCCCCTCCCCTTAATTATTTTTGGGCCCTGGGGACCCCATCCCCCAGGGCCTGAGCATTTTTTTATTATTATTATTTTTTAAACGGGAAGGGAGCTGCACAGCCCCCCTCCTGAGGCCATTATTGTCCCCGGGCATTGCCTCATTTAAAAAAAAAAAAATTCACGGAAGGGGGGCTGTGTGGCCCCCCTTCCCTGGGATACTTCTGGCCCCGGGGACCCCATACCCCGAGGTCTGGCCTCAACGTTGGGGACCACGGGGGGAGCCCCAATGCCCCCATGGTCCCTGCCGGCTCCCCACCTCCTGCGGGAGCCGGCATTGCTTTTGGACAAATGGAGCTGCTAACATGCAGCACCCTTTGCCCAAAAGCAATTCTGCGTTGCTTCATGGAAGCGAAAGCAGGTTTCCAGCTCTCGCTTCCACAAAGCAAAGCAGTGTTTGCTCCCGCCCTGCCATAGCAAACTGCAATGTCCCAGGGGTGGGCACCCCGGGACATTGCTGGAGCCAGCCCTGGGGGGTGGTGGTCCCCAGGGCCATGGAGGGCTCCAGGAAGGCCAACGTACGCAAAGCCCCGGGGAGGTGGTGGTCCCCAGGCCTGGGGGTCCGCAACGGACCACCGCCCTTAATTAAAATTGTCGTGGGGAGGTAGTGGTCCCCAGAACAGTGTCGGGAGGGGCAAGAGCCCCCCCACTTAAAAAATCTCATTTGAACCCCGGGGAGGTGGCGGACCCCAGGGCATGGGGGGCCCATGAGGCCCCCCACCCATTAATTAGCATAAATGCCCTGGGGAGGTGGCGGTCCCCGGGGCACAATTTTTTCAAAGAAGCCCCGGGGATGTGGCAGTTCCTGGGGCTGCGGGGGCCCACACTGCCCCCGCATACATTATCAACATTGCCCCCGGGACCTGGCCCACCAGGGGGCTCATTAAAATGAAGCAGGGGAGACCGCGCTTCGTTTTTTAAAAATGTTCTCGATGGGATTCGCGCACCCAGCGCAAATCCTGCCGTTTAAAAAATAAAATGCTTTTTGAGGCCCTGTGGGACCCCCTGACCAGGCCTAGGGGGTCAGGGTGTTTCTACCCTGCATAAGTATCAAATGAGAGAGAGAGGACTGAGTATCTGTGGGGGCTAGTTCACTTCCCCTGGTGAGAACAAAGGTATTAAGAAGACCTAGCTCACACTCTAGAAGCTAGATGTTCATGTTTGGAAAACCATTTGTTTTTTATGAAAACCCTCACCCACCAACCTAGTTGGTGGCATGCTTCATCATCGGGTCCCACCCAAGGTGCCGAGTGCCCCTCGGGTGTGCTTCGACGCCTGATCTACAGCGGAACTGGTTTTGAGTGTGGTGAGTGTGCAGTGATGCTACAAAAGTGAGTTAAAAACTGTCCAAAGGGTCCCTTTGAATAAAGGTTAGTATTTAATGGTGGGCCCTCTGGCAGTGCTTTAAAACGGGGGTGGATCTGTGTAGAGGTTAAGTTATGTCTCTAATATCCAATCAGGTCAGGTCTACATGTTTCAGCCAGACTTGCGACCTATGTTGGCTTTCGTCAGGACCTATGTGTTGGTGTGTGAGTGCAGGGCGTGATGGTCAAAGGTAATTGTGGTGACCAGAAGTGACGCACTCACTAAGGTGCGTTGAAACGGAGGAGAATTCCTCCCATCGTTACTTAAAATGATGAGATTTCCATCAAGAGCAACATGAATCCCGCGGGGGGCAGGACCTATAGTCACACTTTCATCAAAGTCGTCTGCCCGCTTCCCGTACCTACTGCGGCCGCTGCTCGGGATTCCGTCACTTCTGATTGGATATTAGAGACATAACTTAACCTCTCACATACCCACCCCCATTTTTAAGCACTACCAGAGGGCCCACCATTAAATACTAACCTTTATTCAAAGGGACCCTTTGGACAGTTTTAACTCACTTTTGTAGCATCACTGCACACTCACCACACTCAAAACCAGCTCTGTGGGACCCCTGACCAGGCTTAGGGGTCAGGGTGTTTCTACCCTGCATAAGTATCAAACGAGAGAGAGAGGACTGAGTATCTGTGGGGGCTAGTTCACTTCCCTGGTGAGAACAAAGGTATCAAGAAGACCTAGCTCACACTCTAGAAGCTAGATGTTCATGTTTGGAAAACCATTTGTTTTTATGAAAACCCTCACCCACCAACCTAGTTGGTGGCATGCTTCATCATCGGGTCCCACCCAAGGTGCCGAGTGCCCCTCGGGTGTGCTTCGACGCCTGATCTACAGCGGAACTGGTTTTGAGTGTGGTGAGTGTGCAGTGATGCTACAAAAGTGAGTTAAAAACTGTCCAAAGGGTCCCTTTGAATAAAGGTTAGTATTTAATGGTGGGCCCTCTGGCAGTGCTTTAAAACGGGGGTGGATCTGTGTAGAGGTTAAGTTATGTCTCTAATATCCAATCAGGTCAGGTCTACATGTTTCAGCCAGACTGCGACGTATGTTGGCTTTCGTCAGGACCTATGTGTTGGTGTGTGAGTGCAGGGCATGATGGTCAAAGGTAATTGTGGTGACCAGAAGTGACGCACTCACTAAGGTGCGTTGAAACGGAGGAGAATTCCTCCCATCGTTACTTAAAATGATCAGATTTCCATCAAGAGCAACATGAATCCCGCGGGGGGCAGGACCTATAGTCACACTTTCATCAAAGTCGTCTGCCCGCTTCCCGTACCTACTGCGGCCGCTGCTCGGGATTCCGTCACTTCTGATTGGATATTAGAGACATAACTTAACCTCTACACATACCCACCCCCATTTTTAAGCACTACCAGAGGGCCCACCATTAAATACTAACCTTTATTCAAAGGGACCCTTTGCAGTTTTTAACTCACTTTTGTAGCATCACTGCACACTCACCACACTCAAAACCAGCTCTGTGGGACCCCCTGACCAGGCCTAGGGGGTCAGGGTGTTTCTACCCTGCATAAGTATCAAATGAGAGAGAGAGGACTGAGTATCTGTGGGGGCTAGTTCACTTCCCCTGGTGAGAACAAAGGTATCAAGAAGACCTAGCTCACACTCTAGAAGCTAGATGTTCATGTTTGGAAAACCATTTGTTTTTTATGAAAACCCTCACCCACCAACCTAGTTGGTGGCATGCTTCATCATCGGGTCCCACCCAAGGTGCTGAGTGCCCCTCGGGTGTGCTTCGACGCCTGATCTACAGCGGAACTGGTTTTGAGTGTGGTGAGTGTGCAGTGATGCTACAAAAGTGAGTTAAAAACTGTCCAAAGGGTCCCTTTGAATAAAGGTTAGTATTTAATGGTGGGCCCTCTGGCAGTGCTTTAAAACGGGGGTGGATCTGTGTAGAGGTTAAGTTATGTCTCTAATATCCAATCAGGTCAGGTCTACATGTTTCAGCCAGACTTGCGACCTATGTTGGCTTTCGTCAGGACCTATGTGTTGGTGTGTGAGTGCAGGGCGTGATGGTCAAAGGTAATTGTGGTGACCAGAAGTGACGCACTCACTAAGGTGCGTTGAAACGGAGGAGAATTCCTCCCATCGTTACTTAAAATGATGAGATTTCCATCAAGAGCAACATGAATCCCGCGGGGGGCAGGACCTATAGTCACACTTTCATCAAAGTCGTCTGCCCGCTTCCCGTACCTACTGCGGCCGCTGCTCGGGATTCCGTCACTTCTGATTGGATATTAGAGACATAACTTAACCTCTACACATACCCACCCCATTTTTAAGCACTACCAGAGGGCCCACCATTAAATACTAACCTTTATTCAAAGGGACCCTTTGGACAGTTTTTAACTCACTTTTGTAGCATCACTGCACACTCACCACACTCAAAACCAGCTCTGTGGGACCCCCTGACCAGGCTTAGGGGGTCAGGGTGTTTCTACCCTGCATAAGTATCAAACGAGAGAGAGAGGACTGAGTATCTGTGGGGGCTAGTTCACTTCCCCTGGTGAGAACAAAGGTATCAAGAAGACCTAGCTCACACTCTAGAAGCTAGATGTTCATGTTTGGAAAACCATTTGTTTTTTATGAAAACCCTCACCCACCAACCTAGTTGGTGGCATGCTTCATCATCGGGTCCCACCCAAGGTGCCGAGTGCCCCTCGGGTGTGCTTCGACGCCTGATCTACAGCGGAACTGGTTTTGAGTGTGGTGAGTGTGCAGTGATGCTACAAAAGTGAGTTAAAAACTGTCCAAAGGGTCCCTTTGAATAAAGGTTAGTATTTAATGGTGGGCCCTCTGGCAGTGCTTTAAAACGGGGGTGGATCTGTGTAGAGGTTAAGTTATGTCTCTAATATCCAATCAGGTCAGGTCTACATGTTTCAGCCAGACTGTGACGTATATTGGCTTTCGTCAGGACCTATGTGATGGTGTGTGAGTGCAGGGCGTGATGGTCAAAGGTAATTGTGGTGACCAGAAGTGACGCACTCACTAAGGTGCGTTGAAACGGAGGAGAATTCCTCCCATCGTTACTTAAAATGATGAGATTTCCATCAAGAGCAACATGAATCCCGCGGGGGGCAGGACCTATAGTCACACTTTCATCAAAGTCGTCTGCCCGCTTCCCGTACCTACTGCGGCCGCTGCTCGGGATTCCGTCACTTCTGATTGGATATTAGAGACATAACTTAACCTCTACACATACCCACCCCCATTTTTAAGCACTACCAGAGGGCCCACCATTAAATACTAACCTTTATTCAAAGGGACCCTTTGGACAGTTTTTAACTCACTTTTGTAGCATCACTGCACACTCACCACACTCAAAACCAGCTCCGCTGTAGTTCAGGCGTCGAAGCACACCCGAGGTGCACTCGGCACCTTGAGTGGGACCTGATGATTAAGCATGCTAGTGAGCTAGTTCTTCTTGATACCTTTGTTTCAACCCTGCCCCCTTTTCTTTTTTTTTATCATTTTATTCCCTTTTTTCTTGTGACTCGGTTTTACAGAGTCACAAGATGGCTGCCAACACTTCCTGGTTTGAAGTGTTGGCAGCCAATCAGAATCAAGCTCGTGCTCGGGAGGGTTCGCGAAACATCCTCGGTCACCAGATATCGATATTTTTTATTTTTAAATTTCTCAGGAACTACTGACCAGATTTACACCATTTAAAGCAAAGAGTGCACTGTGGACCAAGAGCTACCTCTCTGCCAAATTTGGTGTAATTCCATTCAGCAGTTCGGGCTGTAGCCGGGACAAAAGTTCCTATGGAAATTAACATGGAGAAAACGCGTTTTGGGACCCCCCTTTTTTCTCGGCCCCCGCTTGGCGAATCACCCCGAAACTTTCAAGACAGGAGTGGGCCATTAGTTTTTGAAAATTTTGCGAAGATTCGTCAAACGGCGCCAAAGATATTGGCAAATCAAAAAACGCCTTTCCTATGGAAACTAGGTCCTAACTATTACTACCTACTGGCAACCGCCAGTAGGTTATATATATATATATATATATATATATATATATATATATATATATATATATATATGTATATATATATTGTGGAGTGTACACAAATAAATGCTAAATGAAATGAAATACCATTTTGGTTAACAGGAAGAACCTATCAGCTAGAAACTGCATTTCTTCATTCTACATCGCAGGATAAACATCAAATGCGTTTACCAATGGGAATGATACTGAATGTACAATAGTGTCAGTCATTGAGAGGTGTGTTTGTTACTCTATGCATGCCTATACATATGTAGGAAGGTGGAATCTGACTATATGGTTGCCCCCACCTTTTTCCTGGTGTTTTGCTGGTTTATGACTTAGTTGGACTGGGATCCTGCTATTCAGGGCCCCAGTCTATCTGCTTCCTCTATAAAATGGTTTCCATGTGCCTTAGGCACATCTCTGATTGGAATCTGAGTGCCCTTATAAGTCCCTAGTATATGGTATACTATGTACCCAGGGCATAGGTACCTCAGAGGCCTACCAGGGGCTGCAGCATGTATTGTGCCACCCCTGGAAGGCCAGCCAAAGGACACCACAGGTCTGCTACTGCAGCCTGGGTAAGGTGGTGCATGCACCTCTTACTGTGATATAGGCTACCTATATCACTACATACATACACACATATAAACCTATAAGTCACTCCTATGGCAGGCCTTATCAATCCTGAAGGCAGAGTGCGTGGTTCCTATGTGAGAGGGTGCCCCTGCATGAGCTGGGCTCCACTGCAGCGTTCGGAGACCCTTCTCTGATGCTGTTTGTAGTGCAGCCTGACCATATACTCTTAAGCGCATTATAACCTCGCGTTAAATGCTAACTTTGGGATGGCTGCACGGAAACATGTCGTGTTTGGTGTCAAACATGTTGGAATACTACCCCCCCGCCAGTTCTGGCGGCGGGGGTAGCATTCCACCCTTCTAGAGGGAGAGACATGTACCCACCGGTATACCCGGTACTGACTTTCCAGAGCCCTGGCATCACAAAATTGATGCCGCTGCCACAGACACGAATCTGGACTCCTGCTGCTGACCGAAACTCCGGCAGGGGAGGCCTGGACAATAGGTTTCCTGTCCCAGGGAGGTGTAACCACCTCCCCAGACAGGATAGTGTGTATTGGGGCTGGGCGGGAGCACTCCTGGTGCTTTGAAGTCCTGCACTGGGGGCACATTTGGTGTCCCTGTGCATACCCCAGTTCAAACCGGCTCAGGGGCTTCCAGCCCCTGCTCTGGCGCGAAACTGGACAAAGGGAAAGGGGTGTAACCACCCCTCTGCCCTGACCCTCCCATAGGTGGGGCCACAGAGTATGTCCAACCCCTACCTTAGTATAAGTAGGGGACCCCAGTCCTTAGGACTTTAGATTTACCTGGACGAAACTCTGACACAGAATCCTGGACCTTCGACGCTCTACTTCAAGATTAGAGGACTGAAGAATCTCCCTTGGGGTCAAGGAGTGACTCCCCTGCTTGGCAGGCACCAAAGAAGCAATTGTCCAGTCTGCATCGCTGAAGCTCCCGTCAGATGCCAAAGTCTTTGCATCACCAGAGGTGGATTTCCAGACTTTCTTGAGGCTGCCCTGAGTCCCCAGCAAAGCTGAGGCCCGTAGCTGTCGTGGGTAACATGGAACCATGACCCCTGGACACCGAACGCATTTGCAAGTGCATCCTCTTCTGGGTCTCCCACAAAGTCGTGCTTTGGGCTCCGAGTAGCCCCAGCCTCCAGCACCAACTGCACTGAAGATCACTGGCCTCCACTCTACGAGTGTCCTGTGAGCCAGCTCCACGTGCATCGTCTCGAGGCTCCTTCGCGGTCGCTAGTCCGTTGGCTAGTAGGCCCTCCCGAAGGCCAATCTTTTTCTGCTTGGGCTCCCTGGTTGCTCCAGGTGTGCCCTGACTTATCCTCACTGGGTGAGTCCCCCAGACCTTGCTGGTCTGCAACATCGTCCTTCTTCCATTTCTACGAGACTTGCCGTTGCCAAGGCTTGTTGGGTCCAATCCGGTCGCCGACACCCCTGCAATCGACAGACGTCGTGGGACAGCTCGAATCCAGCTCCTGGTTGTCGTAGACGCCTCCTGGACCTCGTGGCTGAAGAGACAAGATGACCATCAACCTACCTGAAGCACTCGACATTGGTGGGCATCTGCTCATCGCCTTCCTGGTCACTGGCTAGTGACCCAGACTCTGTCCCCTCTGCTTTCAGGTTCTTCAGATCTTCGATCCACCTTTGGATCCACCCGAACACTTTCGACTTGGCCGCCAGCAGCACTTTGCAGCAGATCGCCATTGAAAGCGACGACGAAACCCGACCCCGAAAGACACCTATGCACCCGGCTCCCCTGGGTGAGGTAACTCCGAGTACTCCGGTGCTCCCGTGGGTATTGACACTAGAACAGCCTAGTTCTCAAAGGGTTTGCTCCAAGTCCTCCTCTAAGTGTCCCTTTTCTTTTAAATTCTAATCGCGACTTTCCCCATAGAAGTTAACGGTGGTTTGCGGCTGTGTTCATACACTGCATGCGTCCCCCGTGGGTCCCCTGTGTCACTGCCTTGGGTGGTTCCTTGTGGTCCAAGCACTTCTACAGGCTCTAGGCCTTGTGTCTAGCTCAGTCGTGGTTCTTATACCACTTTATTGGTATATGGTTTGGTACGCCCCTGGGGCTCAAACGTGTATTTGTGCTATTACTGTAGATAACTAACTTATAATTTATGTACTTCGAACTCTAGCCTCATAAAGAGACTAGAGGGGTGTGTTTAGTAATAAATACATATATTTTGAATATATACCTGGTGTGGTCCTCTTTCATTTGGTCACCCAAGAGATTATAGACTGGTAAAACAAGCTGCTTTACATTCCTTCAAAACTTAGCCTGAAGGCTGCTCTCCATAGCTACCACTAGGATAGCTTTCAATAAAGGTTGTCTTTAACCTATCTCCAATAAGGGGTTGTTTGGACTGGTGCAAGGTGCCCACTATAATTAGTGGACAGCATATGCCAGGCCAACTTCTCACACATGGTATTTCTTCAATTACAATGTTGCCAGAAGTATTGAAACAGATTCAGTGGACCCATCAAGCTTCACCTGCAGTGGATTTAGGGATTGAATGTATAGGGAATATAGACATAGTAACTCAGATAGTTTTGAGTGGTATTAAAAGCGTATGCAGCTGTATTGGCTATTAGTCATAGATATACTGCAACTCCACAAGCTCAGAAAGCAGCAGAGTTACTGAAAATAATATCTCCAGTCTATTCCTCCATAGAGAGAAATACCTGTGAGACCGTAGAGGTCCCAAATAAAAATAATGAGATAAAATGAGAGCCCTCCGAAAGAAAGAAAGCTGGAGCTGCATCAATCCTGATGGTAGGGTACAAAATCCCAGGGTAGTTTAAAAAAGAAGCCCCAATTTCATTATAAATCTGAAGAGAGGAGAGGATATACCCTGAGAGATAGAAGGAAAATAAGGACCAAAATAAATATCAATCCTCAGATGAGTACTAGCCTTATTCTTCACTGGATCATGTCAATAAGAAGTCAGAGTCTGATGTTGGAGCACACAATTCCCCAGAACTTGATAAAGGACTATCCTTTCAGCAGGAAAAAGGAGCCAATCCATCTTTGAAGAAAAAATGATTAGCTGCAGCAACGAAACAAAAAGCCTCACAGAAAGAGAGTTCTATTGAGCAACAGAATATGGACAGTGGCTATATAAGACAGTGTGGCAGAAACAGTTGTAGCCTACCAGAAACCAAACCCCTCCTGATTGTGAAGAAGTTCTATGAATATGTACAAAATGACACACCAGATGGAAATTTAAATAAATCAAACATGATATGCAGAGTTCAAATACAAATTGAAGACCTGACTTTTCAATTAACCAAACTACCATAGGCAGGGCTAGACAGGCATAATTGCCCAGTGCCAGGATACCCTTTCAGGTGATAGTATGCTTTGCAAATTCACATAACATAACATAACATAACAAGGAGATAGTGATCAAACTATTTCAATGATATTGTGGTCTCAATTAATTGATTATTAGGATTTAACACCAGTGAAAAAAGACTGGCCCCCCACAAGTTGAAATTTCTCCATGAGAATAGGAAGTTCAAGTAGGAGCATTTTCCTCAGTACTGCCCCAATTACTTAAGGACTGGTATGCTACAAAGTGAGCACAATAGAAGAATCAAGCAGTATGAGATAAAGATGTAACACCCCTCGGACTGGCTGTGAGAGACAAACCACAGGTTCAAAACCATATGCAATAAAACCAGAAGCACAATGATCTTAAATGAATAGCAATACCAAGGAAAAGTGGTCAAAACTCCATCCATAATGAACACTCCTGATTTTCTGATCTTGAAACCAAGTAAGTCTTGGATAATTATATTAGATAATCAAAATTTGAATTAATATTGCAAAACGTATGCAGTGAAAAATGCACTTAGCATAGGGCCAATGATTCAATTACCACACAAGGGTATAAAACAACACGGGATACAGCAAATGGATATTTAAACAAAACCTCACACAATAATCATTTTATTTAACATCCTTCAATTCAATTTGACTTTGCACACCTTCCACAGGGATATTAAATGTACCTGTAGTGTTTTCAGCAAAAATACTTGAAATATTGCATTATGATCTGAGTGGATTTTCCTACGTTGATGATATATACACAACAGAACATGATTTGGGCGAACATTTACGATATGTGGGCAATATACATACTGTACTCGCAGAAGGATTTACAAGTTGAATTGCAAGATATTCAAAATATGCTTCTCAGATGTACTTTTTCGAGTATATGACTTATCCAGTGATGAAAAGGGCTTTGCTCCTGGGTTCTTAGAGAAATGTGAGACACTCAATTTTCCTAATTGCCAATGGGACTTACAGGCATTCCTTGAATTGTGGTAGAACCCATTTGCAACATAGTAGAAATTGTATAATAGCTTATTATACCTACATTTTCAAGGAAGGACTGGAAGCAGGAACATACAAAGATACTTACAGAGATATAGGCTTACCACAGAACATTCACAAACAAGACATAACATACTCAATTTATTGTTCGAGTAGTACCTAGGCAATCAGGATATACATATATTCTAAACAATGAAGAACTACCCATTGCTATTGCATATAATTCACATATAAACACTTCTGCAGAGGAGTGATTTGCTCCAATAAAAAATATATTCTCTGCAGTACAAACTGCAGTCATCAAAGAGTGGCCCACAGCACAAAAAAAGAAAGTAATTGTAGTAACACCAATATGATCTATGGAAGCTGCCACTAAGGTAAGTATTCCAATTTCACATGAAGTCAGGACAGTACTGACGCACAATTTGAGTACGGCTCTACATTAAATATGAAAGATGGAAAAGTTCCTACAATATTAACAGGCAATTCCTGAGACCCTGTCTACAAAACAATTGCAGACGTATCATGACGTTTTTTATACTGATGGATTAGCACAGCCTGCATCAGCTGTGCACATCAATAGTCTGCAGCCTGCGCTGCATTACAAGGAAGATTTGTGGGTGCTGGGTTTCTGGGTGCAATGTGAATTCATTTGGAGGCTTAATTACACAAATTGCAGAATTAAATGCACTTCTTTTAGCCTTCAAAAAGACTAGCAAATTAGGTCCCACAATAATTATATCCAACTCATCCTTTTTCCACAGCGATTCAATGTTGATTTTAAACATTGGGAAATAAATGATTACTTGATTCATGATGAAAGACAACAAAAGCTAAAGAGCTTTGGACTTGGATAGCTGCCCTCCAACAAAAGCTTTCATTGGAGGAAGCTCAGCATATGCTGGCACATGATCATGAGGAAGTTTACTCCAAAGCAGTTCTGCTGCAAATCAAGCTAGCTGTGAAACTGTGTACATGTGTAGGTTTGTAAAGTAGAGTGAGGACTAGATTGAAAACCAGAAATGACTAGGACATACACTCAGCAGTCTAACCATCTCATCTCTTCTTGAATTCCGCAAGAAGCTGAAAACCTAGCTTTTCACTTCATTTATCTACCATAGGCAAGGCAGGGCACACACACCTGTCAGTGCCAGGAAACCCTTGCAGGTGATAGTGCCCTTTACAAATAAGCAAAACAAAACATAAAATTATCATTACATAGCAAAAAAAGCCTTGCCTCTTGGCTGTCCAGAGTAGTATAACTACTTCCTGGGACAAGATGGAATCCCTACTGCAAACCTATCTATCAAATTTAAATTAATAAAGGCCGCTCATTAAGGACTAGTTACTGCACAGGCTAGGGTGTTTGCAATTTTACACATCCTACAGGAGTGTTACTGGTGGCCGTTGATGACAAAACAAAGTAAACAATATGTGTTAAAATGTGAAATGTGTCATAAAATAAAACATTTGATGATTGTTAGACATCCACCGGTTCCTTTGGACCATATTGGTTTATTGCAATCAGTAGACTTGTGCACTTGATTTATGTGGGTATCGTCCAATTGCCAGGTTAGAGCTCACACATTATTACAATACTTTCTAAGCTTAGTTGCAACGGGCGGATTTCATACATATCATGCTGTCCAAGCTCCATCTTTTCCCTCTAAGTCATAAGCAGAGGCACACAATTGACACCCAAACTTCTAAGCGTTGTTCAAATTGGGTCATGAAGAGCTAATGGTACACCAAAACAAGCCTTGACTGCAAAGGTTTTAGACAATAGAAGAGGAGACAGGGGTTTTCTACGTACATCTCTATGTCACTGTGTATTATATACACATATCAGAGAAATCAGACACAACCCCAGAGACAGTTCCTAGTTTTCCCTTTTGTACCCCTCGCTGTTACCCCGGATTTTCCCTCACTGACACAATCTGGCACCTCCCAAATGCCACTCACAGCTGCTGGGCCAACCAGACCATTATGGATAGCCTCTCACACTGTAAATGGGCTCACACGTCATTAAAAAGAAGAAAGACTAGCCTTATCGAAAATCACGACACTCCAATATAGCATTGATCCAAGAAGTGCTGAACAAGACAAACTGAGACGTGACTAGGTGGGTACAGTGATTCATGCTAGCAGAACACAGAACACCCTCACACATCCTGCCATCCCACTAGAACATAGGAAAAATGAGGTGCCTCTCCTGATTCATAAATCCCCAGTAACATGAACACTGTGGATGGAGAAGGACCCCCTGGGCAAATACATCTTCGCAAAATTCAAAATCCGGAACGGGACTCTGATTGTGGGCTCTATCTACACCCCAGTGGTAGACAAGTCAGACCTTTTCACCACATTGACTAAACTCCATTCCTTTGGGATGTCCAAGAATATAAAGGCAGATTATTGGAATTTGCCATGAGATCAACACCTTGATAAATCTGGGAATCACACAACTAGACATTATTAGTGGCCACTCCTTACTAGAACCCTGGCGACTGACACACCTGAGTGATAGAGATTATACTTTCATCTCCTGCGCCCATAGCACCCGTTCACTCATAGATTTCTTTCTAATGTTAGTTACACTAGTCTGTAACCTGATGGCAGCATCTATGCTCCTGAGCACTACCTCTGACCATGACCTCACGTTGCTTGAGCTAGACCTCAACCCCCACGGGCGTGAACAGAACACATAATAAGGACCCAGATGATAACATAGACCGCACCTTTTTTTGAGTCAATATCTGGAAGGCAATACTGATTTGGTCTACTCCGCACAAATAGTATGGGTGACCAGAAAGACCTCCCTTCGGAGAAATTGATGAAAGACTCAGCAGACTTTAAGCCATGCTATGAGTCTGAACAGAGAAGGCTGACTGACCTTACACACCGAATGACTAAGGCATAAAATTTGTAGCTGACCCCCTCTTTCCTTAAAGAACTGCTCAAGGCCAAATATGACCTGAATTCTCTATATACGACCCAAGCTGAATTGGCACTCTTTTGATTGAAACAGAGGCACTATGAGAGGTGGGAAACAGCAGGCCAACTGCTGGCTGCGCAATTGAAACAGGCACAATACCAGCTACTAGGTTTCGCTCATAATATGCTACTCACTGATTCTTCTGGAAATTACCACCTTTTATGAAAATGTATACTCCTCAACAAAGCAGGACACTATACTTGGAGAGAGGGAACTGATGGATGGACTTATCCTAGCGACACTCATGCATGACCAGGCGACATTACTTGGAGGTGACATACGTGATGAGGAAATTGCTCTGGCAATCGATGAGATGGTGACGATGAAGGCACCGGGAAATGATGGTCTCTTGATAGAATTTTATAAAATTACTAAACCCTTGATTATGCCACTACTAGGCAAGCTGTTCAGAGATATCTCAACCGCTACTGCTCCCATGCCGGAATTCAGTAGGGCGCGAATATCGCTGATACCTAAGCCAGGAAAATTCCACTTTAATGTGACAACTATCACCCAATATCTCTTATGAATGCGAATATGAAGATCCTGGTGATTAGTTTGGCCACTAGACTCAAGACTTACATTCCCTTACTGATACACTCATGTCAGGTTGGGTTCTTGCTTGTCACCTTGGCAAACTACTTGCAAATGCTCTCCCATCTTGAATGACAGCTGAGTGAAGACAATGACGAGAAGGTCCACATCTTTCTTGACGCTGAGAAGACGTTCGATCATGTGGAATGGGCGTGCCTGTTCAGGGTAATGGAGATGATGGGACTAGGGAAGGCATTCATAGACATAGTTTGATGGCTATATGAATCTCCTATGGCCTCCTACGTCCTATGTGCCTGTGGGGGCTTTTCTTCTTTTTATTCACTATCAGGAGTGGGACGAGATAGGGGTGTCCACTCTTCCCATTATTACTCTTGTTGACACTGAAGCTATTGGCGGCTAAGATACGCAACACGCTGCTTATCCAGGGGATACCCACTGTCATGTCCTTTAGGATAGTCCCATAATGTACATACCAATTACATACATTTTGTCCCATCCACACGACAATAACAGTTCTACATAGGTGACCTTTTACCTAGTAGCTCTCGGTACCCTGTCATAATCCCTGTACCTGACGTACATAAGCATGTCCCCAGGCATGGCAGATTTATTCTGTACAAGGGTCACCAACTTTTTTCATCCATGGCCAACAGCCAGCAGTGCATGATCACTTCTGTTTACAGAAGGATTAGTGAGGGATTAGCGAATGTTTTCAAAACATATCGATCCTAGAAAAACCCGTGGTGTGACTTTAGTATAAAAGACCTTCACTCCCCCCTAGTAATCAGAGGAGAATTCCTTTCAGGCTGGACCGAGACTCTGCAGGCTGATCAAGGCTGATCCTTCGACGGGCAAAGACTAGGCCTGGACGGTAAAATCCACTCCGCTCGCGGAATTTGCGAAATTTTGGCAATTCTGCGCTCCGCGAAGAACGCAGAATTGCCGAAAATTCCGCGATCCGCAGCGTAGCAGAATTTTTTCCTTGTTCGTGCTTTCAAAATGCGTTTTTGCGCACGAGGTAGCGACTTACCGGGATCCCTGCGTTCTCTGACGAGTTTTCCTATCCGTTCGCGTGCGCTACGAAATTTTGGTAGCCGGCCGCGCGATCCCGCAAGAGTGTGCGATCACGTACAGGTCATTTGGACGCGCCATCGGACATCCGCGAACAGGAAACACACATCGCGAACGGGCAGGACAAGTGAAACAAGATGGCCGCGCCAATTGACGACCGCATGGGCAAGTTCGCAAGATATTGCCCCCCGAGCACGCAAACAGCGTCCCCGAACAAGAAAAATGCATCGCGAACGGGCGGAACAAGCACTTCCGTGTGCTCGCGGAATTCTGCATAGCTTGCGGAGATTTTTTACATCTTACTAACTGCCTGAGGTGACATGGTTGCGTCCGCTGATCACAGCACAATGTAATGTGGTAGGGCCCTGGCCCATCATGCATACATAATGACCACACGGACACACTTAGATAGATAGTTGAACTGGCTACGGGCACTTACACCTGGCCACTTTTTATTACCAGGCTCACATATCCAGTGACGCCTGTGCTGGATGGGTGTGGGGTGAGTGTAAGCCAGCCCTCAGGGAGTGGTTGGTGCTGGCAACAACTAGAACAGTGATCATCGGATCACACACACAGATTCAATCATAAAGGGTCCATGACTTGCAGTGCACTGAGGCAGGGGCACCAGAGCTGAGCGTGCTCATGTGAAGGAATTGTTAATGATTTGGTCCCTTTGGAATATTCCGGCTGCAGCTGCAGTGGGGTGTGGTACACCTGCCTCATCTTCATCATCATCGTCCCAGGTCTTCCCCACTGCCTGAGGTGACATTGTTGCGTCCGCTGTCCACAGCACAAAACTCAATCATGAAGGGTCCATGTGTTGTGGTGCACTGAGTTAGTGGCACCTGAAGAGCTGAGCAGGGTATCAAGCTGATGATGGCATCCAAGACAGGTGTGAGCAACTTAGATAGGCTGGCTGTGAGACTCCTCCGACTCTGGCAGTTGTTGGTTGGAGGTGGTCCTGGCGGTGGTGGCGGGTGTGCAGCCAGCGATGATGGCGTGTCCTTGCATGTCAGGATTGGATTTGGTTTGCAAGCCCTGCTGACCGCAGTGTAGGCCGGAGGCAGCGGACAGCGAGTGCCCACAGCCACGTGGTGATGACTTGTGTTGCACAGGGTCAGTGGCACCTGGAGCGCTCAGCGGGTGTGCAGCCAACGATGATGCGTCATCCGGGTGGGCTGCACTGGGGGCAATGTCTGTTGACTGATGGTTTCCTCCATTAACAGAAATGTGGCACGATTTGAATTGTGGGACCTGCTGACCGCAGTGTAGGACTAAGGCAGTATCCGGCACACACATGACTCCGTGTTGCTGTGCCGCTGGATGCGCTGGGGGCCTGTGTCACGGAGTCTGGAGGTCACGGCAGCGGACTCGTGGCAGGGTGAGGTGCGCCGCCCTGGCAGATGCGTTGCCCATCACGGAAGAGAACCACGCCCAGGGCCCGGCCTTTTTTATCAGCACTCCTATGCTGGAGTGGCGTATGCCGGCCCAGCCCACTGCGCTTACGCTTACAGGGGGGGACGGCACAGCTACATGTCCAAGGTCTTCCCCACTGCCTGAGGTGACATGGTTGCGTCCACTGTCCACAAAACTACACACACCAGCAGTATATGTCCACATGGACATGTCTGTGCTCTGCATTCTGTGGTCTGTCCAGCATATCACCGCCACACTTGGCATTGTGTACATTCTTCTTCATGGGTGAGTTGCCTCCTTCACACATACTTAGTTCCCACCTCTCCCCACATTCTGCACTTGTGTGGCCATGCCATTTTCGGAAGGTCCGCTGTCTTGTCCTACGCTGCCTCTGTGGTGGTCAGGGGGGATCTGGAGGGGGGGGGGTGGTCCTGGGGGTGGTGGATGTTGTGGCCCTCTTGGGTCTCCGGGCTACATGTTCATTGTCTCCATGGCATCTGTGGGTCTTCAGATGTGGCTCTGGGCTGGGCTCCATTTCATACTGCAGGTAGTCATCCTGCTTAGCACCAGCAGACGGCAGGTGTTAAATCCCTGCTGCTAACGTGCCTTATCGCCTTTTCTTGGTTCGCATCGCAGATCTGGCTGGTTGTTGAGAATCTCGAGAAGTGGTGTTTTTGTGTGTTTTTGCACGGGAACGCCTACTCTGCATATCATTATCGTTAGTTGTCGCTCTCATCTGTGGCGATGTTTTTTGCGGCAGCTATCGCTGGTAAACTGGCGATATCAGCAGTTTGCACCAGCTTGAGAATAGGGCAATAAGTCTATCGCCACTTTTGGGGCGCTAAAGTGCCGATAAATTGGTGATAAGTCCTTGAGAATATGTCCCTCTAAGTACTGATGAGATTTTTATCTGTGGATTAAATGTCAAAAGTATTCTGAATTCTCATACTTCATTCACGAAAGATAACTACCTGCTCTCACACATAACTTATTTGAAAATCTGTCCTGTGTTTCCTCACACCAGTGGTTTGTCTGTGTTGTTCCAGTCCAACACAGTGTCCCAGTCATATGTTTTAATCCTAAGGTTAGGCATGAACGCAAGTAAATGGGCTCAGATAGCTCACTAATAGTATCATTGAACATAGATGGGATTGTGTCTAAAATGGAAAATTTAAAGTAAACTCAATATATAAATTCATTTAATGTTTCAGGACATTGGACTGTGGCTAAAACTTTTTAAGGTTTAAGGTTTTCCTGCAAAACCTTTAGTGAAGGGGGACTGCTCATTTGAGTTTTTCTTTGTCTTCATTATGTGTTTCAGGAGTAGGACACTGGCTGGGGTATTATTCAAGTTCTTTTGACCCTGGGGAATTAGAAACACATTTGCTTGTTAATTTATATAACAAATATTTTACCAGTACTGATTGCATAAAAAAAGCCCACCTGGAAATGCATTTAGTGGTTTAGCTCCCATTGTTGACCAATTGGCAGACAAGGAGATATTTGTTATTGTTGTGGAGGATTTTAATTTAGATGTTGGCACATATGACCTGCTACCTGACCAGGAGATTAACAACAGGTGGTTTGGCACAATATGCAAGTTAAAATTTAAGCAAAATGATGTGCTGTAAGAACTGTTAGTGTTGAATTATTCATGGCATGAGACCTTATTGTTTTCCAGTTACTTTTTCTCCACTTCCAAACTATGAGGCTCAGAGGGGTAAAAGCACAATATATTACATTTCTGTGTTTTATAATTTTACACATTTCCTAATCAGCTGTCAGATCAATGTGCGTCTGGTAAGCGACTAAAAACCCATGATACCTCAGTTACAAAGGAAGTTGTGGTCAATACCCCTTCTGTCAGTGCAGTAGACCAATGGATATGCATTAGATGGCCTATTGTTGATACAGTGATAATGCCAAAAGGGGCGATAATGTCGCCCCAGCTGCTGCACTGCTGAAGTGAGGAACTTTTCCTCTTGAAGTAAACCAAATTTTTCTCTTTTAACCAAGGTAATCCGCAAACTTCATAGCTGTCAAATAATCCATGTAGTCAATATTTATGAGATCACTCCGGGAGACAGTTAGGTCGAAATAGAATACTTTATTCCGCATTTTCAGATGCCATATGCTGCCAATCCTAGCTTAAACATAGACACATGCAGTCAACCTTCCTTTGAGCCAACACAGTAAAATATCCCAATGCATTTCGAACTATTTAGTTCTTCGTCAGGGGTACTGCAATAAATCAGAAAAAAGTGTATAAACAGCGCGCTAAATGCCAGTAAATCATAATGTCAACAACAACCAATCCGATGTCTCCCCATAATCTCCCTCCTTGACCCACCTCATGAGTGCTCACATTAAAAACAATTCAAAACCATAATGTACTTAAACAGGGCCGGACTGGGAACAGAAACCGGCCCTGGCAAACTGCTCAGCCGCCCCCCCCTGGGGTGAAGGGGAGTGCAGGCGAGCAGTTTGCGAGGGCAGGTTTCGGCCGATTTTCTTACTGGGGGCCGATATTGCAGACCCCCGGTAACAAAAATGGCCCCCCAGGGGCCCAAAACCGGCCCCCACCCTAGCGGCCCACCGGGGAAACGCCCGGTGCCCGCTACGGCCAGTCCGGCCCTGTACTTAAAACATCTAAATCATACTGTCAACAACAGTTGCCCTTCCCGGAGTCTCCCATAGCCCCCTCCTTCTCAACCTGATAGAGCGAAATGTTCTTGTGAATTGTAGGGGTGCATCATAATCACTGATAGGCCGCACCCATGTGTATTCAGACATATATTTGTTTATATCCCATTGTATACTCATGCATGTTTAGTAAAGAATGAATAGTTCAATGAGACAAAGTGAACTCAGCAGTATAATGGTGTTAGGATAATGATGTAATGTAATGCTTATTGAATTGTGTGAACATAATGCATAGAGGAATTAGTTTGTGTGTGTAATGTAATTGCAGTAGTTTAAACGTGCACCATATTAAAGTTGCACATGTAATTCATTGTTTGCATATGAATCATAATGAAAATGCTTATAGGGAAAAGTAAGATGTGTGTTTAAAAGTCATATGTAAAGGCCTGACTACATATATGCTTAGGGAAGGCCTGGTTTATTCTTATGTTAGCTTATTTTGTATGAAGAGAAAAGTTTCTCTTGGTAAGGCTCTCTGGGCACAAACAGTAGATTTAATTTGCACAGTAGAAGGTTTCTGTTGAAAGTATCTTTTGTTGCAGGTGCAAGGACACATGTCTCGTTAGTAAGACTAACTCTTTGTTTTCAAAAGCTAGAGAGAGGGGAGGCATGGTACGGGGAGTGAAACGGAATGTAGGGATGATACTTTCAGCGGAGAAGGTGCCTGGGACTCAAGGTCAACGCAACCGTCCAGGATGAAGTCACCGTTTCAATGGAAAAGCACAAGAAAGAAGACCTGGCCAAGGAGGCGTGATAAAGGCGTGTACAATTGTAGTGTGGTTTTGTATTAGGGATAGTGCCCTGAGGGAGGAGGCCAGAGAAGGGGTAGGGGAGACCTGAGAGAAGGACAGAGCTGAGCTTAGGTATTATGTGATTGCACTTCTTAGGAAGTCCTCACGGCTGACACCTTTTATTCCTTCTTGCCTGGGAAATCGTTATGTAGGGATGTCACTTAGCGTTAGTGTAGGGACAGCAATTGATTGTAAGCTTGTTTAGTCCAATGAAGAGCAACTTAGAAATTGGAGCAATCATAGTCTGGTTGATCCTTCTAGAACTTTCTATTCTCCTTATCCTGAGTCGGATGAGATTCTTGCGTAGATTATTATTTGTATTAGTGCCCATCTATTTCTTTAACCTCGTGTTGAGGTGCTTGCACGTTCAGTTATTTTTGGCGATAATAAATTCTCAAACTTGAATTCGGAGTCAGTGGTCCTTTCAGATAAAACGAATGCTGATATCTAACCTGATGAGATTCTCTCCTTCACACTATTCAACAGGTAAAAAGATCTTGGCGACCAGAAGGTTCTTATAGATAAGTAGATAAGAATCAGCGTTATCAGTTGGTAGCAGAGTAGGATGGTTACCTTTGATGGTAAGGGGAGATCTAGAGCAAGATAGGAGATTAAGTTGCCCCATAGAGCCCGAGTGACGCAGATCCAGAGGACCGCGGGAGAAGGATGTCGGAGGTCGTGGAAAACTGACGGAGAGTGCCGGTGCGGCGGAAGTAGCAGTTCGTAGTAGAGTGAGTATGAAAAGAGTGATGTTTGGTAGATTGCAGTGTTTTATTGTTGTGTGATGTCTTGCGGAGTTGGAACGAAAGTTGTGTGATTGAGAAACGGACCGTGAGCGCGCGCGGGACCGGGAGATTTATTGTGGTGTAGAATACACCCAGAGTGAGAACGTTGACCAGAGGTTGTGGGGGTCACGAGACGTCATTGACAGACCCACTGAAGATAGGGAACACATGAGTGAGTGTGTGAATAACCAACGCAGGTCGTAGGTTATTGTGTGCAGAACATCGAGTGATTGAATCCTATCGAGTGTGCTAAAGGCGATTGTCCGGTCGTTTCGCGGACAGACGGTTGCCAGATTGAGGTCAACAAGCTCAAGAGGCTGATCGGTCATTGGTAAGACCGACGGTCAGAGAGGTAATTGTTCGGTAGGACGGACATTATTTCAGAGTATGATTGGGATAGATGCGAGTGAGAACAAGTGAATTAGAAAGGAGGGGAACTGCTGCGAGCGGAGGAAAAGTGACGTCAGACAAGTGCGCGCTGCGATAGGCCGGTTGGTGTGAGCCGCGCTGGTATTGGAGGATTGAAATCAGGAAGTAAAAGCGGACATTTTGAGTGCGAATACAAAGTTGATTCATCATGAAATGTTTTAAAGCTTTACGGGAACTTTGTAGAGGTGATAGACATGTGGTTGTTCGGGAGGGAGAGGAAGCTCCTCCCGAGGATACACCAGCACATTATATGGCAAAGAATGTAGGATTGCATACTATAATTTGGCTTGAGAATTGGCATAAAATGACAGAAGCAGAAGGAGAATTGTCGTTCCCTCGATATGGTACTTTCAGGTTAGAGGTGCTGTACCAGCTAAAGAGTGTAATGGCTTCATTACGACCACTACCTAGACCAACACAGTTTGAGGCACTACATGCGTGGATAAGAGCAGCGTATGATAGGAAGAAGGACAGATGTCAAGAAAGGGTGAAGAAATCGGTCAGGGCATTCCAAGATGCAAGGTGGGATGCATTGGAGAAAAGGTGGAGAGTGGAAACGATCGAAGGAGATAAGTTGTACCCATTGTTAGTACAAAATGGGAAAATAATAAGAATCGATGAGGACGACAGTGATCTAGATGACAGCTTGTTGGATAGGATGTTGGCAGAGAGGCCACCACCATTTAATCCAGATTCAGAAGAGGGAAAGACGACCCCAGCAGTGGCAATAGTTGATGAGAGCCAGAACCAGACTAGCATGAGAGTGGTGGGAAGGATTTCCACAGGAACGGAGGGGGCAACGGCGTCTATGATAACACAGCCTCCTGCGGGGAACACAAGATTACCGGACTCCTTGACAGTACCGGTTACCATTGGCCCTATAGTACCGGTATATGACCCAGACCGAGTGAGGGAAGGGAGCTCCGTACCGATGAGAAGGGAAGAAGGAAATAGTGAGAGTGGGAATGGGTTTGGAGTAAGAGTGGTTCATTTCCCAAGACCAATGGAGACAAGTACGCCGTTACCGGCTACTGCGGACTCTTCCTTTAGGCGAGAAGAGGAGAGACCAGAAAGACCGAGGTCTTTGCGGGAATCTAAGTCAGCTTTGAGGGAGTGGACACCAACAGTAACGAACCAAGAGGATAGGATGCAAAGAGATAGGGCACAAAATGTCTCGGAAGACAGACCAAGTTCCAGGAATATGATGGAAGGGAATAGATCACAAGGACAGAATAGTGACTGTGACGAGCGAGATGGCTCGGGTTGTCGAGACGTACTGAGGAGTGCAGTACAGGCAAGGTTGCTAGACGTAGTGAGGCTGAAAGCAGAGGTAGACGAAATGATCAGTGGGGGCCTGCCTTTGGAAAGGATAGAAATTTATGGATCAGATGAACTGCTGTTTGTAGCAAAGGATGTGACTCGAAAAGCTAGAATGGCACATGATAGATTGAAGGAATTGGCCAAAAGATATGAGGTGGACCTGAACAAAACTAAAGCGTTGCAGGGACCACATAGATTGCATTACAGTGATCAGGAGTTGGAGGAGAAAAGAATCACAGGATTAAGGACACACACCAGAGACCTGATTATAGGAATGAGAATATGGATTTTGTTGGACAAATGGGAAGAAAGGTGGTCCAAGAAGAAACTAGTAAAGAGAGCAGAAGGGAAACGCCGCCGCCAGGAGGGGGGCGACGGGTGTTGGAAATTTTCCTTTACGAGAAGTACAGAATGGAGGGTACGTGCATGTGCCGTGGAATAGAGGTGATTTGGCTGCATTTACTAATGATTTTCCTCGGCTGAGGGAAAAACCAGTAGAGTGGTACAAACAGGTTGAGCGGTTTGTGAAAATTTCAAAAGTATTGTGGATTGATTTGAACACTTTGTTTGACATAGTGGTACCAGGAGATTTGTGGACAGCTTGTAAAGTCGCTATTGAGTGGCCGACTTCAGAACCAGAGAGAGAGGCGGTTACAAATGGTCCCTCACCACTAGTCATGAAAAAGTACGAGCAGGTGATTACATGGTTGAAACTGAAGATTTCACCTCAGGATATAGATTGGGTTAAGATAGATCGGACTGTACAGGAACCCAAAGAAACGGTGCATGAATATTATGAAAGACTTCTGCAAGCTTTTAAACAGTATAGTGGGTTAGATATCTTAGACCCCAAGGATATGGGACAGTTTGTCACAAAGTTTGTACTGGGTCTGAGAGTGGAAATCAGCCTCATGATACAGCACCATTTGATCTGCTGGCAGAACAAGCCACTAGATGAAATTCTGCGGTATGCGAGATACTGTAGTGATGAGGTGGATTCGAAACATCGAAAGCTAAAAGACAAATTAATGCTTGTCCAGATGCAGACAGCACAGAGTCAGCCTAGTGGAGGGACCTTAGGGAGAAAGCAAGGAAATTTCCAGGGAAACCAGAATGGGCAGGGACAGGGAAAGGGAAAACCAGTAGACCCCAAGACAGGAGTGGACGTGGCCACACTAAAGAAGACCACTGCGTGTCATCTTTGTCGCCAGGTCGGACATTGGAAACGCGAGTGTCCTTTGAACCCAGCAAATCAGGTGCAGGAAGAGGAAGAGGGGGCTCAGGCACCCGCGCAGGAGGTAGTTAACACAATAACGAGACCTAGGACGATGAAAGGGGGGGTTTACAATTCTCATGTCCAGATTCCCCAAGCTCCAAGGATTTCACAAGGAACACGAACGTACCAACAGATGCCCCTGTTCGAAGGTTATGATGAGGATAGCTCAGACCCTTTATCCTGACGGTGCCTGAGAGGGGAGGAAGACTGCACACTTGGAGCGGTCTTGGAGGTAGACCAGAGAGGACCTTTTGTGGAGGCAGAGATTGAGGGCAATCCTGCAACACTTTTGGTTGATACTGGAGCTACCCGGTCTACTGTAAGATCTGCAGTGGTCCCTAACCTACCCCTCTCGGGACAATCAATCCAGGTTGTTGGAGTAGCGAACAAGAAGATGAGCAGCCCATTGACAGAACCGATCCTAGTAAAGATAGGTTCTTTCCAAACTAGACATCAGTTTGTAGTGTGTGATACGAGTCCAGTTTGCCTTTTAGGGAGAGATCTGTTGTGCAAGTTGAACTGCACGATTTACTGTACACCACGGGGAGTGGAGGTCCAGACGAGAGATGACGATGCTGACTTTAAGATTGCCAATCAGCATCTGTGTATAGATCTGTACCCAATGGTGACGGTGGAAGAACTTCCACCTGATCTGAGAGACGCAGTGTCGTCTGTGGTGTGGGATTTTGCAGGAGATGAAATAGGTCTAATCAGAGGGGTTGAACCAGTGCGGATTGAGGTGAAACAGAATGTTGATTTCCCAAGAACACCTCAATACAACTTGTCGACAGAAACGATTGCAGGAATAAAACCTGTGATCGAGACTTTCATTGAGAAGGGTATTTTAAAAGAGATCAGAGGTAGTCCCTGTAATTCACCCATAATGGGACTACAGAAACCGAGCGGGAAGTACAGGATCGTGCAAGACCTGCGAAAGGTCAACACGATAGTTGTCCCTTGTTGTCCAGTGGTACCGAATCCTTCAGTAATACTGTTCCAGATCCCATGTGAAGCCGAGTGGTTTACGGTTATCGATTTGTGTCAAGCCTTCTTTTCGATACCGCTCCACGAGGAAAGCCAATTTCTTTTTGCGTTCAGGCTAGAAAATCGCGTGTTAACATGGTGTCGTATCCCTCAAGGGTATACGGAAAGTCCATCGATCTTTAACCAGATCCTGAAGAAGAACCTTGAGAGTCTCGTGTTGCCACAGAACTCGGTTCTCGTGCAATACATAGATGACTTGCTCATTGCCTCAGAAACAGAAGATGCTTGCAGAATTGACACTGTAGCACTGTTGAACCACTTAGCAGAGAACGGACATAAGGTGTCCCCGAACAAGCTGCAGTACTGTTTGAAAGAAGTACAGTACTTGGGACACAGATTAGAAAAAGGCAAGAGGAAGGTGTCACCAGATCGAATTGAGGCAATAATGAGCATGGCAGTACCCACGACACAGAGAGAAGTTAGGATGTTTCTAGGAATGGTTGGCTATTGTCGACAGTGGATTCCTAGTTTCTCCTTGAGAGCAAAGCCTCTGCAGAGGCTTACGCACAAGGATGTGAGTGATCCGGTACCATGGGACGAGGAGTGCTTGATATCATTCCTGAAACTGAGAGAGGATTTGTGCAGGGCTCCGGCATTGGGAATGCCTGATTACAACAAGGCCTTTTCATTGTTTTGTTACGAGAGGGAAGGATGTGCATTAGCAGTGTTAGCTCAGAACCATGGAGGTGTCCGTAGACCAGTTGCATACTTTTCAGCTACTTTAGATCCAGTAGCTTCTGCGTTGCCCGGATGTCTAAGATCCGTTGCTGCAACAGGTGTCAGCATTGAAAGATGTGAAAGCATTGTAATGGGACATCCATTGACTGTACATGTGCCACATTCGGTTGAGTTATTGATGACCAGGACCAAGACCCAGCACCTAACGAACAATAGGTTAACGAGGTACGAGCAAGTCATACTTGCTGCAGAGAATGTGACTCTGAAAAGGTGCTCTGTCTTGAACCCTGCGACATTGATGCCTACACCGAGCACGGATGATGAAGATTGTGCGGACCATGATTGTCTCGATGTGACCGAACTTTGCACCAAACCGAGACCTGACATTGTCGATGAACCATTGGCTGACCCAGATGAAATTTTCTTTGTCGATGGTTCATGCTTAAGAGACAGTGTGGGGCAATTGAGAGCAGCGTTTGCTGTATGTACCATTTCAGGAGTGGTCGAGGCTGCTTGCCTAGAAGGAGTACGCTCCGCGCAGGTAGCTGAGATCATTGCCTTGACCCGTGCCTGTTTGGCCGCTGATCGAATTCGAATCACGATTTACACAGACAGCCAATATGGGTTTGGCGTGGTGCATGACTTCGGGCAGTTATGGTCTCAGAGGGGATTTTTGACATCATCTGGCTCACCCATTCGTAATGGAGAATATGTAAGACAATTGTTAGAAGCATTACAGCATCCGAAAGAAATTGCTGTGGTAAAGTGTTCAGCCCATGGGAAGGGGGAGGACTTTGTATCCTTGGGTAATAACTATGCGGACGAAGTCGCCCGCTTCTGTGCAGAACAAGGATGCATATTCACAGGAAGAGAGATAGAAGAGAGCCAAGAGGGAACCGAGCTCAGCATAATGTTGACCATGGCAGACACTTGGGAAGAGCTTAAGCGATTGCAGGATGAAGTTTCAAACCAGGAGAGAGAGGGATGGATCAAAGCTGGGTGTGAGAAAGGAGACGTGGATGTGTGGGTATCAAACGATGGGAGAGCCGTGTTGCCGGAAGAATTGCTGAGTCCGATGGCTAGATTGATACATGGACAGGCACACCTGGGTAGAGACGCAATGATGAGAGTGTTCAGACAGACGTGGTATAACCCACGGTTCCGAGCAATGGCAGAAACTGTATGTCAGAGGTGTGTTACGTGTCAGCAGATGAATGCTGGAAAGAGAACGGTAGTCACGTTGAGTCACATTGGAAGGTCGGGAGGGCCCTTCAATAGACTACAGTTGGACTTCGTGGAGATGCCTAGGTGCAATGGATTGAGGTACATTCTAGTGATAGTATGTGTATTCTCACGGTGGGTGGAGGCTTACCCCACACGCAGGTGTGACACTCTGACAGTGGCTAAATTACTGTTGAGGGAGCTCATCCCTAGATTCGGGATCCCGACCTCTTTGGAATCAGATAGAGGAGGGCACTTCCATAGCGAAATCATGAAGTTACTTTGTGCAGCATTGAACATTGACCAGAGACTCCACTGTAGCTACAGACCGGAGGCTTCTGGGATGGTGGAACAAGTTAATGGAACTTTGAAAGCCCGGATGGCAAAAATGTGTTCTTCGACATCCCTGAAATGGCCCGACGCCTTGCCACTGGTGCTAATGAGCATGCGAAGTGTCCCAGACAGAAAGACCGGGTTGTCCCCCATGAAATATTAATGGGGAGGGCAATGAGACTGCCAGCAGTACCAGCTACAGCCTTGATAAGCATCACTGATGATTTGATTCTCGATTATTGTAAAGGACTCTCTGATGTGGTCCGTTCTGTATCCCACCAGGTGCAAGCAGCAGTGGTTCCAGCCTCGAGTGATCTGTGCCACGACTTGTGTCCCGGTGACTGGGTGCTCGTCTGGAAGCACGTGAGGAAGAGTTGCTTGGATGCCCGTTGGCGTGGCCCGTATCAGGTGATACTTATCACGAACACAGCAGTAAAGTGTGGAGGATTGCCGAACTGGGTGCATGCTTCCCATACCCGCAGAGTTCCAGCACCCTTGGAAGAAACAGCTCCTCTCGTAAATGAAAACCCAGCTGATGTGGCAGGGCCACATGAGAGGACAAGTCAAGCTGTAAGGGTCGGTGACACAGCTGGTGGTGCACTAGAGCAAGCTGAAGGGGGTTTCCACAATTCGAACCCTGACTCAGACACCGAAGAAGGAGACGGTGCAGTGGGCGGAGAAGAGTCAAATTCAAAAGAAAGAGGAAGTAGTGCACTGGGTATAGAAGGGGAAGGCAGACGAACGAACAGAAGTGCAGAAAGTTGGCCTGAGAGACAGAGGCGACTGAACTTGAGGTTAGCACCTGAGAGAGACCTTGCTCCAGTGTCTGAAGTATCTGAAACGGAAGCAAGTGACGAAGACCAAGCACAAGACAGTCGGCGAAGGTCAAGGAGAACAAGAGTGCCTTGTCGCAGATACTCTACCCCTGAGTGGACTTACACTGTGTTTGATGCAGGGGGTGGTGAGTACGGGAAGGCTGAGGTCAGTGCAAGTGGTCTGTCGGAGCCCGAATGTGGTGGTGAAGGTGGTGCTGCGGATGCCAGGGCTCGAGATAGAAGGAACACTAACTCTCACGGTTCCAAATCCCCCGCTTCTGAGTGAAGTCCGAAACTTGCTTTTGCATCGACTCGAATTCCCGCCTTTTGGAGTTGAGCCGTTTTCACATGAAGTGCTGATTTTGCGTCTTGAACTTTTGTATCACGTTCTGGTCTCGCTCAATGAGGATCTCATTGTGGATCAGTTATGAACTGTAAATAAAAGTCTAAAAGAAGAAGATAACCTAGGTCCGAGTGGAAGAAGAATAAACTTAGGGACTTTCCACAAGAAGAGGAACGAAAACTAGGGAAGTCTTTTTCTGGACTGTGTAAATAAGTTGTGATCGGAAAGGGAAAGCCCGGAGATTTCATGGTTGCTCGAGCTGGTTAAGCAAGTCACAAATAAAGGACAGAGACTTTTTCAGAGTTCTTTGCGATAACCAAGACTTTTGAGAACTTTCGAAATCATGGAGCCGGGAGATCCCAATCGTAGATCAAAGTGGATTGTAGGCATTCTTATAAGTAGTGTGATAATTTCTATAATCATAGTAGTTGTAGTCTCATATACTGGTTCGCACGAGCCAGAAGTAGAGGCAGTGACAGGGACACCGACACCTATCACACCTAGCCAGAAGGGGGTAGACAGGGCAGCTGATAGAGCTTTGCTATTAGAAGAAAGTCGTAGATTACATGTAGATTTATCAAAGGGTGATTTTAAGTTAAATGCATATGCTAAGTTGTTGTATGAGTATGTTGACGTGATGGATGCGAAAGATTGTTATGTGTGTATGCAGTTGCCTACTTCAGTGGATGAGGGTATTAGATATCACCATCTTCCACTGACTTATGGTATTTCATGTAGTCTTTTGCTTAGTTTGTTTTATGAGAGAGATCAGTTCGAGTATTTCTTTTCCAATTTCGACGCAGTGCTTCCTGAAGTCCCAGCTTACAAGCATTTGAATAAGTATGACTATTATAAGACCGAAGACAGACTGAGGAAGTACTTCATACCGAGTTTGGCATTGGATACAGCATTCGCACACAGAAACAATCTGACTTGTTTGATGTCGGATGTAGAGAGAAAGTTTGTAGATCAGGTTGAAGATAGGTATAGAAAGCTGACTGAAAACCGAGATTTAGGGCATCACAGGACAGATTGGACAGAGGAAGAACGGTTGCATAAGACCAGGGAAGCTATGGTCCTATAGCGTTAGATAAGGAGCAGAGGGGTAAGTTGTGTATAAGGCGTTATCAGACTTACTACGAAAAGGTTCCAGTGGGACAAAGTACTTGTGATCACGTTTTCACCATGGCAGATGTGGCAAAAGATTTTCTCCAAGGTCCTGTACAAGTGATACCAACGGTGTATTATGTATGTGGGAAGAATGCTTATGTGAGGTTGCCTGCAAACTGGTATGGAACATGTTATTTGTCAATAATATTTCCAAAGATTTACCATACAGAAGACTTAAATCTTCTAGAGGGTGGAGAGCATTCAAGAACGAGAAGAGCTGCAAGTGCAGGAATCGTTGTGGGGGATATCTTTGGAGCTATGATACCTAGTCTAGGAGTAGTCTTGAATGATGTGAAGATCCGGAGGTTAGCGACTGTGGTGGATGAATTTTCGATGAACACAGCAAAGTCGTTGGTGTTGGTGGAAGGAGAGATGTTGTCGATAAGGGGAATGGTTTTGCAGAATCGCCTTGCTTTGGATGTCCTATTGGCAAAAGAGGGCGGAGTCTGTAAAATGTTGAAGGTTCAAGAGTGCTGCACTTATATACCAGACCGTAGCAAGGATCTGGAGAAATATATAAGTAACATCACTATGATCCACACAAAGATAGCGGATTTGACCGAAGAAGGGGCCTGGGAAAAGGTCGGAAAGGGTTTTGGTCAAGTGGGAGGTTGGTTTGCGAACCTAGGAAAGGGATTCCTTGGGTACTTCCTGAGACCACTCCTTATTTTGGTGGTTTGTGTGGCTGGCTTGTGGATTATGATCAAGGCCTACAAGTGGTATCGAGCAGGCCGAGTCAAGAGAGCTTTGAGGGAAAATGACATGAGATTGGCAAGACTACAGGACAATCAGTATCAAAGGCTCAAGAGCATGGAGAAATTTAGATCAGGGAAGATGGCAACAAGTTCTGCTTAGGTCGGTTCCTTCTCCGAGGGAGTAGAATGAAATATGATGACAGGAGTCATCAAAGGGGGGAACTGATAGAGCGAAATGTTCTTGTGAATTGTAGGGGTGCATCATAATCACTGATAGGCCGCACCCATGTGTATTCAGACATATATTTGTTTATATCCCATTGTATACTCATGCATGTTTAGTAAAGAATGAATAGTTCACTGAGACAAAGTGAACTCAGCAGTATAATGGTGTTAGGATAATGATGTAATGTAATGCTTATTGAATTGTGTGAACATAATGCATAGAGGAATTAGTTCGTGTGTGTAATGTAATTGCAGTAGTTTAAACGTGCACCATATTAAAGTTGCACATGTAATTCATTGTTTGCATATGAATCATAATGAAAATGCTTATAGGGAAAAGTAAGATGTGTGTTTAAAAGTCATATGTAAAGGCCTGACTACATATATGCTTAGGGAAGGCCTGGTTTATTCTTATGTTAGCTTATTTTGTATGAAGAGAAAAGTTTCTCTTGGTAAGGCTCTCTGGGCACAAACGGTAGATTTAATTTGCACAGTAGAAGGTTTCTGTTGAAAGTATCTTTTGTTGCAGGTGCAAGGACACATGTCTCGTTAGTAAGACTAACTCTTTGTTTTCAAAAGCTAGAGAGAGGGAGGCATGGTACGGGGAGTGAAACGGAATGTAGGGATGATACTTTCAGCGGAGAAGGTGCCTGGGACTCAAGGTCAACGCAACCGTCCAGGATGAAGTCACTGTTTCAATGGAAAAGCACAAGAAAGAAGACCTGGCCAAGGAGGCGTGATAAAGGCGTGTACAATTGTAGTGTGGTTTTGTATTAGGGATAGTGCCCTGAGGGAGGAGGCCAGAGAAGAGGTAGGGGAGACCAGAGAGGAGGACAGAGCTGAGCTTAGGTATTATATGATTGCACTTCTTAGGAAGTCTTCACAGCTGACACCTTTTATTCTTTCTTGCCTGGGAAATCGTTATGTAGGGATGTCACTTAGCGTTAGTGTAGGGACAGCAATTGATTGTAAGCTTGTTTAGTCCAATGAAGAGCAACTTAGAAATTGGAGCAATCATAGTCTGGTTGATCCTTCTAGAACTTTCTATTCTCCTTATCCTGAGTCGGATGAGATTCTTGCGTAGATTATTATTTGTATTAGTGCCCATCTATTTCTTTAACCTCGTGTTGAGGTGCTTGCACGTTCAGTTATTTTTGGCGATAATAAATTCTCAAACTTGAATTCGGAGTCAGTGGTCCTTTCAGATAAAACGAATGCTGATATCTAACCTGATGAGATTCTCTCCTTCACACTATTCAACAGGTAAAAAGATCTTGGCGACCAGAAGGTTCTTATAGATAAGTAGATAAGAATCGGCGTTATCAAACCCACACCCGTGCTTGTTATCCAAACTAAATAAGTAAAATACTAAATCCCACAAAATACATACTCCAGCCCCTTTCCCTAAAGTTCACAAAAAACAAAATGTGTTCTTTTACCTAATAAAGCTGCAACCGGCAGTGTGAAATGTACGTGCCTTCCTCCGTGTTACAAAAATCATTAACTTCCCTCCCACACACATCTACTCTTAAAGCCTCCTTCCCCACGTTTACCCAATTAATCCCTAATTGAAACAATATCACATGACCTATTGTTGTAGGGATTCTGCACATATACAGAGCTATGCACAGGATAACAGGACCTCGGAGTATAGTGGTGAACCAACCATGCACCTTAGTACCCGCAATCCCAATCCGACTAGCTTTAGCGTCTCATTAGCAGCGATGCTACCAATGATTAGACAACCCAGAACACGGTCTCTCTCTCTCAGGACTCGCGGGAGCAAGAACACCCTTTCATAACTCACTCATACTTGTCCACAACGTGCGTAATAAGAGACACAGTATTATTTAAAATGTTTATTTCAACTATTGTGCTCTAAGATACAGTACACGTGCCAGTACTATCAGCATAATGCATAAGGATAAAATAATAAGCATAGTTACAATTCCATAGAATACAAACGGGGAAAGCATTTCATAAAGCAGTGGATATAGGGCTAAATGACCTTACCACCCTCCCCGTGCTATTAACTAGTTTATTATAAAAATAGAAGACCTCTGGGCATTGTCAGGCGAACCCTCATACCTCAATATCTAGATGCAAGGTTTACATCATCAGACAAGCACAGCTCTTCTCCCTGGAAAGGTTTTTCTCCAAGTGCCACAAACATTGAGATCACAATATTAAAAGCACACGAATTTCTCCAGTGCAGCTGTACTTAGTGTTATGTCTAAGTGCGAGGGACTGGCCAGATCAGCAAGAACAAGGGACGTTGTTTTTCGACCTTGTACATGTTGTGCAGACGAAACCCACAGGGAACAGGAGAAAAGGTGAAAGGCAGAAAGGCAGACAGTTCTAATATATATCGGGCACCAGCAGAGGCTGGAAAAACAAAGTCACAAAGTAACGTGCGCAAAAAGGCATCATGGCAGCCAGGCCTAAGCCAACTTAGCAATGCAGACTATGAGGCCACAAACCACATGACACTATTTTAACCTATACTAACACTATGAAAATAATAATGACTACCTTTCCCATAATGCACTGACCCTAACTAAATGAAACTGTGATCAGATTAGGTGAAAAACAAATAAAAACGAGTGATAGTGAACAGCAAAGCAAATACCCATAAATTCATGTGTAATCTGTCAAAATAAACAAATGAATAAGTGAAACATTATAATATCGTGCTTGAAATCCATTGCTTTAAACCAAACAAAGTCCATGATGTATTAAACGGCCCTCGAAATGTCCGTGCACCTTCCTCTCTGTTCAACAAATACATGCAGTTCAAACTTGATGATCCTTTCGCCGATTCGCTCAAAGTCGTTTGATGTTGTACTGTCTCTGAAGTGATACATTACTTTTTAATGCCACAATTTTCCTCAATAAACAGTAAACTGTTGGGGTGCAACCTCGCGTTTGGGACAATGAAAAATTGCTAAGCAAAATGTAGAGAAACAAGTGCACTCCTTCCCTTGATGAATAAATTAGTTTAGCTTTGAATGCCAAGTAATGCGTGCAAAACAGCGCTGTGACTGTCCCAACACAGCTTATCAATGATAATGCCAAAAGGGGCGATGCTGTCGCCCCAGCTGCTGCACTGCTGAAGTGAGGAACTTTTCCTCTTGAAGTAAACCAAATTTTTCTCTTTTAACCAAGCTATGAAGTTTGCGGATTACTATGGATTACCTTGGTTAAAAGAGAAAATTTGGTTTACTTCAGAGAAAAGTTCCTCACTTCAGCAGTGCAGCAGCTGAGCGACAGCATCGCCCTTTGACATTATCATTGATATGCTGTGTTGGGACAGTCACAGCGCTGTTTTGCACATTACTTGGCATTCAAAGCTAAACTAATTTATTCATCAAGGAAGAGTGCACTCGTTTCTCTACATTTTGCTATTGTTGATACAGACCAGTCTATCTATGTTATCGTTAGTGACAATCTCTCTAGTTTTGTGTATTGCCTTGTGGAGTAAGGTAATGAGAATTGTATTAGAGAACATCGAGGAGAAAATATTGAAAGGTCACAATATTATCACCAGAACAACTAGGGGCAAAATATCAAACAGGTAGCTGCACAGAGGGTGGTAAGGATTTACTAATCGTAACTCTGCATCTTTATACCATGAAGATATATATCTATCACCAAGGTACCTAGATGTGACGTTAGGTGAAGAAAATGTATACAAAATTACCTTTTGATATTTTGCCCCTTGATATTCAGGTCACAATATTGTGACCATTCAATATTTTCTACTCAATATTCATGACCTACACCTTATATTAATAGCTAGTGTTAAAGGTCAAAATCTGATCTACACCAGGAAGTCAAAAGAATACCTACAAATATTGAGGAGGTCAGGAGACTTAGAAATGTTTTTTTTTAAATGTATTCACCGAAGAAAGGAGGAAAATAGATCGAAGGTGCGAGAGGATGTTCTAGATGCTAGAAGGTCTAATGATCAATGCCTCTTTTGGCAAATTGCTAAAAGACTTTTGAGGACAGTGCTGCTTTCCCATATCTGTACACATCCCCTCCAGTTCTTGGGAAAAAACCCCATTTTAGTAGTATTTACAGTTCTCTTACTTTGCTTTCAGCTATAAAAAGTCATGGCTGGCGGAAAAAAATCTTGGTGTTTAAACTAGATGATCTGGTCAAATGTATTGAAGTATTTCCACTAGGTAAGGAGTTATAGGGGATAGCATCATATCTTATGTCAATTCTAACAATATCTTGTCGGTATTGGTAACATAGTATGGTTTCAGAACAGCTTAGGCACAGTAGAACAGTGTCTTTATCTAAAATTATTGATAAGTAAGTACATTGCTGCTGTTAAGGGCATTGTTCATCTGGCCTCTATGGATCACAGTTCCACTTTTGATTTTGTTAACAAGGAAAAACTATGGAATATTTTGACAGACCTGGGAAATAGAGCATATATAATTAGCTTCCTATACAATTTTCATGGTGATGTCTCTGCTAGAGCAAGATCTGGTCCATTTGGGAAATGCACTAGTCTACTTGTTCTTTAAAGTGGGTTAGAATGGTCTGTGTAATTGCCCACTTTTATTTATTTTATACACCATTGGTTTGGCAAATATTTTAAATTTGCTTAAACAGAGCATTTCTAAAGTGGGCAAAGTCAGTGCTTTTATATACAGATTATAGGTTACAAAGGCTGCTGGAAAGGTATGTGATATTTATGAACAAAATGGATTTAAAGACAAACTTATCAAAATCATATGTAATGCTTGTTGGGCCATGAAATACCCCTGTTAAAATTTTCTTCATAAATGATGTTAAAATGGGTAAGGTCAGGGCTTTAAATTATTTCGATATCATTTTTCTTGACATCGACTCTTGGGCTGCTGTTTTGCAAGCTTGTAAGGTACAATTTGCACAGTCTGTAGGCAGTCTTTTATAATTTGGTTCCAAACTGACGAGTAAACATGTTGAATATATGTTGGAGATCTACCAAAGCAGATACCTGTCTAAGTTGCTATAATGTTTGTGGCTATGTCCATCACAAAGAGTTCGGAAAGACCTACATCAAAGAAACAATCAGACTGACTACACTTCTGGTTTAATCCGCTCTAGCCACTGTCTTCAATTGCTATGTTATTACAACATCTTTGAGGTTGGATAATTCCCATAAAATACCCCAGATTACTTAAATAAAAGGCTAAGTGCACACTTGGACAGGACAGATCTTTTCTGAAACCTTGGAATATCCCTATTAAGGAGTCATTCTGGTTGAAGAATGAAGGTCTACTGCTTCTTAGGCTGAAAAGGGAACAAGAGGAAGTCAAGAAGACCCATGTCAGAATTCTACTAAGCCATCACCAGACATGGCGCCCTATTTAACAATAGCCTCCTCCAACAATGACTGATGGTTGTTGTCCAAATTTAGACTGGGCTCTGTTTGAAACATGTTGTCCTTTACTAAGGGCTGGAGCTAACCCCTTGAGTACAAACCCTACCCTTGAGATGATTTTTCTTCTCAAAAGCTTCTACACTTCTTTTTCTTTTGTGATTTTTATAGGGCAGCCCAGGAAAAATATTTACAATGTATTTTGCTCCACTTGGGTTTTATAAAATGATAGGCGCCATCGTCGTCTTTACAGTTATTGGATATAACCTTTGTTACTCTATAAATCATTTCTTAACAGCTGCTGTTCGTCAAAGAATATTTTTTTGTTTTATGTAATTGGTATTTTAGGTATTTTATGGCCATTTGTTGATGTTTTTATGAATGGTGACAATTAATTACTATAGCCTTATAGCCCGCTGCCGAGGGCTATACCAGCTGTTAAAGGCCCTGATCCCGAGTTATAGGCCCGAGCCGCAGGCGAGGGCTATAACGAGGAGAGGGCCTTTAACAACCGGTATAGCCTGAGGCAGAAGGGCTATAAAGCTATTAGAACATTCCACCCACTAAGGGTAGAATGTTCTAAATTAAAAATGGAGAAACAAAAAGACAATCATTGGAATGTTGGAGCTCCGGGCTTATACCAGCCATTATAAGCCCAGAGCAACTCCATTGTCTTCAATGGAGCTCCCAACATTCCAATGTTCTAATACTATTTATTACCTTCGGTTTTATGAGAACATGCACCTAGGTTTAAATATACATTAAAGATGTGTATAAGGTTGTTTCCCCTAAAACGGCAATGTAATAAACATTCATTATAATTATAACTTTCTCCTGTTCATCAAGCAGTCTCTTTGCCAACGTATATCACAACATTTACACAATACTTGCATCAAAAGAAAAATATATAAAAGCATCTGAGGCTATGATAATGTTTTCCTTTCTTCTTGTAGTTAAACAAGGTATGCAAGAAAATGTAAGTTTATAATTCTTATATGATATATCACAACTTTTATAACATGCATGCATTAAAAGGAAAATATGTCAAACTCTCCGAGGCTATGAGAATACTTTACTTTCTTTTTGTAGGTAAACAAGGTATGCAAGAAAATATAAGTTTACAATCCTTAAATGATAGTTCTGAAAGAGTGCTTTGGTGAACAGAGTTTGTAGCCATAAACTCAAAAGGATTACTAAACATTCCTCTCTGTAATTCTGAAGAAGAAGTTTCCAAGGTTTTTCATCTCTCTGTGAATGAGATCCTGGCTACAACAACAATGTATCTTTAGTGCCTAGTAAAGAAGCTCTGGACTATGAGATAAATATACTTGGTATCTTCAAATGGCCACTTTCACTTGGAAACCTTTTCAGAATTATGTGGATTCACAGGACAGGTAGTTTCCTTAACTGTAGGTGTATTGTGCACTGCATTCACAAAAGACGTGAAGTCTCTCTGAAGTGGTGCCAACATTCCACTCACTCAGAGCTTTTTATTTCTCTGAATGAACACATTGCTTGACAGTTTGGAATGTCATATATATACACTTGTGGAGCACGAAAGACTGAGTGCCGACCACAGGAAATGAAGACACTCCTTGAGTAAGTCTTGGACTGCTGTGCCTCTCTACCTTGATAGTCAAGTGCAAAAAGAGGTACTTGGCCTCCAGGTTGAGGGAATACAGTATAGGGTTCAAGATACTAGAACTGATGAGACCCAAGTTGTCATACTTAAGGCCCAGTGCCTCTGACTGATGTGGGAAACTCTGATCAGGATTCCTCAAAGCAACATTGTGGCAGATTTCCTCAAAGAACTGGTGTCAGAGTTTTGAGGCAAAGTGCCACTTTGCTGAAAGTCACTTGTTTAGATGATCACATTTAGTAAGCAATTCAATTCAATAATAACTTTATTTCGGCCAGTTTGGTCATAAAAGCACATGTAAAATAGCTTGCAATTCATTTACTTTAAAATCAACAAAAAAACGGGGTACATACAGTTTTGGAATTTAGATAAGACACACCCAGGTATGGCCTAGAACAGTATGGAATACAGTACAATCTATGATAGCAGCTAACTGAGTGAGTGTTCTATTCATGTAAATCGTTGTGACAGTCAAGGTAGGAAGCAATAGTGGCCATTTTAAAGTGCATGAGCAGAATATACATACAGTTTACCAGACAAAATTTAAAAGATCAGAGCTTTATCTTCTCCAGTAAAACGTTCAATTCTCTAAAACATCAATCCAGTATACCAATAAATTCATGTTAAAATTATATTACAACATTAAAATAGTTCTAAAATAAACAGTTAATTCCTTTAAAATGCCTTTGTTTGACAACTGAAGTACAGGAGTTTAATCATCATTTTCTAAAATTGGTTTTAAAAATACTCTAGGAGTACACCACACAGAGAATAAAAAGCCTGCTACCGAATATACTATAGGGAGGCTAGTATCATGTTTCAATATCCTGAAAGCCTCAGAACAGCACCTGGTTCCTAGGTTTCTACATATCTGAACCAGCCACCGTTTTCTCGCTTTAAGGTATCCGGGGCAGCAAAAGAACACATGGTAATCTGATTCTACAGAACAGTCACAGACCGGACACCCCAGAGTTTGCGAGCCCGCTATTTATTTGTAAAGGAGCGGAGTGGCAATACCCCATGTCTAAACTGAAGGTAAAGCTTCCTAGCAGTTGCCGGCTTAATGTCGTTCAGCGCCGGCTCTAGGCTATACCGATCCTTGATTTCTAGAAAAGCTGCAGTTAGCTTGCCTACTAAGGGATTGCTCTGGAGTTGAGCCAGTTTATACTCCCAATAACAGTCCTTTAACTCTTTCCTGGACACTATGGCACATGCCTCTTCTGGATTATCCCAAAGGTTACCCCGTCCCATATTCACTAAAGTATGTCGAATGTGAGAGAGCGAGGGTAAATTCCCCGCCCCCGGTAGACTCATCACCTCTCTTAGTTCATCCCTGTATTCTACAAGTTCTGGGGTAGCCCACAGACGTCGCCAGAGTAAAAGGGGTCTGAGATTAACTTCTTCCGCAATGGCCCTTACCCCCAGATCTAACGGAGCGGAGTAAGTGGGGAGCTCCCTGGGAGACCAAACTGTTGCCTAAGAAAGGAATTTTCTATCTGCGTACGACTATCAGAACGGCGGTGGCCCCTCATTTCTGCACCATACAATGCCGCTCCCCTGGCTTGAACCTTATATATTTCTATTGCTGGGCTCACAGGTTTGTGGCTGGATTTTCGGAAAACCTTTGTTAGGCCCCCTGCTGTTTGTGCTAGTTTCAGGCTCGATTTTTTGATTTGTGCCCCCCAGTCCATTGTTTCTGTGATAGGTATGCCGAGATAATCAAAAGCGGATACTCTCTCTAGGGGTTTACCGTTTAAACATGGATTTAATCGGGTGCTTTTGGCTGAGTTAAACACCATGAATTTCGTTTTTTAAGGTTAATCTCAAGCCCTCTCTCTTTACAAAAGGCATCAAATCTATTAAGTACCCTCTGTATCCCCATGGGAGATTTTGATAATAATAGAGTATCATCGGCAAACATCATAGCTGGAATTTTACGTGATGCCAGCTTGGGGACGTCAAGATCTTTCTCAATAAGTAAAACATCAGCTAACCCGTTTATAAACAGGCTGAAAAGAGTCGGGGCAAGAACACATCCCTGGCGAACACCTCTACCTACAGGGATGGGGGCCGTAAGTTTTCCTTCCTTGCCAAATCTAATTTGGGCATAGTTTCCTTCGTGTAACCGCCTCATGACTTGGCACAGGTATACCGGGACCACCAGCTCACGGAGAACTGCCCACAACTTATCTCTTGGGACCACGATCTTCCAGTGTAATATTTGTAGCCTGAGGATCTGGTCCAATGTGGACATTTTTTCTCTAAACCCTGCCTGGAGGGGACTAAGTATCTTATGCTCCTCCATCCAGCTCTGCAACCAAAACAGCAGCACTCGCACAAAGATGTTTTGGCTTATGTCTATGAGGCTTATAGGCCTATAATTTGTGGGTAGCAGCGGGGAGCCCTTTTTATAGATTGGGATTATTTCGACTCCGGCCCAACTAGCGGGAATCTTCATACCTTGTAAAACGGCATTAAATAAAACCCAGAGTTATGGGGCCCAGATAGTAGGTTCACTACGGAATAAGTCCCCAGGGATCATGTCTAATCCTGGCGCTTTGCCCGATGCTATTTTACATAAAGCACCCGTTATCTCTTTGAGTGTTATTGTTGGGATATCGTCAATGGTCCTAGGGGTAATCATGGGTGCAATCGGGCAATCAACCAGTGGGGAGTGGTCTTTATATACTGTATCAACCTCTGTCTCTACCCTCGAATAGAGGGACTCAAAGTGGTCCCTCCACACATCTGCCTCTAGGTTTGGCTCTATTGGCGATTTAGCCTCAGAGCTACCTGTATTAACCACCTTCCAAAAAGTCCTCATATCACAGGAACCCAGGGAGCTTCTCAGAGTGTCCCACTTATCGCTTTCCCACCCTTTTTTCGCCTCACTAACACTGGTCCGATAGGCCGCTCTATTTATTTTAATTAAAGGACGGTCGTTGGCCTTGATAGCTGTAATCAAGGCTGTTTTGGCCATTCGGCATTGACCATTATACCAGGGGTGAGGAGGTTTCCTATTGGGCCTGATATTTTTCATGGGGAAAAAGAAATCGGCCATGGTTGACATTAGCCTAGTATGGTTCAGGGCCACCATCTGAAGATCAATTGAGATGCCGTTGGTGGGAACAGATACGGTTGCATTCAAGAGGATCGGGATAATGGCTTCATACAGGGAGCCTAACCTTTCTTGTGACTGGTTTATGTCTTCCCACCGTACTCTCTTCCTACAATTGGTGAGAGACAGCCTAGCATCGGTTGGAACATGCAACCCTGTAGCACTCCCGGGATTTAACTCATATAACTCTAAAACAAGGGGATTATCGTCGCTATCGTGTCGCGTCTTGACCTTAAAGTCGAATACCCTATGCCAGGATTTTAGATCAATTAAGATGTAGTCTAATAAAGAGCCTCGCTCATTTCTATTGAAGGTATATTTACTAGGTGTATCAGACTTTGTTCTTCCATTACATGCCCTTAGTGAGTGTTTTAAAACAAGAGAATTCATCTGGATCACCAAAGGGGTCCAGACTTTTACTAGTGGGCAAACAGTCTCTGGGATGGCCCAATACTGGTCTTCTTCACAGGGGCTGTCCTTGAGCATACCTTCTAATGGCTCATACTGGCAATTAAAGTCCCCTCCTATAATCACCATATGATTGTCTGAAATGGTGGCTAGAAAGGTCATTAGTTCATCAAGTGTTTTTGACTCATGGCCGCGACTAACTGGTCTTGAATACACGTTTATTAGGGCAAATGTAATCTTTGGCGGGAAGTGAAGGAGGACACACAGAATATCATTTGAAGATGTTTCTATCTGTTTGACTGTACAGCCTAAGTGAACTCCCACACCCATGTGCATAATCCACCCGAAGGCCTCCCTTTTCCACCTGATACTGCGGGAATGCTATAAGCAGCAAAACCTAATTTTGAGACATCCCCTCTTGCCCACGTCTCCTGGAACATACAGATCTCATATTGGTCAATAAAATAGCCCCATTCGGGGTTATCTATCTTGGTGTTTAAACCAGCTACATTCCAGGATAGGATTCGCAGCCTAGATGGATCCGGGGTACTGATTATGGCGACAGCTGCAGGGGTAGGTGGGGGCGAGGTCCCGCGAAAACCAGAAGCAGCTTTCTTAACGGTCCGACTATTTAATAAAGGGAACTGGTTGCTGGTTATGGCCATGTTATGTCCCTCTTTTTTATCTCCTGAGGAGCCACTCATGCTCCCACAGGTCTCCCCTTCCCCTGGAGTCGTACATTGCCCTACATCCTTCTTGGGTTTAGCAATTACCGCCTGGGGCTCACCCAGCTGTTCTTCGAGTCCTGTGCCCTTGATCTCGAGTCAATCTACTCCTTCTAAGCCATTGAATCTATTTGATGTGGGAATATTGAAGATTGGCTGCCTGGGCCGATAGTGGTCTAGAGTAGCTATTTGGTGATTTTGATTATCGAGTCTCCAGCCCCACCCGTTTTGCCTTCTAGCTTGATGGGCTCTCTCTGGGGGATAAAAGTAACCCAGCGGGAGGGCTCTAATAGTGCCCATCTGTCTCCCATCATCTCTGTTTAAAATTCCTTGGGCAACACATGGGTTTCTGAAGTTTATCACTATACAATTGCCTTGCTTGTCCTTGGGTCTCCATCCCAGCCAACCAACTCTACGTGTTATTAGGATCTCTCCTGCATCATCATACCGGAAGTGTCTATGGTTGGCTAACCAGAACATGCATTTATTTTTTAATTCCTGGTGTGATTCGTTTTGTCCCCCTCTAAGCTCAGGAATACCTGTCAAAACGAGAACATAGGGTGTTGAAGCAGGTGGTAAGTTTATAACTGGGAGGGGAGGATTTTCTTTAATAGCTTCAGTGCGCTTGTTGGATCCTGCCCCCACCCTCTGTCTTTTCAGTTTCCATTGCCTGTTGGACTGTTGGTGTGAAGACATTGGATTGACTCTGCTGGGGGTTGTGGAGTGCTGTCTCGCTAAAGTGGCTCTGCTGGGGGTTGTGGTATGCTGGCTCTCTGGATTTGGTGCAGCAATGACCGGGAGGTCATTCTGTGTAAGGGAAGAGGTGGCCCTGCTGGTATTAATTACGGCCTGGACTTTAGGACCAGTGTCGGACCCATCATTCCCATTTACTACCCCCCTGATACCTGTCCGCTCCTTGAGCAGCGTGGCCATCTTATCGACCCTTTCTATAAGAAATTTAAGCTCATCCTTGACAATAGCCCTTACTTGGATTTGCAGATCCACCACTAGCTTTGTAACCCAAGCAGGTTGATCGTTTCAATACTATTTGCTATTCTTCCCATCCCAGTATCTCTGTCATCTATCTTCTCTCCCATCGCCTTCTTCCTTCTTGCCCCTGTTTTCGCTTGTGCTTTAGGTCTCCCTTTTGTAACGGGCCGTGTGGGTGAATCCCCCCTACATTGTTCGATATTGATTGCTTCAACTGTAGATATTTGGCCCCTAGGAGTATCATTAAGCAGGGCTCCTGAAACTTGCAAGGTATCTAAATCTACCAGAGGGAATTCCAGATTTGGGGTTAATGATAGTCGTCTCTGTCCGCTCAATTTCTGTTGCCACCGCTCCTATTGCCTTCTCGGGCATCCTATCTATAGAGGTGGGTTGGGCTTTAGTTTTTGGCTTCGGGGGTGCCTGTTGTTTCTTTTCGACACAAATACGTTTGCCCATTATCCTTCAAATTTTCAACTTATCTTGTGTGGAAAAGAAATGCTGTTGAGACACCGCTAGTTATCACAGGGCACAGGGTGCAGGGAGGACAGATACAAGGACACAATACGCAAAGTGCGCGAGTGCTCAGACGCAAAGTGCTAAGTGCGAGGCGCGGGAAGCGCAAGTGCAAATATGCAAGACGCAAGGTGCAAAAAGCACGAGTGCAAAAGCGCAGAAAGCAGAGTGCAAAGTACAAAAATGCAAGAAAATGCAGGGTACAGTATGGCTATACACAAGATTGGCTGAATTGCCAAGTAAAAGTATCTGTGGTAAAATAGTCCAAAGACGTGATAACACTGAAGGCTTTCAGTACTACAGTCGATTTGTTTCAGATCGAGTCTAAAATCTTAAAATGTTGGATGCATACCAGAGAGGGATAAAACAGAGCTTTGATCACTACCGGGTGACTGTACTCCTATAAGATCCTTTAACAATCCTTTAAAAGTCCTATATAGCTAAAATAAACAAAAAGCTAAAATATAAGTGTGCAGTCAAAAGCTTGGCCGTTAACTCTCAAAAATAGTTGAAAATGGAACGACTTTTAACAGTTTCTTTTAGGCCGCCCTAAAAAGCAGAACCCCCTCTTGTTGAACAGTCTACGGGGTTTTTAGCGATGGTAGAGAGGTAGTAGTCACAGACTGTGAGAACAAAAAAGAAGAAAAATGAAAGTTAAGTCTCACCGCCTTATACTCCAGATGTTTGCAGAGCCTGTTCCAAGTCCTGGGCCATATGTGGTGGTGTCCGATAAAACAACCAAGAGGGCTAGCCCTGCCCTGCCTTATACGGCCGCAGATGGGCCCGCACTTGGTCCGGGCACGCCCGCGCGCGGCCCGCGCTGCGGGATGTGGGCGGGGCTTTTATCGCGCCCCCAGGCGCGAGCGCAGCGTCAGGGTGGCGCGAGGCTGCTGGGAGATGTAGTTGTTGGCCGTTCCTCTCACGGCGCGTGGATGACAATGTTGGCCGTTCCCCTCACGGCAAGTGACTGTAGGTGCGAGCCGTTCCCCTCACGGCGGGGAATCCAGCAAGACCGGCAACAAGACCGGCAGCAGGACCAGCTTTTTGGCGTCCCGCACTGCGGGAGGTGGGCGGGGCTTTTATTGCGCCTCCGGGGGCGAGTGCAGCGTCAGGGTGGCGCGAGGCTGCTGGGAGATGTAGTTGTTGGCCGTTCCCCTCACAGCGCCTGGATGACAATGTTGGCCGTTCCCCTCACGGCAAGTGACTGTAGGTGTGAGCTGTTCCCCTCACGGCGGTGAATTCGGCAAGACCGGCAACAAGACCGGCAGCAGGACCAGCTTTTTGGAGTCCCGCGCTGCGGGAGGTGGGCGGGGCTTTTATCGCGCCTCCGGGCGCGAGTGCAGAGTCAGGGTGGCGCGAGGCTGATGGGAAATGTAGTTGTTGGCCGTTCCCCTCACGACAAGTGACTGTAGGTGTGAGCCGTTCCCCTCACGGCGGTGAATCCGGCAAGACCGGCAACAAGACCGGCAGCAGGACCAGCTTTTTGGCATCCCCAAAAAGCACTACATATGCTACCTGGAGAATGCTTAAGAAATCCTGTCAAAGTACTGCATATGCTACCTGGAGAATGCTTAAGAAATCCTGTCAAAGCACTGCATATGCTACCTGGAGAATGCTTAAGAAATCCTGTCAAATTGTACTGAATCAGATGGGGAAAGCCTGGTAGCTACAAAGGATGAAAGGGGTGCACAGAATGTTTCATGGTTTGTGCCTAGCTCACCACTTTAGTGTAAAGGAAGTACAGGACATGAGGCTCCACTTAAATTAATATACTATAGGATAATCACATATTTATAGTTATTGGCTGAAGGTGTGCATGTTGCCATATAAATGCCAGATGTTATGGAGCAGTCTGGAGACCCTCAACAAAAAGAGCTTGAGTGAGTCATAGAACCACTTATTGCTCTATAAAGAGACTAACAACAATAAAAGAACACATGCATTCACTGTTTACACCACATAATTTAAACACAACACCTGCACATTTTGTTGCTCGTTTCCATTTGTTCTGCTGAAAACCATTGCCTTTCCTTTTTCTATACATTGACTAGCTTCATGCTTGTGATATATTAACCAAATTAATGTTTTTTCCATGTAAAGTCTGTAGCATTTAGAGTAAGAAGTTGAAGGAGGTGGGTGTGTTAGTGAGACAATGACATGGCATCCCAAAGGAACAGACCCTCTGGGCACATGCATAGGTCACCAGACACATACACACATACCTACAAACATGCATGATACTACACACAGACAGATACCATACATGCACACAAGCACCTGCTCACCACACAAACACATGCACACACACGCTTGTGCCTCTGCTTTAAAGAGGGAGAATGGTTAGATTCTTCATGATGAATGGCCAGTGTTAGGCTCTCCTGCTCGGTGTTTCAGCTTCAAACCTAGAAGTAAAGCCTTGAGCAGGCAAAGGACGTTTTCTAAATCTACAAAGGTTTAGGTTTTGTGGCCAGTTGCGGAAATTCTTTTTATAAAAAAATTGTTTTGTTTTTTACAATAGTATCATGCTATTTATAATTAAAACAAACAATATTACTGTACACAATTGAAAGCCTGCCCCCTAGGGTTAGTTAGGATGTGTCTGATGCTAGCATTGGGAAATGGATTGACTCAATGGTCATAACTCACTCCTTTTCTGGTCACTGCCTAAGAAAAGAGACTATGCTTGCATCCATTTTACTTTAAATATATGTATTTTACATTCAAATATATTAATTTCAGCAAAAACATAAAAGCATCATCATATGTGAGCAAATAGATTACTCAATATCTTTGGCATGTCCAGGGAAGCAGTCACTGCCAGATTTCGCTTCTCCCCTGAAGTGATCCTTGACAATGTTGCAGACTGAAAGCAGGAGCTTGAGTCACCTAAAGCCCTCTTTCAGGCTATCCCTGCCTATGTCAAAATCCATACTGCACATAATGGCCATTGGATCATTCTAGATAGGCAGGTCTGACACTGTAGGGATCTCACAGGCAAGCCAGTCTCGATGTCTGTATCAGGTACTGAGATGCATCGGTGAAATAGTGTGCCAGTTTATCACCATGCCACAGTCACTGTCAGAAAGACAATGGATGGCAAATGAGGCCTTGTCCTTGCTCACTTTCGTCAGGTTGTACCTATGCATCACTTTAGCCACCTCACCAAAGGGCAGACTTTTTCCATAAAAGACACTTCAGTCACTCCATCAAAGTGAAAGCTCTCTGAGTGTTCACAGTTGCTACACTGATGTGCATGTTGCCTTTCGTGGAAGCAAACATGACAGCTACATCTTCCATCAGTTGGCTCATGCATGTTAGTTGGTTGCTGGACATTTTGGTAACATGAGGCTCATAGATAAGTTAACATATCTTACACAGGAGTTACATTTGCAACTCAGAATTGGTATCACAAACATATCAGTCACGACTTACTGCAACACTATAGATACACATCACTTAGCCAGTGACTATATTTCTTTTATATTTGATGCAGGTGGTGCTGGGTATGCTGCCTCTCCCCATCTCTATATCCCGTTCAGATGTTCATCCATACAACCTCACTAGAGGTCTAATAGTGCATCCACACTTATACTAATATGTTTTGCACCTCAGGGATTGTTGTCACGTTTCAGATATTTTGACCATACAGAAGAGTGGTGATTTTTTCCCCAGAAGTTGTATGCAAGCTTGTGGATCAACCAGTAAACTCACCTTTCACTTAAACTAGCTAGTTTGATTTCTGAAATTAAGTGGTTAGACTGCTTCTAGTCACTGATGAATGGTAGACTAATTTCCTGTCCATATATATCATCCTGAGACAACACAGTTTAATAATGTAATGTCACAACCAAATGTGCTACGCTGTATATCACAGGACATTTAATTTTAATCTTCACTCTTCAAGTAAAATAAATTGCTTATATCTTTCTCATAGTATGCTCCATTTGTGACCATTTTGACACCTTAAATGTTTTTTTAATGTACCAAACCCTCCCTGTCTGAAAATTTGCTTTTCATGCAATGTTTTGAGCTTTTTCTGAATGTGGGGTCTTCTCTTGGCATGCAAAGATCTGCCATTCACATTCGGAGGTCTCCACGCCCAACATTGGGCAGAGACCTCCACAATCAGGGTGGAACTTCAGTTCTCAGGCGGACATCGGTCTGTCTTCTGAACAGGAAATTACATTCAAAAAGAGGAAATCAGACGTTTTCTGGTCATCCTGACCCTTCTTTTCACCGCAACATCCTCCTCCGTCATGCTTCTCCTATGATTCCAGAATCCCCTCATCGGCTGATGGACAGGAAGAGAGGAGACCCAGCTTCCCAGACGAGGAGCTGAGTATTATTTATGAAGGGTTATCCAAATTACCCTAAGCTTAAATGAGGGCCTGAGACCCACCTGAGCACAGCATCACATGGACAACTTTTCTCTCCAAATTTGTGGAAAGAAGGGCTACAAGCGCTGGGAAGATCTTTATTGTTGGGCCTGGATTAAGGCTCAGAACAATCTTGGTGTGTTCTCCCATCCACATCTCAGCATTCAAGGATGACACTTTAACACTGGGAGGTCCTGACAACAGCCCGGATAACATACCACAATCAGCTCTAAGAGTTTGATCAGCAGAGAGCTGGTACGTGCGAAATTTGTTTAGTAACATGAGAGGTAAAAACTTTTGAAAGTTGCTCCGTCATGAGTTCATTCTAAAGAATGATTAACTTTTCATGTCGTCTGCAACTTGTGTTTGTTTATGAATGCACTGAATATTTTATATACTTACATACAAATAAATGTTTGATGCATGTACATAATACTAATAATCTGAACTTGAAAGAATGGTTATATTTACTTAACTGAATATTTCTTTTCAACATAACATTTCTGCAACCACGTTAACACTGCTTACATTTCCATTTTATGCATGTATATGTAAGGTTTACATTGTGTTACTTTTATGTGCTTCAAAACAAGCAACGAAAATCTGTAACATACATTATTAGAAAACAAGTTGTTTTGACTAGACATCTTTTTCTTATATTTGACATAATCATAATACGAATGAATAGCCTTTACAAGTATTCCTCAATTGAAGATAAGCATTGTGCTTACATCCTAGATAATTATTATATTCATGTTTTGAAATGGTTATGTAATCATTTCATGCCTTTAAGCACACACATTTGTTCTTAGATGAAGGCCAAGTATAAAATAACACTTTTTTCAACTAAATTTTAAATATAGTTAACCAAAGTTTATTGGCAAACTACAAAATGGTATTTTTTTCTGGAATTTAGAGAGATAATATACTTACAAATATTGGGCCCGATTCACAGAAGGCACTTACTCATCAATGAGTAAGTGCCTTCTGTGAATACCAAAATGAGTAAGTGCCTTCTGTGAATACCAAAATGAGTAAGTGCCTTCTGTGAATACCAAAATGATAGTAAGTTTAGGATTTTGTCTTAAGTTAGTTCTGTGAATTGGGCCCATTGTTGGAATACATATGAAGTATGGGGCATAAGCACTGATTGTTTTTTACGTTTGTACTCATTCCTTTTCAGCAGACAGAGGTGGCTAAGCATCATCACAGTAGGACCGGGAGCACAAAACAAGATCCTAGCCTGCGAGGCAGGTGTTATTTTCTAGTTTCTCGCTCGGGGTACCACTCTCGGATCCAACGTGTGGCAGTCTATTCCATTGAGGAATTCCATGACGCTTGAGGCGAGGGCAGTTACAGAGGAGAGCCTCTACCTGGAGGATCGTCTGTACCTGCATATTCAATAAATCAACATAATTACTCATCTTTGTTTTAAGGTGACCTTATTTCACTGGAGATAAGCGATCCGGACTCCATTTGTTTTACTGCCAGGGTGACGGAACTTGACATCGCAAGTTCTGTAGGGCCTGCAAAATCGTTGCTGGACCTGCCAAGCTGTAAACTGGGCCTGCTGATGGGTCTGCTATCCTGCCAGAAGCTTATTTAGGCTCCAGATGACTGTAAATTAATTTTTTTATTGTTTTGAATAGCGGATATGTGTCTGGAGCGCTCGCTAGCCTGAGCACGAGGAAGAGCCCACGTGAAAACTGTTGGGGTATGCGCTAGCCTTGGTGTCATGAAGAACCCGTGTGTTGGAATGGGTAAATACCATGATATGTGCAGGCACAACAATGGGAATACCAATAAACACGATGTCAATGTATGCCATAATCTATGCCTGTACAACAGCAGTGATACCAGCAGTGGCAATGTCAATGTGTGCACAAATGACAGTGTTGTTACCAGTAAAAGCAATGTCAATGTACGCCCTGATTTAGGAAGGCATAACTATGTCAATATCAGTAAAGACAATATAGCTGTACGCTATGACAACTGTACATACAACGTTGTACACTATGACAACTGTACATACAATGTTGAGAATGTCAAAATAATAATATCAATGACTGCCATATTATTTTTAGGAGTTGCAGTGAACTCGCCTAACTGCGACCCACACCCATGCCTATCGATAGCAGGGCACAGGTGGGGTCCCTCTTAACCCAAACACAAACGCGCACCCAGGGAAAACCCTGATCGATCCCACAGATACATATTAGCACCACAAACAGGTCCGAGGTAATAAGCCCCAATTAAACATGTTTGGCCAAAGGCTCATGTTTGCCAAAAATACCACAAAGCTCGATACCACATGTAGATAGAAACACCCAGCCAATTAGAACATGCCATGCACACCACACATAGTGATCACGCTCTTCTTATGTCAGACATCTGGACACATACACACAAGCCCACACAAGTGCTCCCCGAAGTTCTGCTGAATACACAGGGTGGGGGTCCATCCAGAGACAGTCGTCACAGGGTAAGAGACTACATGTGATCCTTAGTCCCTGCATGTGGCGTATGGCAAACAAGGACAAGCTTGTAGATCACGCTAGAAGAAGGCAAAGGTAGCTACAGTTTTTGGTATTTGACCCTGGGGGTGGAGCACAGGTTATGCCTCGTCCCTGGGTGTTAGTAAGGGATCACTTGGTCCATTGGGCATGGAACAGGGTATGCCTTGTCCATGGGTGTCATTGAGCAAACGCTTGAACCGCTGAGCGTGGAATCAGTTGGCACGCATAGGTTCTGGGTGAGATATAGAGCTAACATCTCAATCTTATTTTTTAGTCACAGAGGTTTTCTTAGTGCTACCCGTCTCAACGCTGGTAGTATCCTAAAGAAATGAGAGGTTTTCCCCTTTTTCTCTCCGCTTGGACCACTGGGAATTAGGCAGTTGGTATGTACAACCCTTGGGTCTGATATAGGATGTAATAACAAACCATCAGACTTACTTAGCTCTGCGTATCATGCAGAGCATTCCCTCTCCTCGGGCTGTAGGCACTAGGAGGGGGCCAAGATTTTTTGGGAGGAAATAACTATTTGTTTTGTCAAACCTTTTCTCTTTTTGTCTCTTCTAGATTTTTCCATTTCTGCATTTATTGATGTTGTTTTGCTGTTGACATTTTGCATATTTAAATGTTATGTCATGTTAGTGAATCTATGCGTTATGAAATTACAACCATTTTTTCCAAATCGAAGTTCATGACTGCTAATTTACTGCTACAAATCAACTTGTACTGCTCTGAGCTAACAATTGTGTTCCGTGTCATGTTGGTACTATTTCATTGCAATCATCCTATTGCTTAGTGTTAAATGTCCATTTTTCAATGCATTAATTTTTTATAAGAGTTTGTAACTAGTATATTGTTTTCGGTACCTCCCCGTGTACACTGTTCCCCAAGATTAGAGCAGAATTTGTAAATATTTAAAGAATCTCAGACAATACAAATTTGCAAAATCCTTAAAACAAGTTCCCCAATCTATCATTGAGAGTCAACTAAGCCATATGCAAGCAAGGTTCCCCACCCAGGCTAGGACACTAGACAAACACTGCATCGAGTGGCACGTCCATACCAAAGCCCACGCATTTCCCTGGCCTGAGGGGGCAACGTTCAACACCAACACCATAGAACATATAAAGACATCCAGACCAGGTATACAGGACATAAAAAGACTAAGTGGGAAGCCCTACTCGAACTATGGGCCATCTTCGAAGTGGCCCCAGCATATAAGACTATCCTTGAGTCAGACATCTGTACCTCCCCCAACATACACCGGCAGGGATGTACTCTCACTGATGCCGACCATCCCAGTTGCCACCATGCTGGGTTACACCAATCCACCAGTCAAAGAGGCTGCTGGACCTCGCCGGTGGCAGCAAGCAGCCACATGGGGAAGAGGATCACAAGTCCCACCAGCCCAAGCTCAGTCCAGTGCCAGGCCTCCTTTTGGCTCAACCCCTCACCCATCGGTTGCAACCCATCAGGTTCGAGCCAAACAGGGAGCACATACTCCTGAACACTCCACCTGGCTCCAGAAGATTAGAGGGAGGTTTTTGGCCCTACTAGAAGGTGATTCAACCAGTGGAGGGACACAAAAGAGCGACAGTCCTGCAAAGTTCAACTCCGAAGGGGGAGCCACAGGCTACATTCCACTCAGGCAGGCCTATGGCACGGAGGAAGAATCAAGGAGTGAGGTTGAGGCCAAGACATTGCCTAGAAGAACCACAAGTAGCACTGAGTGAAGAAGGCAACCCAGAAGGGAGTTAGAGGAAAGGCGAGAGTTAAGGCTGAAGAGAGAGAGAGCTAGGAAGCCCAGCAGGGAGGGGAAACAACTCCCCCTCCGCCGGAGGGAGCAGGAGCTATGCCTCGTGCCCCACATAGAGATGAGCTGGGAGGAAGGCCCCTCACCGCATCACACCCATTACCTGGCCGTCAGCGCAGGAGAGGGGCTGACCAGGAAATAAGTGCTCCGGAAAGCTGGACAAGGACACTATTGAGTCACATAAGGAGCAGCATGGCACCTTTAAGCGTGCATGAGGACAGTGTTGATGAGGACGTCCACCTCCCCCCGAATGCACTGGTCAGACAGACCTACCCCTAGAGAAATAGTGTCCAGAGAAGAGGGTGAGGCCTTAGTGTGACCTTTTTGTCATCTACTGGCCTGCTGGACCGAAAGGAAAGACCACCATTATGATCGTCCGTGGCCAGAGGAGGGATCCTTCACACCGGAAGACCTGGCCATTGCAGACAACTGTTTTCAGCATTGAGGGGGAGATCTGAAATGAAACTACCCCTACATTCAGGAATACTTGAGATGATAGGAGTGCTACATCGAAGGAGAAGGAAGAGCTGCCCGAGCCAGGATTTGCCGGCTACTGCAGAAAGGTGCAGCAGGAACCATCTAAGTGCCTTGGGCACAGATGGACAAAAAAGGGCTCAGTAATAAACTGCCCCCATTGATGGACGGGGCAAGAAAATAGATCTCATGCTTTGAAATTAACGCAGTGGGCATTAACTTAGCTTTAGGTGACATCAAAAGTCTGCTCTGCAGCCTCACTAGGGAGCAGACCGACACTATGTTCTCCAGAACCCACATTCCCGCAGTCACGCTTATCAACACAGAGCATGACGGGCGGCATTTAACTCATTCAGACACCAGATCTGGATGGCCAGACATAGGAGGTCTGATGGCAGGGAGCATGACACCTGGGGAGATTGTGATTGAATTTGTATCAGGATGAGGGAACGTATGGGGCAGGAGACAGGACAGCTTTGGACCGACACAGGCCCCCATGGTTGCATTCTTCTACAACATTCTCAAGAGAGGGCTACCCACTGAGATCCAGATGGGATTAGATAGTGTAGTAGAGCTGGACACCAAACCTTGGTGGAAATACAGGCTTACATACTACACTATTACCGGAAGAGACAGGAAAAGGACAGGGAAAGTCAGGAGCTGGCCCAAAGAGACACCGCCAAAACTGATCCAACATAAGCTGAAGAAGACTGTTCTTGAGAGGGCCGTGCTAGCCATTAACATCTTGATGGCACTCGTCTCAAAGGGAGCTCCGCTTATGTACCCCAGAGGGTATCCACCCAGTCCTAATGGCCGAGGTCAGGTAAGCTGGGTCCAAACAGGCCTTTTAGAGTGCCAATGTTGTTACAGAATGGGCCACATGGCTAACCGGTGCAGTCTAAAAATGCACCACCATCAGAATGGGTTAGTACCGGGACAGCCCCCACAGAGCATTCACTCCTAAAATCAAGCACAGAACAACGTACATGCCTCACACAATCAACTTCAAGAAAATCAGGCTGCAGCGACCCCACCGGGTGGTTGGCTGAGCACAGGGCCATCACTGCAACAGACAGGGAGTTCAGTCCCGCAGAGACCGGACCCACATCCATAGCAAGGGGGGGAGTGACTGTCTGGGGTGCCAAGGCCCTAGCACAGTCACAGGATTCAAACTGACCATAAGTCCAAGACCAAGACCCCAAAATGACCTATCACCTTCATACCATTCCCAGTCACATTTCCTTACCTTCCACCACCGCCAGCCTGCAGGAAACCCATGATATGTCGACCAGGAGTCCACACTAGAGTTCTCCATCTGGGTACCCATAGGGGGCCCGGAGCCCCCACTGCTGTTGGTTCCCCAGGTCGAGGTTGGCTGACCATTGCCATTGTGGGGAGGACAGTCTGAGGCGGGAGTAGTGTGGGCCCCCAGTTGGTGCATAAAAACAGACACCCAGGACCGCTCACCAAAGTCCAATTTTGGGTGGGCTACATAAGTCTCCACCGCCAAATGCAGGCCTTCCTTTAGTTCCAAAACAAGGTGAATGCTCCGGTATCGGTGTCAGGAGGCAAGTTCCTCAACACGCAGAGGGCAGCGATGGCCACGAAGGCAGCAGTATCCTCAAAACTCCCGAGAAATCCATGACCGCAGTCCATAGGAAAAACAATCAAATTCATTAACGCCAGCACCAATCAAGTCAAGCACATAAAGTCCCAACAAGACCCCTGATTCTTGTTGAGAAAACACCACAAACAAACACAGTTCCAGCCATTTCCCTGCAGGTTTGAATGGGGATCCGCACACGACCTTCCAACTAACTTCAGTATCCTTTGTTAAAATTAGCAATGCCCAAAAACACAGGTAACAGCCCACCGGAACCCGCACAAAACAGCCTAAAACTGGCCAAAGATTCTCGATCATTATAGAAGAAGGGTCAGTAACCCAGTAACTCAGCCCATTTAGAAAAAAACCTCATTCCACATCACGTGCCTAGACCCAAGGGATGAGCATGTGTCAACTGAAACATTAACCTAAAATCCAAATGCCCACTTCCTTTCACAATTGCATGCAGCACATGTAGGTCAAAATGATACCCTTGCATCGATCAAAGTGTCACACCTTAAAACATGGCAGCCCACAGGAAAAGAATATTGTCACCACTGTAGCTAAGAGAGGGGGGCAAATACAAAGAGCTTTAAAACAGTTTAACTCCTTAACCGCGGCGCAAATTCCGCCGCGGTGCGGGAGTTCTATTGAGTGGGCGGGGCCACGTCGGCCAACGGACGTGCACAGCACTAACGAGGTAGTGCTCGCGACGGCCGTTGGCCGACGCACGCATGGAAGGGGTTAACACTCAATTCTCCCTTAAAATTCCAGCACCTCTTAAAACAGTTAAAAACTCACCATCCTCCTAAAATCTTCCATTTCAGAACCCCATGAGGAAAAAATTGCCCACAGTTAAACCGTTGAGCGCATCAGTAAAATGTAAACACAGGTATTTTCCAGACAAATGCCTAACAATGTATTTTTTCCAAGCTAACCTACAACCCGCAGCTCTTATCCTACAAGTCCGTGATCGAGCTGAAAGTGCACCAGCACTGCCACTGCCTGCTAGTCCTTCCCCCAAAGCTTTCAAAGACTTTCAATACGAGGCCAATCACTCTAGCAATACAGGATACATTAACGTTTTGCAATAACGCCTTGAAAGACATTGTTTGCTCTGCACCAAGATAAGACACCTCTGGTTGCCCAGTGGACAGACACCTCATCCAAAGACAACCCCTACAGCCTACAAATGCTTCCTAAGTTATGTACTTTTGTATATATGTACACGCTCTATTTAGCCTGGGGGCTCTCGAGCCCCGCTGGAGCTAGACATATACCTAATTTAATAAAGTCTGCTTCTATATTTTTACAACACATGCGCAGAGACCTCTCTCACCTTACATACACCTACACTGAACCAAATGCTAGTATTCCTCATGCACAACACAGTGCACTCCTACACAACACCGGGCATCAACACATGACCCCTGTGTGCACACAAACTACGAACAGGGCATGTTACATATGTTCATTGATACCTCACGCCGTAGGCACAGTATCATGGCGAAGATCCAACCCCATAGAGTAGAACCCCGTAGGGCACTAGTAGACATCACCCAGTATTAGACCAACCCCACTGCACTTCCAATCTGAGGTAGACAGGAAGCTTAGAAGGGCACCATAGGAGAGGACACTGTCTGGCCCCGGGACATCGTACAAATAAGGTTCTTGGAGGTAGCAAGACCACCCCACCAGTGCACAAATGCGTCTGCTCCCGCATCCGTCTGCAGTTCCAAGGTGACCCTTAACGTCTTTGGACCACCTTCCTTGATGGCAAATGGACCCCAGACATGGAATTCCAGTGCAGGGCTGCTCATCTCAATCACGTGGGGGGAAATCAATCAATCAATCAAGGGGATTGTAAGCGTGCTACTCACCCATGAGGGTCTCAAGGCACTGGGGGAGGGGGTAAGCAGCTCCGTTCAGTCGAAGAGCCAGGTCTTGAGTGTCTTCCTGAAGATGTTCAGGGAGGGGGCGCGTCTGATGTCGATCGGGAGCTCGTTTCAGGGTATGGTCGTGATGTAGGAGAAGGCTCTTCCACCTGTTCTGGCTCTGTGGATGCGTGGGGTTTCGACAAGGGCAAAGTCGGCAGATCCGAGGTTTCTCTTGGGTATGTGGAAGGAGATTCTGTCATTGAGGTTTTGGGGTCCAGTGTTGTAGAGGCATTTGTACGCTTGAGTGTCTTGAAGGTAACTCTCTTCTCAACGGGGAGCCAGAGGAGGTTCCACAGGTGTTGGGTGATATGTTTGTGTTGGGGGATGCCGAGGACGAGTCTGGCTGCAGTGTTCTGTATGGTCTGGAGTTTGCAGAGCAGAGACTTGTTGATCCCGGCGTAGAGGGTGTTTCCATAGTCCAGTCTGCTGGTTATGAGTGAGTGGGTGATCCATTTGAAGGTCTTTCGGAGGATGCGGAGGGTTTTGAAGCAGCTGGAGGCGACGGCGTTGACCTGTCGGGTCATGGAGAGGGAGGAGTCGAGTACGATGCCGAGGTTGCGGGCATGGTCAGTGGGGGTGGGAGGGCTGCGGAGCGCAGTGGGCCGCCAGGTGTGGTACCATGCAGAGGGGGAGGGTCCGAGGACGAGGATCTCTGTCTTCTCTGAGTTGAGCTTCAGGCAGCTGCTGCTCATCCAGGATGCAACGTCCTTCATTCCTTCCTGGAAATTGAGTCTGGTGGTGATGGGGTCCTTGGTGAGGGAGAGGATGAGCTCGGTGTCGTCGGCGTAGGATACTATGCTGAGTCTGTGCTATCTGATGATAGCGGCGAGGGGGGCCATGTAGATGTTGAAGAGCGTGGGGCTGAGCGACGATCCTTGGGGTACTCCGCAGTTGATTTCCGTGAGTTCGGAGAGGAAGGGTGGCAGTCTGATTCTTTGGGGTCTGTGGGTGAGGAAGGAGAGGATCCAGTCAAGAGCAATTCCCTGTATGCCAGCATCGTGGAGTCTGGCGGTGAGTGTGCAGTGGGAGATGGTGTTGAACGCTGCAGAGAGGTCGAGTAGGATCAGGGCAGCGGTATGTCCTTGGTTGAGGAGGGTGCGGATGTTAGCTGTGGCGGCGAGTAGAGCGGTCTCAGTGCTATGTTTGCTGCGAAATCCTGATTGGGAGGGGTCGAAGATGGATTTTTCTTCGATTAATTTTGTTAGCTGGGCATTGACGGTCTTCTAGGTGACTTTGGCCGTGAAGGGGAGGAGGGAGAAGGGTCGGTAGTATTGAGGTCAGCAGCATCTGCTGAGGGCTTCTTGAGCAGGGGTCTGACTTCTGCGCATTTCCAGTCATCGGGCAGGGGTCTGTGGGGGCTCCTGCCTGCATGCCTATAATGGTCGAAGTGGTGTCTTCAGTGGTGACTGGGGTCCAGGAGGAGATGGTGGGCTGGCTGGCATTGCTGGAGAAGGAGGTGGTTTTGGCGTCAGGTGTCTGGTCGTTGAAGTGGTCGTAGAGACCCTTGATTTTCAGATGGAAGTAGGATCCGAGTTTGTTGCAGAGGTCCTGGGAGGGGGTGATTTCCGTGGTTTCGCTGGGGGGTTTGGTGAATTCCTGGATGACGCTGAAGAGTTCCTTGGAGTTGCTGGAGTTGGCGAGGATCTTGTTTGAATGAAGGTCCTTTTGGTGGATCTGATGCATTGGTGGTAATCCGTCATTGCTTTCTTGTAGGTGGTGCGATCTTCTGATGTTTTGCTGTTTCTCCAGTTCTTCGAGACATCTGCAGTTGCGTTTGGATTCTTGGAGGTCGGTGGTGAAGCAGGTGGCCTTCCTGGGGTGCTGTCTGTTGGAGTTACATAGTGGTGCGAGTTCATCTGCGCAGTTGGAGATCCATCTGTGGAGTTCTTTGGCTGCAAGGTTGGGTCGGTCGAGGTGGTGAGGGCGTCGCGGTTGAGGGTGGAATTGAACTGTTCCTCGGTGATTGTCCCAAATGAGTACCAAGGGAGGGTGTCCAACCCTAGCATAGATACCCCATGCCAGGAAATTTGGGATACCTAGATGAATAGGTAAACACGGTTGGAGGGAAGGAGCATCCCCTAATTGTACGAAAACTTACACTGTACTCTTTATGTTTCAGAGGCAAAGGAACCATATCGTTGGACAATAAAGAGAATTGCGGCACAATACTGTACATACTGGACCTCTAATGGGGCACCTCCACGTTGTTGGATTTCTACTGGCAATGCAGCGACCTTGCCTAGACACAGCTCGCCCCCGGATGGCAGGGCCTCTGCATCCTCATGACTCTACATACCACAACCCTGGTCATCCTTGGAGAAGATCTGTCTGAGCTGTCTCAACATCTGTTACAGAAGAAAACAACTCTGTTACATCAGGTTTGAAGGAGAAGAACTGCTGAATATTTTGGCTGTGCTCAGTACAAGGACCTTTTAGAAGGATTCAGACAGTTCACAGAGACTCAAGTAAACTCTGGAGAGTCAATACCCTTCTTCACTATGCAAGCAAAGGCAAGTGCCCACTGGTTGCATATAACCAGGTGGTAGTTGCTGAAGATGATAAATGATACGGAGCTCGGCCTAAACGCCATCAAGGACGAACTGAGAGCCATCCGCCTTATGGTGATACAACATTGGTATGTGTTGGACTTGATGAATGCAATGGAAGGTGGAGTGTGTGTTAAGATTGGTTCTTCCTGTTGAACTTCTATTCCCAGAAATTACATGGACGATAGGACATTTGCTCATGTCATCCAAGAACTGCATTGTGTGCAAGCTGACATGAAGAAGGACGGAGGTGCCCTGGAGCAAACTATTCATGCCACTGATACCAGTTCTCATTATTCTGTTATGTGGTTTGCTACAAGTGGGGGTTTCCTGCAGTAAAAATGCAGTCCTCAAATTAGGTAGTATGCCCATAGCTGGGGGAAAAGTGACAGCACTACAGACACAGACACACCCACACTTTTGAATGATATAACTGTCATGACATGAGGAGGATGGAGTAGTTGAAGATTCAACTAGAGGTGTGAGTGTTGGAATGGGTAAATAAGATGTCAATGAATACCATGATATATGCTGGCCCGACAGTGGCTATACCAATAAACACAATGTCAATGTATGCCACAATCCATGCCTGTACAACAACGACGATACCGGCAGTAGCAATGTCAATGTATGCACAAATGACAGTTGTTACAAGTGAAAGCAATTTCAATGTACGCACTGATTTAGGGATGCATAAGTATGTCGATATCAGTAAAGACAATATCGATGTTCGCTATGACAACTGTACATATAATGTTGAGAATGACGACAAAAATGATAACAGTGACTGCTATATTATTTTTAGGGGTTCCAGTGCACTTGCCTCGTTGCTATCAAATTTACCCAAGGTGGCCTCCCCATCAATCCTGAGTCAGAGATACGTAGTCAGGCGGGCCCTGCGACCCACGCTTACTGAATACCAGGTCACTGGCGGAGTCCTTCTTAACCAAAAGCAAACACGCACACAGAGAAAACCCTGATTGATCCCACAGATAGATAGTTGCACCACAAGCAGGTCCGAGGCAAATGGCCCCGATAAAACAAAATTGGCCAAAGGCTTGCATTCCCCAAAAATACTACTGTGGGAGAGAGGCGCATCGACACCTACATGGTGTCGATTTCCCCAAAGCTGCGGTGGAGCGATGGCGTAGAAAGGAAGGGGGAGATGTCCAAAGGGTTAAACCTTTGACCTCCCCTGTGCAGGTTGATGACAAGCCCACCTCACCAGAGATCCAATCAACCATCTCGGGCGACCTGGAAGAGAAAGGCCCATGCGAAGAACGGGGGCAGATCCAGGAAGACGATAGGCGGTTCCAGGAAGACGTCAGGCAGAAGCAGGAAGTCAGGGAGAACACCCACGAACAACGCAGAGACGGGAGCAGGATACCGGGAACCAGGCAGAAGTAAGAATCCGTCCGTCGGTTCCAGGAGGGAGGAAACACCAAAGACGACGCATCCATGAGTTGGTCGGAGGAGTGGTGGACCCCTCAGGAGAGTCAGTACATTGCCGCCGCAACTCAGGAGAGTTGGGGCTATCGCGGTGAGGGAGGAAGGTGGGGGATAGAAATAGGTCCTAACATCACATCGCTCTCTCTCTCTCTCCCAGAGACAATTAGGCCCGACTTAATCACTGTGACGCTAAACTCTAGAGAAGAGTTTATCCTCTTTTTCTTTTTGTATTACAACCAATCTAAAAGGGGTAGAAACTTCCTCCACTTATAGATCAGTCGGGGAAGACATTTGTTTATTTTCCTTCTGCATATATATTTTTTGGAGTGCCAATGACTTAAATAGAAGTGTATCCCATTTGAAAAGCAATAACAGAAGAAAAGAGAGGAAAAGGAGCCCTGTGTGTGCACAATAATTTTTCTTTGTTTTTTCTTTTCTTTGTCATTTTCCTACTCCCCTCACTCCCAATAAATAGGTTTTTTTTTTGGTGCACATTCTCGGTGTGGTGGAGGCTTATCTTGATAAAGCCAAAGGAAATCCCTGGGTGCTCACTGCCTTCTCTCCTTCCTTCCGAGCCTCCTGGTGTATGTCCACCTTCTTCGCAAGAACCTGTGAAAGACAAGAAAGAGAGAAGAAAAAGTGCATAAATGACAGAGCCAAGTTTCGTCGGGACGCCAAAGGAAACAGAACAGTCTAGAAACATCATAGAATCAGGAAAAACAGAGAAAAGCCAAAGAAGAAAAAGAAAAACAATGATGTAAAACGGGTTCACTCTGGTATAACTTAATAAATCAGCCAAAATTGAGCACCTCACCCGGCCTCCTAGATTTTGTTTCCGCCCAACCCTCCGACAAGTGGTGTCAGAAGTGGGATACGGGAAAATGGGGGCCGCTTTGCATAAGATGGCAGAAAATCAAGAAAAATTGGGCCGGATCATGGAAAGGTTTCTTGTTGCTGCTGAGGAAGATCGCTAGAGGTTGCACAAGACCTCGACTGAGCAAGGTCAAGCCCAGGAAACCATGGTTCAGAAATTAACAGAGACTCCGGGACACCAACGAAGCCACGCCACCCTCCAGTCGGTCATACTACAGAAGTATGTAAGTGGGGAGGACCCAGATTTTCTTTCCCAATTTTGAGCGAATTGCGACAGCCGCCTCATGGCCTGTTGATCAATGTGGACAGTATTTGGGTCCGCTACTTACAGGTGACCTCCAGTCCTCTTACCAGGCAGCCAAACTGCTTGGACTAACACGGTACGAGGACATTAAGAAAAGTATTTTGGAACAAATGGGAGTAGACAAGGAGACGTACCGGATCCGGCTGCGCTCAATCAGAGAAGGCCCACAGGAGACGCCCAGAGCCTTGTATTATCGGGTCAGGGATATGACGGATCGCTGGTTACAACCTCTAACATCCACAAAAGAAGAGATTATAGAAAAGGTGTATCTTGAACAATATTTGATATCCCTACACCCTCCAATACAAAAGTGGGTCTGACAGCACGCCCACTTCACGCTTGAAAGAGCCGTGGAGCTCGCCAGTGCCTATAGCAGGGCACAGGAAATTCAGAGAGGGGGAGAAGACGCCCCATGGAGTTCTAAAGGGAGAGCTCTCCCGAAGTTGACCAAGAACCTCCCCCTTAGGAAGACCAAGACCATCAGGCTGCCGCCAGGATCCCCGTCGACACCTGTACGACCTCCTAGTACCCCGGGACCACAGTGTTTTCACTGTGGGCAACATGGACATATTGCCCGAGTATGTTCCCAAAAGGAGGAACCTATGGACATTAGTCTCACCAAGTCCTTCTTCTGCACTCCCACAGAACCCAAACCCCCCCCCCTTGTTCCATCGAAAAGTAAAGGTTAATGGAGAAAACAGACAAGCATTAGTGGATATGGGATGTCACCAGAGTGTAATGCAGCCCAGAGCCATTCCAGGAGGGGTCCGGACCATTACAGGGCTTGCAAACATTCAATGTGTACATGGGGATCAAAAGCAGTACCCTACGACCAAGGTCTGTGTGCAGCATACACCCTCCAAGGAACCAATATCCCTTAAGGTGGGACTAATACCCAAGTTACCAGAACCCCTTGTATTGGGTATTAGGGAGGAGGGGGAGGAATCGAGAGAAACGGCCCCCTTTTATCAACTAAGCAAGCTGGACGTATCTCCAAGCAAACCAAGGAAAAGCAAAAACCAGAAAAGCAGGGAAAAAAAGGAATGGATCCATGTGGCCTTATCCAAATTAACTATGTCAGATCTGTGGGAACATGATCACAGGTTCCGGCTGTGCAAAGAGAAGGCCCTAGTCTGCGAGAAGCCTGGAAAAGGTTATTTACTCAAGAAGATCCCACTCAAGGAGGTCCCCAATTCTTTGAGAACAAGGGGCTACTGTACCAAAAAGGAGGGCAATGCCAATCCCCATAATTGCTAGTGTCCCAACAATATCGGGAACACGTCCTATTTCTTGCCCACAGCCATTTGTTAGGGGGACATTTTGGGGGAGAAAAAACAGAGAAAGCTATCCTAGAGAACTTTTACTGGCCCGGGCTATACCATCAGGTCCGTAAGTACTGTAGGGAGTGTTCCATCTGTCAGAAAAATAGTCAAACATTACCTACAATGGTCCCCTTGAAGCCCCTACCAGTAATAGAAGAACCCTTTTCCAGAGAAGGGATGGCCATCATAGGGCCTCTCCTCCCCTCCCGTAGTGGGTGCCGGTTTGTTCTGGTTGTAGTTGATTACGCCACTTGATTCCCTGAAGCTGTAGCCTTAAGACAACCTAACGCCACGCAGATATCATAGGACCGGTTTGAGGGTTTCACCCCTCATCAGCCAGAATAGCTTGAATCCAGTGGCACAGTGAGCCCAGGACCCACGTCTGGGCATACCCAGCGCACTTAGGGCGAGAAAGCAAAAGACACACAATTGATGGACGAAATGCAGAACAAATCAAAACATTCACCCCCAGTCAAGAGATCTGGGTTAAATCCATCATTCTTTTGCTCACTGGAGTCAAGCTATCCTGGCTGATGAGGAGTGAAACCCCAAAACCAGTCCTAGGATGTTTGTTTGCAGTCCAGGGAGGACCTGGCCTGGCAGTTCGGGCTGGACTGTTCCCAATGGGCACAGGGTCAAGACTGATTTGCATATGACTGGGTTCAAACTGGAATGGCATGGTGAGCAAAAAAACGATGGATGTAGGCCCAGATCTCTGTACTGGGGTGAATGTATGGCATTGTTCTGCATTCTGTCCATCAATTGTTCTTTTTGCATTTCTCACCCCGAGTGGGACGGGTATGCCCAGACGTGGGTCCCGTGCTCTCCATACCACTGGAGTCAAGCTATCCTGGCTGATGAGGGGTGAAACCCCGAAACCGTTCCTAGGATGCTGGTTTCTGGTCCAGGGAGGACCTGGCCTGGCAGTTCGGGCTGGACTGTTCCCATTGGGCACAGGGTCAAGACTGATTTGCATATGGCTGGGTTCAAACTGGAATGGCATGGTGAGCAAAAAAACGATGGATTTAGGCCGAGATCTCTGTACTGGGGTGAATGTATGACATTGTTCTGCATTCTGTCCAACAACTCTTCTTTTTGCATTTGTCATAGAAAAGGAGGCCCTGGCTATAAAATGGGCTGTTGAAACATTACAATACTATCTCGAAACCAGGGAGTTCACCCTGTTCACAGATCAGGCCCCTCTAGAATGGCTTTCTAAGAATAGAGGACACAATGACCGTATTTTGAGGTGGTTTTTAGCTCTTCAATCCTTCCGATTTACTACTTATCATAGGAAGGGCAAAGACCAAATCAATGCTGATTATTTATCCAGATACCCAGTAGACCCCAATCTTGCAAGCAAGAAAGCTAGGGAAGAGGGATGTGGGAGAGAGGCGCATCAACACCTACCTGGTGCCGATTTCCCTGAATCTTCGGTGGAGGAATGGCGCAGAAAGGAAGGGGGAGGTGTCCAAAGGGTTAAAACTTTGACCTCCCCTGTGCAGGTTGATGACAAGCCCGCCTCACCGGTGATTCAATCAACAGCCTCGGGCGGCCTGGAAGAGAAAGGCCCATGTGAAGAACGGGGGCGGATCCAGGAAGACACCAGGCGGTTCCAGGAACACGTCAGGCGGAAGCAGCAAGTCAGGGAGAATGCCCACAAACAACGTGGAGACGGGAGCAGGACGCCGGGAACCAGGGAGAAGGAAGAATCCGTCCTTCGGTTCCAGGAAGGAGGAGACACCAAAGACGACGCATCCGAGAGTTGGTCGGAGGAGTGGTGGACCCCTCAGGATAGCCAGTACATCGCCGCCGCAACTCAGTGACTGACCGGGTGATGGAGGAAGGTGGGTGATAGAAATAGGACCAAACATCACATCGCTCTCTCTCTCTCCCAGAGACAATTAGGCCTGACTTAATCACTGTGACGCTAAACTCTAGAGAAGAGTTTTTCCTCTTTTTTGGTATTACTACCTTGTTTTTGTATTACAACCAATCTAAAAGGGGTAAAAACTTCCTCCACTTATATTTCAGCAGGGGAAGACATTTGTTTATTTTCCTTCTGCATATATATATTTTTATGCGCAATAAGTTTTCTTTTTTTTTCTTTTCTTTGTCATTTTCCTATTCCCCTCACTCCCAATTAATAGTTTCTTTTTTTTGTGTACAATCTCTGTTGGATGGAGGCCTATCTTGATAAATCCAAAGGAAATCCCTGGGTACCCACCGCCTTCTCTCCTTTCTTCCAAGCCTCCTGGGGTATGTCCACCTTCTTCGCAAGAACCTGTGAAAGACAAGAAAGAGAAGAAAAAGTGCATAAACAACAGAGTCAAGTTTCGTCGAGACACCAAAGGAAACAGAACAGTCTAGAAACATCACAGAATCAAGAAAAGCTAAAGAAGAAAAAGAAAAACAATTATGTAAAACAGGTTCACTCTGGTATAACTTAATCAATCAGCCAAAATTGAGCACCTCATCTGGCCTCCTAGATTTTTTTCCGCCCATCCCTCTGACAACCACAAAGCTAGATACCACATGTAGGTAGAAACACTCAGCCAATCAGAACACGACTTGCACACCACACACAGTGATCCCGCGCTCTTCAAGGTCGAGAGCCCTCTGTGTCCTTATCTGATGCCCGAGCTTGTTAATTTATAACTGAATGCAGAAATTATTTTATTGTACCTCACAAAATGTATATAATACCAGCCAAAACTTGTGCACTAAAAGACTTTCCCCAGACACATTCTGTCGAGACTCTCCCGGCTGCTGTGTTTAATTAAAGCAACTTGTTACTGTTTTGCTAAACTCCTTTTGTACTTTCATTTTTTCAAGATAAAATCATGTCCATGCAACACGTGTATGAGACTAGATTGCCTACTACAAGAGCGTGAGGCAGAGTCTTGCATTAGGCAGCGTCAGGACATCGATGTGGGAGCCATGTTGGATCAGACAAGTTGCTAGTTGATGGGAAATAGCATCCAAGTTGCTGTGCAATGACTGTGTACCAACGTTGTTGTTTTCTCTCCTCTTTTACATAAGCAAACTTTACCCTCTAGTGGAGCTGAGTGGTTTTTTTCTGTGTACATATATTTTAGTGAGGCTTGAAGAATAATATTTATTGAATCATGAATTTGGTACAAGGATACATGTACAATTGGCTTTGCTAATTAAACAATGGAAAAAATAATATTAAAAAATGAAGAACACTCACTCATCAAACTTGCTCTTCATTCAACACCAGTGAAATGGAGAGTCTATTAGCTCCAATTATGTTCTTGCTTGACCAGGGGAACCGGTGACACCTTGGGAAGAAAGGCAAGAAGGTTTTAGGCTACCTGCAAGCTATAGGGGGTGATATTTTCACATTAGCAAGAAAGTTGGCACTTCTTAAACACTGTTTAGGTTCAGAAGGGAGAAGAATTTTGAAACATCTTCCACAGAAGATACTGATGATGAGGTTAATTAATATGACACTGCTGTGAAGCAACTGATGGAGAATTTTGGAAAAAAAAGATCGTGGTGGTGGAAAGATTTAAATTTGTGAAAACAGGACAATTACCTGGAGAATCCGTTGAGCGCTATGAAGCTGGGTTAAGGTGCTCGGCAGCGACTTGTTATTACAGAATTTTTCGGATGAGATGTTAAGGGATCAGTTGGTGCTTAAGGTTATTGTTAGAACTGGGGGTCTCTAGTTGGCAATGGTTTGCACCTTTGTCCAAATAGGGACCCTTGCTTCTAGTCAGGATAAGGGGGAAACACTCCTAAAATAACCCCTGCTCACCCCCTGGTAGCTTGGCACGAGCAGACAGGCTTATCTCAGAGGCAGTGTGTAAAGCATTTGTGAACACATACAGTAATACAGTGAAAACACTACAGATGGACACCACACAGGTTGTAGTATAAAAAATAAGTATTCTTTATATAGACGTATCACAAGACCCAATAGCAAAAATCCACAATACAGTACTCAAAAATAGACTTAAAATGATAGAGACGGTTCACGTTATCGTCAAAAATAGGATAGTCAATCAAATAAAGCTTGTAGCAACAAATAACTCCACTTGGAGTTATCACGACGTCGTGACCGGTGGAAATCCCAAAGCACGGCGCCGACCGCGAGGTGCGCGGCGTCGGGCCCGGAGTCGAGCAGACCCCCAAAGAACAGTACCTGGAATTCGATGAAAACAAAGACGGTGCACGGCGTCGGGGAGGTGATGCTTCGTTGGCGCCGGCGGCGTCGGTTCCTTACGACCCCAGGGAGGTGATGTCTCGGTTCCTTACTGCAGCGCAGGGGAGGTGAGGCGTCGGTTCCTTACTGTGTCGGGGAGGCGACGTCACGGATGGCGGCGAGGCGTCGGTTCCTTACGATGGTGCGGCGTCGATGGATTCGGGGTCACCCACGTCGAGGATCGGCTCCGCGATGATGAAGCCCTGGCGTCGGTGAAGTCGGGGCTGCGGTGCGAGTCGGGACGGTGCGTCGTGAGCGTCACGAGCGGTGTCCTCGGCTCCGGTGCAGGCAGCGGCCTCGATGACGGCTCGGAGTCGATGTCGCACGGCGTCGGCAGGCGTCGGGCCTACGGTGCAAGTCGGGCGGTGCGTCGTGCTCTTCACGAGCGGTGCCCACGGCTTCGGTGCAGGTTACGGCGTCGCTCGCCGGCGTCGGTGTTGCAATTTCCCTCTGTTAGCAGCTAAAACAGCAGTTCCAGATGCAGGCAAACAGAAGGGGTGAAGTCTTTGTGTCCCTGTGACTTCAGGCAGGAGGCAAGCTCAGTTCAAGCCCTTGGAGATTCCCTTCTTCAAGATGACAAAGCACAGCAAAGTCTTTTCTCCTGTCCTTGGCAGAAAGCAACCACTGCAGGCCAACCCCAATCAGCAAAACAGCACAGGGGCAGTACTCCTCCTTCAGCTTCTCCGGTTCTTCTCCTTGGCAACAGGTTTCTTGATTTCCCAGAAGTGATCTAATTTCCTAGGGGTCTGGGTCCCCTTTTTATACACAGTTTTCCTTTGTTCTCTGAAGGCAGAGAGGCCTCTGCCTAGTCCAAAACCAGTTCTGGTCAGTCCTGGAGCACTTTGTTTTTCTGACTCCTTCTTTCCTTTGTGAGTGAGGGGCAGAGCCATCAGACGCCCGGCAGGAGGTGGAGCCAGCATTGTGGAAGGCAGGCACAGCCCTATTCAGACCCAGGTGCAACTCCTCCCTCCACTCTGGATGCAGACCTTCCTATTCAGCCCTGTGCTGACTCACCCTGTCTCCTGTAGCCACCCCCAGCCCCTGTCACTCAATCTCCAGACAAGGAATACACAACCTAGCAGAGGCAGGCTTGAAGTTTAGGCAAGAAAATACCCACTTTCTAAAAGTGGTATTTTCAAACACAGAATGTTAAAACCAACTTCACTAAAAGATGTATTTTATCATTCTGAGTTCAGGCATACTAAATTCGTTTTTCTACCATGTTCCCTGGGTCAGTTCTGACTATAAAGTGTAATAGTCAGTCTGCCCATTCTGGCCTATGGGGAGCAGGTAGCCTTGCAATAGTGAAAAACGAAAATGGCTGTAATTCACTATCAGGACATGCCACACACACCAGGGCATGTCCTACCTTATACTTACAATGCACCCTGCCCTTGGGCCTACCTTAGGGGTGTCTGATATGAAGATAAGGGAAGGTTTAGGGACTGGTAAGTGGGTGTACTCACCAAGTCGACATGGCAGCCCTAGGCTGCACACAGGCTCTGCAATGGCAGGCCTGAGACACATTTTACAAGCTGCTTCTGTGGGTGGCACAACCAGTGCTGCAAGCCCACCAGCAGCATTGGATTTACAGCCCTGGGCACACGCAGTGCACTGTACTAGGGACTGACAAGTAAACCAATCATCCAATCATGGAGTCACTAATCCATAACACCACTTTATCATGGGGAGAGCATATGCACTTTAGCACTGATCAGCAGTGGTAAAGTGCCCAGAGTCATAAAACCAACAAAAACAGGTCAGAGAAAATATAGGAGGAAGGCAAAAAGTTCAGGGATGACCCTGCAAAAAGGGCCAAGTCCAACAGTTATCAACAAAAAGGTTCAAGAGAAATTACTGAATATGGAAGACTTGACATTAATAAAGGCTGTGGAGACAGTAAAGAGTGGAGAATACAGATGAAAGTTTGAAGGAATTGGCTACTAAGGAGAAGATTAAGTCTGTGCAGAGGGGTAGCCAGAAAACGAAGAGAGAAGGAACCAACAGAACTCTGAGTTTCCAGAAGGGAGTGAATAAGGCTATCTGGGTTTCTTTTGAGTGTGGGCTGAAGGGACACGTGGCTACAAGTGAAATGTGTACTGCGAGTCAAGTCTGTCACAAGTGTAAGATAAGAGGACATTTTGCCCGTGTGTGTAGAAGCAAAATGGGAGAAGGGAAAAATACGTCAAGACTCCGATTAGTACATTTGAACATGATACTGATTAAGAAGAGGGGTGTCATGGGATTATATTGCAAGTTGTGCAAGTAGGAAATGTATGTGATGATATTCCCTTTTGTGTGATTAAGGTGGATGGTGAAAGCATGAAGGTTATGGAGGATTCGGGTACAAGGTATACTCTGATTGGTGAAGAACATTTGTCTAGGTTTCCTGGATATATAGTAAATCCGCCTGATGTCAAGCTGGTAGCATATGGGAATAAGGCCATATATTTAGTGGATTTTATTGAGGCTCAACTAGAATTTCAAGTGGTGGAGGTACCCTCGAAAGTTTATTTTGCAAAAGACGGTTCGTCTTTGTTGGTATGTCCGCAACAAAGGGACTTGAACACAAGATTAGAACCCAAATCATCCTGAGCAAGGTCTAGCAGCCCAGTCAGATGTTAATGTGACTATTGATGTATCGTGTGTTCCATTATACAAAGAGTTGCTTACTGTGTTCAGTGACAAGTTAGGGTTGTTGAAGGGTTTTATGCACAAATTCATTCTTAAAGAGGGAGCAGTGCCCAAAGTCCACAAGTCCCTGGTGGTCTTGTTAACTATGAGGGAGCCATTGCATCTGGAATTTGAAAACCTGTGCAACAAGGGCACTATAAAGGAGATTGAGACATCAGAGTGGTTGGCTCCAGTAGTAATAGCCAAGAAGAGCAATGGCGATCTGCAATTGTGCGTGGATCTGAGGGATTTAAATGTGACCATTTGGGTTTACCGACATCCTTTGCTGAATATTAATTAAATGCTTTCAACCATCAAGGGATCTTCGGTGTATATGACTCTGGACTTGTCATCAGTGTACCACCAGTAGGTGTTGCACTTGGATTCATGCCATTTGTCTTTATTTATTACACCAGAGGGGGCTTACAGGTACAAGTGTATGTTGTTCAGGCTGGAATCTGTGGCCACGGTTTTTCAGGGTGCTATGCATCATTTGTTGAAAGGTTTGTCTTAAGTCACATATTTCCAAGATGACATTCTTGTTTTCAGGAAAGATGTGGATGAATATGATAAAGCACCCAGAATGGTATGAGTATTGGTAGACAATGGGTTGACAATCCAAAAGGAAACATGTTTGATCAGAGTGAGTGGGGTGGAATATTTGGGACCCTGCATAGATAAGACAGCTATTTCTCCAAAAATGAAATTGATTACAGCTATTGAAAAAGCTCCTTCCCTGAGCAACAAGGACCAATTGCTGTCACTTCTTTTTCTGACCGAATATTATTCTAAATTCATTTCAAATTTTGCTGACAAAACGAAATATATGGGAGAATTCATGTTGAAGGGAAGGATGTTCTTGTGGAGTAAAGAGTGTTAAAAGGAGTTTTGTACTTTGAAAAGTGTTATTGTGATGGCACCTGTTCTCAAACCATTTGATGTTCATGACCCTATCATCATAAGCACTGATGCCTGTAATGTGGGTTTGGGAGAAGTGATGCTACTAAATCGGAATTGCATTGATGTGGTCATTTTATATGCCTCCAGGCCTCTAAGAGCGGCATGAAAATACTACTCTACTATTGAGAAGTAGGCATTGACCTGTTTTTGGGAAGAGCTACTTCAGGAAGTATGTGTGGGGAACCGAGTTTGCGATCAGGACTAATCACAGACCATTGTTGGAAATGTTTTCAACTGGGGGACCTGGGAAGGATTACTCCAAGGATTGCCTTATGGAGGATGAAATTAATAGAGTTTAATTAGAGGATAGAGTAAGTCCTAGGAAAGAAAAATGTGCTGCTGATTGTTTGTTGGGATTGCCTGTCAATGGAATGGAACAGGAGGTGGATGAAGGGGAAGATTGTATGGTTTCTCCTGTGATTGCGGTTGTGGAATGAAGTATTTCCCACGAGGACTGGACAAATGAGCTGAATGAAAATAAGGTGTTGAGAGAGATGATGAAATATCTGAGAGAAGGTTGGCTTGAAAAAGGTAAAGCGTCATGTGGGGCAGAGTTTTTCCGTAAGGTTGAGTTTGAACTCTTGGTTGTGGATGGTTTGTTGCTGAGAAGGGAGTTATTGGTGGTACCGGAGAAGCTCCGCAACAGTGTTCCTAAACTGGCACACGACGAACATATCGGAATGAGTGCTACTAAAAGAAGTATTTGTGCATAGTACTGGTGGCCAGGACTTGACTTGGATGTTGAGCACTACATTAGAGACTGTGTACCGTGCGCATGGAGTGAAAAATCACAAAAGCTAGTCAAGTACCCTGTTGTTACATACGATAAGCCTGATGGTGCATGGAAAATAATTTCAATTGAATTTACCGGACCATTGAATGTGCTAGGTAGCTATTATAAATTCGCCATAGTGAATACTCCACGCGGTTGCCGGGGGGTCAAATTCACTGATTGTATCACTACAGAGGTGTTGTTTGAATTTCTAAGAGAAGTGTGGGAAACATTTTGAGTCTGAAGTCATGAATAGTTTTTTGGAACAATATGATATCGAACATGTGTGTTCTTCTGTGTATTACCCACAGAGCAATGGTTTAGTGGAAAAGTGGAACAGGACACTGAAGGATGGTATGCAATTGGTGTTGAGGTCTGGTATGAATTGGAGTAAGGCGGTATGTAGGTTGGTATGGTCATACAGTACAAACCCACATGGAGGGAAGGGCAAATCCCCATTTAAATTGATACATGATTGCAATCTGAGAGATTTGTTGCCCAAAGGTGTGGTGAGAAGGGAGACTTCTGAGAAGGATGAGGTGGTTGGTGAGAATTTCCAAGTTGGTGAGAGCCTTGAAGGTACAGAGAGTAAACAAGTGTGAGTCAAAATACTCTGCGCCTTAAACTGTTGTGAGAGTCACCAAATACATTTTATTGCTGAGTGATAGAAATGCTTGTAACATGGGAAAAGTGTTGAGGGTTCCTAATAATTCTCAGAATAAGGAGGTTCCAGTGGAAGTGGGAATGTAGGAGGGGTCCAAGGGTGGTGTGACTAAAGAAAGGATGCTGCCTGACCCTGCTGGGATTAAGATGCCTTGCAGATTCAAGAATTTTGTAATGCCTTAATCTGGAATGTATTATTTAGTTGTCAGAATCGTTTCATAAGTTGCAATGTGTGTTGTTGTTTCTTATACTTTAAAGTTGACATATAGTGTAATGTTGTTCCTTTAAGGGTGACTTCATTATGTGGTTGTTTTCAATTGCTTGTATATTGTATTTGCATGCGAGGAGGGAGATGTGCTATACTCTACTGTTTCACTCTGTGTCCCACTCTCATTTCCAGCATGTGGAAGTCCATTCCATTAAGGAATTCCATGACACTTGAGGCAATGACAGTTTCAGAATGGAGCCTCTCCCTGGTGGATCGTTTGTACCTGCATATTCAATAAATCAACATAATTACCCACCTGTGTTTTAAGGTGACCTTATTTCAGAAGGTATGAACACAATCTACCACTAGCAGGAAGGAAGAATCTGAGACCAGTAGAGTGAGTGCAACTGTGGGAATGGAGATGTGGGGCAGCATCAGTCAGAATGGTCCCTTGATAAAGAACCTCTGTCATATGTGGCAGGCCTATGTCTAATTACATGTGCATGTTACAAACAATAGCATGATCACACAAATTCTTTAGAGTGCGTATGGGAAAGGCTCAGGGCCTAGAACAATAATATTTGGAATGGTGGTTGTAGCGTCAAAGTGGGCAAGATTGCCACAGGATAAGCAGGCTGACATTAGGTGTGCTAACAAAGATAAAAGATAACAGATATGCAACAAAGAGGAAACTTCCATTTTGCCGCTCAAAGAGCTTTGTTTAGTGAGCAACATTGCAAGGCTGTACAGCCAAGTGTGGAGCTGGAAGCCTGTTTTGATACAATTTCTTTCTTTTCAGATGTCTTTAACAGAGGCATTGTTCACACAGTAATACAGATACAAGAAACTGCATAATAACTCCACTTCTACTCTCTAGAGAGAATTATTGCGGAGAATGGCATAAAGAGACCTAAGAATTTAGATAGGGCAGACACGAGGACAGTTACTGGGGGGGGAATGCAGGAAAGCCAATATCCAATGGCTGGCGTCAGAGCTTCTTAGAGGTATGCAGGGATAATACAAGGCTTGGCATAAAGAAGTGAGGGAGGTGCTAATCATTCAGTCAATACCATAATTAGGAGGCTGTTAATATTATAGATATAAATGTTAGGTAGAGGATAAAGTAATTATTACAGATAGTAGGGATGTAGGACCTTAAATGCTTTGGTTTTTTTTCTAATACTGATCTTGTTTTATATTATGGCTGCTGAGATTAGAATAATATTCATCATTCTTATAAAGCAAAGTTTGTGTGCACATAATACACATTAAATAACCAAAAATTATAAACACCAACTGCTGTGCGTGTCCATACTTTCAGGAAAAAAAGAGAGGGTCTCCACAACTACAAATTACCCCCTGCAGATGAAAGCTTCTCTAGCAGAGCTATCTGACTCATTAGACAATAATGAGATGAGCCTAACTCATTGCAGAAAAGACTGATTGACACCTGCCTGTTTTTCTATTCTCCAAAAGGGTGCAATAAGCAAGATCCCCTTGGCACTAAGGAAATATTTTCGGGTATGCCCTTCGATTTGGACGTGTGTGTTTACCACTTGGCACCCATCAGCATGACATGTACCTTATGGATCTTCTAAAGGCCCGGGACCCTGAAGTGTTTGACACATAGACTTTAACAGGAGATATCCAGAGGCGTTTTGTAATCCTCCTTAGAATTAGCAGAGGTGTCGTCTACTCCCAATGAGATTTGTAAAGTGTTTAACAGCTACAAAGGATAAACCTTCATTGTGAGTACAGTGACTGAGTCTTTATGAGCAATGGCTGGAGAGCCAGAGGTAATTGAATTAGAGAAGACAGTAATTCCAGATAATGCCCGTCCAGCTCTTACTGCCCATTTGATGGATATTCCCATTAAATGGGGTTAAACTAGTAATAGTGGTCAGAGCAGACCCAGTATATATTAGGGGTGGGCGGAACTTGTGGAGTTTTACTTTGCAGAATTCCGTGGAGTTACATAAGAACTCCGCGAGATTCCCCGGAGTACCGCCCTCCTTAGAAATAACCTCAAAATTATGTGGAATTTTTCTGGCATCAATTAACTAACTAAATGTGCTCCAGGCCTGCTAAAATGTTGCCATGTGCACTCCCTTGGAGGGAAATGTGGTGACATTTTATTATTAACATTTACTCTTTGATATCCTAGCACCTGGAAGCATCTTGTTGCATGTGGCACTTTGCAATTAAAAATAGATAAGGCCAAGGGAGTCTTTTTAGCACCTGATGAAACCGTCCCTGCACGCACTTTCAGATGATGCACCTTTAATGGATGCCCATGAGAAGGGTGCTGTTAAACATACTCAGTTACACGCATGGCTGCCCCCCAACAGTGACTCTCCTTCTGCCAGCTGCTCGCCCATTCCTTCACTGCAGCCAACAGCAGATGCCTGACAGACTATACTTATGTGGGTCTCAGCGCCTTCATAAGGGATCCCTACGTCTATCTTTATAGGATCTCATCGCTCTATAAATTACTATGACTGATTAGCCCACTGGCCTTCAAGGATATGCACATTGCAGACATTCCCACTGATTTTAAGAACACAAAAAGAAGGCAACATCCCAGCAGCTGGCAATGATGGTTCTCCTGTTCGATTTATGGATTTACCATATCCAAAGTGCGAATGAGTCCAGATGCCATAACAATAGGGCAGCGCTATACAAATGTGAATAACATGACAACATAACATTACATTTAACAAGAAGTGCACAATGACAACACTACCATCAAGCACAGATGTTTGTGGAAATTTCTCTGTCTACAATAAATTATGCCTGTCAACTCTTTTCCGGTAGAAGGTAAACTACAACTATTTAGCTGTACATCCTAAAACCCCTCCCATGCAAGGCATGGGCTAAAAATGTAAAGCCTTCTAAAGTACAGCTCAAATGCCCATTATTTATTTCTGACATCTGCGAAGAAGTTTGCCACGATGACGGTGCTTATTTCTGAATTGCCTGATTTTCTGTTTGATAACCTTTCCCGGTGTCTGAATCATTGTGTATTTCAGAATAAATCAATTTCCATGACATTAAGAGCAGCTGTCACTGTGAAGCTGAAAGTTCATGATATTTTTCACATGCTAGAAATGTAAAATGCAAAACTGTTTACAATTACTGGATCATTTCTTCCTGATCGTCTGTGCTCCTGCCTAATGTTCAGTAATTTAGCCATGATAAATTCATCTGAAGCACAGTTCTGCACGTTATCCAAAACTCTTCACAGCACAATACATCTCATGACAACTTCAAGAACAGAACCAGCAGTGCTCATGATGTATGATCCGGGGTATAGAAATGCTCAGTGAACCCAAAAAACTACCCGGGTTACCTGGTGGTTCGGTCTGTGGCCAGATTGAAAGAGATGCAGGGCCCAAGGAGGGGCAGGAGGAAGGCAAGCCGAGCTCGGGTAAAAAACAGTAGAATCAGCAGCAAGGGTCTGACTCCGAGTCATGCTCTATTACTTACCGGTAATCTTCATTACTCCGGGTCCCGTTGTCCTCGTCCCATTCATTTACAAAGTGGGGATAACCATCTCCCGACAGAAAAAAAGACAAGAGGAATGCTGGGACCCTAATACTGCCCCTCCCACCGGGAGTACATAAGTAGTACTTACCCAGCATCCCGCCTGTACAACCAAGCCCACACAGGAAGGCCGGCCGCCCGGGAGGGAGGGAGGGGCGTATGAATGGGACGAGGACAACGGGACCCGGAGTAATGAAGATTACCGGTAAGTAATAGAGCATTACCCCCAGGTCCCTTATGTCCTCGTCCCATTCATTTACAAAGTGGAGAATACCAAAGCAGAAAACCGGCCTTCCGAACCCACAAGCCCACCCAGGAAACCACACCAAACGCAGCAACCCAAGGGAGGACAGAAAGGGGGAACCGCAGGAAGCAACCGAGCAGCACCCCAGAACAGGACCGCAGGGACACAAACAAGGACCAGAAACAACCCAGAAAAAAACAGAAGGCCAGAGCCACACAGGGAGGCCGCCAACCAGAAAAACCGGAGACAGAGCAACCAGGCCAAAAACCAAAAAGGACACGGCCAAGGAAACCCACCGGACAAGGACGACCAGCCCAGAACCACCAGGAAGGCACACAGAACCTGGCAGCCACACAGACAAGGAGCAAAGCCGGACCACCCCGGAGAAGGCCAAAGAAAGAAGGCAAGGCCGGCCAACAGGGAGCAGACACAAGCACCCAGACCAACAAGACGGGAGGGAAGCATAAACCAGACACCGGACAACCCGAACGAACCGACCCCCAGAGAGACCAGAGGACCAAACCCGAAGAGGAGGCCCAGGCCCCAGAAAAGAAGGGCAGCACCACCAGGGCCGCCAAAGAACACCACAGCCCAGAGGGAGGAGCCACAGCGAGAGCCCAGGAGCCGAACAGGAGCCAGACCTCAACCAAACCGAAAAGGACAGGGAAGGAGCCAAAGACCAGAAACCCCAGGAGGCCAAGAGGCCAAGAGCCCCCACAGGGAGGGAGGCCGCAAAACGAACCAGGACCGGACACAAAACGCCACAGCACAAGGGCAGAGGAGGCTCCCCAAAAGACCACAGGCCAGAGACGCCCCCAGAAAGATCCCGTAGACAGCCGACCAAACAACTGAGAGGCCAGCAAAGAACGGGAACCAACAACCCGGAACCCAACCGGCACAGCAAGGGCGGAGACAGGGCCAACGGCCACAACCCCAAAAACCCCAAACCCAAAGGGAGGGAAAAAGACAAGGCCAGGGCAACCGGAACCCCCCGGCAGACCCCAAACCAGGAACCAACCAGGCAAGAAGCCGCTGAACCACAGAAAAACAGGAGCCAACAGGGCGGGGGACCAGAGAGGAACAAAAGCCGGGGCAGAAGACAAAGGACCGCACAGGCACCCAACACCCAGACCCAGCAAGCAGCAAGGGCAGGAGCAGCGGAAAAGGCCCCAGAGAGCACAGCACCTCGCCCAGGAACACACCTGGCCCGACCCCAGCCAACGCCGGAGAGGAGACAAGAAAACAGCCAGAACCAGGGCAACAAACGGCAAGGAACCAGGAAGCCCGGACCGGAGCCAAGCAACTGCTGAGGCAGGAGGACCCCCAGGCCCAACCAGCCCCCGGAAGGAGCCCACGCAGCGCACAGGCCGAAGCAAAGGGCAGGAACGCCGACAGAGACCCCCAGCACCCAACCGCTGGACCACACAGAAGGCCGGAAGAAAAAGAAACAGAGGAAACCGCCAAAGCGGAAACCAAAGGAAGCAGAGAAGTCAGAAGGCCAAGCAGCAGGAGACCCTGGACCAACCGCAGCCAGGAGACCCACAGAGGCAAGACGAACACCCCAGAACCGCACCCCAACAAGAGAAGGGGGGCACCCCAAACAGACACCAGGAGCAGAGCCCAGGAAAGCTGTGGAAGACAGGAGTGAGCCAGGACACCTGAACCCGAAAAGAACCGGGAACACCCGGCCGAACACACCCCAGAGCTGGCAGAGAAGCGACAGCACAGCCAGCAAAACCAAGGAGGCACAGACAGAGGCCACGCCGAACCAGCAGGAAGCCGGCAGCCAGGACCCCACACAGGCCCGAACAAGGCAGCCGCAGCCCAGGGGAAACAGGGAGGAGGGCCAACGAAGAAGGAGCACCGGGGCAAACCCGAAGCCCCGCAGCACCCAACGAAAACCCCATGAACAGGCAGAAACACGGACACCCAACCAGAGGCGAACCAGGCCCGGGAAGAGAACCGCCGGCAGGAGAAGGCCCAGAAGGACACACCAGGACACGGCCCGAAAACCACCGGAGCGCCAAGCCAGGACACCCAGAGAGCGCACAGGCACTGACGCAGGACCGAAGAATGTGACCAACAGGCGCCGAAAACCCACAGGAGCCGGAAACCCCCAGCGGACCCCCATCCAGGCAACCAGGACGGGGACCAGACGAGACCAGGACCCCCCGGGAGCGACAGCCCCCAGAGCCAAGAGGGACACCCAACCAGGAGAACCGCAGCACAGAAGAGGGGAAAACAGGGGCCAACGTGCAGGACACAGCAGCAGCGAAGACAGCCAGGCCTAAACAACAGCGGACAAACCCCAAAAACCAAACAGGCGAACCACCACCGGGAACACCCCCCGGGGGGAAGCCAAGGAAAGGAAGAGCAGGAGCCCAACCACACCAGTACCAAAAAGCCCGGCATCGGGCAGGCCCAGGCAGACCCCCACCCAGGCACCAACCAGGCACGGCCCCACTCAACGAACGAGAGCAGACGAGACCAAAGGCCGACAAGGCTGCAGGGCCCCAGGCCAGAAAAAGGAAGCAAGCCACAGCACCCCGCTGGCTCACCAGACACTGAACCCAGCACTGCCAGCAGAACCAGGAGGGCCGCCAGGACCCACTGAAGCAAGCCAAAGGCAAGCACAGGAAAAAAGCAGGGGCGCAGCAGAAGCAGGGGAACCCAAGGACCAAACCAAGGAAACCCCAGAAGCCAGAAACAGCGCAAAAGAGAGCGCCAGAGCCAGGAGGAAACCAAGACAGCAGCACCCAGCAGGAGGACCCGGGATAAACACCGGCAGCCCCAAACCGGCGCCAGGAGAACCGAGCAGCCGCAGCCCAGCAAACTCCAATCCCGGAAACACAGGGAGGCCAGTCCACAGAACGGGACGACGGCAGGCAAAGAGCACAAACCGGACCCCAAGGCAGCAGGGACAGAGCGCCGCACAGAGCACCAGGCACAACACCCCCAAGCCCCCTTGAGGAACCAGGCACGGGAACCAGGAGAGGAAGCGGACACCGCACCCCACCAGAAAGAAGGAGGAGCCCCGAAGAGACGGACAGGAACCGGGAACCCCCTTGTGCACCGACCCCGACTGACCAAGCAGAAGCCAGGAAGCGGAGGCAACCCAAAAGGGAGCCCGAACTGCACAAGGAGACTGCGCAGGAACAGCAGAAAGAGCGGTGCAGACCCCGGCAGGACCAGGAGCCCAGGGAAGGGCAAGCACGAGGAAAGAAGAGCCGCAGCCAATGAAGGACCCCCCACACCGGACAATGCACCCCGCAACACGCAGTCACAGGAGGAGCCCGGACGCAGCTGTACCCCCAGGGACACCGGCATGCGTAGGGAACTCCAGGAAGCCACAAGGCCCGCGGCCCCCAATGCCAAAACAGAGGCACGCACAAACCCCACCAGCGAAACGGACACCCACCTCAACAGCCGAGCACCCCGGGACACGAAAGGGGAGCAGAAACGCAAAAGAACCGCCACCCACAATGGGACAGGGACGGGTGGCCCAACGCCACGAGGCGCCACGCTGCAAAGCGCCGCCGCGCCGCCAGCAACCAGGGCCGGACACCATACACCACCCGGCACCCCACAGTGCAATGAGAGAGGGTCCGGGACCGGAACGAGTTGGTCAAGGGGGCTCACGAGGACCAGAGCGGAGCCAGAGTGCGGCACCTGGCCCGTACCAGCCCCGAGCATCCAAGGGCACAACCACCTCAATAACCCAGCAAAGGAGAGCCAAACCATCCTCCCCAGGAGCACGGCACCGAAGCACGGAGCCGCCAGCATGGCAGCACAAAGCACAGGAAAAAGGAATACCGGCAAGCGGAACTCACCCGGCATGGGGGCCGACACCAGGAACAAGGCCCCCACCCCAACCGCCAGCACATCCAGGAGACAGCCGAAAAACTGCAAGCTCCGCAGGCACATGCGGAGGCGGGAGCCAGAGCCCGGAGCAACTGCCGCCACCCTGTAAGGAAAAAAAAAAGGCAGCGCCGCGCCCACCACCGCGAAGGAGGCGGAAACGGGAATCAAAAGGCCAGGCAAAAGAAAATCCGCCAAGCGGAACTCACCCAGAGTGGGGGCCACCACCAGCAACCAGGCCCCCACCGCCATCGCCAGAGGGAACAGCAGGAACACCTCAAGCGCGGCACGTCCCACCTGGCCAGGCTCAGGGAGACGTGCCCACGACCCGGAAGGAACCGGGTCCCCATACCCCAGCCACAAAGGGCCGGGCGGACAGGCAGGAAATCCAGCAGAAAACACTGACTGACTCCCAGCAAGCCCGGCAGGCCAGGAGACAGTCCAGGAAACCCCGCGCCCGCACAGCCAGGCGGGGGGAGGAGAGAAGACAGCCACTCCAGCAGGAGCAGCACCAGCACATCCACGTCCATTCTGTCGACATACAGAAAAAAAGAACAGGCGGGATGCTGGGTAAGTACTGCTTATGTACTCCCGGTGGGAGGGGCAGTATTAGGGTCCCAGCATTCCTCTTGTCTTTTTTTCTGTCGGGAGATGGTTATCTCCACTTTGTAAATGAATGGGACGAGGACATAAGGGACCTGGGGGTAATGCCGGTGGAGTCAGAGCAGGCAGAGCAGGGAAGCAGCACACTCTCTGACTTCACAGAGACCACCTCTCACAGCTTACAAAGCTAAAGTGCATACAGGGAATGGGATCTGCAGTGTCAAGTCTTTACAGATGACAAAGCACGATGACCTGCTGCAACCACCTAGGTTCACTATGACCTGCTGCAACCACCTAGGTCAGTGGTTCCCAAACTTTTTTGACCCGTGGCTCCCTTGACCTAATTGGCAGTTGGCCGCGGCTCCCCACCATTGATGTCATCCATCCCTGACAGAATCGCCCGTCCCCCCCGAGGGGTAGTAGCTGGAGAACCGGGTGACCACCTCAGGGCTCCTTGTATGTGGGTCGGTATGGCGCTACAGGCCAGTTGGTGTTCAGGCTCTAGGGCACCCTACAGCTCCGTCTGCCCGCACCTCCGAACACGATTGGCCCCACAACCATTGGTGACTGAAGCCGCCAGACACATCTCCCGACAGGCACCAGGGCCTTCAGCCATGCCGCCGAAGGGGATGCAGGCACCCCCAGCCTCTCCCGAGGCGTTTGCCTGCTCAGGGTCACCGCACCGTTTTGCTCTCCTCCTTGGTCCTTCAGAGCTCTCCGCCAAGCCCCGGCACCGCATCGGCTGGACCTGTCCCCAGTCCAAGGAGGCACAGGCCGCTTTGAGGGCAGAACGGCCACCACCCGCGAGGACGCCAACTAGCGATCTGTCCTCAATTGCTCTGCATTCCGTCCATCATTGGTGTGTCTTTTGCTTGATTGCGTTATCGGCAACATGATCTGGCCCTGGTTGGTTCTGGCGCAGCGGCGGTTTCCCCTGCTTCTCTCCTACACCACATCTGCAGGAGCTCCATGCTCCCCCTGAATATTGGTTGATTTTAGTCTGTTGAGAGGATCTCTTTGCTCTCTCCTTTCTCATTGTTTCAAGCTCTGTTGCAACAACGCCCTTACGGGGCAGGTCGGCAGGATACACTGGTAGTGAGCTTCAACCATTCTACAGTGGGAACAGTGTCTATTGTGCAGGGACCCATGCAGGCCGACACCTCCCCGCCCCCTCCCCCCAAACCAGGGGATCTTGGGCGGCAGGGCCAGATGGGAAGCGGGACCGCACTTCCTACCTCCGCAGGGTATTCGAGCAGTGTCTGCGCTCGAGCGGCTACAATTTCCCACATCGTGCGCGGCGGCGCGGCGCCCCTGGCTTCTCATCACGGCGCACCGGGGTGCCGCGGCGCACAGTTTGGGAACCACTGACCTAGGTTCTAATACTTGGAAGGAAAAGGAGGTGCGAGCAGTAACGTTTCTTTTGCCTTTTTGTGTTTCAGATGAATTATACAGTGGAGAGACACTGAGTGCTTCCTGCTGCCTCAGCCTATTTTCTTAAAGAGCGAGAATGTCCATATGCCTTTCGGGACCAAATACTAGTATGCACCTTTTTGTCCAGAGAGGACAGCCATGTTTAAAGTAGACAACCCGGGAAACAACAACTGGTGGGTGGTAAACTCCCCCACACAGCAGTGGCAGCGTTTCTGCTGAACTCCGCGCTCCAATCAAAGCGCAGAGTGACACAACTCCATGTACTCCACGAGCAGAGTAGAGTTTACCGCCCACCCCTAGCCATGTCGACTCTTTTGTTTTCTCTGCACCAAGATCTGCAGCCTGCAATCCCAGCTTGCATAGTCTTTGTGAGGGGTCTCTGGGATGGCACAATTGGTTCTGCAGCCCCAGTGGACCTTCTTAAGTTCCATTGCCCCAGATACCAGGGATACCATTTACTAGGGACTTATAGAGGTTGCTGAAGTTGTGCCAATTGTGGTACATTTTTAGGGAAAGAACACTGGTGATGGGAACCTGGTTAGCAGGGACCCAGTACACCTCAGTCACAGTTGCATCAAGAACCAGGCAAAAAGTGGGGGGTACTGCAACATGAACCCAGTTTCTCCCAGTCTCTTTTGCCTACAAAGTTTGCAAGCAGCCTACCATTTTTAATCTCTGCAATCTCTACTCTCTTGCACATCACTATTTTTGCTGTTTGTGTCCTCTGCTTTCCTATCAGCATTGTTCCTGAATTCAATAACACAAATAAAGGTATGCTCCACTTTGTTCACAAACAGTATTACTTCTGACAAAATAGCCTAATCCTTCAGCCTTAGTTATTCTCGATGTGCCCCATTTCATGTGAGGTTCCCCTGGGCTGGTTAGGAAAAAACGAGACGCTGTCAAATTGTACATTATCCTGAGAGTTTAAATGTCAGACAACTTAAACTCCAAACAGACACAGAACATAAAAATTAACAAGTAGACAGAGAAACAATGGTGCATCCTTTCTGTCTCCTTTTCTGTTATCAGATATGATAACACATAGATCTTTTAAAGGTCTCTTTTTTGTGTAGTTAGTGTTTTTCATTTAATGCATTTTTTTATATTCACCTATTCTTGTTTTTGTAGAACTTTCCTCTGGCATAGGGCCTTATTGTGACTTTGGGCGTCCTCCTGTCAGCCTGCCACCACCGCGTCAAGAGGAGCACTGCCAAGCCCATTGTACACCTGCCTGGCGGATTACGATTGTAATCCATGGCGGCGACAGGTGCGGGGGCCATCTCACGGCGGTGGTATGTTAGACTCATAGGAGGGCCTAACATGCAGACCGCCTCCGTGAGAGCACTGACTACACATTCCTGCACGATGCGTCCATGCAGGAACAGGGGTGCAATTCCAGGGAGGCACAATATGTGCCCCCCTGCATTCACCCCCAGGCCCAGGAGCGGCAGGGGCCCTGTTAGGACCCCTTAGTTGCATCTCTGCCACTCTTTTCCTGGCAGGCTCACAGCCCTTTTCAGGGCAGTGGAAAGGCAACTCGTAATATGATCGGCGGTGCTGGCTTCAGCACTCCCAGCATTTTACTGTGCCTTTCCAGACTGCCGGCGCAGAGCTAGCAGTCTTGTGGCGGTCTGACCGTCCCACTTGTATTAAGGTGGTGGTCAGACCGCCACCACAAGAACACCGGTCCTATGGATCGCCGTACTCATAATAAGGGCCATAGTCTTTTTTCTCATTTTCTTTCCTCCCACAATTCCCTGCGATTTCCCTTGAGAGATGTAGTTCTTACTTTGAAACTTTAGAGATTGATGTGTCCAATCGTCATTAAAATGCAGTCACTTTGTGATAAGCCAACATCTCTGTTCTCATTATCCTCTGTTTCTGCTTAAAATGCCATGACCACCAGTGACAGATCATAGTTGCAAATGAGCATGGCTTACATGCCCTCTTTCCATGCTCGCCCTTAACCTTGCTAGAAGAGTGTGGTGGACAACAGAGATTGACGCACAAAGCTTAGTGGTATGTTTTTGAATCTCTCTCTCTCATGTATTCCACTGTTTTTCTGCAGCTCATGTTCACCATATCTAACCTGTACACCTCATGCACTTCACCTCAAATCTCCATTCAGCATGCCTCAACAACTTTGAAAGAAGAGCAAACTTAGGGCCTGATTTAGTGTTTGGTGGACACTCCGTCTGGGTGAAGAAGTACAGTAGTCTGTCTTACTGAGAGAGAACCTGCCCACCAAGTTTAAAGATGTCTGCCAGGCCTGTGGACATCTCTTGCATTCATAGTAACAGTTGTCACAGCAATTCCTGTAAATTTACTGAAAGTTTTATGGACGGCTCCATCAACATGATGGAAGTGTGTTGTCAAACTTTCAGTGTTTTCTATTTTCAAAAAGAAAATCCCAAAGCAGGACTTTCTTATTGAAAATGTTTTCAAAAACACAATGACCCCCTCAGCATTGTAGCTTTCTCCCATGGTGTGGGGGTCATTTTACAGTTTTCACTGGCCATTTGTCCATCCACTCTAATTAGGGTGAATAGACTAATGTCCAAACCAGCGGCGGACCTTAATCCATGGGCCAGCAGCGATGTATGTCACTGGTGGAGACTGAGGACATACATACTGAAAGTTCGCTCCACAGTAAACGAGGCAGGCAGACCTTCAGTTTGGCAGAGGGTACTCTGATGCAGTTGCGCTGGAGTACCCTCTCTGCCAAATTATAAATTGGCCCCTCAGTCACTTTGTTCACTTTCCTTCTGGCTTTTGCTGCCTTATGCTCTTGGCCCTTCAGTTCACTGGCCGAGTAACAGTTCCAATTATCTTCCTAAATCTATTTGAAATTCACAGGAATCCTTCACACCATCACCTGTGTGACATAGTTACAGTCTATAATCAGCCAAGGATGCCACATTGATGCAGAAAAAATGGATCTTAGAAATGGGTACCTAAATTACAAAGGAAACAAATCCTGTCTCTAACGTTCATACAGAAAGACATGTGGTGCACAGCACCCGTTTTTAGGTAAGTTAGTGTCTGAGGCCAGGAAATACTGCACATCGCATACAGAAAACGAGAAGTAAGACAGTTTTATTCTTACCACTTTTAGGTTAGATAATAATAGATTTTTTCCATGAATATTTTAAAATGTCGCGAATGCTGTGTTTATGGGCATGCTCAAGACAGCTGTATTAAATCTCATTTTAATGGCTCTAAAAATGTAATGATACATTTACAAACTGTTGCATTATTTACATTCTGAAAAGGCGTCATGTTAAGAATAATGAGAATCAGTATTCAGCGCCTCGGAGAGCCTGTAGTAAAGCATACATGTGCCACTAAAACCGCAGAAGATGCTTACATTCTTTGCACTATGCGTTTAAGAGGTGAAAAATTATTTTATTAGATTATTGTCATAGTTTCTCACATGCTTAGCTATTTCATGGATATTATTATTTCCAATATTATAAAGACATTATTAATTTTGAACATACTAAATGTATCGAAGTCCGGATGCTCTAAATACAAGTTGGACTTCATGAACATATATTTATATAATACAGTAGTTTATTGCTGCTATGGTATGCTCATGTTTGTAGCTTGTAGCAGTGATAAGATGTATGAGGCACCAATATTCAGCTTCTTTTAGAACAGATAGTCAAGTACATTAAACTTCAGGTGATGTTTTAATTCTTGGTAATTTTGGTATAATTAAGGCAGTTTTTTTCTATTTTGTTACCACTGTCTGACTCCCCCAGTAGGTGTTTTTACCTGGGTTGCAACAGGACTAGGACACTTTTATTTTTTCCATTGTGTATTCCAGAGAGGGTGGTTGCAGTGTGGATATTATCATGTAATCCAGACTCATAGGGCAGTCCATTTGACATCATAATTAAAATGTTCAGGCTGGTTTGATCTGGTTCTGTGACAGAGAGCCAGGGATGTTGGTGTGAGGAGCTAGAGGAAAAATGGTGCTAGGGCAGTCCTTTCTGTAAGTTTCTGAATAGGCCTTTGAACAAGAGACTGAGTACCGAGATAGCCTGCGCAAGGTCTCCAGCTCTTTGACTCATTCTTGACCCAGGTAAACTACCCCACTAGGATAGTGAATTACCAATGGGGTGGGGCCACAGGATACAAATAAGTGTCATTGTTTTGAAGGGCTCCTGGCTGCTAAATGGTGACTTACTATAGGAAGAATGAGTGAATGATGAGTGAATGGTGACCAAGTGCACCATGGTAGAATCAAGGGTGCCCCTAGTACCAGAAGGTTTCGGAAGTGGCTTGGTAGGCACCCCATAGGAGCAACCTGTGGTGTGTAGGGTTGTCTTACCCAACGGAAACCCACTGTTCGAGAGATCATGCCAGAGACAAAGTCAAGCCATGATGATAATAGTTTGCACCAGGATGTATCTCCACTATGCTCAAAACACAGGATTGCCAATGCACTTTATATTAATTGACTACATCATCTCGAGTTTGCAAGGCAAGAATGAAGCTTGCTCCCTAGGTCTACAATATATGGGTTGAATATATAGCTTGCAACTTGGGGCCTCATTACGATGTCGGTCGGAAAGCCTTCCGACCGACTCCATGTCGAAATGTTTTCCGACCGACTCGGGTTCGGGGAGTTCGACCGACCGATTACTATGTGTCCAAACACCATTGAGTCGGACTCCTATTGACTTCAGTGGGAGCCTGTGTTCTGACTGACAAAACAGGCTCCCATTCAAAAAAGGGGTGGTTGCGGAAAACCTCGCACCCTGTGGCGAGCACCCCATGGTGCCTGCCACATTGTGCATGGGTGAAAGATTGGTCCCATGGGTACCCCCATGGGCCTGAACCGGAGGCCTCTGGGTGAAGGTGGGCCTGCTACGTGCCCCCAAAGTCGGTTTCCGACAGCTGATTTGTGTCAGACAGACCAATTCGGAAAGGCTGTCTAAATCCGACATCGTAATCGTTCAGTCAAAAAGGAGGCTCGTTGAGCTATACGATTCGGCTCCGACCGACTCGAGCTCTCCGAATGCCGGTCCGAACCGATTCGGAATGACCAACCGGTTACATTCTATCGTGATCGGTTGGAAATGTTTACGAGTGGGTCGGAAACATGGGTTCCGACACGGGTTGCAAAAATCTGAATGCCATTCAGAGCCTTTCCGACCGACATCTTAATGAGGCCCTAAGTTGGAAAGACTTGTGGACCCTAATGAAACCATCTTTAACAACGTAATAAACAAATGGTTTACACCCAATGTAGGAATCACTTTGTTTATCCCAGATTCATATGCATGTGAGGGTTAAAATAAAACATGTGTAAGGTAAATACAAATTTTGGGATTTTGAAGACAATTAAGTAGCTCGGGGCTAATAACTGCCTTCTGCTCCTACATTGCAATATTTGTTTTTCTGTTTCTCCTTTTTTAATTTATAACATTCTACCCTCAGTGGTTGCAGTGTTCTAATAGCCTTATAGCTCTACTGCATCGGGCTATACCAGTTGTTAAAGGCCCTCCCCCTCATTACAGGCATTTGAATGCAGTGCAGGCCTTTAACTTGGTGTAAGAAATGGGGTATTTGATTGAGGGGGTGAGACTACAATCCTTGTCAAGGTACAAAACAAAAGTCACTAAATTAACCTGTGCTTAATCCTCTGGTATCATGGCTCTAAAGCAGTCAGGCTTAACTTAGAGGCACTGTGTTAAGTATTTATGTGGCACACAGATAGTAATAAAGGGAAAACACTCCACAAGAACAATTCCCCACCAATTTATTGAAATAGAGAACATTTGAATAAATAAAATGACACAAAAATGAATGACATCCAATCAGGACAATCAGAGTTATAAATATTGCCTAAAAGACCAAAGCACCAACCATGGGTATCTGGTCGTGCGTAGGCCCGGGCGGTGAACTTCGCTCCGTTCGCGGAGTTTGCGGAGTTTTCTGCACTCAGCGGAGCTCGCGGAGTGCAGAAAACTCCGCTTCGCGATTGTGCAGCGGAGTTTTTTCCCCGCTCGCGATCACGAATGGTAAGTTCGCGATCGCGAACAGTAAGTTCGCTAGCACGAGCTGCCGCTCGGGTAGAATTTCTACCCGAGCGGCAGGAATACCAGCACAAACTGCAGTTCGCACTGCACTCCGCCACTTGCGGAACTTCGCAGAGTTTTTATGTAACTTTGCGGAGTTCCGCGTAGCAAAACTCCGCGAACTATGCCCAGGCCTAGTCGTGCGAGTCCGGGGCACAGTCAAAGTAAAGGCCAACTGGGATGGAGCGCGGTTCGGATACCTAAGGTGCATTGGGCCGGGTCTTGGCTTACCTTCAGACTTAAAAACATTTTTGAAGAAAAGTCCAGGAGAAGGTAGAGTTCAGGGAGGCAAGGCAGCAGGCTGTGTCCGAGGAGTGGTAGTCATCATTGGGAAGTGCTGGACAAGGTCTCAGTGAAACCGTCAATGATGGGAAAAAATTGTCATCGGGAGAAGGCAGATTTTCAGGCTACGGAGGTTGTCATAATTAAGCCTGGGCGTAGTTCGCGAAGTAGCGCTACGCGAAGCTACGCAAAGTGCAGTTTGCACTACGCGAGCTACGCGTAGCACTACGCGAACTGCGTAGTGCACTGTTCGCAATGATTGCACAGTGCCGGATGCTTGTCCGCACTGTGCAATCATTGAAAACGGCATCTTGCACAGTGCGAGCTGTCTTTTACTGCCGCTCGAGTAGATTTTTACTCGAGCGGCAGCTTTATCAACGCGGACTGGTAGTTTCTCATCGCGAGCGGTCGCGAGCATACGCGACCACTCGCAATGAGAAACCTGACCTCCCTGCGTTGAGAATCTCGCCGGGAGGTTTATTTTCCACGCTCGCGATCGGCAACTTGATGTTGCTGATCGCGAACGAGGAAAAAGTCTCGCCGGGATATCATTTTGCTTGCTCGCGGTCGCCAACTTGACGTTGAGGACCGCGAGCAAGCAAAAAATGACCGCTGCACTACGCTACGCTACGCGTGTTTGCACTGTGCTACGTGCAATTTGCGTTGTGCGAAGTAGCGCAAACTACGCGAGCGTAGCGTAGTGCTTTGCCCAGGGTTAGTCATAATCGAGTAGAAGCCTGTTGACGCTGAAACTGGGGAAGATATTTACCTTCGACTTAGACAACATTTTGGAAGTCGAAAACCTCCAGTGGGACGAAACTGCAACACATAGCCAAAAGGGGCTCCACGGGGCCAGATACTGTCATTTGGTCTCAACTTCTAGGATTAGGCAGCAGTACCTCTAACACCACACCCAAGGGTATGCCCCTGTAGCTCACCGAGGCAGTCAGCCTAGTAGCCCTTGGAGTCACTTTGGTAATCCTGTGTTCAAGGATATAGTCCTCTTTCCTTCAAGCAGCAAGGCAGGCCTCACGCAGCTGGGCAGCCCTTTGGGGAGACCCAGAACACTGTAAGCAGGCACCAAATGGCTAGGACACAAAAGTGCCAACTTTATTAAAGTAGTAAAGGGAAGAGTGGGAAACCCAATAACCCTTGGCTGCTTGGGTAATTAGCGTATAGATGGGTAAACGTGCCTACAAGGGATTCTTTTTTTTACTAATTCTCATGTTTTTGAGCAATCATCAGTAGTAAGCTGTACACAGTAGCTTACAGAAAGTTATTTCAAAGCTGAATTACTTATTTCAACGTGAACAAATCAGTGAGAAAATACTTCAAACTAGTGTATGCTTGTTAAAACATAAATTTATATCTCAACAGTATTAAAGGGTACAGAGATTCTATGTATATAAACATATAACAACACAAGGTGACTGAGAGTTGGAATTTTTTTTGATGCTATAGTTGTCTCATTGTCACTAATGTGGTCACCTATTCCAAACAATACATACAAAGGGAAGATTGTAACTGATTATACAGAAAACAAATCCCTTTCGTGAAAAAATACACAACGGAAATAGGCGTAAATGTCAACGTTTCGGAGTGTATAGTGAAGACATCTACTAGACCATCTTCAGGACTACAAATTCATATGATGAATGACCCTAAGGAAACTAAATTCGTGGCCTTTGGTAATTGATGTCGTTTTGTCCTTTAGAGGCGTGTTCAAGATCGAAGACACAGCTGTTGAGTAGCTGGCGATACACTAGAACTAATCTCAAGATCTCGGGAATATGAGGCTCATGGGGGCATTTCCTCCTCCAATGGTCCACTGAGATAGGGACTGACGAGTGTCGGTGTAACCGATCACTACAATTGATAATCAAAAACGGGCATAGCTCCGTACGGTGGTACGGTATGGTAGGCTATAAGACTATATAATGACTTTGGTCACCAGGGTGGTCCCGGTAAATGCTTGCTTGGTATTCATCTAACCTAACATTTAGGAAACTGCCTACTGCTTAACAAGAATTTTGGTTGCTGAGCCCAATTCTTGGAATAAAATGGGATCCCTTCTCCTGTTTATGAACTATAGGTTGAACATCTCAACTAGTGTACAGGACAAAGGAGGAGTACCCCAAAGTGGGCAGAGTATTCCTGGGGTACAAGTTGGCTGGTTATGATTGTATACCTCAGTCATAAATTATATAATGGCTATTAATATCTCCATAATGTTAAAGGTATTATTAATATATTCAGGTTCATTTACATTGAATTTAAATTTACAGCCAAAAGGTGACCCTCAGTAAGACGGCAGACCCAGAGCTGGTCTAATCAAAGCAGTATTCTTTCTGTTTGGCTCTGGTGACTGCATACTAAAAGACAAAGCATCGGTCAAGAAGGGAAAAAAAGGGGCCATGTGAAAATCCATCAGTCCTGAGAGGGAAATGACTTCTTTTAGGCGGCATTCAGGCAGCAGACACCGTGAAACTAGAAACTAAAGTGAGCATCAATGTGGTCCGGAAAGGCAAAAGGAGTCCAGGCACAGGGAAGGACTAAGTCATCACGGAGATCCAGGCAAAGATCTCCAGAGCAGGACTCAATAATATGTCTGGAAGAATCTATAGATATGGATCTCTCCCCAACATCTGCATTTACCAGAAAAGCAAAAACTGCACTTATAACAAAGAAAGAGGGATCTAAAATCACAGATTTGTTAATCTTGAAAACATCAACAAATCCAATCCCCGAAACTAGCAGCCCTCAGTAAAACCAAGCCTCAGTAAGTAAAACAACTAACGCAGAGACTGAGTGAGCCCACTAGCGAGAACAGATGTTGTCAAGAAATGCCGCACAGCACTTCACTAGTTATGCCAGCAACTTCATGTACAATACAAGTGGATGTACACAAAATTAACTCAACAGTGTCTTTCTCATCATTAAACCTCAGTAACTGGGATAACTTTAGTCCAAGGTCTTTAATAGCCAATCAGCAGGGGCAATCAGAAGCCCCTGAGTCACTGGATCAACCGCTAATTGAACTTTCAGAAATTGTGTCTTTCACGCATGAAGCCAGCGTATTGCAGATTTAACATCCATTGGTGCTGCTCCTCACCCTATTGCAAGGTGAGGGGAGACATTTGGATACCACAATAGTCGGTCTAAGTCCGTTTTTGGCTTGAAGTAGCAGTTCTCCGACCAAGGTCGATTTCACCTTTGAAAATAATAACCCTAGCCCAGTGGGCATGTAAATTCCAGAACAATCAGCTGGTAGAGTTTCAGAGGGTACATTGGGCGCCCTTTTGTCGACTATGGACGCAATGTCCACAGCAATTCTTCATCAAGCGGACAAACAGAAACTTCAGGTGGACCTTCTTAATATCTTGGCAGTCCACATAGTGGGAATGGATAAGAAATTGCAAGCTCTCAACGATCTGATACGGAGGGTGCAAAATCTTAATTATACTCAACAAGTCATATGTCAGCGCACAATTCTAGGGGACAAGCCTCAAGTGCTGTCATAAATCCTCACCAACATTTTGACAGAAATAAGGTGTCAAGCAGCTAGACCGTTCGAGTGCAACGTGTTCTAGAATATACAGTAAATGAAACAGCAGAAATCAAGGGTCTAACGGAAAACCATACTTCAGCACCAATGCACAACCTAGTCCAGGTAAAGGGACAGCCATTGAGCAGTAATGAGATTAGCCCCATAAAACTAGTTGAAGATGTACCTGAAAGAGAGAATTAAGCAGTTGTGACCACTGAAATTGCTGAGACGGAGCAGGTCACTACAAAAAGGGAAAAGAAAAGGCACAGGAAAGCACGTAAGAAAGGTAATGTTGCCCAGCAAAAGAGTATATGGCAGTTGATTTTGAAACACAGAATAGTTCCCAGATGCTGAGGGAGTAAAAAAGTTGGAAACTGAAGAACATAAACTGGAGTATACAGGAGAAAACAATGGCCATAAGTCCCCAGAGAAAGCAAACGAGCGTACTGGAAAATCATCCAGACCAGTTACCCAACGGTCTAGATACAGCTTCAAGGACATCAAGTAGCTGGACGGATTTAACAATACTGAAGGGTAAAAAAAAGATCGACTATGTGGATGAAATACAGGAAAACTCCATGGAGCGAGCCCAGATAATTCCACTGGAAAGTAAAGATCAACAAAATCATGCACTGAGTAAGGAAAGCCAAAATGTGGGATTGTGTTGGGGGAGTAAACAATTGCAACAGGATGAAAAATCATCACAAGCTAAGGGACTGGAGTGTTACCATCCAAAGAATGAGGGCCAGCAAGTCCAGCAAGACCTTGGTTCTACCTCCGTAGGAACAAGTTGGAGGAACACCTACTTGCAAACTGATCAAATAATATTACAGCAACAGAACGAGGGCCAGCAAGATCAGCTAGCCTGCATCTTTACCTCTGCAGGAACAAGTTGGAGAAATGACTATTTACAACAAGATGAGCAAGCAGCAAGGGGCCACCAGGAAAATAAATTATTGTTAATTCCCAACTACAATTCGATGGGGTCATTCGACATCCTAAATAGAGGAACCATCAGAAAACTCACAAACAAAATAAATGACTTGGCACACATTACGTGTTCGGACTTGATGTCAGTGGAATTTAGAGAGACAGAGTGGCAACTTCAACAACTTGGGCCACGATGGACACAGTAGACCCAAATTTGGCTAATCTGGCTACCTTCTGCTCATAGGGATAGAGCTACAAAAAATCAAACCCCTGCGATACCCAGGTCCACTGCTACATATTAAACCAAGAGGGAGCAAAGTCTTGAAAGGGAATCGGCAGGAGCAGGTATGAACCTGAGATCATTTGAACATCTAACAATAGTGAAGCTTCCAAGTACATCCCACCAGGGACAGGTCCAGCAAGTGTATATAGATTCCACTGCCACCTTCAACCAGGCCTGGTCCTGGCCCCCTCAAGTATTTAGCCAGGTCCTGACAAGAAGTACCAAAACCCTACAATAAAGTCGGACTACATAAACATCTGCTCATGGAACACAAATGGGCTGGGAAAGCTTCTTCAAACAGATGCCGCGAGGTCACTTCTTCAGAACTGTGACATCATTTTGATGCAGGAGACATGGTGTTTGGAAGCAATGCATATTGTAGGTTATGTAGGGTATCACAGCCCAGTGATACAGATCACGAAATTCGGACACCCCAACCGGGACTTGCCACGTTCTGTTCCAACAAATTCAAATGGTTTACAGAACAACTAAACCTCGGGGTAAACTTGAATCAAGCAATCAAGCTGGATTTCAAGAAGGGAAGCCCGACTTGTATGGCAGTGCTACATATAAATGTATATCTACACCCCAATAAAGCAAAGAAAGGGGCTTACATGGAAACGTTGCTTAAAATAACAAAAACTATACAGAAGTAAAATAAGCACACAATTTTAATTATCTCCGGTGACTTTAACACTGATCTATGCAAAGTCCGCCCAAAAAGGGGCATCTATCACAGTGGAACCAGTTTTAGACAGCAGCTGGATAAACTTGGGTTTAGGATCCTGAATGGTAATACAAAGGAATACTCTACCACATCAATAACTTTTTTAAGTGGTAGGAAAAGTTCAACAATTGACTATACGGTAACCAGCGAAGCAGCTCTGCCTCAGGTGTGTCACTTTCAAATCCTCACTTAACTAGAGAGTGATCACTTCCCCCTATCTATCAAGATGTTGTGCAAGACCACGCAGCTGTGGTCAACAAATAATTTAATCTCCGCCCCGTAACCCAGTGGCCCAGGGATAGAGAAGCTGATGGCAGAAGTCTACCACTGTGCCGGAACAATTGAGGTTATAAAAAGCAATTCAGAAAGGCAGGAAATTGTAAGAACAGAAACAAGAGAGAGTTTAGAGGCACGGGTACTTGTTACTCATTACTAACAAGATTTCCAACTAAAATACAACTGCTCAAGTGCATAAATGGAGCCAATAAAGGGGGGGTTGTGGAAGGCAAGTATGGAACATTAAAGAGCTACAAAGGCAAAAATCTCAAATATCACGAGAAACAAAATATGTGCACAGGAGTTAAGTCAAGGGAAGATGTCGGATAAAACCTTGCTCCAAATTCTGAAAATGCAATATAAGAAAAACTGCTGGAGAGAAAAAGAAGATAAAGAAGATCTGTGGACAAAGTTCCTCACGTCCAGTAAATGGTAAAAAAACTCTGGCAGCTGATGAATGGGTTGACATCTGGAAAAGAAAGACAGTATAACACAGGGATTGGTGCAGCTACATGGGAAGCTCATGTTCTTGCTATCTATTCAGCGTCAGAGACAGTGGGCGTGGGGGAAACCTAGCAGGCCAAAGCCAAATGTAAGACGAGCCCAGACTCTGCAACTCATTGCAAACAAGTGAACTCCGATTTGCGCAAGGTTTCTATAAATTATGACCAGACCACTTCGGTGGTGGATGTAGAATAACCCATGGGAATTTTAAAAGAAATTAAAATCTGAGGTCACAGCAGGACCAAATGGAATCCCGAACGCATTATTCCAAGGAGATGTATCTTACTAGGCCTATTATTTTGCTCCACTGTTCAATGATATTTACTGGTCTAATCGTATACCAGACTCATGAAAAGGCAACATCTTTCATCCCATTTTCAAAAATGGAAATCCTGCATCACCACTCAACTATAGGCTTAGTCTACTTCAACATTTAAAAGCTTGGCCAGATGAAAAGCAACTAATACCATGAATTCTGACAGGATTCAGAGAAGGCTTAGAGACATTAACAAATTTTACAGCACTAACCCTCCTAAAACAGAAGGCCAAACACAAATAGTCACTGATATTTGCATGTTTTATAGACCTCAAGACTGCTTTTGATCGAGTGCCCAAAGGCCGACTATGGATAAAACTGGAAGAACAGGGTCTGCCAAGAGATCTTCTAAGGGCAAATATTGAACTACACACAGAAACCTGGGCGCAAGTTAAGGTCGGAGATGCCGGTCAAATCACAATCAAAATTGCCACAATGAACGAACTCAAACAGGGATGCATTCTGGGGCCAAGTCTGTTCAATTTATACCTTGCAGACTTACTTGGCGCTCTCCCACTGGATAGCAGCCAACCCTTGACTCAGAGAAGCTTGGTTGAGTCAAATATGCGGCCGATATCGTCCTATTGAGCCAAACACCAATAGGTTTGCAACGCAGCATGAATGCTTTAAAAAACTATATGGAGGAGCAAGGGTTAGAGCTAAATCTGAATAAAACTATGGTGGTTCTGCTGGTTGACTCCAAATTCAAGACACACTCCTGGTTTTTAGAGGGGAAAAAGGTGGAAGTGTTTCCCTCATATAAATATTTGGGATTCACCGTACATCATCAAATGACCTTCAAACACCATCTAGATCAGAGGTCTTCAAACTTTTTTTACTCTGAGGCCCCCTAAGCAAAATGTTTTGAAGTCGGGCCCCCCTTCAAAACTTTATGGCAAGGATTGGGGGAGCAGGAGGGACATGGCTGCGTGCGGGGAGCAGGGCTTATGAGATGATTTCAGGAATACTTTTTCTATAGCTTATTAACCGCACTAAATATGAGACTTATAAAACAGCAAATGCATCAAACAAAACAGATATTATCCCAAACAAACTGCTCACCATAATTGGGGCCTTGTGAGCCACTCACACTCTTTGACCCCAATGCAACTATACCTGCTGCACTAATGATAGCTCAGTAGCAGGCTATCTCCTCTGCATCTTGTACCTCTTCCCCACCATGATGGATCATCACCTCGGTCCTAATGCTTGAAAGGAAAATAAGCTCTGCTGCCCCTTTTTTAAAGGTAGACAGTCATAACTGTGATGCAGTGGGCCCCTCAAATCCCTGGGCCTCGTCCTGCTGCATCTGCTTCCTTAATGATAACCAGCAGTGGCCACTTACACACTTTGCAGCAGTCCAGCTTCACCAATGAATGTCCATTTTTTTTAAAAAAACACATATTGTCTCCTTCTTTGGGGTATCTCTCTGAAGAACCTGTCTCTGGTCATTTGAAAACACAAAAATGAGTCCCCATACAATGCTCCCTATTTTGGGCCTTCTCTTTGACAATATCTATGAATCTCGCTCCTTTCCTCTGTCTCCTAGACCATTACTGTGAGGCCCCAGGGATCGAGAGGATTAGGGCTTTGCATTTGAATGCAACCCTGCTGGCCTTCTACCTGCCACCCCATGGACTCGGCTTTCACATAAAAACTGCCCCTGAATGGTTAATACTGACTTTGAGATGCCTCTGCCTGAAATCGAAGGGTGTGGTGGTAGTGCAGAAAGTTAAAAAAGAAACGAGCCTTCTTACCAGCCGTTAATTGATTGAGTCACTTAAAGCCAGGGCCACTGGAATTATGAGTTTCTGCAGCAGCAGCGTTTTCCACATAATTATGAGTTTACTGCATTTGCTACATAATCTTCAGATTTCAACAAAAAAAACGTGATTCTTGCTCAAACGGAACAAAAGTTACTTAAGGCGTGACAAAGTGTTCCTGAGCAGTGGAAGGCCATTTGCACAGATTGACTGGTAATCTTGTAGTTGCTTACTGCTGTATTTGGGTGTTAAACTGGTACTAAAGAGGTGAAATGTTTCCAGTGACAGCGTTACCTTGAGTTAAAATGACAAAATAATGAAGTAATGCTAACCACAAAATGTGGCGCATTGTGCCGCATAATTTACCTTTTCTTGCTGCATAATTTAGTCAAACCTGCTGCATAAGGTTGTCCTCTTCTGCTGAATAATTCAAGTGGCTCTGCTTAAAGCTTCATGGTGGCAAAGATCTATTCTTTTTGAGATGTAATGTAAGGGTGTTATCAGCTGAGATCTGGAATAGTGGAGACACTTACAAAAATGTCTGCATTAGATACAGTTTGATTACTTATTACAAAAAAGTATATTTTTTAAGAACTTGTTTTATCTCAATCACTGCATCATTTTGCAGCCGCCTAGCTTAGAGTATGTAAATACTGTTTTAAAATAATGACTTGCATATTCACAGTGCTTTCTGCCACAGGCTGGGACCTCAAAGCACTATAAACAGGGCCATTGGAATTATGTGGCAGGAGAAGGCCAAATTATGCAGCATGATAGACTAAGTTCTGCAACAAGCAAAGGCGAATTATGCTGCATAATGCTGCATATTTTGTTATAGCATTACTGCATTATATTGCTATTTTTACACTTGTTAACACTGTCCTGGCCTTTATTGCCCCTCATAAGTACCACATTAACACCCACATATAGCAATAAGCAACAGAAAGGTGACCAGTCAACCTTTCGAAAGGGCCTTCCACTGCGAGGTAACATGTGTTGCTGCATTTTTAGTAACTTTTGAACAAGTTTTTTTTAAATCTGCAAATTATGCAGCAGGTGATGTATTATGTAGCAAATGCGGGAAATCCATAACTTTGCGCTGTGAGTGCAGGGTGAGCGTGAAAGTGAAGGGTGAGAATGAGGAGTGAGTTGTCTGAATGCAGGGTGCATTCCCAGACACTTGAAGTAACTCAGCTTGTTATTGATGGGGGCGTAGAGTTTCAGATATAAGTTAATCTATTGCTATTATGGCATTAATCAGGAATCGAGGATGAAGGAAATAAATCATGTGCTGCTGATCCTGCAACAAACTTCCAGTCTTATGATTAGGGTTGACAGCTCATTATTTTGATGTCCCAGACGGTACAAAAATAAACAGTCGCCTAAAGCCCTATTTTCAGCACTTACCTGTGCATACTTCGAACAGCAAATATAAATAGAAAGCACTTTTAATTGTGTTGTAGGGCTGTCTGAATGATCCATGACTGATAATTAAAGGGAACAAAGACGGAAAAGTCACACCACAAACAAATACATACTTTTTTATTTATAACCCTATTTGTTGTCAAGACGAGGTCTTTGCAGGCTCTTTAAACAACACATGGCTGGCATTTTACTTTTGGCAACCCTACTTTATATTCCTTTTCATGAAATGCATTCTCACACTATGGCAGTAAATGTAAAATAAAAATGTAAGGAACAGGCAGAATGGGGGCCCAGGGGGTACTGGAACCAGAACAAAAAACTAAGCCTCGGTAACCAGTTTACAAAAGTATGTAAATATGTAAATGGTCTTTATAGACCTGTGAAAAACTCGGGCGTGCTGGAGATAAGACTCTAGACACTGCCCAGTGGAGCCCACAGCAGCTCATCACTGACCTCCGGCCCCACGTAAATGAAGACAGCCTGGAAATGTAGCAAATAAGCATCACCGCACTTCCAGGCCATGTTCATTTACATATACTTGCAGAGGCTTTTGTGCCCCCCTGGAAACCCATCCACGCCCCCCCACGGGGGCACGCCCCACAGTTTGAAGACCTCTGATCTAGATGCTATCCAGGCAAAAGCACTGTCGCTCATCTATGGGTTCAATATATGAAAGCAGAAACTGAACTGCCCATTCATTTAGCCATCTGCTTACGATAATGTTTGCTCGGCTACTGCCAATGGTGTCCTATGGTACAGAAATTATGTGAGGACAGGAAATAGTCACTCTCAACAAGAGCCAAATGAAAGTTTATAAATCTGTGTTTAATATTCCAAAGTCAGCTTCACCAGCCCAAGTACGCCTAGAGTTTGGCTTGAAAGATCAAGCATGTCAGTGCAAGAGCGCGTTTATCAAAATGTGCTGGGGACTGCGCGCTTCTGAAAGGGCATCCATCAACAACCAATGCTGGCTGGAAATTGAGGAACAACAACATAGCAACTTAAAAGGCTCTTGGGGAAATCACCTAAATCGGGCCATTAAGGATCTAGGTATGCAAGAAGCCTGGGCAGTAAACATGGGTCATCTGGATTTAATCGAGCTTTAAATGCCTCAACTGGTATCTCATCTTATCTAGCAGACAAGAACGTATTTGCGCAAAGACGACACGCCTGGATGGTGATAAACTCTTACAACAACTTGCACCCCCAGGAGTATCTGGGAGCGCATTTTTCACAGGTATTAAACACTAGTTCATATTATATTGTTTTGGTAAAATGGAGACAAAAGAATGTATTCCCTCTTGGGAATACCAGTGGCAAGATCGACTTGTCGACTTTGTGGCTATAAACAAGAGTCACTAGTTCACATCTTCAGAGTTTGCCCAGAACCCTTGGCACAGAGGAAAATACTCCTGAAATCCATCCTCAGAAACTTGAAAATACGCTCTTGCAGGCAAGCGGTAACTACTTGGATAAGTGGCATGTCTGTACCCCTAGCTTGTAGGGGGTAAAGTTTTTAATGCCGCTATTTGAAGATTTTTCTAAAAAGAATGAGTATGGACAGGAGTAAAACGGAAATACTTCCAGTACAAAGCTTATGGTTACGTATCTTTAGCCTTCCCGATTCACACCATTAAGCCTGCATAATACACAAGCACTTTAACTTGTGAATTGACTATGAACCATGAGTTCCTCAGCTCCATGGCCAGGTGAAAATAAATTGCTAGGCCTGATGTGGGCCAGTAGTTAAGTTTCCTTCAGGCATTTTTATCTTACCTGACTTGAGCAAGCACAGGCGCTACCTTGGCCGAACAAACGATTTGCACTCCTCTTAATTTTGTAATGACTTTTTATGCATAATAGTATTTTAATTGCAGGATATTTTGCACAAACTTAGAAAGCACTGTTTAGTGTTATAAATGTAAATGATTTTTAGAGCTGTTTTGAAACGTTTTTACATTTTGCATGTATTTGATTTGGTTGTATTGGTACGCAATGGTATTAACTAACTATTCAAATAAACTTGATTTGAGTTGAATTTACAGAAAAAACTCAAAGGATTAATGGTAAAAGTATGTGTTTATATTTTCCTAAATATATGGCATAAAAATAAACAAACCGGCATTTGTTATATATGTATTTATTTATTATATTTTTTCTAGAATGCTGCTGCATGAAGACGGTATGAGAACACTATGCACATAACAGAACTGATATATATCAAAGCAACATGTAAAGAAAATATGGAGGAAGAAAAAAGAGAAATGGACGAAATAGGAAGGGGAGTGACGAGGCGTAAATGAGGTGAGGGGAGGAAGTCTAGAGGAGGCAGGAGAGACATATCAGGAAAGGTGACTTCATAAATAAAAACGCAGTGGTCTAGGTGGTGAACAGTACAGACCCCCAGCCTGATGTATGGAAAAAGCATTCAGAGTCACTTGTGCATAGAGTACCTTTTTGCTAGAGTTATGACCTGGTTCTCTTTAACCTAAGTATAGTTCGAAAAGGTAAGTCATTTATCGTTTCTGGAATAACAATATGTTTGGGGCTAATCTCAAGTAGGGAGTTCCAGGTGGTAGTGGCAGTGGCACTGCCAGAAAAGAAGTGATTTAGAACTTGCAAAGTTCAGAATTTTGGTGTTAGTTGGGTTTCTTCTAGTTAAGCATCCTTATAAGTGATTTTTCATGGGTAATGGACAAAGGAGAATAGTCATTAACGTAGTATGAAGTTCAAATGAGGCCTTGGGCACTGTACTTCTAAGATAGTCTGTACAGGTGTACGTTCTTAGTTTATTTTGAGAGATTGTATGATCTTGACTTCTTATTACATATCTCCTCATTTACTTTCAGATCTTATGACAATTCAGTTTTGAAATATTGTAGTAATGAGGTAACATACGGGACATATGACTCTGCTCTGTATTTATTTTGGTATCTAACACACACACAGACACACACACGCACACATATATATATATATATGCCCATCAGATAAAACCCAGAGACTTAAATGGTTAGCGCCTGTCTGTAGGCAGATGGGTACTCGTTGCCACCAAGAGGCGTTACACGATGTACAGTCAGAATATCGAGTAGGAAATGCTGACTTGCAGTAATATCGAGACACAGAAATATCGACAGCAAGAATATCGTGGTCAAGAATATCGAGTTTAGGGGGCGTGGCTAGCAGCCGAGTAGAATGGCTGCTCTCTAGCGCGGCTCCCTAGCCCTCGCCATTAATCCTGCAATAATCCTGCCTTTAACCGTGTGCCGATCCTAGATTTACGGGGTCTACAGGTCCCGGCACCTCACAGACCTGCCACGCCCAGAAATACGACTCCGCGGTGTATGCAAATGCGGAGGAGAAGATTGACCGCGACGGACCAGCACTGAAATGGCCGCGTCAGCGCTCCTCTGAGGGAGAGCTCCGGAGATCCTGTGCCCCCTGCGGGCTATCTGATGTTCCTGGCGGGCCGCCGGAGCCCCGGGGGAGGCGGCGGAGCGCCAGACAGTGAAGGCAGTGCTCCGGGCAGCTTGGCGGTGAGTGAGTGGGAGCGGAGCAGCGCGAGAGCAGCAGCGCTTCCAGAAATTGAGGCTTCGGCGGGAGTGGCCTGCTGGGCCTGTAAGGCCGGGACTCACTACAGCGGGCCCCGTGTGTGCCCCCCCCTTGCTCCCGCTGAAGTCTTGGAGCGGAGTGCACCTTGACCTTGGACACCAGTAGGGGGTGCGTTGTGGTCCCCCCCCCTCCGACCACGCAGGAGCAGAGGCTAAGAAGGAAACAGCGCGAGGGAGGCAGTGCAGGGCTACCTCCCGGTGGGCCACACTGAGAGGTCTCTTGGGCATGTCAAGGCTCTCCTGACAGTGGAGGGGCTCGGTGGCGACCTGCTGCTGGAACCACAAACAAGCCAAGAAAGGAGGGGGTAGCTTTGCCCCCCCGCCTATAGGAGGGGGTCGCCCACGATACCCCTGAACAGCGATATACCGTGGGACCCTGAGGGCTCCTTCAGTCAAGCGGCGGAGGAGAGACAGAGGCGGGGAGCAAACGACGAGATACCTGCAAATACTGGCGTAGGCCGGTCCCAGGGAAACCCGACAGGCCACCAGTGAGACAGTCCTTCCACTGGGTAGGCGGCGGAGACTACCGGGGCCGGTCTCGACAACAAGACCCCACTCCTCACAAGGCGGGTGGAAAATGGCGAGTGGCAGGGGACCCAAGGCAGCGGCCCAAGCTAAACTGTCCAAATTTGCTTGGAATAAGACGGGGGACGAACAAGACAAGGGGCAGTTGGCAGCTCAAGATAATGGAAGCAGCCCTCCACCACAACAAGATCTCACGCTCCATGATATTATGGCAGCCATCAAGGGAGTGCGTACTTCCCTAGAAGCCCGCATTGACTCCGTAAACGTGGAGGTGTCTCTGCTCCGTGCTGATTTCTGCAAAATGGACGACAAAGTCAAGGATCTCGGGGTCACGACGGCGGCGCTACAGACGGATACGTCCCAACTCCAAAAACAAGTAAGCGAGCTGCAAGATCGGCAGGAGATGATGGCAAAACAGCTGGATGACTATGAAGGAAGGGCACGGAGGAACAACATACGCATTTTAGGTGTGCCGGAACGCGCGGAGGGGCCTGCGGCGAATCTCTACGTGGAAGAGTTGATTCTGAAACACTTGCAGCCCAAGAGGCTCTCGAGCTATTTCTCTATTGAAAGAGCACACCGGGTCCCCGGAGGGCGCCCTAAGCCGGGTGCCCCACCACGTCCGCTTATCGCTCGAGTCTTCAATTATAGAGACAGGGACGTAATATTACAGACGGCGCGGGCCAATCCTCCGCTCAAATTGGACAACAATGTGGTCACGTTCTTCCCCGACTTCACAGCAAAGGTCCAGGCCCAACGACGTAGCTTTCTGGCCGTGAAAAAAGAGCTTCGTGAGCGGGAAGTGAAATACGCCATGCTCTTTCCAGCGAAACTGCGCGTTGAATCAGAGGGAAAGAACTGGTTCTTTTCCTCACCAGAAGACGCTTGGGAATGGTTGGAAGGTTGGCGCAGAGTGGATGGCCCGCGCAGGGGACGAACAGGTGGACTCCGACCAAACAACTCAGATCGGGAGAAAGCGCAAGCAGAGGCCCACCCAGGTCGACATGAGAGAGGCGGCACGCCGAGGGTCACACTGATCCACGAACTGGGGCAGACACGTATGGTTCCCAGATAAGTGGCCTATTGGGGAGGGAGAATAAGGAGGGACAATTGAATTGAATGCTGCTCATGACTGGAGGGCTACTATAAGCTATGAGATAGACTAAATATTCTTGCATATGTATGACAAGCACCGCGGGGTAGAGGGGGGTCATGAGGGACGCCAGAGGGCAGACCTTGGTCACTGTATTGAGTAACACGGTGGATGCAGACAAAGGCCAGAGACTGAGAGCTGCCAGCCTGCACCTACAAACATTTTGGGGGGGGAAGTGGCACTCTGCCTAGTTGGGGTGTGGGTAGTTTTAAATCCACTGGCAGGGGGGGCAGGGAGGGGTGGCAGTTTGGGAGGAGGGGTTTGGGGAGTGATGATTGTTTGAATATGCAATCCACAAATCCAGTAGGGTCGTATTTCATTTTTACCATTGAAAGCAACCTCACAGGGAAGTTAAACGTAACTGGTGTTGCTGTCTATGTGTGCAACTGTTCAGGCCAATATGTGCATGGGGTGTCACATCTCCGTATTGTAAATACCATGCTGTGGAGAGCTGCGAGGGACTCAGGTCTAGGGGCATTGCCATCAGATGACGGGGGCTAGTATGGAAACGTCACTCTCTGTGCTGACCTGGAATGTGAATGGCATGGGAGACAAAATCAAACGGGGAATAGTGCAGCAATACTTGAAACGACAGGCCCCCGACCTGGTGTTATTGCAAGAGACGCACATGGTGGGCAATAAATGTAAGGCCCTTACACGCTGGGGTTACAAATTACTGATACATGCTGACTACACCTCAGGATCCCGTGGGACGGGTACCTGGTCAAGAAGAACCTGGCACTTACAACGACGCGCAGGTGGGCTGACCCCCGGGGTAGGTTTGCGGTCCTGGAGGCGCAATTGGAGGGAAGAGCGATCAATGTGGTTTCGGTGTACCTCCCGCCTGCACTGGGTGGGGAGGCGCTGGTCGACCTGGGGAAAATACTAGCCGACCTTCCCATAGGCGCCCTGATACTGGGGGGGACTCTAATATGACCATGGATGATCGGAGGGATAGATCTCCCCAGCGACCAAAGTCCCGACCCCACACACACATGGAGGAATTCACTTCAGCCATGGGTCTCACTGACGTGTGGCGCACACTCCAACCAGAGGGCATACAATACACTTATTACTCCAACGCTCACAAGAGTTCCTCCCGCATCGATTATTTCCTAACACAGTCGGTATCCATTGGTCACTTCCGCAATCCCCACATTCTACTGCGAGGCATATCTGATCATTCCCCAGTATGGGTGGAATTCACGAATTTTGGTCGTCAGCCGCGAGCCGCAATAGTTCTCAGCCCCTGGTTATTGACAATTCCTGATATTAAGAAGGAACTACTTGCCCAGACCACCAACTACTTCAAAGAAAATGTGGGATCTGTGGAATCAGCGAAGATAGTATGGGAGGCCTTTAAAGTAGTGATCAGAGGTCATGCCCTGGCCCTTAAGGTGGGATACACTAGAAAAAGGCAACAGCAAATAGCCCACTTAGAAGGCGAGCTCCAAGTCTTAGAAGACGATAGCATCAATACCCCCTCAGAGGAGGCCAGGCACCGCCTGACGCTTAAACAAAAGGGGTATAGGATCCCGGTGAATGAACTAATGAAGGCCAAACTTCTCCACACTAAACATAGGATGTACGAAATGGGTGACAGGGCGGGTAAACTGCTAGCCTGGTTGGAGAGGAGGGAGCAGGGTGAGAGATGGGTGCCTCGGTTGACACTCAGGGACGGGTCACAGATTACACACCCTAAGGAAATAGCGGATGCCTTCGCGGACCACCTGGAACAAATGTACACCTCATCCACCGCATACACAGTGGAGGACTCCCGGTTGCTCCTCGCGGACAGTGACTTGCCGACGCTTTCTGATAGCGAAAGAGAGACTCTAGACGAGGACCTGACGGACCTCGAAATCCAGCAGGCCATGAGCAAAATTCAATCAGGAAAAGCAATGGGGCCTAATGGGATCCCTATAGAATTCCTGAAAGTGGTTACTACCCAGATGGCGCCTCATCTGCGGGCCATGTATGAAGAGAGCTATGAGAAGGGGATCCTACCAGACGATCAGCGATTAGCATCTATTGTTGTGATCCAAAAGCCGGGGAAACCCGCTGACAGGTGTGGATCCTATCGCCCTATTTCCCTGATCAACGCGGAAGCGAAGATCCTAGCGAAAGTGCTGGCATTACGCTTGCTCACGGTTATGCCATCGTTAGTCCACCCAGATCAATCTGGCTTCATGCCAGGTAGAAGTACGGCGCTCAATATCCGTCGCCTTCACAATGTGCTCGCACGCCGTGAGTGTATTGAGGAAGACGCAGTGGTCCTATCCCTTGATGCCTCCATGGCGTTCGATTCCATCGAATGGCCATATTTATTTGAGGTACTGAGACGTATGGGCTTTGGTCCGAAATCCTTGGGCTGGGTGAAGCTGCTATATACAGACATTCGTGGGCAAGTTCGAGTAAATAACTACACGTCTCGAGTCTTCTCACTGAAAAGAGGCACCAGACAGGGATGTCCTCTATCCCCCCTGATCTTCTCCTTAATGCTGGAGCCGCTAGCCTCCTGGGTTAGATGAGAGGTCATGGTGAGAGGGTTGAAGTGGGCCGAAGGTCATGATGACCGAATATCTCTCTATGCGGATGACATCTTGCTGTATCTAGCCTCCCCCTATAGATCCATACATCGGGTGTTAAATATATTCACAAACTTTGGAAAATATTCCGGGTATGCTAAAAATTGGAGCAAGTCGGTATTGTTTGTTCTCAGGGGTCAGGTTCCCAGGCTCCCCCCGGGATGCAAAGTTGAGATGACAACGGAGGGGTTTCGATATCTGGGGGTATTTATAACCCCAGACTCCCAACTTTTTTACGACCGAAATCTGGCTGCTCCTCTTGCCCGATTACGTGCAGATGTTAAGCACTGGCGGTCCTTACCCCTGTCTCTAGTGGGTCGGGCGGCCCTCTTCAAGATGCTGGCCCTTCCAAGATTCCTCTACATTCTTTAAAATTGTCCACACAAGGTCCCGGATGCATACTTTTCAGGGGTGGAGAGTGAAGTCCGGACGCTGCTATGGGACGGGGGAGCCCCGCGCATAGCGCTGCACAAGTTAACCAAGGGGTGGTATGACGGAGGCATTGCCCTCCCAGATATTAGACTCTACTACTGGGCTTCACAGCTGGTGGTAGTAAATCATTGGATCTACCGCTCCCCGAATGATCCCGCTTACATGTTGGATAAATACCAAATGGGACGTGCGGGCTACTTGGGGGCACTGTATTCTAGGGCTCGGAAAGGACAATATCTCGGCCCCACAGCCCATACAGTGGCCATATGGCACCTGGCAAACTCCCGACTTGGCTGGTCGAATGTCCTCACCAAAGCCACGCCACTGTGGTTTACTCAAAAGCTGGGACTTTTATGTCATCAACCTGGGTTCGACAAGTGGGATACTATCGGGATCTCTACTATACGAGACCTGGTGCAGAGGGGTGCAATCCTTAAATTCGAAGACTTAAGAGCGAAGTATGACATGGCCCAAGGGGAGGTATTTAGATACCTGCAAATCCGACATGCCATCACCACTGCTCTCCCGGATATGGCGGACTTGCCAGATTCGTCACCCTTGGAGGACAGACTACTAGACGGGCTATTGCTCACCAAAGCCATATCATTAACATATAAAAAGCTATGTAACAATCTACCCGATACGTTCTGTAAACTTCGGGAGAAGTGGCAGGTGGACCTCGGGCCCATTGAGGATGAAGACTGGCAGGCGGCGCTGATGTCCCCCCGGGAGGCCGCCATTACCCTTCGCTACCGGCTTATTCAGCTTAAAATCCTACACAGATCCTATATGACCGGACCAACCCTAGCGAGAATAGGCTCAAGAACGAGTCCGCTCTGTCTTAGGGGCTGCCAACAAGATGCAACCTTTTACCATACAATCTGGGAATGCCCAGGGATAAGACCACTATTGGAAGGGGCCACGGGTCATATTTGTGAAGCCCTGGGAAAGGAACTCACCCTTACGCCAAGATTGGGGCTCCTTAACATGTGGGAACAGACTGACCTCACGGAGGTAGAACAACAAATGGCGACACTGGGATACACTCTAGTTAAACGGGAGATTGCAAGGCGGTGGGGGGTGGCGGACAGACCCTCACTTAGACTATGGGTTAGAGAATATGATATTGCATGATTGCCGAAAAAGAAGTGTTTAAAGCACGAGGGTGTCCTAAGAAATGGGACAGAAAGTGGGGCAGGTGGAACGCCTACTGGGGTGACATCTGCGTTTCCACATCAGTAGAAATGGAATTGCAACGCACTGGAGAACAACACATGACTTTGCTATGATTGTACTGGATGTTTTCTCCCTGGGGTTGATAATTTGCTGTGAAAATTGCCAAACTGTTGACTGAATTGTATATGTAATTCCGATTAAAGTGAAAACCAATAAAAATATTTCCCCCCAAAAAAAAGAATATTGAGGTTAACCCCTTCGCTGCTAGGCCTTTTCCCCCCCTGTGCTAAGCCTTTTTTTGGCTATTTGGGGATGTGCGCGCTTAGGCCCCTGTAACTTTTTGACCACATAAGGTATCCACGCCAAATTTGCGTCCTTTTTTTCTAACATCATGGGGATTGTAAAGGTACCCAGGGTTTGTGGATTCCCCTGGAGGGGACCCAGAAATTAGCCAAAATACAGCAAAATTTTGGTTTTTTGGGGAAAAATGCGAAAAAAGGGCTACAGATGAAAGCGTCTTGTTTTTTCCTTGCAAATGACATCAAAAAGGGGTTGTGGTGCTGAAATCACCATCTTCCCAGCTTTCAGGGACAAGCAGACTTTTGTCAGAAAACCAACTTTTTTACACAGTTTTGGCATTTTTCTGGGACATAGCCTATTTTTGCTATTTTTTGTGCTTTCAACCTCCTTCCAGTTAATGGTAGAAATGGGTATGAAACCAATAATGGATCCTGAAAAGCCATACATTTCTGAAAAGTAGACAACATTCTGAATTCAGCAAGGGGTCATTTGTGTAGATCCTTAAAGTTTTCCTTATAGAAACTAACAGTTAAATGAAGGAAAAATTGAAAATTAGTTGAAAAAAACAGCCATTTGTGTCAACGTTTTCACCTGTAACTTCTTCTAATTATGACAGCTATTTGAAGGCAATATACCGTTATATCCGCTGGACCTTTCTGGTTGTGGGGATATATAGGACTTGTAGGTTCACCAAGAACCCGACGAACCCAGAGCCAATAACTGAGCAGCATCTTGCAATGGTTTTTTATTATGTACCGGGTATATAGCAATTATTTTGGGAAAATGTATACATGGAAAAATTGTTATGAAAGACACCTATGTATTTCTGAAATGGGAACAAAATGTAGATTTTAGAAACAGTAGATATTTGCACATTTCCGAAATTGGGAGTGCCCATACTAGCATGAGAATTATAGGTCATTTTTCAAAATGACTTATTTTTTACACATTGTCTTTCATTTGGAAGGCAGAAATGCATCGAAAGTCAATAGGTAATAACAGTTGCTCTACAATTCTGTGTTACACTAAGTCTCCCAATAAAAATGGTACCTCACTTGTGTGGGTAGCCCTTGTGCCCACAACAGGAAATGGCTCAAAATGCAACGTGGACGTACCACATTTTCACAATGAAAAATTACCCTTTTTTTGCAAAGTCCCTAGCTGTAGTTTTTGAACCCTAGCTCTGCGGGCACTTAGGGAAACCTAGCAAACCTATACATTTTTGAAAACTAGACACCCAGGGGAATTCAGGACGGGGTGACTTGACTGGCTCTCACCAGGTTCTGTTACCCAGAATCCCATGCAAACCTAAAAAATTGGTAAAAAAAACACATTTTCCTCACTTTTCTGTGGTGGAAAGTTCTGGAATCTACGCGGATCCACAAATTTCTACCCACCCCGCGTTCCCCAAGGTCTTCCGAAAACAATGGTACCTCACTTGTGTGGGTAGGCCTAGTGCCCGCGACAGGAAGCAGCGCAAAACACAACGTGGACGCACCACATTTTCACAGTGAAAAATGACCCTTTTTTTGCAAAGTGCCTAGCTGTAGTTTTTGAACCCTAGCTCTGCCGGCACCTAGGGAAACATAGCAAACCTATACATTTTTTAAAACTAGACACCCAGGGGAATCCAGGATGGGGGACTTGACTGCCTCCCACCAGGTTCTGTTACCCAGAATCCCTCGCAAACCTAAAAAATTATCAAAAAAACCACATTTTCCCCACATTTCTGTGGTGGAAAGTTCCGGAATCTGTGAGGATCCACAAATTTCTACCCACCCCGCGTTCCCCAAAGTCTTACGAGAAAAATGGTACCTCACTTGTGTGGGTCGGAAGAGTGCCTGCGACAAGAAACGGCGCAAAACGCAACATGGTCACACCTCAATTTCGCAGTGAAAAATGACCCTTTTTTGGCAAAGTGCCTAGCTGTAGTTTTTGAACCCTAGCTCTGCCGGCACCTAGGGAAACCTAGCAAACCTATACATTTTTGAAAACTAGACACCCAGGGGAATCCAGGATGGGGTGACTTGACTGCCTCCCACCAGGTTCTGTTACCCAGAATCCCTTGCAAACCTAAAACATTGTCCAAAAAAACACATTTTCCCCACATTTCTGTGGTGGAAAGTTCTGGAATATGCGTGGATCCACAAATTTCCACCCACCCCGTGTTCCCCAAAGTCTTATGAGAAAAATGGTACCTCACTTGTACGGGTCGGCCTAGTGCCTGCGACATGAAACGACGCAAAACGCAATGTGGTCACACATCAATTTCGCAGTGAAAAATTACCCTTTTTTGGCAAAGTGCCTAGGTGTAGTTTTTGAACCCTAGCTCTGCCGGCACTGAGGGAAACCTAGCAAACCTATACATATTTGAAAACTAGACACCCAGGGGAATCCAGGATGGGGTGACTTGACTGCCTCCCACCATGTTCTGTTACCCAGAATCCCTTGCAAACCTAAATAATTGTAAAAAAAAACACATTTTCCCAACATTTCTGTGGTGAAAAGTTCTGGAATCTGCGTGGATCCAAAAATTCTGCCCACCCCGCGTTCCCCAAAGTCTTACGAGAAAAATGGTACCTCACTTGTGTGGGTCGGCCTAGTGCCTGCGACAGGAAACGTCGCAAAACGCAACGTGGTCACACCTCAATTTCGCAGTGAAAAATGACCCTTTTTTGGCAAAGTGCCTAGCTGTAGGTTTTGAACCCTACCTCTGCCGGCACCTAGGGAAACCTAGCAAACCTATACATTTTTGAAAACTAGACACCCAGGGGAATCCAGGATGGGGTGACTTGACTGCCTCCCACCAGGTTCTGTTACCCAGAATCCCTTGCAAACCTAAAAAATTGTCCAAAAAAACACATTTTCCCCAACTTTCTGTGGTGAAAAGTTCTGGAATCTGCGTGGATCCACAAATTTCCGCCCACCCCGCGTTCCCCAAAGTCTTACGAGAAAAATGGTACCTCACTTGTGTGGGTCAGCCTAGTGCCTGCGACAGGAAACGGCGCAAAACGCAACGTGGTCACACCTCAATTTCGCAGTGAAAAATGACCCTTTTTTGGCAAAGTGCCTAGCTGTAGTTTTTGAACCCTAGCTCTGCCGGCACCTAGGGAAACCTAGCAAACCTATACATTTTTGAAAACTAGACACCCAGGGGAATCCAGGATGGGGTGACTTGACTGCCTCCCACCAGGTTCTGTTACCCAGAATCCCTTGCAAACCTAACAAATTGTCAAAAAAACCACATTTTCCCCACATTTCTGTGGTGGAAAGTTCTGGAATCTGCGTGGATCCACAAATTTCCACCCACCCCGCGTTCCCCAAACTCTTACGAGAAAAATGGTACCTCACTTGTGTGGGTCGGCCTAGTGCCCGCGACAGGAAACGGCGCAAAACGCAACGTGGTCACACCTCAATTTCGCAGTGAAAAATGACCCTTTTTTGGCAAAGTGCCTAGCTGTAGTTTGTGAACCCTAGCTCTGCCGGCACCTAGGGAAACTTACCAAACACACACATTTCTGAAAAGTAGACACCCGGGGGCTTCCAGTGAGGTATGGCTTGCATGGATCCCCCAACCTTTCCTTACCCAGAATCCCCTGCAAACCTCAATTTTAGCTGAAAAAATCACTTTTTTCACACATTTTTGTGTGGGAAAGTGTGGCATCACTGGCCTCACACAAATTGCCTACCACCCAGCGTTCCCCCAGGTCTCCCGATAAAAATGGTGCCTCACTTGTGTGGGAGGCCCAAGTACCCGTGACAGGCAAGGGCCCAAAACGTAGTGAGGCGACATAAAAATTGCCTATCTCAAAACCACCTGGTTTTGCAAGGGGGGTCACCTGGGTTTTTGGCCCCGAGCTCGGCGGCCATGTAGGGAAACCTACCAAACCCATACATTTCTGAAACGTAGACACCCGGGGGCTTCCAGGGAGGTATGGCTTGCATGGATCGCCCAACCTTTCCTTACCCAGAATCCCCTGCAAACCTCAATTTTAGCTGAAAAAATCACTTTTTCACACATTTTTGTGTGGGAAAGTGTGGCATCACTGGCCTCACACAAATTGCCTACCACCCAGCGTTCCCCCAGGTCTCCCGATAAAAATGGTGACTCACTTGTGTGGGAGGCCCAAGTACCCGTGACAGGCAAAGGCCCAAAACGTAGTGAGGCGACATCAAAATTGCCTATCTCAAAACCACCTGGTTTTGCAAGGGGTCACCTGGGTTTTGGCCCCGTGCTCGGCGGCCATGTAGGGAAACCTACCAAACCCATACATTTCTGAAATGTAGACACCCGGGGGCTTCCAGGGAGGTATGGCTTGCGTGGATCCCCCAACGTTCCTTACCCAGAATCCCCTGCAAACCTCAATTTTAGCTGAAAAAATCACTTTTTTCACACATTTTTGTGTGGGAAAGTGTGGCATCACTGGCCTCACACAAATTTCCTACCACCCAGCGTTCCCCCAGGTCTCCCGATAAAAATGGTGCCTCACTTGTGTGGGAGGGCCAAGTACCCGCAACAGGCAAGGGCCCAAAACGTAGTGAGGCGACATCAAAATTGCCTATCTCAAAACCACCTGGTTTTGCAAGGGGGTCACCTGGGTTTTTGGCCCGTGCTCGGCGGCCATCTAGGGAAACCTACCAAACCCACACATTTCTGAAAAGTAGATACCCGGGGATTCCAGGGAGGTATGGCTTGCGTGGATCCCCCAACGTTTCTTACCCAGAATCCCCTGCAAACCTGACATTTTGCTGAAAAAATCCCTTTTTCACACATTTTTGTGTGGTAAAGTTGTGGCATCACCTTGCTGACACAAATTTCCTACCACCCAGCGTTCCCCCAGGTCACCCGATAAAAATGGTGCCTCACTCGGGTGGGAGGCCCAAGTACCCGCGACAGGCAAGGGCCCACAACGTATTGAGGCGACCTCAAAATGGTTTATCACAAAACGACCTGGTTTTGCAAGGGGGTCCCATGACGTTTTGGCCCGGGCTCGGCGGCCACATAGGAAACCTACCAAACCCACACATTTCTGAAAAGTAGACACCCGGGGATTCCAGGGAGGTATGGCTTGCGTGGATCCCCCAACGTTTTCTTACCCAGAATCCCCTGCAAATCTGACATTTTGCAGAAAAATCCCTTTTTCACACATTTTTGTGTGGTAAAGTTGTGGCATCACCAGGCTGACACAAATTTCCTACCACCCAGCGTCCCCCCAGGTCTCCCGATAACAATGGTGCCTCACTCGGGTGGGAGGCCCAAGTACCCGCGACAGGCAAGGCCCCACAACGTATTGAGGCGACCTCAAAATGGCCTATCACAAAACGACCTGGTTTTGCAAGGTGGGTCCCATGACGTTTTGGCCCGGGGCTCGGCGGCCACCTAGGAAACCTACCAAACCCACACATTTCTGAAAAGTAGACACCCGGGAATTCCAGGGAGGTATGGCTTGTGTGGATCCCCCAACGTTTTCTTACCCAGAATCCCCTGCAAACCTGACATTTTGCTGAAAAATCCCTCTTTTCACACATTTTTGTGTGGTAAAGTTGTGGCATCACCGGGCTGACACAAATTTCCTACCACCCAGCGTTCCCCAGGTCTCCCGATAAAAATGGTGCCTCACTCGGGTGGGAGGCCCAAGTACCCGCGACAGGCAAGGGCCCACAACGTATTGAGGCGACCTCAAAATGGCCTATCACAAAACGACCTGGTTTTGCAAGGGGGTCCCATGACGTTTTGGCCCGGGACTCGGCGGCCACCTAGGAAACCTACCAAACCCACACATTTCTGAAAAGTAGACACCCGGGGATTCCAGGGAGGTATGGCTTGCGTGGATCCCCCAAAGGTTTCTTACCCAGAATCCCTTGCAAACCTGACATTTTGCTGAAAAAATCCCTTTTTTCACACATTTTTGTGTGGTAAAGTTGTGGCATCACCGGGCTGACACAAATTTCCTACCACCCAGCGTTCCCCCAGGTCTCCCAATAAAAATGGTGCCTCACTCGGGTGGGAGGCCCAAGTACCCGCCACAGGCAAGGTCCCACAACATTTTGTGATAGGCAATTTTAATGTCGCCTCAATACGTTGTGGGCCCTTGCCTGTCGCGGGTACTTGGACCTCCCACCCGAATGAGGCACCATTTTTATCGGGAGACCTGGGGGAACGCTGGGTGGTACGAAATTTGTGTCAGCAAGGTGATGCCACAACTTTACCACACAAAAATGTGTGAAAAAAGGGATTTTTTCAGCAAAATGTCAGGTTTGCAGGGGATTCTGGGTAAGAAAACGTTGGGGGATCCACTCAAGCCATACCTCCCTGGAATCCCCTGGGTGTCTACTTTTCAGAAATGTGTGGGTTTGGTAGGTTTCCCTAGGTTGCCGCCGAGCCCCGGGCCAAAACGTCATGGGACCCCCCTTGCAAAACCAGGTCGTTTTGTGATAGGCCATTTTGAGGTCGCCTCAATACGTTGTGGGCCCTTGCCTGTCGCGGGTACTTGAGCCTCCCACCCGAGTGAGGCACCATTTTTATCGGGAGACCTGGGGGGACGCTGGGTGGTAGGAAATTTGTGTCAGCCCGGTGATGCCACAACTTTACCACACAAAAATGTGTGAATAAAGGGATTTTTTCAGCAAAATGTCAGGTTTGCAGGGGATTCTGGGTAAGAATACGTTGGGGGATCCACTCAAGCCATACCTCCCTGGAATCCCCCGGGTGTCTACTTTTCAGAAATGTGTGGGTTTGGTAGGTTTCCCTAGGTGGTCGCCGAGCCCCGGGCCAAAACGTCATGGGACCCCCTTGCAAAACCAGGTCGTTTTGTGATAGGCCATTTTGAGGTCACCTCAATACGTTGTGGGCCCTTGCCTGTCGCGGGTACTTGGGCCTCCCACCCGAGTGAGGCACCATTTTTATCGGGAGACCTGGGGGACGCTGGGTGGTAGGAAATTTGTGTCAGCCCAGTGATGCCACAACTTTACCACACAAAAAGTGTGAAAAAGGGATTTTTCAGCAAAATGTCAGGTTTGCAGGGATTCTGGGTAAGAAAACGTTGGGGTATCCACGCAAGCCATACCTCTCTGGAATCCCCGGGTGTATACTTTTCAGAAATGTGTGGGTTTGGTAGGTTTCCTAGGTGGCCGCCGAGCCCCGGGCCAAACGTCATGGGACCCCTTGCAAAACCAGGTCGTTTTGTGATAGGCCATTTTGAGGTCGCCTCAATACGTTGTGGACCCTTGCCTGTCGCGGGTACTTGGGCCTCTCACCCGAGTGAGGCACCATTTTATCGGGAGACCTGGGGGAACGCTGGGTGGTAGGAAATTTGTGTCAGCAAGGTGATGCCACAACTTTACCACACAAAAATGTGTGACAAAAGGGATTTTTTCAGCAAAATGTCAGGTTTGCAGGGATTCTGGGTAAGAAACGTTGGGGGATCCATGCAAGCCATACTTCCCTGGAATCCCCGGGTGTCTACTTTTCAGAAATGTGTGGGTTTGGTAGGTTTCCTAGGTGGCCTCCGAGCCCCGGGCCAAAACGTCATGGGACCCCCCTTGCAAAACCAGGTCGTTTTGTGGTAAGCCATTTTGAGGTTGCCTCAATACGTTGTGGGCCCTTGCCTGTCGCGGGTACTTGGGCCTCCCACCCAAGTGAGGCACCATTTTTATCGGGAGACCTGGGGGAACACTGGGTGGTAGGAAATTTGTGTCAGCAAGGTGATGCCACAACTTTACCACACAAAAATGTGTAAAAAAAGGGATTTTTTCAGCAAAATGTCAGGTTTGCAGGGGATTCTGGGTAAGAAAACGTTGGGGGATCCACGCAAGCCATACCTCCCTGGAATCCCCGGGTGTCTACTTTTCAGAAATGTGTGGGTTTGGTAGGTTTCCTAGGTGGCCGCCGAGCCCCGGGCCAAAACGTCATGGGACCCCCTTGCAAAACCAGGTCGTTTTGTGATAGGCCATTTTGAGGTCGCCTCAATACGTTGTGGGCTCTTGCCTGTCGCGGGTACTTGGGCCTCCCACCCGAGTGAGGCACCATTTTTATCGGGTGACCTGGGGAACGCTGGGTGGTAGGAAATTTGTGTCAGCCCGGTGATGCCACAACTTTACCACACAAAATGTGTGAAAAAGGGATTTTTTCAGCAAAATGTCAGGTTTGCAGGGGATTCTGGGTAAGAAAATGTTGGGGGATCCACGCAAGCCATATCTCCCTGGAATCCCCGGGTGTCTACTTTTCAGAAATGTGTGGGTTTGGTAGGTTTCCCTAGGTGGCCGCCGAGCCCCGGGCCAAAACCCAGGTGACCCCCTTGCAAAACCAGGTCATTTTGAGATAATGTGTTGTTTATTTCTGCAGCGTGAAAATTTTGGCACAATATTGCAAGGAAAATGTGACAGACATTTTGAGGTTTGCAGGACATTGTGGGTACCATAACTTGTTGGGATCCACAAGAGAGATATCACCATGTACTCCCATGGGTGTTTCGTTTACGACAATATCTACAGTTGGTAGGTTATTCTTAGACGGAATGTACACCTTGGCAGACAGACTAAAAAGACAAAGATTACTGCACAGCCATCTATTCCTCAAGCACACACACATACTGGTTGGATTTGGCACGAGGGCAAGTGATGGTTCAGTATATACAATTTTATTAACAAGAGATTTCACAAAAATGAAATGCACTGTCAATAATTGAAAGGACAAAAAACTGAACCAGTGACTCGCAGCTCGTGAGCTGTAAAGCCACGTCAAGGCCCCAACCGCTTTACAGGCCATTCACACACCTTTCATACGTGATACACACAAGACCATTCACACCACCAGGCACGAAACAAACACATTACAACATTCACAAAAAGGGACAAGGTACACCCTGCTTGAGAAAGACAAAAAAAAAATATTACTGCACAGCCATCTAATCCTCCACACACATACTGGTTGGATTTGGCATGAGGGTGAGTGATGGTTCAGTATATACAATTGTATTAACAAGTGATTTCACAAAAATGAAATGCACTGTTAATAATTGAAAGGACGAGAAACTGAACCATTGACTCACAGCTCGTGAGCTGTAAAGCCACGACAAGGCACCAACCTCTTTACAGGCCATTCATACACCTTTCATACGTGTGACAAATACAAAACCATTCACACCACCAGCCGCGGGCCCATCACATTACAACACTCACACCAGCAGACAGCGCCATTCAAGGGCCCATCACTTTCACACGCCCACATTCCTAACACAGCAACCACACAAGATGATGGATTGCGTGGTGTGTCGCTTGGCTAGCAGTGTGTGTAGTGACCAGCAGCAAGTCACTACTCACACACTGCCAGCCGAGCGCCACTCCACGCACACCACCAGCCAAGTGCCACTCCACGCACACCGCCAGCCAAGCGCCACTCCACGCACACCGCCAGCCAAGCGCCACTCCACGCACACCGCCAGCCAAGTGCCACTCCACGCTCACCGCCAGCCAAGCGCCACTCCACGCACACCGCCAGCCTAGTGCCACTCCACGCACACCGCCAGCCAAGCGCCACTCCACGCACACCGCCAGCCAAGAGCCACTCCACGCACACCGCCAGCCAAGCGCCACTCCACGCACACCGCCAGCCAAGCACCACCCACGCACACCGCCAGCCAAGCGCCACTCCACGCACACCGCCAGCCAAGAGCCACTCCACGCACACCGCCAGCCAAGCGCCACTCCACGCACACCGCCAGCCAAGCACCAGCCTACACACACCACCATCACATTTAGGATTTTTTTATACAAAAAAGAAAACACAAACAAATTGCAAATAGATACAAATCTACTAACACAAAATCAGAAACTAAATACATTGCACTAATGCCAACCTTGAAACAGAACAACAATTCTTAAACATTACAGACCAGGCAGTTCACTTTACCACTCATGGTTGCTCCCAATAATTCTTTTGCTTGTGGTACGCTCTATAACAAGCAGGCACACACAGCCCAGGGTTAGAAGGACACTCAGGGCAGTACATACGAGTCTCCTTCCGCGTACCTCTTCGCCAACAGACTCTACATCTCCTAGTGGGAAAGTCTTTTGAGGGTGTAGGAGGAATGTGATCAGGAAAGTGGCGATCTTTCAATCGAGCCACATCCTCCACCACTCCAACTCTAGGAACACTTGCCTGTTCCACAACAACAAGGCTGCCTATGACAGACTGCTGAAACTGAACAAAAGTCAACTTTGACGCAGGAGAACACTCCTTGAACACAACAAAAGCATTGAAAGTTGCTAAATTGAAGAGATGGATGGCCAACTTCTTATACCAAATGTAAGCCTTACGAATAGCAGTGTAAGGTTCCAACCTCTGATCTACTCTATCAACACCACCCATGTGCTTATTGTAGTCTAAAATGCACACAGGTTTGCGCACTTCAGCAATCTGACCCCAAACAGCCACAGGTGAAGTACTCTCATCATGGATGGTAGTCAGCATGTACACATCCCTCCTGTCCACAAATTTCACAGCTAGCAGTTCCTCACTACGCAAGGCACTGCACTGTCCCCTCTGAAGTTTTTTGCAAACAAGCTCTTTTGGATAACCTTTACGGTTAGAGCGGATTGTGCCACAAGCAAAAGTGTCCACTTTGAACAATTCCTTAAACAATTGCACAGCAGTGTAGAAGTTATCAAGGTACAAATGGTGGCCTCTGTTAAACAGTCCTCTAGCAAGATCCCACACAATTTTCTCTGAAACTCCAAAAGTGGACGGACAACCAGGGGGTCAATAGTGGAATCCCTACCAGTGTACACACGCAAATTAAAAACATATCCTGTCCTACTCTCAGACAACATGTACAGCTTAATTCCATAGCGTGCCCTCTTGCTAGGAATGTACTGCCTAAAACCAAACGGCCCTTGAACAGGACCAAAGACTCATCAATAGATATTTCTTTCCCTGGAGTATAGATCTCTGAAAATCGATCTACAAAGTGATCAAGAACAGGCCGAATCTTAAAAAGACGATCACATTCAGGGTGATCTCGTGGCAACGCCAAACCATTATCAACAAAATGCAGCATCCGAAGCAAAAGTAAATACCGATTACGAGTCATAACTGCAGGAAATATGGCCGTTGCCATCAAGGGACTGGTAGACCAATATGAACCCATGGACGGCTTCCTTATCAAACCCATCAAAAAGTCAAACCCAAAAACTTCTTCATCTCTTCCAGATTTGTGGGACTCCACCGGGTAGCTCTAGAATGGGGCCTAAGTCTGGCACTGTTGTCCCTCAAAAACTGTTCAGCATACAAATTAGTCTGCTCAACAATCTCACCCAAAAATACATCATCCATAAACAACTGAAAATACTGTATAGGCAAATAATGTTCACAATCCACTCTACACCCTGCATAACCACTAAAGGCAGGCAACACCGGCTGCACCATGTTTGGATCAACCCAGAGTCTAGCACTTCCAGTAGGAAGCCTAGCAGCCCCAGGCTGCAATCCAGATGCCTCTTGCACCATCGGCACAGTAGTATCCTCCTCTAAAACAGGCACTTCATCTGCACTGAGAGTACCTTCATCATCCGATGATTCCATGTGGAGAGAAAACTCACTGCCAGAATCTTCCCCTCCCTCCTCTCCCTCAGATGCACTGTCAGTCTCATAATCCTGCTCAGAGGAAGATTCAAGAAGCAAACCAACCACCTGCTGAGCAGTCATTCTACTGCTAGCCGTAATGCTTACTAATAAAGGTTACGTGTCAAACAAGTCAACAACAACAAACCCTTTGTAAAAAAAAGAAATAAACAAAATGTAGCTTTATCACAAAGACCTATATACTCCAACACTATACCACTCACGTGACAGAAGCAGCTAGACTCACCACCACCTACTCTGCACAGACACAGTAAGGATCAACATTATCGCACTAAAAAAGAAGAAAAAAAAAATTACACATAAGACAATGCAAAACATCGCAAAGAATTTCATGCTCTGAACACTAACAAATATGCTGCCATTATGACACCACTTACAAAAAAATTCATTCATGCATGACAATAATACTCATTTGGAGTACACACAACAAAAATATTTTTCTTACCAAATAAATGCAATTACGCAAAACTGCAGAACAACCACTGCCGAAACCGCAAACAGGAATCAAAAGCTTTACACTAGAATAAAAAGGAGAAAAAAACATTACAATCACATATGCAAATAATGCACCAGTCCACACACAATCCACCAGCCAAGCTAAGGGGTAGGTGGGCCAAAGAGTATAAATAAAATATTCACCCCCATAAAAGGGGAGCAACCCTTGCCCTTTTGGCCACTCCCCAACACAAAAATAAAAAAAAACCCTGGTGTCTAGTGGCTTCTGCCCTTCTTGGGGGCAGATGGGCCTAAAAACATACTGCTATTCTGCCACCCAAGGGGTCACTCTCCACAAATAAATGCCTGGTGGACTAGTGGGAAGATACCTTTATCTTCCGCACACGATCTCTCACTACTCAACTCTACTCTCAACTCTATTCACAACTGGATGTTAGCTCACCAACTCATTCTGAATCCCGCCAAAACTGAATTCCTCCTCCTCTCTACCTCTCTCTCACCTCCTCCTGTTCAATCTTGGATGGATCAGCTGAACCTACTCAACAACAAACCCATCATTGTCGACAGCGCTAAATCCCTAGGTGTCATTCTTGACAAAAGACTCAACCTAATCTCCCACATCAACTCTATTGCTAAGAACGCACGTTACCAGTTGCGCCTTCTATGGGGGATCCGTTGGTTCTTCCCGGAGAAAGACTTAAAAACCTTGGTACAATCTCTGGTTCTTTCAAGACTGGATTATTGCAATTCTCTTCTGACGGGCCTACCCAAATCCCACCTCTCCCCTCTCAAATCCATCCTCCATTCAGCAGCTCGCTTCATTTCAGGGTCTAAACGAAGCGACCACGTCACTCCTATCCTGTCCTCTCTTCGATGGCTTCCGATCGAGGCAAGATCTATTTACAAAACTGCCTGCATCACACACAAAGCCTAACACACGTCCTCCCCTCGTTACCTGGCAAATAAATTGAAATTGTCCGGTGGCTCTCGCCCTTCTCGCAATGCGAAAAAGCTTCTGCTTGAGCCCCCCCCCGTCTTCAAAAGGGAAAGATCGATGGCGCAATCCTTCTCAGGCAATGCGGTGAGAATCTGGAACTCGCTTCCCCCATTGCTCCGTGCCACCTCCTCTACCCGGATCTTCAAAGCTGACCTCAAATCTCTTCTCTTCCAAAGACACTTTCAGAACTAATACTTTCACTCTCAGCCCCCTCTAGGAAGTTCGCTCTTCATTGTAAATTTGTACTTTTTCCTGTACATTCCTCACCCTTGCGTGCTGTGCTGGATTTGTGTACCCTTCATTTAATTCACGCCCTCTCTACTCCCTCAAGGAAGTTCTTCCACAATAGGAAATTCTGTACTCCATGCCTATAGAAGTGCCTTTCCAGTGTGTTCTGAGTGACTGCCACTTATTGCAGTATTATACCTCTATTTGTATTTTGTATCTCATGTATCATGCACAATTGTCACTTTTTCCTCATGTAATGTAACGCTTGCTTTTGTATTATGCTCACTTGTAACCTTCTCATCATGTAATGTTACTGTTCCTATTGTGAAGCGCTCTGACACCTTCGGGTAAAGCCCGGCGCTATATAAAAAAAACTGCCCCCCCCCAGGGGGGCAGAGCACCAAAAACATAAGGCCCCCAAAAGGGGAGCGACCCTTGCCCAAGGGGCCGCTCCCCAAAACAGTATTTTCAGGTTTTTTTTTTTAATTCCCTGGCGTCTAGTGGGCATTTCTGCTGCACGATCGCATGATCGTGCAGCAGGAATGCACAAAAGAGGCATCGAGGGAAAGGGAAGGGTTTTCCTTTCCCTCGATGCCTCTTCTGTTTCAAATCCCCCTCCCCGGAGCCAAAACTAACCTTATTCCCCGACGCGCTGGAAGCAAATGGCTTCCAGCGTGTCGGGGAACAAAGGAAACCCCCAATGACGCCAGCGCGCCTGCGCGCTGACGTCATTGAGGGGGGGCGGGGGAGGCAGGGGAAGCCCTTCCCCTGCCTTCCCCCAAAAACCGATGATCGGATTCCCACGGGGGAGCACCAGCGCTTCCCCGTGGGTGGTCTTATGACGAGCTGGACTCGTCATGAGCACACGACCACTGTGTGCCATGACGAGTCCAGCTCGTCATGAGCATCGAAGGGGTTAAGGTAAGAAATATCGGGGCATATTCTCAAGGACTTATCGCCGAGTTAGCGGCACCTTATCGCAGCCAAAGTGGCGATAGATTTATCGCCCCATTCACAAGCTGGTGCTAACAGCCGATATCGCCAGTTATCCTGCGATAGCAGCCGCAAAAAACATCGCCACGGATGACACCGGCAGCTAACGCTAATGAGATGCAGAGTAGGCGTTCCTGTGCAAAAAGCCGCGAAAACACCACTTCGCAATATTCTCAACGACCAGCCAGATCGGCGATAAGATCCCAAAACAGGTGATAAGGCGCGTTAGCAGCAGGGATTTAACACCTGCTCTTACCTGGTGTTAAGTCAGACGACAACCTGCACCACAAAAGGGAGTCCAGACCAGAGCCACACCTGAAGAACAACAGATGCCATGGAGCTACTGATCATGCAGCTCGGAGCACCAAGAGGGCCACAACACCCACCGCCACCACACCCAGGCCCGCCCCCCTCCCCCGGATCCCCCCCGCCCCCTCCCCCGGACTACCACAGAGACAGCGCAGACAAAGACAGCGGACCTTCAGAAAACGCACCAGCCTCACAGACTTAACACCAGAGGATGTCATTGCCCACTACAGGCTCAAAAGGACAACCATCCTCCGCATCCTGACCATCATTGAAACAGGCTGACGGTACCAACACAGCGGACAACCAACATCCCTCCGCAGACAAAGCTGCTGGCTGTGCTGCACCTGTTGGCCTCCGGTACCTTCCAACCAACAACTGCCAGAGTCGGAGGAGTCTCACAGCCAGCCCTATCTAAGAGGGTCATTACGATGGTGGACGGAAAAATAACCGACTGCCATGGTAGCGGAAAATTACTGTCCGCAGGTACCGCGGAAACCCCACCAACCCTATTAGGATCAACCGCCAAAATATTCTGTCCGTGGTGGTAGGAGGCATCTAAAAACCGCCCGAAGAGGGCAGAGAAAGTGAAAATGCAACCGCGACGGGCGGTAACATAGCGGAAACACATCAACCCGCCGCCAGACACGCGGAGTGACCGCCAATGATATTATGATATCCCCGATGTCACAGCGGTACGTTCCGCTATCTCCGTCCGCCGCGGTCGCCAACAGTAATGAATGTGAGATACGGCGGAAGCCCTGCCGCACAGCCATTGCTGCGGATGCTCCGCAAAAAAAATGGCGGCCAAGTAAAAAAAACAACAATAAGGCCAGCATATGCACACAAGCAACTAGCCCTGCCCCCCCAATAACCTGAAACATCCCAATGACACACCCCCATGGCAATTTTAAATATACAAATCACAGGACAACCCACACAGCACACCTGACTGCATTACACCATCTTGACACACCCACATAGCTGAGCATAAAACCAGCCCCTTCCCTGACCACAATCCTTTGCACTACTCCAACCCTGAAGGAACACAACCCTGCAGCACATTGGATAGGCAAAACACCACACATCTCACCAGCACAACAACACACACACACACCACCTACACCACCCTCACAACTGCACCCCAAAACATCAGCACAGCACACACCATGGCACATAACAAAATGCCAAAATTCACTGATACTGAGTTGACAGTAATGGTAGATGAGATAATCAGAGTAGAACCACAACTCTTTGGCAACATGGTCCAACAGACACCATTAGCCACAAGGACAACAATGTGGGCAAGGATAGTGGGCAAGGTCAATGCAGTAGGGAATGTGCCCCGCAACAAGAATGAAATCATGAGGCGGTGGCATGACCTGAAGAGTGTTGTCAAGAAGAGGAGGGCCAAGAACCGTGAGCTGGCTGATGCGACTGGTGGAGGCCCTCCCATCCCACCAAAACCTTTCACTGCGTGGGAGGAGAAGGTGCTTGCCATACTGCATCCAGAAAGTCTTGAAGGAATACCCAGGGGAGTGGAGGCTGGTAAGTACCAACTAATGTATACCATGAAACTGCCATGTACTGTCTTGCACAACTACAAAGATACATCCCTGAGGCACAAGTACACACATCTGCACCCCAAAAACACACACAGGTCACACTGATTTTACATCCACACCACCTCAAACATCACAAAGGTAGACCACATCTACTGTGTTGTATGTGTCCAGGCAAACAGCACTACAACTCCCACCAGGCCCCCTTCGCCCACTGCTGAGCAGGATGGACTACTCCCCCCACCCACAACCATGTGGCAGTCATTGTGTGCCTCACCCTCACCTAACAGGTAGGTAGCCATCTTCACAGGGAGGTGTCTTTGGAATAGGGAGGCCAGCACTACAACTCCCACCAGGCCCCCTTGGCCCACAGCTGAGCAGGATGGACTACTCCCCCACCCACAACCATGTGGCAGTCATTGTGTGCCTCACCCTCACCTAACAGGTATGTAGCCATCTCTACAGGGAGGTGTCTTTGGAATAGGGAGGCCAGCACTACAACTCCCACCAGGCACACCATGCCCCATCTCTCAGCATGAAGGAGCACTCCCTCCCACCCAGAAGCATGCCTCAGCCATTGTGTGCTTCACCCTCACCTAACAGGTAGGTAGCCATCTTCACAGGGAGGTGTCTTTAGAATAGGGAGGCCAGCACTACAACTCCCACCAGGCCCCCTTGGCCCACAGCTGAGTAGGATGGACTACTCCCCCACCCACAACCATGTGGCAGTCATTGTGTGCCTCACCCTCACCTAACAGGTAGGTAGCCATCTTTACAGGGAGGTGTCTTTGGAATAGGGAGGCCAGCACTACAACTCCCACCAGGCCCACTTGGCCCACAGCTGAGCAGGATGGACTACTCCCCCCACCCACAACCATGTGGCAGTCATAGTGTGCCTCACCCCCACCTAACAGGTAGGTAGCCATCTTCACAGGGAGGTGTCTTTAGAATAGGGAGGCCAGCACTACAACTCCCACCAGGCACACCCTGCCCCATCCCTCAGCATGAAGGACCACTCCCTCCCACCCAGAAGCATGCCTCAGCCATTGTGTGCTTCACCCTCACCTAACAGGTAGGTAGCCATCTTCACAGGGAGGTGTCTTTGGAATAGGGACGCCAGCACTACAACTCCCACCAGGCCCCCTTGGCCCACAGCTGAGCAGGATGGACTACTCCCCCCACCCACAACCATGTGGCAGTCATTGTGTGCCTCACCCTCACCTAACAGGCAGGTAGCCATCTTCACAGGCAGGTGTCTTTGGAATAGGGAGGCCAGCACTACAACTCCCACCAGGCACACCCTGCCCCATCCCTCAGCTTGAAGGAGCACTCCCTCCCACCCAGAAGCATGCCTCAGCCATTGTGTGCTTCACCCTCACCTAACAGGTAGGTAGCCATCTTCACAGGGAGGTGTCTTTGGAATAGGGAGGCCAGCACTACAACTCCCACCAGGCACACCCTGCCCCATTCCTCAGCATGAAGGAGCACTCCCTCCCACCCAGAAGCATGCCTCAGCCATTGTGTGCTTCACCCTCGCCTAACAGGTAGGTAGCCATCTTCACAGGGAGGTGTCTTTGGAATAGGGAGGCCAGCACTACAACTCCCACCAGGCCCCCTTGGCCCACAGCTGAGCAGGATGGACTACTCACCCCACCCACAACCATGTGGCAGTCATTGTGTGCCTCACCCTCACCTAACAGGTAGGTAGCCATCTTCACAGGGAGGTGTCTTTGGAATAGGGAGGCCAGCACTACAACTCCCACCAGGCACACCCTGCCCCATCCCTCAGCATGAAGGAGCACTCCCTCCCACCCAGAAGAATGCCTCAGCCATTGTGTGCTTCACCCTCACCTAACAGGTACGTAACCATCTTCACAGGGAGGTGTCTTTGGAATAGGGAGGCCAGCACTACAACTCCCACCAGGCCCCCTTGGCACACAGCTGAGCAGGATGGACTACTCCCCCCACCCACAACCATGTGGCAGTCATTGTGTGCCTCACCCTCACCTAACAGGTAGGTAGCCATCTTTACAGGGAGGTGTCTTTGGAATAGGGAGGCTAGCACTACAACTCCCACCAGGCCCCCTTGGCCCACAGCTGAGCAGGATGGACTACTCCCCCCACCCACAACCATGTGGCAGTCATTGTGTGCCTCACCCTCACCTAACAGGTGGGTAGCCATCTTTACAGGGAGGTGTCTTTGGAATAGGGAGGCCAGCACTACAACTCCCAGCAGGCCCCCTTGGCCCACAGCTGGGCAGGATGGACTACTCCCCCCACCCACAACCATGTGGCAGTCACTGTGTGCTATACCCTCACGTAACCAGTAGGTAGCCATCTTTCCAGGGAAGTGTCCTTGGAATAGGGAGGCCTGCACCACAACTCCCACCAGGCACCCCCTGCCCCATCCCTCAGCATGAAGGAGCACTCCCTCCCACCCAGAAGCATGTGGTAGAAAGTCCACTCAAAAGATGCCAACTGTACAGGTAATCAGCCAGTGCATGCACCCCACCATTCTTCAACAAAAGCATTGAGCTAATGCAAACACAATGCCACACCTCACAACAAAATACACCCCAATTACATACCATTCGATAGAATGCAGACAGCGATGCGTATGTAACTGTGACAGAAACAGAACTGTGACTCAACTAAACCGATGTGTAAGCAAATCAGGGACCAAATATGCTCTGCACAGAATGACATGTGCAAATTCCATGGCTGCTGAGCTTGAAGGACCCTAGTAACAATAAAAAGGCATGGTCTGTCGAGCTAATAAATACAAGCACAGAACATTACAAAGGTATGCATGAGATAACAATGTGACAATGTCTAGTACATGTGTATATGTAACATCTGTCGGGAAGAGTAATCATCCTCGATGCATCACATCAAGTTGCATGGCAGCCAGTTGTCAGATGACAACTAGTAGTGTAGCTCCTATTTCCCTTATAGGCTCTGCGCATTGGAATAATATATCCTATAGGTTTGACATAGGACTAAGGTCGGTATGTCCCTATCGAGTATATTAAACTTAATTACTTGTGCCAGCTAGCTCAGAGGCCACTAGAAACTTCTTGACGACAAGAAGGGATTAGTTTCTGGCAGCCGCAAAACATGACCACTGTGTTTCCCTTACAGAATCAGGATGTGTCCCAGAGTCGTAGAAACAATAGATAACTATTTCACTCAGCTCAGTTGTGCATGTTTCGGTTACTCCTCAAAGTTACACAGAAATTACAGAAGGGCGTTTCAATAAAAAGGTTTATTGAACAGTCTTGTTTCTGTTGTAAGTTAGATGTGCTGTTACGATCACAAGACAGTATGCAAGATAAATAATGTACAGAGTGAGCAGTAAAAATAAATAATACTGCGTTAGCATTATCTTTTCAGCATATATGCATTTACATAAAATGACACAGCCTAAAAATGCGAGTACTCATACGATGCGTTTCTATCCTAGTTCTACCCAGTGTGCCTAACCTGTCCTAGGTGTAGGAAGAAGTAGAAGTAGGTGCTGTATTCCTGACTAGAGTATACTAAGAGTAAGTTACGCCTAGAGTCTAGTATGCCAAGAGTCCCTCTAGGTTCTAGTCTGCTCCATACCTGAAGAATGAGAGAGGTAGGAATCTCTTTTCCAAACTCGAACTCCAACACCCCGCAAGGGAAGTTAGATCACTGGAAGCTGGACTCTCTGCGTGCAGGAACGACAGCGTCTTCTCAGTGCGTCCGGCCGGGAATCGGGCTCCTCTGAAGTCGAGGTCTCCTCTGATTTACAGGGGTTTGGGAAGGTATATTTATACCTGAAAATGTTAGCATTGACATGAGTTGGGTAGCGAAAGACGTCATGAATGAATCCCTTAAGGAATAGAGGTTCATGCATAATGTATGAGTCCTTGAAGAAATCAATAGTCCTGGGCAAGGGAAACTCCCGCAGCCTGAGGGTCTGTTTTTTCATGGACTCGTTGACACGCTAGGGTGGACGGATGTCGGAATCCATGCCTGTATTTGGTATGCATGGCTTATGCCTAAATAAGGTCTGGGATTATATGCCTATATAAGGGCAGGTTTGATTGTGCCTATATATGGTCATGATTCTAGAAAGCCCGTTTATGGACACCCTATGAAGTATACAACACCCACTCCTCTTTTGTGTATACAACAATACTAAAATGCTAAACATTTAAAATGCTAAACATTAAAATGGAGTACCGCATATTAAAACATATCCTAAAAAGCTGTAAAAGATACATTAAAATGCAAAAGGTTGCTGTACATCACAAAGCAGTGCTTTTCATTTCCTGCATAAAGTGTGAAATAAATGCAATTTGGAACGTAATATAAAAGCAATAATATATATGACGAAAATGATCGATAAGTTTGTTACAAAATCAAAATCATTTCCTATCACGAAATTTAAATGAATAGTTTTAGACACACAAGATGACTAAATGTCCTTGGAAGTACTGCCAAGTCTGTATTATAAGGCCAGTTCTACTTTAAGCAGATTGGAGTGCCATTTTCGTTCAAAAAATTGGACAAAAGTTCAGATTTGGTAAAAGTTCCAAGGTCTTTGAAAAATGAAGGCCAAATTGTTGCTGTTATACTGGAACAGAGTATGCCGAAGCAGAGTCAGTTCACGGGTCTGGTGTAAACATGAGATCATTTACCTCAATAGACAAAACATCATCCACTGTCGCTGGTGTAAGTTGGAACACCTCGTGTAAAAGATTGACCGCACAAAGATGGGAAACATCGCTCTCAGCAATGTTCGCGTTCGTCGTTACCTGTGTGCCTGGAGTTGTTTCTCGTACCTCAGCAGCAGCAGGAGGCGACTGTGAGATCTCAATGAATGCTGACATCAGGATTGGAAGCCTCTGGGGACAACACAAAGCATGGGCCGTTATCGGGTCCAGCAAAGCATCGACATCCTTAGGCGCAGCTGATGGATATGTTAGACAGGCGTCCAACACGCATTCTTCACCGCATAGCAGGCATCGTAGAACAGGTAAGATGCAATCTTGCCAGATTGGTCGGAATGACAGGAACCACGTGGTATTAAGGTCCCGTAGACGAGTCATGCCCAATAGCTGTACTATTTGCTCACGGCACTTTCTTTCAAGGAGAGCTTTCTCCATTTCGCTCGGAGTGATTTCGGCGAAGAGGCTGGCCATAGCGCAATAGCAGGCAGATGAATAAAATTCCAGCAACAAGTGCGAGAATTAATGGTATGCCACCAAACAGCGAATGTGCAAAGTTCGGAATGATTCCAAGTATTGCCTGGAACGGTGCTAAGAGACCGGTGCAAATGTTCTTAAATACATGTAAAACTCCCGTTGTATCTGACATGTTAAAGATACGTCCTATCATTTCTACGAAATGTATAGGGCAGTTTGTACGTATTAAAGTCTGTATCTCAGCCGAAGTCCTTGCGACTTGCAGATCATAGGTTTCTTTGGCCGAGGTCAAAGGCACTGTTTGTTGCAAAAGCATGGCTTTCATTCTGCTTAAAGTATCAAATCTTATAAAAGAGACGTTAAGTGAAGGCCACAAAGGCGACTCCCTGACTGTGTCTATTGGGGGAAAACAATACTTGCATACAGCAAGTGACCCTGGAGTTGACCGCTACTAGATGTGGGATGCCTGGCAACATTCCACAGCAGCTCTGATCATTCAACATGAGGTAACTCTCATTCGAAAGTTGTCCAAACGTTGGATTAATCACAGCAGCTGGAGAACCGTGCTGATGGCAAGACAGGTTTGCCACAAAACCATTACAAGCTCCATGCAAAATAATGTCCTGACATATGAGTGAACCGGTCAGTGCATGTTTACAGTTAGTACCGCTAAGAAACACTTCACGATCCCCACTCCAACATCTATGTGTATACGGTAAATCCCAAAATATCTTAATGTATTCCTTACCCAACCTTTCATATTTGCCTGCTTGCATCTGTCTGAGGCAATACTGAAACTGAAAAGTTGTCACAGGCAACGTTATTTTGCCATGAATAACCCATACTGTAGCAGGTTTTTCTGCCACTGTAAATGGTAATTTCTCAATTTTTTCAATGCTCAGCACTGTATACCTCGCTCCTCTTTGTGCCAATTCGATCTGTTTATCAGTTAGATTGTATTCTGCAAACAGAGACGACGTGTTGATGAAACGCCAAGGCACATAGCCCGCTCGCAATGATTGCAGAGTCCATGTCAATAACACTATAGAACGTAATTGCGATTGACCTTGTTGTAACATAGCCAAATCTTGTTCTAGAATGTCGATAGCAGAGGATACAATGCCATCCAATGAATAAATTCTGGAGGACAAAGTTGTTAACCCATTGTCGACTACAGAGAGTGTTTTCTCTAAATTAATACGATCAAGTTCACGTATTCGTTCTGCAGCCTCTATCTGTGACACTTTCCATGCTTCGTTATAAGCAGCATAGATGCCGGCATATATGAAACGTTTTTGACGCGGTTTTCTTGGTCCAAGCAAGAATTCCCTAAGATCTGCGTCATGTGCAAGTAAGGTTAAGTGTTACTTCACATCCTGTAGTGTAGATTTATGCAGCCAGTCGAGGCATAATTTACCTACACTGTATGTTGTAACTACCCCCGGATGTTGTCTTTGGACATATCTTGGGTCTGGCCTATGAATAGTTAAGCCCTGAGTTTTGTTCAAGAACCTTTCCTGACAGTTGTTTGTGTCTGTGGGCCAGATCAACCATTTTTTCCAATTAGGATGAGTTCTGTTGAGTTGTAGTATATTGTCAACTGTCACCACTGCCTCTGTATTATCATCACTGGCAGGTGTTGGCACAGAAGGTGTTTTCATCTCTTTGATCTTGGCTAATCCAAGACAAGATGTTTGTTGGACGGTGTCATTCAAAAACAGTATTCGTTCAGGGATGATACAGGCTCTAAATAAAGCTTCTATACCCTGTACTTGCCAATCTTTACTACCCCAGACAGTTTTTGTCTCTATTGTGTCTTTCCATAAGTCGAAACCCTGTGTAGACAGTTGGGCAATAAATGCTTCAGAGTAAATCTGTTTCGTATTTGTTAACATAATTTTCAGTCCTGTTTTGTTTACACTTCTGTAGTAAAATGTATCTGGGTCAGATGTATTATAACCTGAAAAATATGGAAATTTACTAGCAAAAGTTTTCGAACTACCTTGTGGTGGTATAGGACAATGTTCCCATTGATTAAACATAAACACATTTCTTGGATATGCAGTTCTGTGCAAATAATGATGACCATAGTGGTTATAACAATACAATTCTTCGTAATCAGATGAACCCTCTAAAAATTCATTTTTAGAAAATGCAGCAGATTTTTCTAGATCAAACATTATATCTTGAACAGTCTCTAAGTCCCAATCATCTGAATAGGTACTGGACGTAATCAAATCACTTAGTGAAATTTTAAATAAATGTGGAATGTTCAATTGTTCACTTGGACCGAAGATTTCATAATCTGTTTTGTCCCACACTATACCATCCTGTATAGGAACAGCTGTGATGTTCACTGATGACAAGTCTCTTGCTTCACGATGGGAAGATTTATGTGGTTTCAAAAGTACATTCACGTCTTTTCCTTCACTGTTCACATGGATGTATTTTCCACTTATAAGCATGCTTACTGTTGTTACCAAAGCTAGCCAGAGCAGGAAAACAAACAGTCCAGATGTAATCCAGAGTTCAATCCATGGAGAAACCAGATAAGTCTTTTTCAAAAAGTGAATAAAGTCTTGTACTTGCTGCTTGAGTTTTGATGATGCTGGCATCGTTTCAGGTTCGCTTGGATCCTCTGAAAACGTATCAAAGTCAATGAAATAGCCAGAAGCAGTTCTGTCAATTGTTGGAATTGCATCAGGATTCGTTGAAATCACAGGAACCAGTTCTTCACGAGTCACGTTGGTGTAGACAGGTGTATTTGGACGAACTGTTATTTGGTTTTCAAGAGGGATGAGTTCCATAGCCTGGTTGCTTAGTCCTTCATTTGTTACAGCTGAATTCTTGATCGTGATCAGTCTTTCAGTCTGAACCTCTTGAAGAGTAGCGAGAGGAGTGCGTCTGCTACTAGGTCGGAGTCCACGAGGCCTACTACTTAGTATTGGCCACATACTGTGGTTTGATCAAGTCGATTGACACAAATCTTTTCTCCTTTCTTCCAGCAAGGGGCGGCAGGAGTACTGTCCTTGTTCCTTGAACAGCTAGAACAGGTACCGGTTGTCTGTAAGAAGGTCCAAATTCCTTCTTGTCCGCGATTTTTTCTCTGACTAGATCCCCAACTTTTGGAATCCAGACAGGCCTTACTGGGACCGCCGATTTTTCCCCAGTGGTGGTTGGCTGTAGGGATACGTTGCTTTGTTTCGTTCTTAATTTGTTAAGATCCTGTAAAACAGCCAAACGATCTTTGATATCAAATGGTTTCATGTCCACCACTGTGCCTACGTGTTCTAAGTCTGGAACCCACATTCTTGTCCCAAATAGGACCTCATATGGAGTGACCCCCTAGAGAACTTCTTGGCAAATTATTGATAGCGCGCTGAACGCTAATGAGGTGTTTGACCCACCCATCACCCGAGCCTAATACCCTAGCTGTTATAGACTGCTTTATGTCCCGGTTTTTCCTTTCCACAACAGAATTTCCCTCAGGATGGAATGGAGAGGAGTACCGCAATGCAACGCCCAGACTGGCCATGGCCTCTTTGTAAGCCCTAGAGCTAAACGCAGGACCCTGGTCAGAATGAAACGTGCCTATTGCGTATGTGCCGATAAAGACTCGCAAATCTTTTATAACAGTTCGAGCGTCAGCCGAGCGCTGAGGCCATAACCATAGGAACCTAGATTCAGTATTTGCGGGAATGCCTATGTCCAGTAGGACGCTGGCGATTAGATAGCCTAATGCTGTCTAACAGTGGTGTCTGCACTGGGCTGCCGCATTCGCTGCATGGTGTCTGGTGGCTCTCTCGCTGTAATTTACAGTCTAAACAATTGTTGATGAATGTGTGTATTCATTCCAGGCCACCAGTACATCTCTTTTAATGTCAAAATTGTTTTAGAGATCCCTTGATGTGACAGACCCTCCCCCAAATGTGTTTCATAAATCAAGGCTGCTCTTCGTTCCATGTTTGGAATCACCCTATCCCCCACTCCAGGGATTCGAGCAAAAGGAACGTTATTCGCATCAATTACATAAGAGTACTTGAGTGGAAACTTTTTTGGTAACGCTGCACTGCTGCCTTTGCATGAAGCATTGACAGCTAACATTATCTCACCGTCTATTTTTGTTTTTGAACGAGTGATCGCAGCTACGGAAGCCGTCTGAACAGCCCCCTTCGCGGCTTCGTCGGCCAATGAATTCCCTGCAACGTGAACACCAACAGGCTGATGACTCATTGTGTGAATCACGTGAGCCTTCGGTAGTTCGTTTTTCAACTGAACTATTTGTTCCCAAAGCAATTTGTGCTTTATTGTGCCACCCTTCGCATCTTTGAAACCATTTTCAAGCCAGGTTCGTATATAGTCATTATACGACTGAACACAGTAATAGGAATCGCACACGATTAGTGTGAGGAATTCTCGATCCTTACTCTCGAGTGCCAGTTTGAATGCCTGTAGTTCAGCTCGCTGAGCTGTACAATCACCTAGTGACTGAGTTTTTGTGACCATAGGTCTGAAGATGCCATTTCGCATGCGACCTTTAACGATAGCACACGCTGCACTGTAAGCTTGCTTACTCCCTGTTGCGGGCTGTGCGGATCCGTCAGTGTAAATTATAAATTCATACTGATCGAGAGGCAGAATCTCAGAGGGCAGAGGACATTCTTGTTCATATTGGAGAAATGCCTGTGTTTTTAAATCTGGATCAAAAATATATTCAACATCAGTTGCAGCAAGAGAATTAACCCACTGTATCCATCTCGGATGTAAAGCTTTAGCATTCGGAATGCTCGCTTTGTGACCGCTTCTAAAACCGGTACTGGGGTAACGACAATTATGCGTTTCCCTTGGGCTAAGGCTCTTTCTTTTGCTACAGCTGTTTGAACTGCTGTCAGAATTTTTTCAGTTGACCTGAAGCGCATTTCCCCTTGTGTATACAAATGTGATTTGTATGCAATTGGTACTTTCTCACCCTCATTAAAGGTTAAGTAAGTGAATCCACATTGACCCGAAATTATTCGAATCACCAAATTTCTTTGACTTACGCGTGTTTGTAAGTGCTTTGTTGCTAACATGTTAGCTTGGAGTGAACGCAAAATTTCTGTGTGTTCCTGTGTCCAGTTTTTGATTGTGTAATCAGGTTTGATTAGTGCGTAGAGAGGTTTAACCCTTTCTGCGTAATTTAGAATGTATGTTCTACCAAAATTTAGGAATCCCAGTATTGATTGTAAATTTTTAGCGTTTTTGGAGGTTGGAGCAGCGCACATTTCTCTAGAAAGTTAGCTGCCAAGCTCTTGCCTTCACTTGAAAGCTCATATCCTAAAAATAGGACATTGAGATGGGCAATTCTGGACTTTTTAAAGTTGAACTTGTAGCCCTCAGAGGCGAATCCCAATATAATGGTGCTCACCCTGTTCAAGTGTTTTTCCAAGTCATCGTCTGTCAGATAGATGTCATCGACATAGGACAATGCCTCGTTGTCATAAATTTGTAGTAACTCCGTTACTCTTGCTGAGAATAACCCCGGGCTGTTCTTGAACCCTTGAGCGAGTCGACAAAAGTGACGCTGGGTCCCCATTATGGAGAATGCCGTTAAGTACCTGCTTTCAGGTGCTATATTTTGACAAAAGAAACCGTTTGAGATGTCTAATGTGGTTTTGTATTTTTTACGCACAATGTTATTCATTAATGCTGTGCTGTGTGCATTTTGCACTGCAAAAGTTTTAGAACAAGTGTTTAAATGTCTGTAGTCCAAAACTAGACGATATGTATTGTCTGGTTTGGAGACAGGAAACAAAGGATTGTTCATGGATGAGGTGCATGTTTCAATCACCCCTTGGTATTCAAGTTGATTTAAAATCTCCCTGACCTGTTTTTTTAGCTTCTTGCTTAATAGGATACTGCCTCTGAGCAGTAGGTTCATGTTTCAGATTTATTTTATGGTGAGGTAAGTCCTCATCCCATCCTACATGATTTTTATATAATGCTGGAGCCTGGGCCACTGCCCATTTTCTAGCATATGTATATTGTAAGTGAATTGGTATGTGATTGGAGAAGGCAGGCATAATCATGTCCTCGCCGTGTGGGCACTCCCTGACAAATTGTGGTGGCCAGTCTTTTTCTGCTAGAAGTATGTCATAACCCTTTGATAGTTTTTCCCAAAAAAGTGCTTTAACCTGTCTAGGTTTGTCTCCCTCCATCCGGAGTGTTATTTCATATAACCTTTGTGGAGTACTAACCCTGGTATGTACAGTCTCTACTGTAATGTACTCATTCAAGTCCACTATCTCCAGAAGTTCCATCAGGTTCTGGCGAGCTATTGTGACTTCTGCTGCACTGTCCAGCATTGTCTGAGCCCATTCTCCGTTCCTGAGCTGCGTTCTCAGAATTCTCGGCATGTCTAACTATTAGACCTGCTACTTTCTTTTGGAGAATTGAGGTTTAGCTTTAGTTTTTGTTGCGTGCTTGTCGTCTTTCGATTTCACGCGTTCTTCTCTATGTTCTGTTCGTCCTCTTCTTTCCGAAGTCTGTGATGAGACCTGAAAGGGACGAGAGGAACGTGTATCATTATCTTAATACCTGTCAGGTTTTCTCAAATTATCCCTATTCCTGAGGTTGTACCTCCTTTCAGAGGGCTCCTTTTGAGGAGACCTACCTCGGGATTGAGATCTTTTCTCATTTGAATTTTGTTTAGTAGACTCCCACTTCTTTTTAGAAGATGTAGGAGTTTGTTTAATTGAGTCCTTCTCAGGACATTCAGATAGTTTTGGTTTAACTGGTCTCCCACCCACACTATCTCTGCCTAATTCTGCATAGGATTGCTCTATAATTCTGGGTAGCTCTGTTTGATGTTCTGTAACATCAAATTCCCTTAATTTTTGTTGGATCGCCACTGCTGCTGCCTCCCCTTTAATATTTGACAATATTATTGTTGAGACCTGGTCGAAATTTTTCAGTAATTTCATACCTAAATTTAAAGCAGGCTCTGCCCCATATTCGTTTTGAATTTGTTTTAGGACATCTGGTATTACCGCTATTGACGGAATGCCGTGTGTTTTAGTGTAGATGGCAGCAAAGACTGAACCCCAAGTGGTGCAGTCTTCCAGTTGTGGTGTGATCCCCATTGGTAAACTAATGGTTAGGATTCTGTGTTTCTCATGCGGGCTAGTATTTGGAAATACTGCTTCGATTTGAGTAATTTTTTGAGCTATCCAAAATGGAATTTGCTCCCGCTTAGTGGGCATTTTACCCATGACTGCGTATAGAGTCTGTGGTGTAATTTTTAGATTGTTCCCCTGTTGAGGGGTTTGATTTGGAAGTGTTAATGGTTGTTGGACTGTGAAAGTCTGCATGACATATTGAACCAATTGTCTGTAGATTTTTATTAACTCTGTGAGTTGATTAAGTATTTCCTCGTCTGACATTATTTCGATGTCTGGATGAGGTGTGTAGCCGGCTAGAATCGGCCATGTTGCTCCTGGTCTACCTAGTGGACCGAGCCTGGTTATATTTTTGTTATGTTTTAGGGCGCCTTTAAACCAGAGCTGATGCTCCTGGTATGTTAATGGAATCTCTATATCCTCGAAAGGAATGTATTCCTCTGGTGGTTCATCTTCTTTGTAGAAGTGGAACAAGTGTGTTACTGGATTGGATTCAGGAAGAATTACCCATGAATAGAATACCTCTGTCTGAAAGGATTCATGTGCCTCAATCACGAAAACTGCTCTACCTCCTCTCGGTGGTAGGCCATGTTTTATAAGTTTTAGAGTAATGGCTCTTCTTAAGTTTGGAGCGATGTCTATGACACCCTCCTCGGTTTCATTTAAACCGGTGAAGTTAAAAAGTGCTGCTTGGGCTGGATCAGCCGCAGCTACATCGTTTCCGGCGTCATTGTCAGTGCCTGACATTTTTCTGCTTGAAAATATGTAAAACAAATGTCAAGGAAACAAAGATAAGGTGCACAATATTGTGGAACACTGTATCCTTCAACGTTGAACAAACCAAACAGCTAATATATAGGGGTCTTCCCTATGTAGCCGTGGCGGATACTATCCCTGCCCACTCCAGACGTCTTTTGGAGTATATGGGTAGGGGTCTCTGAGAGAAAAAGAATATATGCACAGCTGAGTTACTCAGTATCTAACGTTGAATTACTGCCTTACCAAACGTTGGGCGCCATGTAGTGTAGCTCCTATTTCCCTTATAGGCTCTGCGCATTGGAATAATATATCCTATAGGTTTGACATAGGACTAAGGTCGGTATGTCCCTATCGAGTATATTAAACTTAATTACTTGTGCCAGCTAGCTCAGAGGCCACTAGAAACTTCTTGACGACAAGAAGGGATTAGTTTCTGGCAGCCGCAAAACATGACCACTGTGTTTCCCTTACAGAATCAGGATGTGTCCCAGAGTCGTAGAAACAATAGATAACTATTTCACTCAGCTCAGTTGTGCATGTTTCGGTTACTCCTCAAAGTTACACAGAAATAACAGATGGGCGTTTCAATAAAAAGGTTTATTGAACAGTCTTGTTTCTGTTGTAAGTTAGATGTGCTGTTACGATCACAAGACAGTATGCGAGATAAATAATGTACAGAGTGAGCAGTAAAAATAAATAATACTGCGTTAGCATTATCTTTTCAGCATATATGCATTTACATAAAATGACACAGCCTAAAAATGCGAGTACTCATACGATGCGTTTCTATCCTAGTTCTACCCAGTGTGCCTAACCTGTCCTAGGTGTAGGAAGAAGTAGAAGTAGGTGCTGTATTCCTGACTAGAGTATACTAAGAGTAAGTTACGCCTAGAGTCTAGTATGCCAAGAGTCCCTCTAGGTTCTAGTCTGCTCCATACCTGAAGAATGAGAGAGGTAGGAATCTCTTTTCCGGACTCGAACTCCAACACCACGCAAGGGAAGTTAGATCACTGGAAGCTGGACTCTCTGCGTGCAGGAATGACAGCGTCTTCTCAGTGCGTCCGGCCGGGAATCGGGCTCCTCTGAAGTCGAGGTCTCCTCTGATTTACAGGGGCTTGGGAAGGTATATTTATACCTGAAAATGTTAGCATTGACGTGAGTTGGGTAGCGAAAGACGTCATGAATGAATCCCTTAAGGAATAGAGGTTCATGCATAATGTATGAGTCCTTGAAGAAATCAATAGTCCTGGGCAAGGGAAACTCCCGCAGCCTGAGGGTCTGTTTTTTCATGGACTCGTTGAGACGCTAGGGTGGACGGATGTCGGAATCCATGCCTGTATTTGGTATGCATGGCTTATGCCTAAATAAGGTCTGGGATTATATGCCTATATAAGGGCAGGTTTGATTGTGCCTATATATGGTCATGATTCTAGAAAGCCCGTTTATGGACACCCTATGAAGTATACAACACAGTCCCATACAAAGAGTGTCAAGTTGGCCATGGCATCAATGACTTGTCACACCATGGAACAAGATGTATGTACCTCCACATCATGTCATGATGAACAACACTGTGCAGACATTCAACTCATGAAATACGTAACTGTGTGTTGCATAACATGTAAATAAGAGACATCAAACACAGCAAGCCATATGGCTGTAAGTCAATGACCATGTACCCTCTGTTCCACAGGTGACCAACAACTGACTGCAGAGGACAACAACCTCAACTTGCAGAGCCAGTCTCCTCCCCTGGAACATGGACACTCGGATGCGGAGTCCCTGGATTCTTTGGATGAGGAGCTCCAAGCCGGCCCATCTGGTGTGCCAGGGCGCAACCGGTCACATGACCCCACTGCCCCCCCACCATCAGCAACAACAACAACGCTGACCCCTGCTAGAACGACCTGTGCCGCCACCACCACCACTACCATCTTTGCCTGCAACATACGCCCAGCCACAGAGGATACCCAGCCAACACCAACAACTGTGGAGGGCAGGCGTGTGGCTAGAGTGGTGAGGCAACAGGCCAGTGATAGCAAGGCAGGTGGGAGGACAAGTGGGACTCCAACAACACCGGACACTGTGACCGAAGCCCTGGCTAACATCACCAGAGTCGTGGGTGCCTATGAACGAACACAGGCACAAATGGGCCAGGCCCACGAAGATGCCCTGGAGCTCCAATGTCTGCTGAGGTCCATGGACAACCGTATGGGACAAATTGTGGACCTCATGGGCCAGTTAGTGGCGGTACTGAGGGATAGGCCAGTGCCACATCACACACCTCCACCTCCCCCCGTTGTTCCGCAGGATGACAGTTCATCATCCACCCCTGCGGGCACGGAGAGGGGTGACTCCTCAGACCCCAGTGGCCTAGCAGACGATGCCCCCCCTGCCAAAAGAAGGAGGGGCCGTCCAAAGAAAAACTTGGGACTCACCCGAGGCAAAGCACCTGCCATTAACTTTGAACACTGTCCTTACCCACACTGCCATGGAAATGGCATCCGTCTGTTGGACTGTGTCACCACATCAATGTGGTGCCTACTTGATTGTCTCATCTACCATCACTGCCAACTCATAGATTCACCATTCACACTTATGTAAATATCCACTTCCCTCTCACATATACCCATTGACAATAAACAACAATAACTCACCAATGTATTTGAGTCTGCTCCATGTTTATCACTGTATGTGTAATGTTTAACATGGTTACAATGTCACAGTAGCATGGAACCTCTGTAGGCAAGGAGAGGCAGAAGGGACCTAGCAAAACACAAAAGAACAAAAGTCACTAGTCAGGTTGTGGCATCACAGCCATCACACAACACATGTCCTCAACGTACACCAATATGCACACATTACAATGTGCAACTGTACCAACATAGACATCCTGTAGCCCTGCCAAACTACCCTGTATCCAACACATAGGCAGCCAGCACTGATTCAACAACAGGATGCACTCACTAAGATCACATAGACCTCCACCCAAACAACTATATCAACAGACAATGGACCAGTTGTACATTGTCACCCACCTTCAAGTGAAGTAGTGGTTGATGAGCTGCTGACGCTGGTCAACACCTTCCTCCTCACCACTATCCTTGTCACTGGACATTTGTGGGTTCGCAGGTGGGGGTCTCGGCTGGTCATCATCGTCCAGGATCAGGGGGATTTGTTTCCGTAAGGCCAGGTTGTGCAACATGCTGCATGCTACCACTATCTGACACACCTTTTGGGTGAGTACATGAGTGCCCCTCCCGTCCGGTCCAGGCAGCGAAATCTCGATTTTAGGAGACCAAAGGTTTGCTCCACCACCGACGTGTCCTACCATGGACATTGTTGTAGCGGACGTCAGACGGTGTCCTAGGATTGCGTAGTGGGCTCAGCAACCACGGTCTGTTGGGATATGCAGTCACCTAGGTGTGAAATAAACATAACGATTCAGTAATACAACTGTGGCAGAGGACAGCATGGCACACACAGCACACAACTTGACTCTGCCTACTCACCCACAATCCATGCCCGCTCCGGAAGTAGATTGGCCATCAGCTGGGGCACAATGCTGTTGTGCAGGATGTATGAATCATATGCAGAGCCCGGAAACTTGGCACATACATGCAATATGATCATATCGGCCTGGCACACCACCTGCACATTGATGGAATGGGAATGTTTACGATTCCGATAGATGTGTTCCCGTGCCTGTGGTGGAACCAGGCCAACATGTGTGCAGTCAATAGCACCTACAACATTCGGGATGTGGCCAAGGGCATAAAAAACTGCCTTTACATCCGCCAAAGCTGCACGCCTTGGAAAACTGATGTATTGGTCCTTGTATCGCATCATAGCCAACAGGAAATCCCTTAGCACCAAGCTGAAGGTGGGCTGAGACATCCCCCCTGCAATGCCCACTGTCTCCTGGAATGACCCACTAGCCAGGAAAGGCAGTGCTGCCATCACCTTTGTTTCGGTTGTCAATGCTGTTGAGTATGTCCTGCCAGCCCGCAGGTGAGGATCCAACATGGCACACAGGTCCTGGATGTTCGTGCGGTCCAGACGGAATCTGCGTATCACGTCATCATCCTCAATGTTAGCCAGTAGGGTGACAGGACGATACACATTAGGTCGTCTCCTAGGTGAGATGAAAGGGGACACGTCATTGCAACAGACCATGAGATGTGCAGAACTCCGTGGCTTCTGATTCACACAGCGCAAACATTGACTGGCATCACAATGCACCATACAGTGCAAGTCAATAGTCGTGACACATAGAGATCACATTGTACTACAGTTCTTCAGTATTACCACTGTGAGAACAACAAACATGAAAACTGTGTCTGTGAATGGTAATAGTCACATTCCAGAATCTGGTGCAAACAGCACAGACAGTAAATGATACAGGACATGTGTGAAACAGAAACACTGCTGGCTACAAAATGTCTGCTGTACGTGCCACACATTCTTGTGCAAACATGACGGGGGACACATGAACTACACAATTTATCCAGTTATGAAGGACTCAGCATGGAATGTGAGCCAATGCTAATCCACACAACTCTAGAGACACTCACAGACATATTCACAAGCCTGTGCCAATATCCACTGTCATCAGTAGACATGCCATACATGCTGTTACACACAATTCTAAGTTAGTCAATGACTAATATTGAACAGCATATGCATATGCAGTCTTGATGTTAATCAAGACACAACAACACAACTGCACAATATCATCAGCAGGCACACAGATTGTCAATGTGGCACACAAAAAGTGGATAAGGTACGTGATCCAAAAGGACTGTAGACTAACACTCCAGCTGCTTGGACACACAACAGTGACACAGAAACAACCTACACCACCACCCGGACAAAGCCACACCACTACACCTAAAAGTCAGCGCATGGACATACTGAGTAAATACCGAAGACACAACAGCCTCATGCACATAACAACAGGGGATGTCATCGCACGACACAGGTACCAAAGGACTACTATCAAAAGCATCCTGAGCCACATGCCACATAGCCTGTCAGGAACAACAAAGCGGACTCTCAACATTCCTCTGCAGACAAAGATGCTGGCTGTGCATCACTTTGCCTCTGATACCATTAGAACAACAAAAGTCGGAGTTAGATGGGTGCCACAGCCAGCCCTATCAAGGTATATCTCACCTGTCTTGGATGCCATCATTAGCTTGAGTCAACAGCACCATCAGTTCACCCACACAGCGCAGGACCAGCTTGTGCCCACGAAAGGCTACCACACCATAGCAGGCTTATCCACACGTGTCAGTTCAATATCACTGCACACGTGTCCTAATTGCGCGCCCTGCCAAAACTGCAAACACTTACTGCACATGAAAGCACACGCAATGCTGAACTGTCCAGGCCAATTGTGGGTCACCTTCCACTGGTCACAGATGCCATGTCAAACTTAACAGTCAGTGAGCACCAGCCCCACATTTTGCTACAGTCCCTCACCAAGCCAACATTCTTCATGTGGACAAGGTCAATGCACCTGTCCTTGGTGGGCACCAACGTAACACACCACACACATCAAATCCACTATCAACACACTCACAACTGTGGAAATATACATGTAACAAAATCACATATGACAGGCCGAACAACATGAGCACATACCATACACAATGTCACAAGTAATGGTGATGACATTTGGCAGATACAGAGACAAAACATACCCAATGCAGGGATACAAGTGAAAAATGATAAGGATGTACAGAATAGAAAGTGTGCCGGTGATTTAATTAACATCCTTGAGTATGTAGAGCACACACATGTCCATGTGGACATATACTGTAGGATTTGCTACTGCGAACAATAACATTACATGAAGGCAGTAACAGGTGATACCAAACAGACAACAGTGTGACACATGTGGTGAGTCATGAAAATAATGCTGAGATGTTTCTACAATCATGTACTGTATAGTGACATATTGTGTGAGACATGGACATGTGTGTAAATATTGGGATCAGATATGAAATTGGGGCCAAATTTGGGGTCAGATATGATATTGGGGCCAAATTTGGGGGTCAGATATGAAATTGGGGCTAAAATGTGGTGACATATATGAAATTGGGGCCAAATTTGGGGGTCAGATATGAAGATGTGTGTAAATGTGGGCTCACATATGAAATTGTGTAGGAGTAATGTGCCCCATTGGTACTTACAGTGTGGCATTTGGTGTTAGGTATGAAATTTAGGCTGTCATTACTTACTGTAGCCCATTTGATTTCCATCAAGTGCCATGATATTTTGTAAGTGACCACTGTTCGAAGTACAGATATGACCCATGACATTGATACAGCACGATGTGTCCATTGGTGCCTTAAACGTGCTCAGACAACACTGTCACGCCCATAGTCAACAATGTCATGCTGCACCCTCGCCGTAGCTACCGCCTGGCACCAGCGGTGTGTCACCGCCATGGCCCAAGACACCATAGCGGGATTGATAGGCAAATGCACATGTCTAATGGCGGTTGCCATGCTCCGACACCCAGATCCCGGTCACTTATAGCAATGCATGTGCCCGGAATCGCGGAAGCTACCGCATGCCACCAGCGGTGTGTCACCGCCATGGCCCAAGACACCATAGCGGGATTGATAGGCATATGCACATGTCTAATGGCGGTTGCCATGCTCCGACACCCAGATCCCGGTCACTCATAGCAATGCATGTGCCCGGAATCGCGGAAGCTACCGCCATGAACCATGCCCTTCCAGCCAATGGGAAGCGCAATCACGGTTGCCTGATGCAAGTTTGAAAATCGCGGTAGGCGTGCTCCGCCACCGCGGGGCTGGTCATTGGATGCACTTGAAAGATGCACCACCACGGTACCGCACGCCTGTCCCCTGCGGTGTGTCACCGCCATGGACCAGGCCCTGTCAGCCAATGGGAAGCGCAATTGCGGTTGCCTGACGCAAGTTTGAAAATCGCGGTAGGCGTGCTCCGCCACCGCGGGGCCGGTCATTGGATGCACTTGAAAGATGCACCACCGTGGTACCGCACGCCTGTCCCCTGCGGTGTGTCACCGCCATGGACCAGGCCCTGTCAGCCAATGGGAAGCGCAATCGCGGTTGCCTGATGCAAGTTTGAAAATCACGGTAGGCGTGCTCCGCCACCGCGGGGCCGGTCATTGGATGCACTTGAAAGATGCACCACCGCGGTACCACATGCCTGTCCCCATGCGGTGTGTCACCGCCATGGACCAGGCCCTGCCAGCCAATGGGAAACGCAATTGCGGTTGCCTGATGCAAGTTTGAAAATCGCGGTAGGCGTGCTCTGCCACAGGGAGGCGGTCAATGGATGGATTTGAATGAGGCAGACCTGGAACACCAATTGCAGCAGCTTAGAACCACAGACACGAGCCCTGGGGGCTATATATGTGTGTGAGGGAGCCACACATTGCCACAGCTCACTGACCCTGCTGCCTGAGAGCCCTCACCTGCTGCTGCCTCCAGGGACTGCTGCCTGAGACCCCTCACCTGCTGCTGCCTCCAGGGACTGCTGCCTGACACCCCTCACCTGCTGCTGCCTCCAGGGACTGCTGCCTGACACCCCTCACCTGCTGCTGCCTCCAGGGACTGCTGCCTGAGACCCCTCACCTGCTGCTGCCTCCAGGGACTGCTGCCTGACACCCCTCACCTGCTGCTGCCTCCAGGGACTGCTGCCTGACACCCCTCACCTGCTGCTGCCTCCAGGGACTTCTGCCTGACACCCCCCACCTGCTGCTGCCTACAGGGACTGCTGCCTGACACCCCTAACCTGCTGCTGCCTCCAGGGACTGCTGCCTGACACCCCTCACCACCAACTGCCGCTGCTGCTGTCTCCTGCCCACAGTGATCGCGAGGACTGAAAAGATCCGTGACACTTCCTTCACCCCCGAGGAACTGGAGGTCCTGGTGGACGAGGTGCTCACCCAGTATCCAAGGCTATATGATGCGCCTAATGTCGTGGTAAGTATCTCAGGGTGTGAGTGAGAGTGTAGGGGGGGGCACACACGAAGTTGATCTGCTGCAGTATGTGTGTGAGAGTGTGGGGTTGGGTCATGCACTGCCTAGCATGCTGTTTCCAGGGGGAAGGTGTGTTCAGCCTATTCCACACGTTTGCCTGCCTGCACATCCAGATGTGAGGGAAATGTGATGTCTTGTCAGACATACAGTGTAGCTGCACCTTTTCAATTCAGGAGTCAGGACAGTGATTTTCAGTCTGAATGTCTTTGTGTGTCCCTGATGTCCTTCACAGGCCCATCTGTGGCCTCAGCTAGTGTAGTTGTCCAGAGGGTAGTGAGGGCATTGTTTCTCACTCAATATGTGCCTCATCTCTAGTTCTGCACTATGCTCAGGACCTCAGTCCCCCAGGGTGACACTCTTGTTGGTCATTCACCTATGACATTGTACATTCCAACATTTTTGTGCCCAGACCCTTCCATCACCACCGGCATGTGCACATACTCGCATGTGTTGGCACTGTTTGTGTTTCCAAATAGTCCCTCCATGTAAAAGATGAGATGCCCCACGTTGGACCTCTGTGTGACCCCAACTGGCCTGCACATTTAGTGCCCAATCAGACAGTGACACAACACTGAATGTACAGAGTGTCAAATCTGTGCTTTTCCTCTTGACTCTCCGTCAATGAGCCATTACAGAGATGTAGATTGCACATGACAGGCCTTCTGATGAGGGTTTGCGTTTGTGAGGTCATGTCCCTCAATGTGACATCCATGACACAGTGTGGCAGTTTAAGGGCAAGTGCTTTGAGGGCTGCGCAGTGTTGGGCACAGTGAGTATTCACAGTGACATATGTAGTGATGTCCTGCATGTCTTGGTATTCCCAGAAACTTGCAGTAGATGTGGTCAGCATACACATTTTGCTCTCTGCTGGCATCCTGCATGGCTTTGAGATAGGCATGTACTGCGTCCACCCTCATACCTGCATGCATTAATGTGTTTTTCACACATGATGATGTTTGAATGTCGCAGATTTGTTGTCTCTGCTGAAGTTATGGCTGAAGTTGGTATGAGTCTGTGTCATGCTCCTGCACTGTGAAATGGTGGTAGGTTACACTGATTATTGCACCCTCTTGTCTCCCATGTCTGCAGCTCAAAGTCAACCAGCGCAAGGCCGTGTGGAGGGCCATTGCATGCAAGGTGCATGCAATGGGTGTCTCCAACCGACGGCGCTCCCACTGTCACACGAGGTGGGATGACATCTGCCGGCTGAGCAGGAACGTGGCCGAGATGACACTGGGGCTGATCCCTCGGTCCGGCAGGTTGGCGCGGCGCAGCATGACACCACTAATGGCACGCATTTTAGCTGTGACGCAGCCTGAACTGGATGCACGTCTGAAGGGGCATCAGCAGCAAGCTGGTGGTGAGTATTCTGTGAGTGTGACTTTGGGTGTTGTTTGGCTGCATGTGCTCCAAGCCTGGGCCAGTGCAGGGCTGTGATGTTGCTAGTGTGATGCAATGGCATGTAAGTAGCCGCGGTGTTGGGTGCAGTTGTCATGCATTCCCCCTACATGTACCTTCCCATGTCATTGGTGTAATGGCCCTTGAGTTCATATTTGTAGTTGTGGCCTTCTGGTATCATCTTCATTTGTGTCGTCATGGACATCCCATGTCAGGGTCAAGCAGAGTGCATGATCTGAGTGTGCCATCATCAATGTGTGCATTGCCTGACGTCAGAGTTGTGCTGGCTACACATCTGACAACAATGTACAACTGTAGTTGTGACCCAAGATACGACATGGTGGATGGCATGTGCTCCTGGCCATTGTGTGCGGATATGTTGGTGTCTGTCTCTGTGTTGGACACTTCTGCTGGCTCAAGATGTGACAGTGGCAACATGTTGTGAGTAGAATCTTTTACCCCCTCAGGGCCCTAGGTGTGCACAGAGGGATATGTGTGTCTGGCTAGCTGAAGCCACCAACAGGCTAATTGGCTGTGTATCCATCACATGGGTGAATTATGCCAAGTTTGCATTATGCCACAGTAATTTCGATGTTTGGATTGAGGTTGCACAGTGTTACTGCCCATGGTGTTGTCCAACATGGATGATTGTTCATCATTAGTGATGCTTCCCTTGCTGATATTTGTGAACTTGATGCAAATGTACTGATCCGACCTCTATCTCTCTCTCATGCAGCATCTCACATGGGCACGGAAGGCCAGGGGACGGACACCAGTGGTGAGGCATCCAGCACAACTGCTGCACACCAGCGTAGTCACACGGATGTCACCAGCGCATCAGAGGGGGACCGTAGTCTTCTAGAGGAGTCACAGCCAGATACACAGACCTCTACGTCATCTGACGACGGCGGTGACGCTTCTATGTTTTCGGCCGAGGGAAACGGGGACTCTGCCTCCACATCCACCACACAGCGTTCAGTGCCCACCCTCCCTGCTACTCCCACTGTTGCTGCCCGTGTTCGCACCACAAAAAAGGGAATTGTCCTTCACCCCAGGCACCGCTGCCCCTGCCCCTGTCCCCCCTGCTGCCATCAGAGCTGAGTCTGTGGAGCTTTTGCGCCAGCTGTGTGTGGGTCAGACAGCTCTCCTCAATGCCTTCCTGGACCATGACAAAAAATTGGCACAGGTGGTGGCTTACATGGAGGGCGTTCATTCCGACGTGGGTGGGCTACACCGGACTGTACAGTCTCTCTCCTCTGCAGTGACAACTTGCCCAATCCCATAGTCCAGCTCCAGTCCCTAGGCCCACCACCCTGCCATTGGCTGCATCTGATGATAGTGACCACACACCCCAGACATCAAGGGACAGATACAGCACACGCAGCACACGGCAGCAGCAGCCCAAGCAGTCCAGGCTGCAGACACCATCTCCACAGAAAGGTAAACCCACACCAGAGCACAGAGGCAAAAGCACTTCAGGCCACACCCAGGGCAAGGATGGCAAGGAGCAGGCCTCAGGCTCACATGCCTCAGAGGCATCCCCAGCCAAGGACTCACCTGTCCCAAAAGTGTCTCGCAGAGACAAGCACACAGTTTCCGTGCCCAGTGACAAACAGGTGCCTGCTAAGGGTACACGTAAGAAGAGCTCCAAGGCAAGTTCACCCACAACATCTACTCCCATCCAGAGCCCTGTGAAGCAGAGAAAGGAGGCCACTGTAGGGGGACACCTGGTAAACAGGTGATGCAGGGGCAGAGGCAATCCGGGGCCAAGCGTCCCAAAGAATCCAGCACGTCCCCAGAGGGGGACCAGCATCTGCACATGAGCCAGCTTTTGTGACGAGTGTGCCTGTTGTATACACCCCACTTGGCATTAATCCCAGGACAGGGAAGCCATATCAGATCCCCAAGAAGCGGAAGGGCACCCCTCCAACTTCTCCCACACACACTGTGTCTCGTGCAAGCATGAGTCCACCTCCACGTGCCACCACCCCACCTGGTCCTAGCAGCCCTCCGGCTTCCCAAACCACTGCTGGCTCTACCACACCTGAACCTAGCAGCCCTCAAGCTTCCCAGAACACTGATGGCTCTACCCCAGCTGGGCCTCTCTCTCCCCGAGCCAATACCCCAACAGGCCCCGACAGACAGCCACCTCCCAGTCATACTGCCAGCCAAGTCTGAGTGTTGGTCACCCTCACACACATGTCTCTCCCACAGTGGTACCATGGACTGCCCATTTTTGACGCCCTGAGTATGTTGCTGACCATGGCAGGGTACTGTACCACACATTCCCAGTGCTGGATGTCATGTACCTCACCTGCACTCTGTCCTGGCCACTGGCCTTGCTGTTCACTGCTGTTTGCCCCTTGCCTGTGCAGCTTCTCATGTACCTCACCTGCACTTTGGACTGGCCACTGGCCTTGTTGTTCACTGCTGTTTGCCCCTTGCCTGTGCAGCTTCTCATGTACCTCACCTGCACTGTGTCCTGGCCACTGGCCTTGTTGTTCACTGCTTTTTGCCCCTTGCCTGTGCAGCTTCTCATGTACCTCACCTGCACTTTGGACTGGCCACTGGCATTGCTGTTCACTGCTGTTTGCCCCTTGCCTGTGCAGCTTCTCATGTACTTCACCTGCACTGTGTCCTGGCCACTGGCCTTGGTGTTCACTGCTGTTTGCCCCTTGCCTGTGCAGCTTCTCATGTACCTCACCTGCACTTTGGACTGGCCACTGGCCTTGCTGTTCACTGCTGTTTGCCCCTTGCCTGTGCAGCTTCTCATGTACCTCACCTGCACTGTGTCCTGGCCACTGGCCTTGTTGTTCACTGCTGTTTGCCCCTTGCCTGTGCAGCTTCTCATGTACCTCACCTGCACTTTGGACTGGCCACTGGCCTTGCTGTTCACTGCTGTTTGCCCCTTGCCTGTGCAGCTTCTCATGTACCTCACCTGCACTTTGGACTGGCCACTGGCCTTGCTGTTCACTGCTGTTTGCCCCTTGCCTGTGCAGCTTCTCATGTACCTCACCTGCACTGTGTCCTGGCCACTGGCCTTGCTGTTCACTGCTGTTTGCCCCTTGCCTGTGCAGCTTCTCATGTACCTCACCTGCACTTTGGACTGGCCACTGGCCTTGCTGTTCACTGCTGTTTGCCCCTTGCCTGTGCAGCTTCTCATGTACCTCACCTGCACTGTGTCCTGGCCACTGGCCTTGTTGTTCACTGCTGTTTTCCCCTTGCCTGTGCAGCTTCTCATGTACCTCACCTGCACTTTGGACTGGCCACTGGCCTTGCTGTTCACTGTTGTTTGCCCCTTGCCTGTGCAGCTTCTCATGTACCTCACCTGCACTGTGTCCTGGTGACTGGCCTTGCTCTTGTCTGACTTTTGCTGCATGACTGTGTGAAATGTAAATAAAAAGAAGATATTTACTCCTGTTGTCTGCCTTGTCAATGTCCTTGCTAAATAAAGTGTTACTGTGTGGGTATTGTTTACTGTGACACATGCTCTATTCTCCACTTCAACATTGCCAATGTCTTGTTTCCTCTGATCATGTTGTTTCAACTTTTGTGTCCCAGACTTCTGCATCTGTGTGTGTTGGCTTGGTAGTATGTGTGTTTGCTGGGGACTGATTGGCTTTCTGGGTGTGTTGGTGTGTGTGTGATGTTTAAATTGTTGTTGTGTGTGTTCAAGGTGTGTCACTCATCTCGGTTTGTAACTGGTATGTGTGTTGTGCACACACAGGCTTGGTGTGCATGCAGTGCTGTGAGTTGATGTTGCCTTGTCCTTGCCTGTTGTGCACCCCCTGATGTTTGGCTGTTGTAGCATTTTGATATCTTTGCCTGTGCATGTGTTGTGACTGATGTGGCTGTGTGCAGTGTTTGTGTTGTGTTGTGTCATGCAGTTGACTGTTGCTCTGTGTGTGGTGTTCTATTTTCCTGTCAGTGTGTGTGTGTTGTTGTTGTGTTTGATTCAGGTGTGTTGCCATTGTGGTGTGCCTTACTTGTGTGTCTGTCACATGGACTGAGGTCTATTGCGGTTGCAGTGCTTGTTTCATGTGCATCCTTGGTGTTTTCTCCTCTCACATTTGATGTGTCTATGGTCATGGTTGTGCATGTGCAGACATGTGGTACACTGTGACACCATTTTGAGTGGATGTGTGTTGTGGTATGTCTGTCTCTGTGTCATTGTAGGCCCAGTTCTGCCTTTTGTTCTCCATTATTGTTTTTGGTGGATGCACTTCTTATATGTGTTGTGGTATGTTGTCTGTGCATTTTTCATGACTGATGTGGTTGTGTACTCCTGTTGTGTCTGTGCTCCCATTGGATTTGCACTGTTTAGCTGCACAGGTCTTGTCTGTAGTTGTAGTAGTTCTGTGTGTGTGTTTTGATTGTGTTCTGTGTTTGACTGTTGTTTTTGTGCGTACAGTGGTACTGCCATACCTGTGTGTGTGTGTGATGTTTGTGGATACCACCCAGGGGGTGTGTTTGCTTGTCAGTGTCTTGACTGGATATTATTGGCAAGCTTCTGTGTGTTTGTCAGTGGTGTTGTGTGCTGCTGGTGTGATGGGTGTGGGCGTTGTGTGAAGGTTCATACTTGTGTTGGACTGTCATGGAGTGTTGCAATGGCCCCTGTGTGTTGTGCTGCTGACATACTCCTGTGATGTATTTGGATTCAGATGTGTGGCTGATCAGGGTTGGACTTCATACCCTTTCTTTCATCCCTGTGCCTATTCATGGGTTGCCTTGCTGTCTCCCTGAGTTGTTGCAGTGAGGTTACTGTGGTTTGACTTCACTCACTGTGACTGCCATGTGTGGATTTTTGGGCTGGGGTGGATGTGATGTGTTCCTTCCCTTGCATGTGATGTACACATTTTTGGTGTTCAGCTCCTTGCCATTCCATTTGTGTGCACCTCACTTTGAGTTGCCTATTTGTTGTCCTACATTGCTGTTGGCATGTGGTCTGTGTCTGTTGCTGTGTGTCAGTGTGGGGTATGTCTGTGTGACTTGGCAGGCTGTGTGTCCATTGGTGTGTTTGTTCATTGTCTGTGTGTGTTTAATTAGTGCTTGGACTCAGTTTACTTGCCATGAGTGTGGTGTTGTTGTGGTGTGTGTGTTCCCCTGGCCCAGTGCTTGTGCGCTGTGTGTTACTCTGCAGCCACACCTCATGAGGCTGTCTCCCTAGTTGTTTGTTGTGTGGTGCAGTGTGTGTGTTCACCTGGCTGCTTTTTGGGCATGTGGGGGCACAGGGAGCTCACGTGGCATGTCCCTTCATGGTGTGGGTGGGCCTAGTGTGTGGAGTGTTGAGGTGTTGCCCTGTGTACTTTGGGCACTGCCCCTGCCTAGCGCTGGCCCAGACTGCTACATTGTGTGCATTTTGTCTCGCAGATTCACCGCAGCGGTCACGTGAACTGGGCATTATTTCAGGGTCGCGGACATGGTGGCCTGGGTGTGGAGGGGTGGCCTTGTGGCAGGTGGGACATGTGTGGCTACACCTGTGGTTGTGTTCCTGTCCCCACAAGGGGTTGTGTGATGGTGTACCTGCGTCGGCGACGGTCCATGGCTTGCTGTAGGTGTATCATGTACAGCGCCGGAAAGACGTGTAGTGCAGGGTCCATGGCGGTTGGCTCCGGGTATCGATTTGGCGCTCCGCTGTGGTGCTTCCGTATGCTCAGAATGGCCGGTTTCTCCGCGGCGGTGGGCCTGGCTGTTTGGCGCATCCTAATTTGTACGGAGGGAGGGACGTCATTCCGCACGGCGGTGCCTCTGGATTGGTTGTCTCTGCCGCGGTGGCGTGCGCGTTTTGATGGCGGTGCACGTAGCACCGCGGCGGACGGGCAATGGGCTGAGTTTGACCATTGTAATATGGCGGACGGATGCACCGCTGCTCACGAGCGGAAAACAGCGTTTTCTCCCACCGCCAGCATCGCGGAGGTGCATCCGCCAGTCATCGTAATGGACCCCTAAGTTCATCACACCTGTCTTGGAAGCCATCATCAGCTTGGTACCCCAGTACCTTCACTTCCCCCACACTGCGCAGGAACAGCTGGAGACCAAACAAGGCTTCTACGCCATAGCTAGCTTCCCGCACGTGTTGGGGGCAATCGACTGCACACATGTACTCCTTGTGCCCCCTGCCGCCACTGCACACAATTACCGCAACAGGAAGCACATGCATTCCACCAATGTGCAGGCAATAGTGGACCACCTGGGACCAATGTCGTCGCCAACTACCCAGGCAGTGTGCATGATTCCTTCATCTTCCAACAGTCCATCATCAACCATCGCTTTGAGGCTGGCACCTATGGGAATACATTGCTCGTTGGTAAGTACCAAATGAACACACCACACACCTCAACTCCACAGTCATGCAACTCACGACTCTGGGAATGCCCACGTTACAAACTCACATACAACATGCCAAACAACATGCCACCTACCAGACACGACAGCACAACTTACAGTGGTAACCTGTTCTAGCCATGTACACAAGCCATCAACGGCATGGCACCTCAGCCACACAATAGCAGAATGAGGGGAGAGGTGGGAACCAGGCATGTGCGAAGGAGGCAAGTGACCCATGAATGAGAATGTACACAATGCCAAGTGTGGCGTGGATGTGCTGGCCAGACTGCAGTATGCAGACCACAGACATGTCCATGTCGACATATACTGCTGGTGTTTGGAGTGTAGTGGACAGTGGACGCAACCATGTCACCCCAGGCAGTGGGGAAGATCACGGAAATGTAGCTTGTTACATCCCCCTGCAAGCGTGAGCGGTGTGGGCTGGCCCGGCGTATGCCAGGCCAGCGTAGGGGTGTGAATAAAAAGCCCGTTGCTCTGGGCGTGGTTCTCTTCCGGAATGGCCAACGTGTCTGCCAGGGCGGCGCCTCTCAGCCCGCCACGAAGCCGACGCCGTGAGCGGCAGTGCCTGCGATCCTGTGCACCTGCTGCACCCCAAGCCGCTGGTCCCCAGACCCGTCTTGGCCGCCCCTGCGCAACCAGGCCGCACTGCTCACCTGCCGACACCGGCGTGTGTCAAAGAGGGCCCACCACGTGCCGGTGCAAGCTCCAAGCCCAAGACCCGCGACCTTGGCAGCCTCCTCAGACCATTTATTTATTTATTTAACCAATTTGTAAAGCGCACAAATACCCTTGGGTGTCTCGGCGCTGCGGACTGTGTAGAAGACTAAACCAGGAACAGGTGGCTATTGGTTAAAAAGCCATGTCTTTACTAGTTTCCTAAAGGCAAGCAGGGTCGGGCAGGTTTTAATATGAAGGGGGAGGGTGTTCCACAATTTGGCGGTGGCGACGGTGAATCTTCTGTCACCCCATGAAACTTTTTTAGTTCGAGGGACCTTCAGGAGGTTGGCTACTGATGAACGCAAGGGTCTGTTGGGAGTGTAGACACACAAAGCCTTCTTCAAGAACTCAGGTCCAATATTGTGGATGGCTTTGAATGCGATGCAAAGTGCTTTGAATTTAATTCGGCTTGTTATAGGTAGCCAGTGGAGTTTTCGAACTACCTTTGAAATTGGTTGATACTTAGGGGTGCCTGTTAGCATTCTGGCGGCTGAGTTCTGCACCATCTGTAGTCTATTGATGACCTTTTTCTGGGCATTGAGGAAGAGGCCATTACAATAGTCAATTTTTGACATTACTAGGGTGCTAATAAGGGTTTTTCCGGCACTGGATGGAAGGAATGGTAGGAGTTTTTTTATCATCCTAAGGGTATAGAAAGATGAGGAGACAACTGCATTGGCATGAAATGTGAAAGCTAGCTTGTCGTCGAACAAGACACCTAAATTTCTAACTTTCGAGACAGGGGGCGGTGGTAGTCCCAAATAGGCTGGCCACCAAGTAGGGTACCATACAGGAAAAAGATTACCAAAAATCAATACCTCAGTTTTGTCAGAGTTTAACTTTAGGCAGTTGTTGGCCATCCAGGTGCTAATGGCCAACATTCCGTCTTGGAAGCTGGCTGCAATTGCTCCTCCGTCGTTATGGATTGCGAGCACCAATTGTGTGTCATCGGCGTAAGATGTAACACCCATCCCGTGGGTTTTGATGACCCTGGCCAAGTCCGACATGTAGATATTAAATAAGGTCGGGCTCAAAGATGATCCTTGTGGCAGACCACACGGGAGGGCAAATGGGGAGGACTTGAAGTCGCTGAGACTCACTAGTTGTGTGCGGTTAGAAAGAAAAGAGGCCAGTAGATCTTTAGCCCTATGTTTGATGCCGATGGTTGAGACACGGTCGATCAGTGTAGCGTGATCGACCGTGTCAAAGGCTGCTGATAGGTCTAGAAGCACTAGAACAGCAGCACCACCTTGGTCTAGTACTGTCCTGATTTTGTCTGAAGCTTTAATGAGGGCAGTTTCTGTACCATGGCCTTTCCTAAAGTCGAATTGCGTATCGTCCAGTAGGTTGTTATCCTCAATGTATTGGGCCAACTGCGAGTTCATTATTTTCTCGAAGATTTTTGTTGGGAATGGAAGGCTTGCGATAGGTCGGTAGTTTTTTGTTTCTGCAGGATCAAGGTTCTGCTTCTTCAGCAGCGGCTTGATGATAGCCTTTTTCCATATAGGAGGGTAAATGCCTGTTTGAAACATGGCATTGCAGATATTTGTTAGGTTGGGGGCTATTAGATCAGGGATCAATATTAAAACTGAAGAAGGGCAGGGGTCAGTGGGGGAGCCCGATTTGATGGTGGAAATTAGGCCTGTGATCTGTTTTGGGGAGACTTGACTAAATTTCGGGAAAGAAGAGGTACTTTCTTCATTGTCGGGGGCAGCCGTCAAGTGGTCGGCTTTAGGTTGAGCGGTAAATTTGTCATATATATTGCTGACCTTCTCTTGGAAGAAACTGGCCAGTGAGTTGCAAAGATCTTGAGTGGGAGCTATTGGGGAGTTCGTCACTGACCCTGATAGTTTTGTAACTACCTGAAACAGCTGCTTGGTGGAATCTTGGGCGGATTCTATCTGACTAAGGTAGTATTTGCTTTTCTCTAAGATAATAAGCTGTTTATACTTGGATAATGCTTCCTTGTAGTGGGTGTTTCCAGTAATATTGTAGTCTCTACGCCAGCGTCTCTCGAGGTTCCTGCATCGTTGTTTTTCAAGTCTAAGTGACTCAGAGAACCAAGGGGCCGAAGGAGCAGTTCTATTTTTAGAGGCATTTTAAGTGGTACTAGAGAGTTGAAGGCGTTATGGAGCCATTCGGAGTAATTGGATGACGCAAGTACAGGGTCTAGTGTGGAATCATAGTTAGTAGATGACAAGTGTGTTTTAAGGAGATGCTGATCAATGCAACTCCAGGCTTTAAACTGTGTGGGTGGGATTGGGCTAATGTGCGTAGGGCTGGGTCTTTTTATCTGAATGTCAAACAGGACTGCCCAGTGGTCAGTCCAAACTAGAGGCATGGTGTTCTTTAAAGAGATGTGCTTATTGCTGGTGAAAAGCCCATCCAGCGTGTGACCGGCTGAATGTGTGGGGCTGGTCACCAACTGGAGGAGGTCCATCACGGCCTCCGCGACACAGGCCCCCTGCGCTCCTTTCTCGTTGAGGTACTCCACCGCTGCGTCTGGCCTACACTGCGGTCCAGTAGGTCACACATTTGGAATGGAGTCTTGATTTCATGATGGCCGAGTTCATATGTTAATGGCAGCATTTATATCACTGTACTCCCTTCGATCTGGTGCCACCAACTCTGTGCATCGCAAGCCAACGACACGTGTCTGTGGGCCCTTTCTGCTACTGCCTTCGGCCTACACTGCGGTCAAGTAGGTCACACATTTGGAACTGAGTCTTGATTAGTCAATGGCCGAGTTCATATCATTGTACGCAAGGAGAGGAGTAAGAGGAAGACGCGGTTCAGTCTGGAGGAAAAAAGGATCATCGTTATGGAGGTGATCGAACACTACCAACAACTGCTCTGGTGCCACTAACTCTGTGCATCGCAAGCCAACGATACGTGGCTGTGGGCCCCTGCTGACCGCTGCCTCCGGCCTACACTGCAGTCAAGTAGGTCACACATTTGGAACTGAGTCTTGATTTTTTTATGGCACAGTTTATACCATTGTACAGGCCTCATCGCAGACTGCGTCCCCTTTCAGCTCTGGTGCCACTAACTCTGTGCCCCGAAATTCATGGACACTCTCTGGTTGAACTTTGGTAGCGTCTGAGTCTATGGATTGGGGGTTGGCTTCATAATCATGTAGCTGATAGTGACTTGGTGTTAAAAATGAGTCTGTGGCATTCATCTCCTCCATATTGCCTGTTTCTGCTTGGTTCTGCCCTCTGCATCATGCCCTGGAAGAACACCTTCCACTGTCCCCCGAAACACTCCGCGACATTCACCTTCGACATTGACGAGGACCCGCTCAGCTCTCGTGGCCCTACCTCAGTGCACCGCAAGTCAACGTCCCGTGGCGGTGTGCCTGTTCCATCCGCAGTGCATCCCGGGCCACTAACTGTGTGCAGCTCAAGTCATGGACCCTTGCTGTTTGAACTTTGAACTTCTGATTGTCTGATCACTGTTGTAGTTGTTGCCAGCACCAACCACTCCCTGAGGGCTGGCTTATACTCACCCCACACCCATCCAGCACAGGCGTCACTGGACATGTGACCCTGGCAATAAAAGGGGCCGGGCGCACGTGCCCGTAGCCAGTTCCACAAACTATCTAAGTGTGTCCGTGTGGTTATTATGTATGCATGAGGGCCCCGGGCCCTACCACATTACATTGTGCTGTGTACAGCGGACGCAACCATGTCACCTCAGGCAGTGGGGAAGACCTGGGACATGTAGCTGTGTTGTACCCCCCTGTAAGCGTAAGCGGAGTGGGCTGGCTTACGACAGTCCAGCGTAGGGGTGTGGATAATCAGCCCGGGGCTCTGGGCATTGCTAAGTGTTGGCCTTGCCAAGGAAGTAACTAATGCGTGTGTCTCTGTTGTAGTGTCGGCGCCACCCGTCCCGCAATGGACAATGTTGCGATGTAGCATGCCCCCGGAGTGCGGGCTCGGCCGAAGGGATAAATGAAGGAGCGCAAGCCCGCTCGGGGTCCGGGATCATACATGCCAACTGTTGTGTGTGTCGCTATTACCGCAGCATAGGCCAAAGGTCTACCCTCAACCGCATCGCGAGTTCAGCCAGCCATGAGCTCTACATCTGTGTCCGCCCTATCCTTACTGTAGGCCTACACACAACTGGCCGCCCACCTTCAACTCACAACATCACAGTGTTGTTGTCAGGCTTGTGGACATGCGCAGACAGGCATGACAATGGTGTGCTGTAGGAGTGCAAGTGATGCAACCGCGCTGCGCACACTAGTAAATAGGCTCGGGGGAGGGAGGAGCAGCAGTGAGGCTACGCAATACACATTAATGCCGCTCATTTGCTACAAGCAGGACCTGTCAAACAGGAATCACTAAGTCACACATATCACACACCAATGAACTAGTGAGCCTGCCAACACATCATGTAGAACCAACTTTTGACTCATGTCTCTCTGCACTGTCACAGGTGATCAAGGATATGCACTCTGCACTTGGATGATGACACCCCTCCGAGCCCCGAACACACAGGCCCAGAGGCAGTAGAATGCGGCCCACAAACGCACCAGGGGCATCGTGGAACGCACATTTGGCGTGTTGAAGTCACGTTTCAGGTGCCTGGACATCACAGGTGGAAGGCTCCTGTACAGCCCAGGCATCGTGTGCAAGATGTTCGTTGCATGTTGTGTGTTGCACAACATATGTGTACGCATCAATGCCCCATGGCTACAAGTGCCAGATGCACCGGACGATGATGAGGAAGATGAGGCAGGTGGACCACACCCCACTGCAGCAGCAGCAGGAATAGCCCGTAGGAACACCATCATTAACAATTTCTTCACATGAGCACGTCACATTGTCACAGTCCTTAGCAATCATGGGACAGTACAAAATGACCACAGGCACAGCATGTGCTAATTAATTCATTACAACACACATTCCCTGTGTGCATGTTACTCCTCTGTACAAGCACATCACTCTGACAAGTGTAAGTGCAACATGTACTGCTAACAATCTCATGAATTGGAAATAGATGGTGGGTGTGTCACCTCTGTACAGAGAGGCTATTTAGGGTGTCACGTATTTGAAATGCCATTTCTGTGTGTCAAAGATAGTACGGAATCCCACTCATCAGCGTTTCACATGTGTCCCAAATCATTACATATGGGTTGTAATCTGTGACCTACAATTGACAACAGGGCTTCTTTCGGGGTCAAATATGTACCACCATGATGCAGGGATGCACCCTGTGACTCAAGTCCCACAACATGAGCTACATGGACGTAAGGGGGAATCACTGCCCCTACATTCGTCCATGCTTTCATACTTGATTAATCATAGACATGACACATCTGTGTGTATTAGAATGTATTATTCACGTTCAGTGGAGTGTTGAAGCTGTCTTAGTACTGGGCCATGCAGACAACACTTTACAATGTTGCCCCGTGGAGGGCCAGCCAGAGTCCTTTAGGGATTGACAAGTTACTCGGAAGGGGAAGAGTCCAGTCCGCAGGCTGATTGCTGTGTCATTGTTGAGCATACAAAATTTGGCAGTCCATGTCGAGGTCCAAGTTTAGTGTCGCAGAGTGTGTCGGGGGACAGTGGAAGGCGTTATTCCAGGGCATGATGCAGAGGGCAGACCCAAGCAGAAACAAGCCATATGGCGGAGATGAATGCTACTGCTTCCTCCTCATCTTCGTCTCTGACGTTTCATGTGCCTCACATGTGGGTGGTGGTGTTTGGTTTGCAGCACTGTGTGACACTGACACATCAGGGGCCGGAGATGTGTATGTAGAAGTAGCAGCAGCATTCATCTGCGCAATGTCTTGTGGCATCATTCCCATGATGAGGATCTGCAGGGCATGGAAGATCCCATCTACAGCTTTCTCATGTGCAGCCATGGTAGCCATTCTTTGCGCCTGCATCCGCTCCATGTTCTCCATGACCCTCCTCATGTTTCCCAAATCACGGATGACATCGCTGTAGCCACTCTGACTAGACAGTTGTTGTTGTCTCCGAGTCATGACTCCAGCGACGCCAGCCATGGATTGTTGGAGGGCATGGGGCGGACTGTGGGTGTCCGTTAGGGAGTGTAAGTGGTCCCTGATGGGACTTAGACACCCACGTATGGCATCTAGTTTGGCTGCCATGAGGTCGAACCCCACCTGCACCTGTTCAGCCAGCTCCTTCTGGCAGTCTAACACACGGCGTTGGAACGCCATGTGTTCTTCGGTGAGGTGCTGGGAGCCAGACGTGGTGGTGGGTGCTTCCTGCTGTGTGGTCTGTGCAGGGGGTGGGATCACCTGGATGGTGCTGGGCTGCCCTGCTACTGGAGGTGGGGTGCGGAGGTTGTCCATGAACCGTTGGAATTCGTCATAGTCGATGTCCTGGGGTCGTCTCCATCATCGCGGACGTGATGTAGGGTCTGCTCTGCAGGAGGTGTTGATTGTCCCTCTGCAATGTAAAGGGGAGATGCAGTTTTACAGTGTGTTCCATGTATGTTGACGCATTGGCGGAGTTTACATACAGACTGCAAGACAATGTACATTGTGACTGTTTGTGAGGAGATGCCTATTTGATGCGGGACAGTGGACATTTGTACTACATCACGGATGTGAGGTTGTACTCGTACATTGTCATCTCACAGTTTCCTGCTATGCCAGATGTGATTGGCCATTTTGTACACACATGCGGCACCAGTTGTGTCCTGTGTTCTGTTGTGAAAGTGTTGCAGTTTGTACCACATTGTTGTCAATGTTGAGGTGCTCTTATTCTTATGTGTGTGTGCTGCATTGTGGGTGAGTCGCCCCTGCAGCTCTGATTTGTCTGCCCCTTATCCCTTTCAGGTGGTGTGCCTTTGACTTCTGTGCTTCTACAGTGCTGAGATGTTGCGGACTTGGGTTAATTGGGCTCTTGGTCGAGTTGTGACGCTTGGGCATGGTTTGTCCGCAGATGTGTTGTTGACGTCAGGGGTTGTTTGTGCACGTGGATGTGTCAGAGTGTGACCTGCTCCTTTCCGGTTGTGGTCCACACTCAGTCACCTCAGTGTCGTGGCATGCACCATGTCATGATAATTGGACTGCAGCCTTGCTAATCGTCATGCAGTGTCACTTGCATTGTCAGTGTGGCTCACAGACCCGCAGCTTTGCTGTGATCAGCACATGTGAATGGGTTTGTTGTGAGATTAGTGATGTGTGGGGAGGGCCCCCTCAGGGCACATTGTCGACGGGGGCCTACTTGCTGTTTCTATGTGTGCTGCAGTATGCCAAGGAGATCAGGGACATGATCCAGAGTCATTGTGGGTGTGCAGTGTGCTCTACTTAATTGTGCATGTGTGCCATTGTGCCCATCTCCCCCGTCCCCCAGTCCCTGGTCGGTACTCACCCTGTTGAAGTTGTGTCAGGTCATGTTGAGCAGTGTCCGGATCCACTACTCCTGGCACCGTATCCCGACTGATGACTGTGGTCACCATTTTCTCCATGTCATCCAGCTCCTGGTGTGCCGCTGGACCCCCACCTCCAATCTGCGTTGCTGCTTTCATGTTGGCATCGAGTTTCTTCTTGGTTTTGCCCTTCACATCATTCCAGCGCCTCTTGACCTCTTCCATTGTCCTCCTCAACTCTGCAACTGCATTCACATGGTCCAAGATAGTCTGCCATGTTTGCGTCTTTGTTGCCAATGACACGTTGGAGGTGACGAACAGTTGTTGGTAGTGTTCTATCACCTCCGTAACGATGATCCTGTTTTCCTGCGGACTGAACAGCGTCTTCCTCTTCTCCTTGGCCTTCCCTGACCCCGAGGTTCCTTGCTGGTCGTCTGTGGGGTTCGCGTTGTCCTCTGCACTCGGTCCGGGTGCATCCATGGTGCTACGCAGTTAAACTTTTTTTTTTTCCTGCTTTTATGGTGCATTTTCCCGCATGACGCGTGGGAATTGCAGGCCTGTCGCTGGTTATCGCTGATTTTTGTATCGCGATTTGGGGCATCGCAACTTTTTTCGCGTTTCGCATTTTTGCGGCGTCACGTTAATTTTAACGCGGTCATTTGGCGCGTTATCGTGAGACCATCGCATGGTGCCACCGGGTTGAGAATACAACGTTAACACGGTGTTATTTTCCCGCGATGGACTGCGATTTGCAAAGTTGCGTTAAGCTAATTTTGCGATAATTATCACACGTTCTTGAGAATATCCCCCATCGATTTTAAAAATATCGAAGTCATTAATATCGTTTGCAAAAATATAGCTGTTAAAAATATTGTTTTTTTAGTTAGTGTTATGTATTTTAGTATGTATTTTAAATGTATGTGCTCTATTTTTTTGTGTAAGTATTGCTTTTGTTTTTTAATATATGTGTTAAATTTTTAGTAGTTATTAATTTTATTTTAATTCAATTTTGCGTTTTAGTTCCGTAGCGGGTTGTGGGTTTATAGGGGAATAAGGTGGGAAGTAATTTAATTATAATTAAATTATTAATATATTTTTTAAATTAATATTTTATATTGTTAATTGTGGGAATTAATTTATTCTTAATTATTTATTAATTGGTTGTTAATTATTATTAATTAATTGGTAAATATGTTAATTGTGTTATTTTTTTAGAAGCGGGTTGTGGGTTTATAGGGGAATAGGGTGGGAAGTAATTTAATTATAATTAAATTATTATAATTGTTTTTAATTAATATTTATTTATTTAATATTTTATACTGTTAATTGTGGGAATTAATTTATTATTAATTGGTTGTTAATTATTATTAATTAATTGGTAATTATGTTAATTGTGTCATGTTTTTAGAAATGGGTGGTGGGGTTTATAGGGGAATAGGGTGGGAGGTAATTTATTTATAATGAATTAATTATTTGTAAATGAATGTTAATTAATTAATTAAAATTTAAATATGGCAATTGTGTAATTAATTTGATGTGTGAGTTGTGGAGTTTAAAGTAGCAGATGGATTTTGGTTCTATAGGGGTAAAGTTTGGTTAGTATATTAATTATCTGTTTTAATGTGTTTTTTAATTAATAATATTTGTTTAATTGATAATTAATTGTGTTAATTAAGGAGGTACACGTTTTTTAAAATTTTGATGTGTGTTGTAAATTGTGTTGTGTTATAGGTTCGGAAAAAAATATTACATTTATGTAATAAATAATGTTTTTATTATAAATAATTTCTATTACAAAAAATGTATTTGTTTGTAAATTATTTTTTATTTTTATAAATTAATTTTTGTATGTAATTTGTAGATTTTTTTAACATTATAATATGTTTCTGTTTTGTAATTTTTTATATATGTTTTGTTTTTTAGTTTTTGATTATTTTTTGTATTGTAGTTGATATTGTTTTTTTTTTAAATTTCATTTTTCTTTGGTGGGAATATTAATTTTTACCCCTCCGCTATCCAACACTTTCCATTCTGATGCATTCGCTGGAGTGAGAATAGTAATTTTTTCTCCTCCGCTATTCAACACTGTCCCTACTGTTGCACTCACTGGAGTGGGAATAGTCATTTTATCCCCTCTGCTATCCAACACTTTCCCTACTGTTGCACTCGCTGGAGTGGGAATAGTAATTTTTTCCCCTCCGCTATCCAACACTTTCCCTACTGTTGCACTCGCTGGAGTGGGAATAGTAATTTTATCTCCTACGCTATCCAACACTTTCCCTACTGTTGCATTCACTGGAGTGGGAATCGTAATTTTATCCCCTCCGCTATCCAACACTTTCCCTACTGTTGCGCTAGCTGGAGTGGGAATAGTAATTTTTACTCCTCCGCTAACCAACATATTCCCTACTGTTGCACTTGTTGGAGTGGGAATAGTAATTTTTACCCCTCCGCTATCCAACATTTTCTCTATTGTTGCTCTCGCAGGAGTGGGAATAGTAATTTTTACGCCTTTGTTATCCAACAAATTCCCTACTGTTGCACTCATTGGAGTGAAAATAGTAATTTTTACCCCTCCGCTATCCAACACTTTCTCTACTGTTGCTCTCGCAGGAGAGGGAATAGTAATTGTATCCCCTCCGTAATCCAACACTTTCCCTACTGTTGCACTAGCTGGAGTGGGAATAGTAATTTTTACTCCTCCGCTATCCAACACATTCCCTACTGTTTCACTTGTTGGAGTGGGAATAGTAATTTTTACCCCTCCGCTATCCAACACTTTCTCTACTGTTGCACTCGCTGGAGTGGGAATAGTAATTTTATTCCCTCCGATATCCAACATTTTCACAACTGTTGCACTCATTGGAGTGGGAATAGTAAATTATTCCCCTCCGCTATCCAATACTTTCCCTACTATTGCATTCACTGGAGTGGGGATATTAATTTTTACCTCTCCGCTAACCAAAACTTTACCTACTGTTGCACTCGCTGGAGTTGGAATAGTACATTTTAACCCTTCGCTATCCAACACTTTCCCTACTGTTGCACTCGCTGGAGTGGGAATAGTAATTTTTACCTATCCGCTATCCAACACTTTCCATACTGTTGCATTTCCTGGAGTGGGTATAGTATTTTTAACCTATCCGCTATCCAACTCTTTCCGTACTGTTGCATTCGCTGGAGTGGGAATAGTAATTTTTACTTCTCCGCTATCCAACACTTTCCCTACTGTTGCATTCGCTGGAGTGGGAATAGTAATTTTTACCCCTCCGCTCTCCAACACTTTTTCTACTGTTGCACTCAATGTAGTGCAAAATGTAGGTTTAAAAATATTAAAGAGTTTAATATTTTAATTTATATTTATTTTTATTTATTAATTTTTATGTTACAGGTGTATGTATATATATATTTATTTATAATTTTTATTATATTTATAAAATTTTAAAATTAATTAAAATTATTATTTAATAATTGTTTTTAAGTAAATATATATGTATTACATTTTATATATGTATGTTTAATTTTTTTAATTTACATTTATCTATTATAATTGTTAACATTTACAAATAAATCTAAATAATTTTTTTAAAGTTAAATTTACTATTTAATTTATTTTACATTATTTTTTATACATATAAAAAAAACGATATTTTGTACATCGATATTTTTGACAACAATATTTGTTCTCTCGATATTTTTGTATTTACCATTATGAAGGTAGGAAGTCAATTTTATTGACAACGATATTTATGTCCCGATATTTGTGTAACACGATATTGTTGTTGTCGATATTCTGTCAGTGATCTGCGTTACACATCTTAAAAACAGACTCCAGGCCATTAATAGCTTGTGCAGTAGCCAAATTCTTGGGGAAAATGTGGTTTATTAGGAGGCTTGCACTGCAGAATGGTTAAATTGCACCTATAGTTTTTATATTGATTTTTAAGTGTTAGCTAGTTCATAGCCATATCACATGGTTCACGTACTAATAGCATTAGAAATTATGTCCATGCCATTGTGACCATGTACAAGGGACATTTGTATAATATCTTTTGGGCTCTTTCTGTACCATGGTACCATCAATCAATTGCTCCTTATATATATATATATGGTTGCATTTCTTATTGGAGTTATTGCTTCACTTTTGATGGAACCAAGTGACTATCAATGGATGCTGTGACCTCATCTTTTTTTCCAACATGAATTCTACATTGTACCTTTGCATAAAACGCACTTGCACTTTCTTCCACATCCCCAAGAGCTACACACTGTGAGAGCCTCCTCTCTAGTACATTCTTGTTCAGGTTTTATACTACCCGTATGAAGATTCTTATTAATGTATTGCTTTTAAAAATTGTTGTTTTTATCTGCTAGGTTTACTGTTTTTAATTGATGGAGCTACTTAATTGGATTATGGACGTTGCACTTGTTTTAATACTATACACCCAATAATGTATTTTTTGCACTGTATGCACTTGCACTTTTATGTATTCCTTTCAGGGTTCCAATGTGCACGAGTTACTTCTCTGGCATTTCAATCCTCTTACATCTCAATTTTAATTGCTTTTATGAAGTTGATATATTTTGATCCGTCAGTTAACTTTGTCTGCATAAAGAATTATGGCAATGTACGCGTTGGTGAATCCCTTGTACTGTACACTTTTGCACTTTGATGGTCGTCATGACCGAATAAAGTTTTTGACTGATATATATATATATATGGAAGAAGATTATCCTCTGTGGTGGCCTCCTCACATGGGGTAACCTTTTTTGTGGATCTATTGGCGGCCTATCCCGGTCGCTAGGAGGGCCCGCCGCATGTCTGCGGATCCAGGCACCGGAGTACTGAGCGCCAGAGTGGAGCAGAGGTCTTCAAATGGGAGGGGTTACTGATTTCCACGAAAGCGGCTTCAACCTTACATCAACCCACTGTGGATTCTAATTGCGTATAATGGAACATTGACACCACCCACTGAGGTAGAACTTATTGATTGGACTGCCAATATCACAATGCACCAATATGCATACGCTGAGTGTGGCGTTAAGACACGCCCATCTGGGCGGCAACTATTTAATAAAGCAAGTGTTTCCAATCGAAGGTAGCTGTGTTTTTATGCTGTGGTGCTCGTGAGCAAGGGGAAACCCGAAACGCGTTGAGCCGCGTACTTTGATGGATGGTGACAGGCTGCATCCAGTGGAGCCCTCATTGGAAGAAGATTATCCTCTGTGGTGGCCTCCTCACATGGGGTAACCTTTTTTGTGGATATATATATATATATATCACCTCGTGTAATCGCTTCCTGAACAAAGACGAGTGCAGACCTCCAATCGTGCATAAATTATTTATTGCTTAGACTTCTGCCATTACGCGTTTCGGCCGTACAAGCGGCCTTGATCACATGACAGCTCTCACAAAAGTGTACCGCTATTTAAAGTGCTAGTGCCACATAAATTCATGGACATAAACAAAATACTTATGACTGCTCATTAATATTCGCATAAATGCTAGTAATATTATTTGGTTGGTCGAAACGCATTCTATTTACTTAAAACCTGCAATATGACCACAAATATAACAATATAAATATTTTCATAAATAGTCCCCTGCCTTCATACATATATACACGCTTAAATGCCATGTTTGAGCAGTAGTGTAAAGTTCATGAATTATTTTGACTTTAAAAAATTTCAGAAAAAAGTTTTGGTGCTCCCCTGGCGTGGAAATGAAAATAAATCAACATTAGGGGGCCGATTCCGATCTTGGTCGGAGGCGCACCCAATAGCATTCGGTCGGGAAAAAAGCCATGCGAAAGCCTGTTTCCCGACCGATCCGTACAGCACACCGAACGAGTAAGTACGATGCGCACAACAGCACAGAATCCGGCCGAGCCGTACTCACCCAAACCAGGTCCTGTTCCCCGACCGAGGCGAATCCGGAAACGCCGAATCGAGTCGCACGGAAGGAAAATGCAGCTCCGTCCGGCCGAACGAGTACGATGCGCTTTCCGTACGCGCCGAACCCGTCGCTACGCACGGCACGTCAAAGCATCCGGGAGAGGCGCACATAAGCTCCGATTCGCGCCACAACACGATCCACGGCTACGAGACGAACACGCCAGCGACGAGGACGAGGCGAAGCGACGAGGACGACGCGAAGCGACGAGGAAGACGCGAAGCAACGAGAAGGACGAACAACACGAACCAACCATGAATCCCTTCGTCCCGATCATACCAATATTCTACATTTACTACCGGAACATGTCAAAGTCACACGTTATGATTATGGGTCAAAGAAAAAGAAAAGGAAAAATCTTCTCATGCAATGGAGCGGAGGTGTCCAGAGTGACCTCTTTTACATACCTAGGGGTCTTATTTGATGATAGATGCTCCTGGGTCCCCCAATCTAGAGCAAAAAAAAACGCAGTAGTAAGATCAACATCAGCTTTATTAGGGTTTACACACCGATTGGGAGCAAAGCCTTTTGAAGCTATTCTCTCCATTTACAGATCTAAATGTTTGGCCATTGCTACATATGGCTCTGCTATTTGGGGCTATAAACAGCAGATGGGGATGCAGATGGCTGAAAATAAATTTTTACGAACCCTTCTGTCTGTGCCCCAATCAACCCCAACATTTGCTATTCATCAGGAATTGGGGTTGGGTTATGTAACTGACTCATTGAGACTGGCCCCCTTGGTCTGTTGGCTTAAAACCTGGCTTAACCCTGAGATAACCCTGAACCATCAAATTCTACGGGATGTTGTTGCCCTGGAGAAAGCTAACAGCATCCCGTGGCTGTCTTATGTTAGGTCTATGTTTTTTAAACTAGGGCGACCTGATATTTATAATGCCCCAGAAGGGATCAAAAAAGAGGATGTAATTTGGGTAAAAGCACAATTTTTAAATATACTGATGTTGGAACGAGAGGAACGGGAGATTCAAAAACCTTTGGTTAGGGCTCATTACTTAATTATTTCTTCCCCGTCAATGGAGCCTTATTTGAGAATTGTAACCAAGCCTTATCACCGTTGGCTACTGACAAGGTTCCGCTTCAACCTGATTCATTTCTCTCTGGGTAACCTTCTGGGATAGTGTAAGCCAGAGGATATAGGCCTGTGCCAGTGTGATAATTTTTCATCGCAAGATACATTGCATTTTATCATGTTTTGTGATTTTTATAATGAAATACGGAGGAGGTTTTTAGTCCCCCTTTTGAGGGGAAAAGGTTTTCTACAGGCAAGACCAGCTTTAATGTATCTTCAATTGTTAGATGATACCTGGAACATTTTTAATATTGCTAGTTTTCTTGTGGCTGCTGTTCGCCTTAGGAGAAGGAGAATTCCTATGATTAATGATGCATGAATTTTCAAAATCACCCTAATGTAATTATTTTAGTTAATAAATTTCAAGCTCTGATGAATTATAGATTTTTGTAGGAATTTTAATGTTTTTTTATATCGCCCAACTGAATTGAATGATATTATTGTTGTTCTATGTCCTGTGTACTGTACTTTTATGATTTTAATTAATCGAATAAAGTGATTTGACTGACTGACTACCAGAACAGGCACGGACGCGTACGGCGCAGAAGGTAAGCCAGACACCAACCACAAAACACATACAACACGTACACGACACATCACACACACACAGAGGGATGCAGAATATACTTACACCAGCAACAGCAGCACCATAGGGGCGGGATGCCCATCACCAATGCCACATATGCACACAGGGGCCTGAATGCGCACCACCACCCCTACCCAGGGGGGCAGGATGCCTACCACTACTACCACCCTCACCCAGGGGGCTGGATGCCTACTACTACTACCACCCTTAGCCAGGGGGGCTGGATGCCTACCACTACTACCACCCTTAGCCAGGGGGCTGGATGCCTACCACCACTACCACCCTCACCCAGGGGGGCTGGATGCCTACCACTACCACCACCTCTACCCAGGGGGGGCAGGATGCCTACCACTACTACCACCCTTAGCCAGGGGGGGCTGGATGCCTACCACTACTACCACCCTCACCCAGGGGGGGCTGGATGCCTACCACCACCCTTAGCCAGGGGGGGCTGAATGCCTACCACTATTACCACCCTTAGCCAGGGGGGGCTGGATGCCTACCACTACTACCACCCTCACCCAGGCGGGGCTGGATGCCTGCCACCACCCTTAGCCAGGGGGCTGGATGCCTACCACTACTACCACCCTTAGCCAGGGGGCTGGATGCCTACCACTACTACCACCCTCACCCAGGGGGCTGGATACCTACCACTACTACCACCCTCACCCAGGGAGGGCTGGATGCCTACCACCACCCTTAGCCAGGGGGCTGGATGCCTACCACCACTACCACCCTCACCCAGGGGGCTGGATGCCTACCACTACTACCACCCTCACCCAGGGGGCTGGATGCCTACCACCACCCTTAGCCAGGGGGCTGGATGCCTACCACTACTACCACCCTCACCCAGGGGGGCTGGATGCCTACCACCACTACCACCCTCACCCAGGGGGCTGGATGCCTACCACTACTACCACCCTTAGCCAGGGGGCTGGATGCCTACCACTACTACCACCCTCACCCAGGGGGCTGGATGCCTACCACCACCCTTAGCCAGGGGGGCTGGATGCCTACCACCACTACCACCCTCACCCAGGGGGGCTGGATGCCTACCACTACTACCACCCTCAGCCAGGGGGCTGGATGCCTACCACCACCCTTAGCCAGGGGGCTGGATGCCTACCACCACTACCACCCTCACCCAGGGGGCTGGATGCCTACCACTACTACCACCCTTAGCCAGGGGGGCTGGATGCCTACCACTACTACCACCCTCACCCATGGGGGCTGGATGCCTACCACCACCCTTAGCCAGGGGGCTGGATGCCTACCACTACTACCACCCTCAGCCAGGGGGGCTGGATGCCTACCACCACCCTTAGCCAGGGGGGCTGGATGCCTACCACCACCCTTAGCCAGGGGGCTGGATGCCTACCACTACTACCACCCTCACCCAGGGGGATGGATGCCTACCACCACCCTTAGCCAGGGGGGCTGGATGCCTACCACTACTACCACCCTCAGCCAGGGGGCAGGATGCCTACCACTACTACCACCCCCACTCATAGGATGGACAATGCATGACACAACCAGCACACCACAACCTAGGGAATGCAAGAAGAAGACATCCCCCAACACCATGACAAGCATGTGTAGACTGTGTCAAATGCCTACAACACCGAACATGACTTTGAACATACAATGTGACCCCCTAGCACATGTGCCGCACATATATGTGTGTGGCACCCACAATGCAAGCAGGCCATGACCATTGTGGCAATGGGGTCCAAACCCCCATCATCACAGTGACCAAAATGTAAGTGTGGGGTCCATAGCTGAAGCACATTTTGAACATTGTGGCAATGGGGTCCAAACCCCCATCATCACAGTGACCAAAATGTAAGTGTGGGGTCCATAGCTGAAGCACATTTTGAACATTGTGGCAATGGGGTCCAAACCCCCATCATCACAGTGACCAAAATGTAAGTGTGGGGTCCATAGCTGAAGCACATTTTGAACATTGTGGCAATGGGGTCCAAACCCCCATCATCACAGTGACCAAAATGTAAGTGTGGGGTCCATAGCTGAAGCACATTTTGAACATTGTGGCAATGGGGTCTAAACCCCCATCACCACAGTGACCAAAAGGTAAGTGTGGGGTCCATAGCTGAAGCACATTTTGAACATTGTGGCAATGGGGTCCAAACCCCCATCATCACAGTGACCAAAATGTAAGTGTGGGGTCCATAGCTGAAGCACATTTTGAACATTGTGGCAATGGGGTCCAAACCCCCATTATCACAGTGACCAAAAGGTAAGTGTTGACAAAGAAAGAGGTGCAACTGCCAAACTGCATGGATGATTCCTGGTCACAGAACAACAAACACATCAGTGGCAAAGTAGTGTATGTGTCCCATTGCAACATAAATTGGGGAGCCAAATACTGCAGTGCAAATAAGACATACCTTTGGCCATGTGCAGACAAACAACACCCATGGGGTCTGACACCGTCAACAATCATCAATGACACAATGACAGAAGTGACCATCAGAATGCAGACCCACATATTTGCACCAATGGGCACACAAATGCAGATACCCTGTGGAGACTGCAGATGTGAGGTGAACAGATACCATACCATGGCAGCAATGGGACACACAAACAATGATCATTGTGCTGACCGATGACCTAGGAGTCCCAGGGACAGCAGGGGAAACCCACCAAACTACATACAGCCAATGGCACACCCAAGATATGCCAATGCAGTGGTGCAGATGCACAAACACAAACAGGCAGACCCACACTGCACATCATACACAACAGGTGAGGGGGGTGCCAGTGTCCCCAGGCAACCACACAACACATGAGGAGACCTGAATACCAATCATACAGATGTGCATACAGTGCCACACAAAGGTAACTCATGGATCCAAATCCCCTATGTGGGCAAGCAGGCATTGTCAGATGAGAGGGAGCACAAATCACACATGTCACACAGGCAGGTAGGGACAGCAACTGACACAGCAAGACACAGACACACCACAGCACCACCCCCAGGGCACCCACAATGTGGTGACCCTGGGCTGCATTACAATCCCACTGTGATGACAAAGCTAAATGTCGTTCACACTGTGAACCACAGCCATGTGTCCTGAGCAACTAACTACCATCACACCTACACAAGCACAAATCAAACAGCATGGCCAGTAAGCCAAGGCCAACATGGAGGCAGGGGCCTAGCCGGGCAACAACTCTCATCTGCACACACTCAACACCACACCCCTCGACCTCCAACAATGTGCAGCAGTGAAGCACACATGCACTGGTGACATTGCACATGCACCCATGACTATTCCAGGGTGGTGGGTGGGAACCAAGGTGCAGAAACACATCACACATGGCCACTCAACAAGACTCCTGAATGTCTGACACACTGCACACTACGCTGTACGTGGACATGACGGCAATACCACACCAACCAATGGGATCCCAGCCACAGTCACACACCAATGAAGAAGCCAAGGTCACCCACAAAGAACACACATAGACAACATCCAACATTGCAGCCCGGACCCTGAGGAGTGCCAGCAGTCACACACACAACGTGTCACAATCACTGAAAGATAACACAAACTGGAAATCACATGACAGGGGCAAACAACAAGTGCCAAGGGGAAACCTGACTGTGACCCATCTGCGTCTGCACACAAACTCAGCCCTGACAGCAAACACACCTATGGGTGACACCCTGATGACCAGTAATGTGCCATGCACCCACATCACAGAGAACCCAGGGTGAAGACTTTGGGGGAACATAGGTCAACTCAGCTAGCATCACAAACAGGTACAACACTAGGGATCACAGCATGCACAGCTAAACGGAAGTGAACACACAGACATGCACATACAACACACACCTTGGGCGCAGGCAATGTCACAGGAGTACACACTGCCATGAGGGGACTCCACTCCTGTGTGAGGAAAGCTGTGCCATATGTTGCCTCAGTAGGGCCCCATCATGTCAGCTGAGCACTTGGTCACACAATCAACAATTAGCACCAAATGAGGGCTCCCGTAACATCAGCCTGGTCATGGAAGTGCCAACGGAATCATCAGCACAGATCCAACACACTTGATTAGCAATGTTGCACTGACAACACAGATGAGTCCTTCCCCATTGATGCCCAAACCTGCATGTCCACTGGAGATGGCCACACGGTCAGGGAAGTAGACGAATTGAACAATGGCAGGCACAACAGATGTGCAGGGGTGGAAGCCACAGATGTGAAATAGGCAATCTAAGTAGGAAATCCCATTGCCAAATACTGAACACATGACACCCTCAGATGCTGCTATGGATGACATGGATACACCACAGGATAGGACACATTCCCCCTGGACCACATGGGTTCCTGCACAGTAACACTTCATTATCATGAGACCAAATATCACCATCACTGCAGCAAGGGCATGGTTAGCATCATCAACATCATGTACATCAGAAGCAAAAGCACTAGAGAACAGAAAGTTGCTTTATTCAGCATATGTGGCATTAAAAGTAGAAGTCCGGTAGAAAATAAACAAAGGCCAATGGCCAGTCCATCAACAAAGTCACAAGTGGGTGACAGTGGCAGATGCCACCCTACACATGCCTGCACAAAACCAGGGACAATCCACTAGGAGGGGCAACCGGGGGGTAGGCCAGGCACCGCAGGGACAGGATCAGGGCTCACCAGGAGGAAGCAGGGAAGGGGTGGTGGGTGCTGGAGAGCCACTGACAACTGCAGTGGAGGTGTCTGACATGGTGTGTGCCGGCACAACTGGGGGCATGGCTCAGATGTTGTGGGTGCCGGCACGACTGCAGTGGACCCTGCAGATGGAGTGGACAGGTCCGCCACTGCAGTGCCCAAGTCAGACAGGGTGGTAGTGGACTCCACTGCAGTGCCTACCACCAGGGGAGGAGAATGGGTAACAGGCAAGGTGGGCTGGACAGAGGGGGAGGACACCCTCACCACATCAGTGGCACAGACAAGCGCAGCGGGGGTGTGGTGCCGGGAGAGCAAGTGGCGGGGGGAGAAGGCCGGATCCTCTTGGGGATGGTATATCTGTGGGTGGGGGAACCTGGGGCAGGGTGTGGTGGGGGCACCTGTGGAGTGGGGGCCTGAGAGATGGAGGAAGGAGACCTGGTGCTTGAGCTGCAGGGCGGCGGCGGGGTCTTGCTCTTACCACTCCGGGGGGACTTGCGGGTGGGGGCCTCAGTCTGTCTGCGCCTGGGGGAGGGTGTCCGGGGGCGAGGGGCACTCTGCTCCGTGTGGGGGGGCTTCCTCTTCCCCCTGGATGCTGGAGCAGCTAGATCGGAGGGGAAGAGGCCGAGGTCACTGAGGAAGAGGCGCTGGGTCTTTGGGGTTGCAGGTGAGGCAAGGGAGGGTGTTTTGGAGGGAGAGGCAACTGAGGACTGCGCAGTGCCTGTGGATGCGTGTGTGTGTACCAGGGCCCCATCCCCTGTGAGTCTGGTTTCAGTCCCCTGACTGTGCGTGCGTGTGCGTTTTGTTTGTGGCGTGTGTGTCTGTGTGCTGGACGTGTGTGTGCTGGTGTGTGCCTGTGCCGGTGTGTGTGTGCTTGGGACGGGTAAGGTGCTGGGGAGTGTGGATGGAGCAGAGGCAGGAGGGGTGAGGGACTGTCTGAGGAGGGACACTGCTGCCGTCAGGGAGGAGTCCATGGACCTATTGCCCCTCTGTAGGTCAGACATGCCCGATGAGATGCCCTCCATGAACGACACCAGCTGAGTCAACAGAGCGGTGTGCGCATGGGGGACACTCAGCATGGCTGTCTGCCCTACATGGAGCTGGCGAAGGAGGTACACAGACTCCTCACTCAGGGCAGCAGGGGACACAGGGGCAGGGGGTGCGGTGCCTGGCCCAAAGGAGACACGCTCCCGAACATGGGAGCCTCCACGGACCTGGGGAATGGGAGCCGATGGGAGGGCGGTGGTGGTGCTGGTGGTGGCGGGGACAGCAACACTAGCTGGGGTGTGGTGGCTGCTGACACCCGCCTCCATAAGGGAGTCATCCTCCAAGTTGCTCTGGTCCTCAGCTGAGGTGGATGGTGCTGAGGACTCCTCGGTGTGGCTCCCCTCGCCCTCCGTACCACTGGGTCCCTCCGACCACTCCTCGGCTGCTGACCCAGTCTGGCTCTCTGGCTCCTCCTGGTCCGTGGAGCTGTCCCCTTCCGTGGCCGTGGATGTATCTGCAAACAATGGGGAAACAGACAGACATCAGTCACCTGCACCAAACGCACACACCACTGTGAGCACAGCACATTACAGAGCAAGCCCTGGCATCATTAGTTGTACATTGCTAAAAGTGCCCTAACTGAACAGGAGAAGCCAATTGTCAGTCTGATGCCAAGCATGGCACTCACATCCCACATGGCCTTGCACCCATCTGTCTGGTGTCTGTTGGATTGCAACACCCCAGTGTGGACACATGCACCAAGTACACAGTAGTTGGACAGTGCAGAGGACACGGTGTGGCATGTGGACATGCACACATCACAGCTCTTGCCACTGAGTCAGTACAGGTTTCCGGATGAAAGGGATGCCCAGAGTCAAATAGGAAATGCATGTGATGCATACCAGCGACAGACACCATGATGCACCCATGACCTGATAGCCGTCGCCACAATGGTGTGCATGTAGCACATGTCACTCCCCTGCAGGACCACCAATAAGTTGACACATGCCATGGCAGAGGCATGACTGCTAAGTCATACATCACTGTCTCAGTGATGTCTGACTTGGCAGCCAGACAACAACACTATGCACTGTGTCACAATAGTAGGTCATGGGGAATGCAAGTCCTGGAGCTGCACAAGTGCACATGTACATCCCCCACACAACACATCATCTTAACCCTCATCTGTCCAGGTCATACCTATTGGACATATGGGAGACCTGTGACACTACCCTCTGAACCTGAGCCCCTCACAATCTGCTGTGAATGGGGAACAGCTGCCTGAACTTCACATTCACATACCCCAGTCTGCACGGGCAGCTGATCAAACACCTATGTGACACACAAGTATCGTCTCCTATGGTCACATCTCCAGGGGCAAGCTGAGCCCCTACCAAGAAACACCCCAGCAGTCCTGGCAAGTAATCCACAGCACACTGACACAGAGGCAGACACCTGAGGGGTCAAATCACTGCGCACAATGTGTCAGCTGATACACGGGAGTGGGAGTACAGAGTGCATTGCATGGCCTGGAGTAGGCATGACTGTCCTGCTCCACATGAATGAGGGATGAGCCCTGGACAGTGGATAGCTGGCTATGTATGTGTGACACACGTAATCTGCACACTCCTGGGGCCCAAACATTGTTCCCACCCGCTGCATGGGCGTGTGCCACATACCCCAGGCACATGTGGTGGCTCAGCTCAGCAAGTGGACCGCATATCAAAGCAACACGCAGATTACATGTCCGAACACAGGCGTTGTGTGAACAATGGACCCACCCATGATGCCCACAACAGAGTTAGGGAAACAGATGCTGTCCCCCACCTTTAGTGAAGCAAACTGCAAGGACACAGTCCCAAGTGACACAATTCCCTGAATGTAAGGGCCACACCTGGGTATCAGATGAGCAGTGGGCAGTGCACAATAGAGGGACATGGCTCCTGGACAACATGACTGCTGCACTGTGGCAGTTGAACCAGGCCAGAGGAGGGCACAAAGCATGTAATACAGAGTTCACAGTGCAGTCTTTGACTCACCCCCTCCTTGCTGCTGTCTGGCCTTCAGCTGCCCATCCAGGTCTGGAAACACCACCGCCAGGATCTGGAGCATGTGGGGGTCAGGGTCCATGTTCCGCCCCTCCTGCGAGGAGGCGACAGCTTCAGCTGGACCCGTGCAATCCTCCGGGTCCAGCCCCGAAGGTCCTGCCACCTCTTCTGGCAGTTGCGGATCCGGCGCTTGTAGACCCCCACGGACCGGACAGCCCGGACGATGTCCTTCCAGATCTCCTGCTTCCGATGGGCATTAACCTGTCAGGATGACAAAGTGAAAAGGCCATTACTACACATGCAACATATCCGTGCATGACACAGTTGTATATACATGTCTCAATCACAGGGGCACATGATGTACACAGGCAGTGCAAAGCTGCCCATGGACAGTTTGCCAGACGTCACTACATGGTATCATTGCATGGGAAGTAAAACCTTGTTCAAATGCACTGTCACTGCACCATACCTGTCCAGTGCATGTCACTACACACTATGGGGGTGACAACTACTCAGTGAGCCTGCTAGCCAGTGGCGTGCAGACTTTCAGCCTTGCTAGTCAGACAATATGCACATTCAGAAAGGCAGTGCACAGAACACTCACCTGCTCCCCTGGTGTCCCATACAGCTTGCTGTACTGTGGAAGTAGGCTGTCCAGCAGGGCCTGGTTCTCTTCAAGGCTGAAGGCTGGGGCTCTCTCCACAGTACGTGCCATTGCAGGGTCCAGAGGGGCAGAGACAGCAGCAGTGCAGTGGCAGATGTCGTCCTGGAGCATGTAGTGCAGGCAAGTGAGCTCTCAGGGGAACAGCCAGCAATATAGATGTGCTGGAGAGGCAGATACTGTCCCTTGTGTCCAAAGTGATAGGTCCAAGTCGTTTGCATCTTCTGAATCTGGCCAATCCATGGAATAGCAGCACCAAAACACGCCCACAGCATCCTTCAAATCTTCAACTTCATGACATACATGTTTTTGCAACATTGTGGTGGGTGACCAACTGATTTTCCAGCAACCGACTCGTTCGAAATTCAAAAACGCGTCCGTTGCCAGGCAAGCCCATTGTCAATGGGTGCGCACCGATCGGTCCATTGCGGTACAACACGTACAGGGGTACAACGCGTACAGGGGTACTAACGCGTACCCGCACACATTGAATGCAATGGGCCGGCCGGGGCACCGATCGGTCCATTGCAGTTCAACACGTACAGGGTTCAACGCGTACCAGCACACATTGAATGCAATGGGCCGGCCGGGGCACCGATCGGTCCATTGCAGTTCAACGCGTACAGGGGTTCAACGCGTACCCGCACACATTGAATGCAATGGGCCGGCCGGGGCACCGATCGGTCCATTGCAGTTCAACGCGTACAGAGGTACAACGCGTACCCGCACACATTGAATGCAATGGGCCGGCCGGGAGCACCGATAGGTCCATTGCAGTACAAAGCGTACAGGGGTACAACGCGTACCCGCACACATTGAATGCAATGGGCGGCCGGGGCACCGATCAGTCCATTGCAGTACAAAGCGTACAGGGGTACAATGCGTACCCGCACACATTGAATGCAATGGGCCGGCCGGGGGCACTGATCGGTCCATTGCAGTTCAACGCGTACAGGGGTACAACGCGTACCCGCACACATTGAATGCAATGGGCCGGCCGGGGCACCGATCGGTCCATTGCAGTTCAACGCGTACAGGGTACAACGCGTGCACCGAAAACATTGAATGCAATGGGCCGGCCGGGGCACCGATCAGTCCATTGCAGTACAACGCGTACAGGGGTACAACGCATACCCGCACACATTGAATGCAATGGGCCGGCCGGGGGCACTGATCGGTCCATTGCAGTTCAACGTGTACAGGGGTACAACGCGTACCCGCACACATTGAATGCAATGGGCCGGCCGGGGCACCGATCGGTCCATTGCAGTACAACGCGTACAGGGGTACAACGCGTACAGGGGTACAACGCGTACCCGCACACATTGAATGCAATGGGCCGGCCGGGGCACCGATCGGTCCATTGCAGTTCAACGCGTACAGGGGTACAACGCGTACCGCGACACATTGAATGCAATGGGCCGGCCGGGGCACCGATCGGTCCATTGCGGTACAACGCGTACAGGGGTCCAACGCTGCACTCGCACACATTGAATGCAATGGGCCGGCCGGGGCACCGATCGGTCCATTGCGGTTCAACGCGTACAGGGGTACAACGCGTACTCGCACACATTGAATGCAATGGGCCGGCCGGGGCACCGATCGGTCCATTGCAGTTCAACGCGTACAGAGGTACAACGCATACCCGCATACATTGAATGCAATGGGCCGGCCGGGGCACCGATTGGTCCATTGCAGTACAACGCGTACAGGGGTACAACACGTACCCGCACACATTGAATGCAATGGGCCGGCCGGGGGCACCGATCGGTCCATTGCAGTTCAACGCGTACAGGGGTACAACAAGTACCCGCACACATTGAATGCAATGGGCCGGCCGGGGGCACCGATCGGTCCATTGCAGTACAACGCGTACAGGGGTACTACGCGTACAGGGGTACAACGCGTACACGCACACATTGAATGCAATGGGCCGGCCAGGGCACCGATCGGTCCATTGCAGTTCAACGCGTACAGGGGTACAACGCGTACCCACACACATTGAATGCAATGGGCCGGCCGGGGCACCGATCGGTCCATTGCGGTACTAACGCGTACAGGGGTACAACGCGTACCCGCACACATTGAATGCAATGGGCCGGCCGGGGCACCGATCGGTCCATTGCAGTTCAACGCGTACAGGGGTACAACGCGTACCCGCACACATTGAATGCAATGGGCCGGCCGGGGCTCCGATCGGTCCATTGCTGTTCAACGCATCACTGTACATGTGACTGGCATATGTCAGCATGCCTGTCTCAGATGGACATATGCCAGCCACAGATAGCTCCCAGGGAGTGAGGGGCACACCTACATCACGACAGCCTGTCCAAACTTTATCATAAGGCATGTAAGGCTGCATTTCCTATTGTGTGTATGTTGGTGTACATGTTGTCCTGTGGGTGTCACCTGTGGGCAGCCACCCCCAGGCTGTGCACGTGTTAATGGGGACAGGATCCTGGGTGTTACGTGTACATGACCACTGTGATGTGCAACTGTTCATATCTGTGCATGTGCCATGGTCACATTTCACGGTGGTGTATGTGTATGTCATGTCACATACCCCGTGAGTCCCATGTGGGACGGTATGTTTGAGCCAGGGTGTCCCAGTGGCACAATAGTGATGGTCCTCCACAGTCTTTGTGCATGTAGTGTTTACAATGTCTCTGATTTCATGTGCACAATGGGAGACAGTCTCCATATCCACGTTGTGTGTGCATGGACTTTGATGTTGTGCGTGTGTGTGTCACAGACGTCCATGTCTGTCCTGCCGTGGCAAGTGGGACCACTACCTGTGGGGGTCATGGTTGTTTTGCTGTGGTGTATACATGATACTCCATGTAATGCCAGTGTCCATGTGGCAATACAGGGTCCCTGGGAATGTACCTGTCGTTGAGCTGTGGTGCCTGGGGCACATCTGTCCTCACATGTCACTGTGGGGGTGATTGTGACACGGCAGCAGGAGATGGGAACTGTGACACGGCCTCATGATATCCAATGGGCCAACCTGGGACTAATTGATGCCACCTGTTGGACCGTGTTGACAGATGTTGGCCATGTATGTACCATACATGTCCTTACGGAACTGCACACTTCATGTAGTTGTGCCTCATAATGATGTATGTTGGGATATTGAGTGTGTTCAATGCCGCATATGTGGGGTGACTGACAATCTTGCTTACTTCTCCTCTGCACTGCAGGGCTCCTGCTGTCCATCGACCATTCCCAGACCTGGCAACGATGGTGGAACGGGACAGCATCCGACGGTACCGCTTCACCAGGCAGCTGATTGAGGATTTGGCAGTGCAGTTGTCCCCACATTTGCAGCCTGGCCGGCCGTATCCTACAGCGCTGACCCCCAAGGTGAAGGTGATGGCAGCCCTACACTTCTTTGCCACCGGTACCTTCCAACATACTGTGGCGACTGCTGGTGGGATGTCACAGACCATGTTGAGCCGTGTACTCCGCGATGTTTTGGCGGCAATGTTGCTATTCCTGAACCGGTACATCTATTTCCCTAGACTGCGACGACTCACTGATGTGAAGAGTGACTTTTATGCCCTGGGGAGGATGCCGCATGTCATTGGCTCCATTGATGGGACACATGTGGCTTTGGTACCACCACAGGCCCAGGAGCAGGCCTACAGGAACCGCAAGCACTACCACTCGGTCAATGCACTGGTGGTGTGTCTTGCAGACATGACCATCACACACGTGTGTGCCCGTTTCCCTGGTTCAGCACACGATGCCTTTGTGATGAGGAGTAGTCGCATCCCCAGGATGATGGCACAGATGCAGAACCAGCGTACCTGGCTTGTCGGTGTGTACTGACTTTGTGCCATTGTGTGTGATCTGATCTGTAGTATTCCGCCCACTTTTCCAAGTCAGCTAATGTGCACTTGTCTGTCCGTAGGTGACTCGGGATACCCCAACATGCCGTGGTTGCTGACACCCCTCAGGAACCCTGTGACACCATCCCAGATGCGCTACAATGAGGCACATGGTCGGACCAGGAGAGTGATTGAGCGGACATGTGGTCTCCTGAAGAGCCGCTTCCGCTGCCTGGACAAGACCGGAGAGTCCCTCCCATATGCCCCTGCGAAAGTGTGCAAGATTATCATCGTCTGCTGCATGCTCCACAACCTGGCAGTGCGGAAGGAGTTGCCTCTCATCCAGGATGACAATGACCAACATCCGCCACCTGTGGAGGATCCTGGCCTGGACCACGATGCCAGCGACGATGATGATGATGATGATGATGATGGTGATGTCCGCACACAGCTCATCACCAACTTCTTTAGCTGAATGCGAGTATCCTGAGGTGTCATGTCAATGATGTGAGTTGGCATGATGTGTAGGTGGTGCTCTGGTGCTGTTGGAGTGTGTCCATGGGTTACTTGACTGGATGTGTGTTGCGATGTGTGCTTACAGGTGGGCTGTACTCCCCAACAGTGTTGACATGCTAACTTGGTTCTGGGTGGGTATCTTGTAACATGTATTGTGCATGAGTTTTGCTGTTCTGTCCTGTACTCCATTGCTTTTGACTGTGTGTCATTTCTGTCCTTCACAGGGTACTTTCAGATTCGTTTGGTCAACTGTGTCCACCGACGACGTGATTGCACTTCCAGGCTGGCAGCTGTTGTGTCCCTACAGGTGATGTGCGCCACACCCATGGACTTCCTTCCGTCTACAGTTGTTGACTGTGTGCCCGATGCCAGGTGGGATTACCTTGCATCTGTAGTGGTTACGACATGTTGCAACTGTGTAATAAACCTGTGCTTCACTTTGTGATGTGCGTTGTCTGTGGTCACACATTTGACTGCCATTTGCTTACTGCACCTGTGGGCTACTTGACTACAACTGGGAATGGGTGTGGTGTCTGTGCATTGCACCGTCTTCCCTGGCAACATCAGTGTAGGCAATGAGTCAGATGGCCTAGGTGTGTATGTGTTGTGTAGCCCTGGTGGTGTGTCTCCCTCATATGTGTCACGTTGCCTTTACTCACATGCCTGTGTTGTCCTTGCTGTTGCAGTTCGCATACACAGTGTAATTTTGCAGTTCATCATCCCCATAACAGCACCCACGTTGGAATCACAACAGAGGCAAGTATGGTGTATTAGTGTGTTTATTGTGATACATTTGTGTGAATAGTGCATAGGATGGGTAGTGCTGTACATAAATCTTGCAATCCGAAGTTCCTAGGTGAATTGAAAGTCCTGGTAGACAGAATCCCCAGTATCAGGGCCACAGTTGTCTGACACATTGGTCCAACTTGTACTCCCCATGCAATGTGTGGGAGTAGTGTTGCCGTCAACAGGGTGAACAGTCTGTGCACAAAGGTGAACATCCAGAACAGGTTCAGGCTTCCTGGGAGTTGCGCTTGGCCATCGGCCTCTCACTTGCCCCTCCTCGGACGACCCCTCTTCTTGGGGGGGCCCCTCAAGTACAGGCTGCTGCGGTGCAGGGGACTCTCCGCCAGAGTCATCCTCCCTCCCTGTGGCAGTTGCAGTTTGTTTGGCACCAGATGTTGTTGGCACACAGGGAGGTGTGGACTGGTTGCTGTTCATCTGGCGGAGGCATTGTAAAATGTCCCTGTGCACCGCCGTCATCTCATGCAGTGCATCCCACTTGGACTCCACGCGGGACAAGTGTGAGTCCACGCGGGACATGTGTGACTCCACGTGGGACATGTGGGAGTCCAAGCGGGCATGATGGGCAGCCTGCTGCTGTTTCATGTCTCTGAGGAGCCCCACTACCTGGCTGAGGTCTCCGGTGCTGGACTGGTACGCATCAGCTATGCGTACCAGTTGTGGGTCATCATGCACACCAGCAACCTCTGCAAGCAGCGACCTCTGTCTCCCACCCCTCCCACCACCCCTGCTGACATGTGCAGTGCATGCAGTGGCACGCACAGATGACCCTGGTCCACCTTGGGGTTGGTGGTGGTGGTGGTGTCCATGGCCCTAGGTTGGTCCAGGGTCCCTGTGCTGGTGTTGCTCCTTGTTCTGTCCATGTCGGCAGGGATGGTATTTGTGGTGACAGTCGTTGGAGGGGTGGGTGCAGGGGGTGCAGCTGGTGGTCCTGCTGGTGCTGCAGCTGGTGGTCCTGCTGGTGCTGCATGTAGGCTTGCACCGGATGTGCCAGGTTGGTCTTCTTCGTCCGAGGAGGACAGAGGCTGTACGACGCCAGTGGGCTCCGCATCCTCTTGAGCCTGGGACTGGGACTCCTCAGCGTCTGCTGCTGTGTCCCCATCATCACCTGTTTTTGGGAGACACACACAATGTATGTTATGTTTCTGCAGGCATCAATGGTTGACACACATGACAGTTGTGACTGTGCCTCTGGGTGCGGGCCTGTACATTGCATTGTCCTAAGTCGTCACAGTCAGGGGTTGATATTGGTGTGGCACATTGTCCTGCATTATTTGGGCATTTCTATGTATTTTTTGGGGTGTGAACATGGTCTGCATTGGTTGTGTTTGGTTGACAGCCGGCCCTCCTTCACACCCACCCAGCCAGTCAGTTATCCCACCATGGACTGTGCTTGCATTGCAGGGAGTGGAAGTTGTCTCTCAGGATGTCAGTCAGTGGTGTCCTGCTGTTTGTTGGTGCACAGTTGCCAGCAGGGCCTTGTGCTCCCCACAGCAGTAGCCAGTGTCAGCCATCTTGTGAGTCCTTCTCCACTCCCTGTGATGTGAGCATGGTTCAGGGTGGTGTTGATGGGACAGTTGTGGGGGTGAGCTATGTCTGTGACTACGACTCCCATCATGCTATTGCCTCCACCCCACTTCCCAGCATTCCCATACTTACTTGCTTTTGTGGGGAGTTCAGTGTGTGTGGGTGTGAGAGCAATGGCAAGATGGCTGACAGTGGTGTCCTGCTGTTGGTTGGTGTGCAGTACCCAGCATGCCCTTGTGCTCCCCACGACACAGCAACAGTGTCAGACATCTTTGATGGGCCTTTCCACTCTCTGTGGGATGTGCATGCGTGAGTGTGAGCTTGCTGGGCCATGTGGTGGGGGATGTAGAGCTGTGACTATGACTCCCATCATCCTATTGCCTCCACCCCCCTTCCCAGCATGCCCATGCTTCCTTCCTTTTGACTCTGCTTCCCTGTGGGGTGGGCTGGCTGTGCTGACAGGATGGCTGGGAGTGTTGTCCTGGCAGTTGTTTGGCTAACAGTCCCAAGAGTGTCCCTGTGCTTCACACAACATGACCCAGGGTGGTGGTTCTTTGTGGGATCTTGTGTTAGGATGGGGGGCATTGCATTCTACCAGGTGGGTTCTGTGGAGTTTGTGTTGGGGGGTGTGTGAGGGGAGGTGCTTGTGACTATGGTCAGTGCTGCAAGTCCTCCTTCCCACCCACCCAGCCAGCCAGTTATCCCACCATGGAACGTGCTTGCATTGCAGGGAGTGGAAGTTGTCTCTCAGGATGTCAGTCAGTGGTGTCCTGCTGTTTGTTGGTGCACAGTTGCCAGCAAGGCCTTGTGCTCCCCACAGCAGTAGCCAGTGTCAGCCATCTTGTGAGTCCTTCTCCACTCCCTGTGATGTGAGCATGGTTCAGGGTGGTGTTGATGGGACAGTTGTGGGGGTGACCAATATCAGTGACTACGACTCCCATCATGCTATTGCCTCCACCCCCTTCCCAGCATGCCCATGCTTCCTTCCTTTTGACTCTGCTTCCCTGTGGGGTGGGCTGGCTGTGCTGACAGGATGGCTGGGAGTGTTGTCCTGGCAGTTGTTTGGCTAAGAGTCCCAAGAGTGTCCCTGTGCTTCACACAACATAACCCAGGGTGGTGGTTCTTTGTGGGATCTTGTGTTAGGATGGGGGGCATTGCATTCTACCAGGTGGGTTCTGTGGAGTTTGTGTTGGGGGGGTGTGTGTGAGGGGAGGTGCTTGTGACTATGGTCAGTGCTGCAAGTCCTCCTTCCCACCCACCCAGCCAGCCAGTTATCCCACCATGGAACGTGCTTGCATTGCAGGGAGTGTAAGTTGTCTCTCAGGATGTCAGTCAGTGGTGTCCTGCTGTTTGTTGGTGCACAGTTGCCAGCAGGGCCTTGTGCTCCCCACAGCAGTAGCCAGTGTCAGCCATCTTGTGAGTCCTTCTCCACTCCCTGTGATGTGAGCATGGTTCAGGGTGGTGTTGATGGGACAGTTGTGGGGGTGACCAATATCAGTGACTACGACTCCCATCATGCTATTGCCTCCACCCCCCTTCCCAGCATGCCCATGCTTCCTTCCTTTTGACTCTGCTTCCCTGTGGGGTGGGCTGGCTGTGCTGACAGGATGGCGGGGAGTGTTGTCCTGGCAGTTGTTTGGCTAAAAGTCCCAAGAGTGGCCCTGTGCTTCACACAACATAACCCAGGGTGGTGGTTCTTTGTGGGATCTTATGTTAGGATGGGGGGCATTGCATTCTACCAGGTGGGTTCTGTGGAGTTTGTGTTGGGGGGGGGGTGTGAGGGGAGGTGCTTGTGACTATGGTCAGTGCTGCAAGTCCTCCTTCCCACCCACCCAGCCAGCCAGTTATCCCACCATGGAACGTGCTTGCATTGCAGGGAGTGTAAGTTGTCTCTCAGGATGTCAGTCAGTGGTGTCCTGCTGTTTGTTGGTGCACAGTTGCCAGCAGGGCCTTGTGCTCCCCACAGCAGTAGCCAGTGTCAGCCATCTTGTGAGTCCTTCTCCACTCCCTGTGATGTGAGCATGGTTCAGGGTGGTGTTGATGGGACAGTTGTGGGGGTGACCAATATCAGTGACTACGACTCCCATCATGCTATTGCCTCCACCCCCTTCCCAGCATGCCCATGCTTCCTTCCTTTTGATTCTGCTTCCCTGTGGGGTGGGCTGGCTGTGCTGACAGGATGGCTGGGAGTGTTGTCCTGGCAGTTGTTTGGCTAAGAGTCCCAAGAGTGTCCCTGTGCTTCACACAACATAACCCAGGGTGATGCTTCTTTGTGGGATCTTGTGTTAGGATGGGGGGCATTGCATTCTACCAGGTGGGTTCTGTGGAGTTTGTGTTGGGGAGTGTGTGAGGGGAGGTGCTTGTGACTATGGTCAGTGCTGCAAGTCCTCCTTCCCACCCAGCCAGCCAGATATCCCACCATGGAACGTGCTTGCATTGCAGGGAGTGGAAGTTGTCTCTCAGGATGTCAGTCAGTGGTGTCCTGCTGTTTGTTGGTGCACAGTTGCCAGCAGGGCCTTGTGCTCCCCACAGCAGTTGCCAGTGTCAGCCATCTTGTGAGTCCTTCTCCACTCCCTGTGATGTGCGCATGGTTCATGGTGGTGTTGATGGGACAGTTGTGGGGGGGGCAATATGTGTGACTGCGACTCCCATGATGCTATTGGCTACACTGACTTGGCCAGCATACACAGAATTCCTTCCTTTGAGTGGTCTTCACTGTGTGTTGGTGTTGTTGTGGTGGCTACATGTCTGGATGTGTTTGTTAGTTCTATTTGTGCCACTGCCTAGCTGTAGTTGTAGTTGTGTTTGTACATGTGATGGCACAGTTGGATGTGACTTTTTTGATGGCATGTTTTGTGTTTATCTGACTGACATACACATTTTGGGATGATTCTGTTCTGGTTGCTGTGTAATTGCTATGAGTGCATGGTTTGACTCTCCCCTTGACAGTGATGTGTGTGTGTTTTGTGGCAGTATATTCTGTACATTTGTTGTGTACTCACCAGGCTCTGGGATGTGCTCTAGTCCATATACGCTCACTGGCGGAAGGATGGCCCGCACCTTCTCCTCCCAGGGCCTGAGGTATATTGGCTTGGCAGGAGGGCCACTGCCGGTGTATTGGCTGTTGATGTAGTCTTTTTTGAGCAGGTCCCGTACCCTCAGGCGCACGTCATACCACCTGTTCTGGATGTCGCTCTTTGTGCGCCGACATGGTGATTGTGCGTTCACCCTGTTGATGATCTTCTCCCACATCTTGGTTTTCTGGGAGATGGGGGTCTGTTGGACCAGTGTGCCAAACAGCTGTGGCTCTACCCTGAGGATCTCGTCTACCATGACTTCCAATTCACAATCTAGGAACTTGGGATTCTTCTTGGGGGGCATAGTGATGGGTGGTGATGGTGAGTGATGTGTGTGTTGGTGTGCAGGTGAGGGTGTGTGAGTGGGTGTTTTGCTGGGTGTATGTGAGGTAGGTATTTGTTGGTGTGCTGATGGTGTGTGGCTTGTGTGAGGGATGAGCTGTGGGTGTGTGGTTGCTTTCTCTTGGGTGCTGGCAGTGGAATGGCATTTGCAAAGGCTCATGGTTGTGATTTGTGTCCTTTATATGGGTGGAGTTGTGGGTGTGTCTTTGTTCTCTGTCCCCACCCCCCAGTATTTATTGGCTTGGTAATTGCTTGTTTGGCCTTTTTTGGGTGATTTTTCCTTTGTACTGTCTGTGTATGTTGAAAACGTTCTTGTGACCGAGTCGGACCCTGCATTTGTCTCGTACGGTCTTCTCCGTTTCGTTCACGCTGTGTATGTGCAGTTTTCTATGCTGCGTACGCGTCGGTCGCGGTGTTTTTTGTTGCTTCGGCTCGGTTTTGTATGCGTGTTGGTCGTACGGCTTGGCCTCCGTCCGACTCGCTCGTGGTTTTCGCGCCTTGCATCGTACTTTGCGGTTTGGAGTTCGCGTGTACGTTTCGGTCGGATTTGTTCCGGGTGCGTGTCGGTCGGTTGGATTCGCGTGTTTTTCCGACCGGATTGCTGTTTTCCGTGCGGCTCGGTCGGTCGACTTGGGTTCGGTACATGTCGGTCGGATTTTGCACGCCTTGCATCGTACTTGGCGTGTCGGGCGCCACAGGTACGTGTCGGTCGGTATAATTTCCGGATCCGAGTCGGTCGGTGCTTTTTCCGGCCCGAATCGGAATCGACCCCTAATTCTAAAAAACAAGTGCATAACAATTTATATAAAAAATCCATATAAAAAGATTATCAAAATCCGAGATACCAGTCTCACTTTGACATAAATTGCTCATATATTTGTTTATCCGATAAGCTCACATAATACTCTTTCTTAGTCAGAATACTCCACTGCCTTGCGTTTTCACCCATTGCTTAATGCTTGTTATGCACTGCAGTGGACCCCTGCTTAGTCTGTAATAACCGGAAAGAGCAAAAGTGACAATGTGCTACAGTACCTCTGATTAAAGTGCCTAATGCCATTAAAGTACAAATATAGAAAGGAATACAATTCAAGTTATTCAGGTGTGCAAAATTAGCTATACAGTAATCAGTTCATATATGCTTAGTTAAAACTCCAGTTTAGACAGATTGCATGAGCAGCAAGGTAGTGCCGAGAAAACAGTTATATATATCATTAAAATATTAATAATGATAATAATAAATAGATACTGTAAAAACCTTGTTAAAAAATGACCGGAAATAAGACACAATGATAAAAATACCCTATGTAAAATATCCAATCATTAAAAACAAGGCTGACTCAGATCTTGAAATTACATAAGAATTACACAAAAGCGATCTCATACCATTAAGTACCTAATATTGTGGTTTGGCAATTGTACTGCTAATGCTCAAAGAAGACTGTAATGATTATAGGAAAGTATGAAGATCTTCCGTAGCGTTGAGTCCGCCCGGATGTTTAGAATCGAACTCTAATATGTAACTGGTCTCCAGGCGTCTCAGTTTGGCTTCCCTATCACCCCCTCTTTTTGTAATGGGGATAGCTTCGATGGCAAAATACTTAAGATGCTGTGGGTTGCCATCATGTACTGACTGAAAATGCCCAGCAACTGGGTAATTTTGATCTTTATTGATTATCGCCCTGATATGTTGCAAGATGCGTTTGTGGACCGCCAGTTTGGTACTTCCTATGTATTTCAGATGACAGTCACATTCCAAGACATAAACAGAATATTCAGTCTTGCATGTTAAATGTTGCTTAATTTCCCTAACCGTGTTGGAAAAAGCAGTTGTAAAGGTTTTCACGTTGGTTCCAAACTGGCAGGTCTTACATGATAAACATTTAAAGAAACCCTTTCTTATTGTCAACCACATATCTTTGCGGCAACTCTCCTGACTATTTTTGACCAACATATTACCCATACTCATAGATCTTCTGAAAGTGATAGAGGGATTGGAGGGCATCTGGTCACCTATCACTGGGTCATCTTGGATAAAGTGCCAATTACGTCTTATAATACTCCTCAGTTGTTTCTCCTGTTTTGAGTATGTTAAAATCAATCTTACAGGTTGAGTACTTTGTCCAACCACTACCTGGGATGATTTTGAGTTATAGGCAAGGAGATCCCCCCGAGCCCTCGCTTGAGATTTTAACATAGCGGCATCCACTATTGATGTGCTGTAACCCCTGGCTAAAAATCTATTGCGACTTTCAATTTGCCTAATCCTCGCATCCTCTGGATCACTACAAATGCGTCGGATGCGGAGCATCTCCCCATAGGGAATGCTCCTAATTAAATGTGAAGGATGGGCACTTGATGCGTGTAAAAGGGTATTACCTGCCGTGGGCTTTCTAAAAAGGGTAGTGGTTAAAACATTGTTTTCTACTAAAATTTGAACATCTAAGAAGGTCACTGAGTGCCTGCTAATGGTAAAAGTAAATTTAAGGTTAAAATCATTCTGATTAACTTCATCTATAAATGTTTTGGCACTTTCCTCACTTCCTCGCCACACAATAAAAAGATCGTTGATATAACGTAGCCAGGAGACAATGTTAGTGGTATATATTTGTTCATACTTGCGCATAAGGACCAGTTCCTCCCACCAGCCCATGAATAGACAGGCATAACTGGGGGAGAAGCTGGCCCCCATTGCGACTCCCTGAATCTGTTGGTAAAACTGGCTATTAAAAAGGAATAGATTGTTTTCTAGGCTAAAAAGCAACATATCTAACAACATTTGTGTGTGCTGTGCATACATCATAGGTCTTGTATTAAGAAAGTACTCCACTGCTCTCAGTCCATCACGGTTTCTAATACAGGTGTATAATGAGCATACATCCAGTGTTACAAGTAGTAAATCAGAATTCCAAGACAGATCATTGATTTTGTTTATAAAGTCACTTGTATCCTGGACATATGACTTAAGTTGCTTCATATGCACCTGCAAAAAATAGTCTATGTATCTAGAAAGATTCTCCAATGGCCCATCGCACGCTGCAATGATGGGCCTGCCTGGTGAGTTCTCCATACTCTTGTGGACTTTCGGTATAAAATAGATAGATGGCACCAACGGATATTCTTTCTTGATGAATCTATACTCGTCCCAACTGAGGAGCCCTAAACTTTTCCAGGCCAACAAATTTTTAAACAGGGAGTCTTGAGTGCTCTTATACTTAAGTGGAGTACTTTTTTATAACATTGAATGTCATTTAATTGGCTGTATGCCTCCTTCATATAGTCTTCCGTAGGCCAAAGGACAATATTTCCACCCTTATCAGAGGTTCTTATCACCACATTCTCCTTTTGCAATTTCAAAATCAATTGGTTGTATTGCCTTTCCCTGTTGGTATATGTTTTTTTCGATCTATTGGTGGCGTAATTTAGTTTTTTGATCTGACTAACAACATAGTCACTGAAAGAATCAAGTCCATCCCGGGCCATTAAGGGAACAAACTTGGATTTCATTTTGAATGGCGTTATAGGTCTTGCCTGTGCCCCCAGAGGGGGCATATCCTGGCTATGCAATTCTTCTCCATCTGCCAGTTCACATAAGTCCCGGTATAAGCCTATATCTGAGACTGTTAGCCCTGTAAAATCTTTGCTAGTTCCGGCCTTGGTGTTTGTGTCTGTCGATTCAATCACTGACCTTTGTTGATGAAATTTTTTACGTTTTAGTTTTCTAATGAATTGATAAACATCAGCTCTCGTTCGGGTATATTGGAAGTTGGTTTCAGGGCATTATGATAAACCAAGTGAGAGTAGCTGGGTCTCTGCTGCTGACAGATCGATGTTTGCTAGGTTCACAATGGTATTTGCCTCCTGTTGTTTTGTTACATTGTCAGAGCATGACGAATCTGACCTGGGTTGTCCTAATATCGTTTGGCTCGGCCCCGGCCCCGCTTCTTGGGTTCTCCATTTCCTGCGGGCCTGGCGTCTCCCCCTTCTCCTTTGGGATTTTGTTTTGTGACCATCCCTTGGTTGCGTGGTCTCAAGGTGTCCCTTCTGCCCTGTTTTAAAATGTCTAACTCTTCCCCCAATGTGAGCTTGATTCCATGCTCCACATTAATCCTGGTACTTTCATTATCCGATTCACTCTCGGGGACTGAACTTGTTTCTGAAAGTGAAGATAACTCAGAGCGCTGCTTGTTTATTCCACTGTTCCCTTGCAAGCGTTTGTTGGCTGTAGCTGCCCTTAATGAATCATAACGCCGTGCAAAGGTGAAAATGTGGCCGTTAGCATAATCATCACGAACTCTTTTGAACTTGTATGCCTTGCGCACCTTTATTTTATCCTCTTCTTTTGCCAGTCTTACGGTCATTTCCTCCCTCATTTTTTGTCCCAACCGGGAATCACCTTCTTGCTGTTTAATACTATCTTCTAGGGCTTCAATCTTAATTTGCAACTCAGTCATATCAATCTCGGCGTATTTTACCAGTATTTGCACCAGTCTTCGCGATGAATCCAAGTTACATTCGCCCCACTCCGCCATCATCAAGGGGTTTGGCGCCTCATAACTAGGGGCTATCGTGATACGAAGCCCCCTAGGGATTCTACCCACATCCAGATATCTTTTCAATGAGCGCGCCTCCCACCACTTTGATTGTTCCTGGCGCTTGTATTTCTCCAGCAGTTTTAAATTATCCTTCAGTCCATTAGTTCTGGCACTGGAGCTACCAGCTCCCTCTGTATTGACATTGGCTTGATTATCAATTGAATCCGAAAACATCTCCTCCGCGGCAAGCTCGCGGTTCCTAAGAGCGTCGGCAGACATTCTTACTTGCAATTTAAATGTTATCACTCCTTGAAACAATCCAAAGCCACTGTCGAGCACTGAGTATAAATAATATATTATATATATATATATTACATTGGAGGTTGCCCCAGGGTTGTTAAAGTTAGGACCACGTTTCCATAGTATTTTTTGTTCTGATTATAACTTTGGCACTGCTTGACAGATCTTTACAAAACTTTCTAAAAAACACAGACATCCACTTCAGCTCCTTCCTAGCTCATTTACAGGTGATTCATCAAACGGGCCGTGAAAAAAAGGGGGAGTTGACAAACCGCATTTTTACCATGCATTTTGCCATAGGAAAATTGAACAGCAATACCGTAAATACTGCTGAATGGAATTAGCCCAAATTTAGAAAAAAGTTAGGGCCCGATTCACAGAACTAACTTAAGACAAAATCCTAAACTTACTACCATTTTGGTATTCACAGAAGGCACTTACTCATTTTGGTATTCACAGAAGGCACTTACTTACTCATTTTGAGTAACTTATTCATTTTGTGTAACTTACTCATTTTGGTATTCACAGAAGGCACTTACTCATAAATGAGTAAGTGCCTTCTGTGAATACCAAAATGAGTAACTTACTCATTTTGTGTAACTTACTCATTTTGGGTAACTTACTCATTTTGGTATTCACAGAAGGCACTTACTCATTTATGAGTAAGTGCCTTCTGTGAATACCAAAATGAGTAAGTTACACAAAATGTGTAAGTTACTCAAAATTATTAAGTTACTCAAAATGAGTAAGTAAGTGCCTTCTGTGAATACCAAAATGAGTAAGTGCCTTCTGTGAATACCAAAATGGTAGTAAGTTTAGGATTTTATCTTAAGTTAGTTCTGTGAATCGGGCCCTTTGATCTTGGTCCAAAAAGTGTGTTTTGTGTGATTTGGTGTAAATCTGTTCAGTAGTTTTTTTAGAAATTAAGATTAAAAATGTATGCATATATCATGCCGTGGAGGATCCGCGGATCCAACAGCTCAAAAGATTTGATCTGAATGGCAGCCACCATGTCAAAAGAGATATGGCGGCAGACATTTTAGGACTCTGGAATGCAGTCCCCTGTCCTGTGAAAAAATTGAAAGAAAAACATATTGGAGGCAGAGTAGAGATACCCTGCCTCATTAGGCCTTGTGAGGGATTCCCAGAACCACTTGCCCCTGGCCATCGGAAGCAGACCTGTAATTCCGCCTATCCACTTCTGTGTTTTCTTTTTGAAAATATAAAAGAAAACAGTTTGGCTGAGGACTCCATCATGCAAACTGCAAAAAGCATTGACAGGAAGCGTTGTGAAGGTGGTTCCTGAGAAGGCTTTAGAAATGACGGCCAGGTTGGCAGCACCTTCATCAGGGCGACCGAGTAATTGTCTCCATCTCCCTGATGGAGGAACGAGGCGCCCTCCCATATCTAAATAGTACCCTAAGTCTTGAGGCACAACTTCTGAAGTCAGCCTCAGCACCTAGGACCCAGTCTATCACAACTGTGGTTGGCGCGTAATGCTTTTTGGTGCTGTTTTTATTAAACCCTCAAAAATTCTCATCTCTGTTTCTGCTTATTGGATTTTTATCATCTTGTTGTCTTTATAATTATTGAGATTTCCTGTACTTTTCAAAATTGGTTTGAGATTTTTCTTGTGTTTTGACTTTATAACTGTTTTGGTACTGCATACATACTTTACACATTGCCTCTAAGTAATGCTTGTCTGCGCTCTGCCTTAGCTAACAGGGGGTTGAGCTCAGTTTTATTTAGTCACTTTAGTATGTGACCCTGACAAGGATCATGATTATTAATTGAGGCAGGTAGTTACCCCCCTAAACTACTTCTTACACCCCATATGAGAATCACCATTCTCGTGACTATTCTTCAGCTGCATTTCTTAGTGGACATCTCTGGTACGGCAGACTTCAGCATTTGCCCATGCAGCCCTGCCATCCACAGATGCAATCTTCTGCTCCAGGTTATCTGGGCACAGACTGAAAAGTATATATTTTCTAGAAGCCTGATGGGGTTCTCCCATCACCTTTCTCAAATGTAAATTCTTTGAGTAGACAAATTCAAATTACTTTCTTCTTAGGGTTTGCTCCATCTCTCACAGCCAGATTTTCATCTGTCGCATTTACAGACTCATAACACATGAGTTTTGAAATGCCTTGAGGACTGGCTATAGCAGGACCCTCATCTTGTGCTACTCATAGAGTGGGCACTTCACCAAACTCCTCATAATATTTGCCATGTCAGTGTCCTCATCATGGACTCTATCTTGTGGCAATGCTCAAAACAACTATTCCGTTATTCTACCTCATGTCTTGCTGTTCAAATCGATGTGTTCAATGGCATGCCACACTGACACCAACTGACTTCTCCCTATATTATGTAAAGAAAATCAGGTCTGTACCCCAGTAACCAAAACCAGAAGAGTATTCGTATCTTCCTTGGTCTGGGCAGCCAAATGTCAATAAGTCAGCTCCTTAATAAGGCCAGAAGACTGTTCTACTAAGGAGAAAGCTAAGCAGCTAGTTGAGAATTTTACTGCAGAAAGTCCTTCAATCTTCTCAGCCCCTCTTACTTTATTACCTCCACTTCAACACCCAATTGTTCCTCGGACTTGGACCTCCTAAACTCCCAATAGGTTCCTTTAAAATCTTTGAAGCCGCTCAATTTTACATTTTAACCACTGTTTTTTCCTCAACACAATAACAAGGAGGAGTATAGAGCACTCCTGCAGATTTACCCTTACAGCCAAACTCATCATCTGCATAACTTTACCAATACTTACAGCTTGGTCATGAGCTTTAGCAACCAGCTTTAAATGGCTTTCTGCACATAGGTCAGTCGTTGGATCACCTCAGATGTGGTCCATGGTGGTGATTCAACTGTGACATGAGGCACAGGTCTGTCACAAAGCCCTCCACGCAGGCTTTATTTAGCCCTAAAATAATATTTGAGTAGAACTTGAGACATCAGGGCAAAGTGCCTGAGGGAGGAGCGACACTACTAACTGGCATTTAGAGGTAGCTGCAGGGCTCCCCCCCACTACTGTGCTTAAACTACCTTCAAATGCCCGTAGCCAGAACAGTGGGGGTCACCTTTTTCTGGGTTTTTTGTTCGGATCACAAAATTTACCTAATGGTAACATTCTTACCTGCAGTGCAGGGTTTCTCTGTAAAGCAACCACCAGCATCTCCAGTCCTAATGTGTAGAGGCCCTCTACTTTTTTAACTAGTACTGAACTAGAACTACATTCATCAAATGACTCTAAGCCCTCGGGTCACCTCTTCACCCGCCCAAGCGTGCCTTCCCCATCTATACTTTCGAGTAGTTCAAAATTCCTACTGTAAACATTGAAAATAACTCCACTGTAAAGATTCTTAGATTACTTACAAGTACAATGCAGTTAGATCCATTGTCCTACATGAACAAATAAAAGGAATGCTGTTGTACATGGCCCTTTTTGCCTTCACCCTTCACTTTTTGTTGAATATGTTTTTGTTGGCTTAAGACTCTGCACACTTTACCACTGCTACCCAGTGCTAAAGTGCTTGTGCTCTCTTCGTAAAACATGGTAAGATTGGCTTATACCCAATTGCATATTTAATTTACTTGTAAGTCCCTAGTAAGGTGACAGGCTTAAATGGCCTGTAAATTAAATGCTACTAGTGGGCTTGCAGCACGGATTGTTCCACCCACTTAAGCAGCACTTTAAACATGCCTCAGGTCTGACATTGCAGCCTGTGTATGCAGTTTTAAACTGTCAGGACAACCTGGCAAAATTAACCTATTGCCAGACTCAAATCTTTCTTTTTAATACATTAAAGTCACCCCTATGGTTGGCCCTGGACAGCACGGAAGGCAGGGTGCAATGTAGGGGGACATGTCCTTTTAAGTTTCTACATGTCCTGGTAGTGAAAAAAACTTCCATTCGCTGTTCACTACTGCAAGGCCTACATCTCCCATAGGATAACATTTGAGTTACCTTATTAAAGTTTGTAAGTGCAATTTCCAAATGGGAACAGGTGACCAGTTCATGTTAGGTGCCTTTGAAATTAAAATGAAATGAATAATCCTAACTTATGTTGAAGTTGGATTTTAATTACAATTTTGAAAATGCCACTTTTATAGGTTGGCATTTTCCTGCCTTAGAAAGTTCGGGCCTACAGCCTGTCTCTGTGTCACATCACTGGGATTAGCTGACTGTTGGGCTTTGTGTATACCTCCTAGACAGCCACCCATAATGGGGAGCTTAGGTGGACTGGATGGGCCATCACTGGCAGGTTGGGAGGGAGGAGCTGGGCCCAGCCCCAATTACACTTGAATTGGCTATGTCGTGCATACACAAAAAGGGATGCATACCCCCTGTAGTTAGTCTGGAGCCAGGGCCAGGAAGTCAGGGCACCCGTGCACTTCAAAGGCATGCCTCTAGAAGCTTCTCCCCACTTCAACGGCACAACTGGGTATAAATACTGGACCTTAGACACCACCATTTCAGTTCACTTCTGGACCTGTGGAGAAGAAGGACTGCTGTGTTGCTGTAAAGACTGCCTCTCTGCTGGAATGCTGCTCTTAAGGACTGCGGCCCTGCTGTGCTGACCAGCTGCCCTCCTGCCTGGGTGAGAAGGACTGCACCTGCATCCCTTGAACCCAGAGTGACTCTAAGGGCTAGTTGGCTGGCCTCCTGATCTGAAACCTCAGGGAAATAACAGGCTTCCAACAACCATGCACCTGCACCGGGACTCTGCCTTCTGTGAGTCTACCCTGCCAAGTGGAACCCTTGGAAGCGGGCTTAAGGTGCCCTTCTAGCCTCTGTGGAACCAGCCAAACTGATGCATCTCCTCTGCTGCACGATGCAAACTTGAGCATACTGATGCATCGCTGATGCTGCGTGGATTGCACCTGTCGCAAAGACTAGCATCGCATGGCAGCACATCAGAATCTATGCTGCGCAGTGCATCCTTGCTGCAGGTTCTCGCATCCCTCCTTGACGACAGCCTCGATGACAATGCCGGACTTGGCATCGCAGCCTCGCAGCTCCTTAGAACTGACGCATCGACTGCGCAACACATTCTCGATGCCGGCCTTTGCATCGCAAGCCCTTGACGACGGCATCCTCGACAATGATACAGGACCTCGCACCACAGCCTCGCCACATTTTGGAACTGATGCATCACTTTGGCTGCACAAAGCATCTTTGATGTGGATTCCCCTCAACTCTCTGCAAACCAGGATTTAAGGTACTGTATTCAGCAAGCCTAACTGGGTCCCTGTAGCCGGCCCATGCTCCATCGTGGTCGGCCTGAACTTGTGACTTTGTCCTGGTCCGGCATGACCAGATATCCACAGTTGGTGCTTTGTACTTTTTGTCACTATTTTCACCAAAATCCTTAAAATTGCATATTTCCGATTCTACTGATTGGATTTGTGTCATATTGGTCTTGTTTTATTTATTGAAGAAAGGTCTATTTCTTAAGTCTGGGCGGTGAACACCGCTCCGCTCACGGTATTTGCGGAGTTTGCCGCACTCCGCGTTACGCGGAGCTCGCGGAGTTCTGCAAAACTCCGCTTCGCGTTGCGGAGCGGAGTTTTTTTCCTCGCTCGCGTTCATCAATGTCAAGTTGGCGGGCGTGAGCAAGGAAAATCCTCCTCCCCGCGAGATTTTTCCTCGTTTGCGATCGTCAACATCAAGTTGGCGAGCGTGTACGTGGAAAATCAAGCTCCCGGCGAGATTTCTTAATGCGGGCGGTCAGATTTCTCATTGCGAGTAGTCGCGGTTGCTCGCGACCGCTCGCGTTCAGAAACCGCCCGCTCGCGTTGAGATAGCTGCCGCTTGAGTAAAATTCTACTCGAGCAGCAGAAAAGAAGCAGCGCCCACTTGCGCTGTGCATGATGCCGTTTGCGATGATTGCACAGTGCGAACAAGCACCTGGCACTGACAATCACCACGAACTGCATTTATCTAAAGAAACTCTGCCGCTCGTGGAGCTCCGCGTAGTGCGGCGGAGTTTTATGTGCACTTTGCGGACTTCCGCGTAGCGGAACTCCGCGAACTCCGCCCAGGTTTACTATTTTTCTAACTTGGGCTGGGATCCTTTTTTTGTGTAGTTTTTTGCACTTTATTACTGTTTGGGGTGTTGCAAAACTACTTTACACATTGCTTCTAAGTTAAGCTTTTACTGCTCTGTGCTATGCTACCAGAGGGTGAGCACAGGTTAATTTAGAGTTGGCTTGTGCCTCATCCTTGTGGTTGCTGCTTGACCAGGGCTCACGTCCCAGTCAACCAACAACTCAATTTCATACAAATGCATTAATGCATTGTAAGCACATCAATTTTCTATGTAAAATGCATTAAGGAGTATACTACTAATTTTGTACACATTTGGTAAACTATAATAAATTCTATCAACAAATTCATTGTACATGTGCTTTGTGATCAGAAGAATTGTCAAAAAAAAATCTTCATTGGTGCAAAAAGACAAAGCTGAATAGAGTGTCCTTCTCCAGTAGGAGTGATAAGAGGAGGTGGAAATGTGAATCCTTAAAGTCAACTAACAACATTTTTAATTGGTAAAACTAATACTACATAACAAGTGTTTAATGTGGCGGGAATGACCACCAGCCCACTTGCTCGAGTAGCTAGTTTGAAGAAAGATTTGAGTATAGTAAGGACACGGTGTAAAGTCCCACTATAAGTGTCTCCAGTCTAGGTTTATTGGACCATGCTGTCGCGAGTTGTGGTTGCCGATTGTGGAGCTGCTGGGTGCGGAGAACTCTGCACACATAAGTATCGGGACTGTGGCGTCATAAAACTTTGCACATAGTTTATAAATACTGAAATGTAGTAAACGTACACGAAAGTGTACGTTTACCTTTGTGAACCAGGCCCTTCAAATAGGAGACAGCATAACAACCACAGTACAACACAACATCACATTTCAATAAAGCAGCATAAAAACAATAGAAGACAAAGCCACCACAACATAATTCTACAAGCAAATATGCCCACGTATTGCCCCACATTACCACCTTCAGAAAAGTGATTTCATAAAACAGTGTCAAAACATGTTTGCATCAAGCACCGTCTTACTTACCATCAATGACTTCAAATAGTGCCAGTCGAAAATGTTTTGTGATGCAATTACATTTTGGAAATTCCCCGAATATGTAGCTCCAGGAAAAATAAATATACAAAATGGGACGGAATACCCCAAACTGCAAAATCTACAGGTAATTACTGGTGATAATGTTATAACCCCTAGAAGGCATTGCTCCTGGAATTTGATTGGCCTTCTCACTGAGCTGGACAGAGCAGACCAGTGAGATAATCTAAGCACCTGAACATCACCTGACCACATATATTTCTTATGATACACCATTGTCCTGAAGATATGCTCAGTGTTCACAAGGGCATTGCAGTGCAGTGATCAACTCTAAAACATCTCAGGAACATTTTATTACTCTTAACTATATTCATATACCCAGGAGATTACGCTTTATATCATTTTTGCAATTTAATCAAATTCACTATTCCTCGCTTTAACTTAAATTTGCTGAGAGTTCACCCTGTTCGCACATCTCTTAAATATGCATTATGTGCTCAGAAGGTGAAGTGTAGCAGCAGTTGCCTCTGCTGAGTACTGTAAATGAGGCACTTAAAATGCCTCCTTCTCTGAAGTGAATACGATAAGAAGTAGGAGACAAAATGTACATTGACGTGTTAAGTTTGTTAAAATTCTGACACCGTCACTCACATATGGGTTGAGTTAGTTTACTGGTGGAGGGGGGAGAGTGTGCTTGTCATCTACTTGTAAAGTAGCAAGCAACACATGTCTGTTTTGTGAGAAACTGTATCATTCCGCCTTCTTGAGATGAATAGTGACATTTTCATAATTTTCAATAGAAGAGAGGGGTGATTTTAATCCAATCTGGGCAAGATCAAACAGTGCATCCAAATCAGGGCTAATCACCGTCCTAATCCCTAAAGTTATCATCGAGAAAGTTTCTAATAAATGTATGATAGTTCAGCAAAAAACAATGAAGTCCAGATAATGTACTGGTGAAACCACTCACCCCCATGGAAACGTAAAATAATGCACATATAATAGTATAGAATATCACAGATGCTTGTGTGGACACATTCACCAAACGACCCTAGAACTGGTGTGGTGTGGTGTGATGATCTGTTGGAGAAATAAAACACGGATTATTAGAAAAGGTGGGGTAGATTTACAAGCCCCTTGCAATATCTTTACGACACCGTTGCGTCACTTCTGTGACGCAGCGTCGTCGTAAACAATGCGCCATTATGCGACATATTTACAACGTGACGCATCTAGGGAGATGCGTCACGTTGTAAAGCCCTGCGCTACATTATACCTGCATCAGGTATAATGTATGCAGGGTGGGCGTTCCGTCACAAGGAAGCCTCGTAAAAGTGACGCAGTGAAATCTACAAGATTTCACTGAGTCACTTTTACCACCCGCTACGTCAAAACCTTACGCAGGCGTAAGGAGTGACGCAGCACAGCAAGTATAGGCCGCCCCTGAGCAGTGCTGGAGTTGCGTCGCACTTGCGACACGACTCCAGCACTGCGTCACCTTTACGCCGACTGATGCGTCACACATCTGTCTATCCTTGCGCCACGGTGCGCCGCATTATAGATGCGGCGCATCTATGGTGGCGCATGGCTATTTTTCCATCACGCGCTATAACTGGCGCATCCCTGCTAATATGCAGGGATGCACCAGTTATTGTAAATCTGCCCCGGTGTCTTTAGGGCTTTCCGAAAAGAACAGTAGCTTGTGATACTGAGCAGAGGAAGTGACGTGCGCTGTCACTGTTTGGTGCTTAAACTGAATCGTCTCTGCCTACCATTTGGACACCATCAGTTGGGAGTCTGAACCCAACGACCTTTCGGGGCTGGAGCGGCAGAAACGGGCCTCGCCTGGACCAAGTGCGGCCCGATGAACCAGGCGCAGGGTTTTAAATGTGATTCTCTGCGCCACGGAGCCAATGCAGTTTGCAGTTGGCCTCAGGTATGTATTTGAATTTTCGAAGCCCACAAACGGATCCAACAGCCACATTTTGGAGAAGTTGTAACCTGGCCAGGGTGTTAGCAGGACGCCCAGGATAAGAGACATTGGAATAGAATGAAACTAAGGTATTGTGGAATCGGGAGGGGGCGTTCATAGATGTCTGTGTTGAAGGACAAGCGGGGAGACTACTGATTGGACTTGACTTTCAAGGAGAAGGTTCTTATCCAATCACTATCCATGGTTCGTAACCAAAGCAACCAGGCAGGAGGGACCCCATCCAGCTAGGCCCAAAGCTGGTGCTTCTGAAGTTGTCTGGGTCACTTATGAACTTCTGTTTCATCAGCTTTCAATTTAAGCATATTAATACTCATCCAAGTGTGGATGAACAGGAGGAAGCAACTGTGAATTTCTTCCAGGGGCTGGTTGAGTCTGAAAATAAGGGATGTGTCGGCATTCGACAGTATAGGATACACAACCCAAGGCATCGGACTTTATGAATACAGTTAGAGAAGTGAAGAACCTGGTAGGCGCCACCCGCACCTAGGGGCGTGGTGCCTTTAGTGGCATCTTGTTCGGGATCCGTCTTGCCCTTCCGGTCGGGGAGGAGGGAGAGGGCGCCGCAGGAAACAAAGGGGGTCATCCAGGCGAGTCATCAAGGTGCGCAGGTGACCCCTCCCCAAAAGAGATAAAAGCGGAAGACGAGAGGGGGAAGCCCTCTTTGTCCTCTTCAGGGGATGCCAGCACATTGGACCAGCAGAGAGTTACGAGGACGGCCACACGGTACTACAGGAACTGGCCGAGGAGTTACCGAGCTGGTGCGCAGCATCATTCAGGTGAGAGGGCCTCACAGCGTAGTTGGATCATAGAAACGGGTTAAGATTGAAATGCTTAAAGTGGTTTACCTCGGGACAGGAAGGTAGTGATTATTCCTGATGCCCCGGGGGATCGGCAGCGGCGCGAGCGGCGCGCTGCGTTTGCTTTAAAGGGATCCGCAGCATCGGGCACAAGGGGGCGGGGTGAATCCCCCGGCAGAGCATGGCTCAAGATTGTTGCGGGTAGCGCATGGGTTATGTTATATTACCGATAGCGCATCGATCAGCAGCGGGTAGCAGGCGGCCTCGGGGCAGGAAGGTAATGAGTATTCCTGATGCCCCGGGGTTCCGCGGCGCGCTGGATAAAAAGGGGTTCCGCAGCACCGGGCGCATGTGGGGGGTGGGTGAATTACCGAGCATGGCGCATGAGGTAATAAGTAGCGCATGAGTTTGTTTTGCGGACATAAGCAACCCGGCAGAGCATGGTGCACGATGTAATAAGTAGCGCATGATTTGGTTGGTGGGCATAAACAGTAGTGCATGGACCGTTTAAAGCGGTACAGTTACAACGGCATGGTAAGCCGGGGCGCTCGGCTAGTGAGTAGGTTGAGTGCCCCTGGGGGGATGTAATGCATGGTTTGGCGGGTTGCCAGGGGATACCAAGCTGGACGATGCCCGGAGCACTAGGATAGGGAGTATTTCCGGTGCCCCGGGTAATTAGCGTGAAATGTGGGTAATAGGTGGCGAAAAGACGGAGAGCGCAAAGGCGCAATGCCCGGCGAGAATTTGAGGGGAAAGAGGCATTGGCAAGCATTTAATTCTCTTTTGCTTTCTTTAGTGAATTGATGCGGAGGTGGGCTTTTCGTGCGTTAATAATCAGGATGCCACCAAAACGTGCACGAGGCAGCAAGGATGCCCCAGCTACCCCAGAGGAATTTTGATCGCTTTTGGCACTGTGGGAGGTCGCAAAGACAGGCGGCATTGAGTGGGCTCTGCAGACATTAGCGCAGGGGGCTGGAGCGAATCCACAGCAGGAGGCTCCATTACCCATACGCACGAGACGAACTCCGGAACGTTACAAAGGAGCGCAGCAGGAAACGCTTGAATGGGTCGCAGAGGCGCAGACAAGCACCACAGGTGAGGCGGTGGCGGCGGGCCAGCCCCTGATGACCATAGACAATAATCAGGCCTCTGGCGCAGCAGCGCAGAAGGGCCAGACAAAGGTGGAGTCGCCCCCAATAGAGGGGCCTTTACAGGGTAATACACACAATACAGCGAGTGTGGCCATGCAGAACATTGCACTCCCTATAATACCAACACCAGTAGCGGCAAGTGCGCATCAAGCAGCGCAGGGAGGGGTAGCCGTGGCAACTCCATCCATCGCGCAAACTCCCGTGCCATTAGTAGGGCATCAAGGCAGCGGGGTAGCACAAGTGTGGGTGCAATCGGGTGAGGTGGCTCAATCTCCCTTAGTGGTCGCCGCAACTTCGCAGGGGCCAACCAATAACCCGGGTGTCGCAGGGCCGGGTGTCGCAGGGCCGGGGATAATCCCAACAGTGCCCCCAGTGGCCCCAGAGGTGGTGGTATCGGTACAGACCCCTATGTCGCAGAGCCCTGTGCTTTATGGTTCTGCTTTGCCCGCATTAGCCGCATCGGTAGGTATTACATGGCATGTACCTGCAGAAACCAGAGAGAAGATTTTCAGGGGGGAATTTATTGATGTGTTTGACCTAATTAATGTGGGAGTGGTCCCAGGGAAGAGCAGGACAGGCAAGGAGGGTGAGTTCAAGCAGAAGAAGGTTTGGGTGGAATGGTCCATCAAGAATTGGGTTACTTGTTTTGCTATTTACGCAGCAATCATGGTTAACCCTGGGTGTAGTTCGCGTAGTAGCGCTACGCGTAGCTACGCAAAGTGCACTTCGCACTACGCGAGCTACGCGTAGCTACGCGAACTGCGTAGTGCACTGTGCAAAATGCTGTTTGCACTCATTGCACATTGCCGGATGCTTGTCCGCACTGTGCAATCAGTGCAAACCGCATCTTGCACAGTGCAAGCGATAGTTTGCTGCCGCTCGAGTAGATTTCTACTCGAGCGGCAGCTTTCTCAACGCGGACTGGTAGTTTCTCATGGTGAGCGGTCGCGAGCATACGCGACCACTCGCAATGAGAAACCTGACCTCCCGCGTTGAGAATCTCGCCGGGAGGTTTATTTTCCACGCTCGCGATCGGCAACTTGATGTTGCTGATCGCGAACGAGGAAAAGTCTCGCCGGGATAGTCATTTGCTTGCTCGCGGTCGCCAACTTGACGTTGAGGACCGCGAGCAAGCAAAAAATGACCGCTACGCTACGCGTGTTTGCACTGTGCTACGTGTAATTCGCATAGTGCGAAGTAGCGCAAACTTCGCAAGCGTAGCGTAGTACTTCATCCAGGCCTAATCATGGTAGAGAAGTTCACAGCAGTGGCGGCCCAGATGATTAGCTACATGTCAATGATTCACGGGGCAGCGTCAGAATTCCAGGGCATGGCCTGGCTGCAGTACGACAACAAATTTAGGCAAATGAAGGCAGTAAGGCCAGAGATGGCATGGGATCAGCAAGAAATCAACATATTGCATGCTGAATTCTAGTCGGCACCCCCAGTTAACAAGACCGTTCACTCCTTTCGTGGGGAAAAAGGGGCAGGGGACAAGAAGCAAGCTTGCTGGCAGTTTAATAAAAACGAATGCAGTAGAGGATCTACTTGCAAATTCAAGCATATATGTTCCTTCTGTGGAGCCCAAGGTCACCCGGAGAGCAAGTGCTTCAAGAAATTGGGAAAACCTAAAGAACAGCACACCCTCTCCCATGCACAGAACAGAGGCCGCAATCCCCAGTCATCATAAGAAACTACCCACTCCCATACGCCTACATGTCTTGGCCCACCTCCTCAATAGATACGATCGGAGGCAAGAGGCTCATCTGTTATATCAGGGTTTCAAATATGGCTTTCATATTCCGTTTAACGCTCCGCCTTCCACAGATCCCCCATACAATCAGCTCTCAGTCTTGCGCAACCCGGAGGTTACTAGGGAAAAATCATGAAGGAGGTAGCGCTGGGGAGGGTGGCTGGTCCTTTTCAGCAAACGCCAAGACAAGACTTGGTGTGTTCACCACTGGGTTTGGTGCCTAAAAAGGAGGCTGGGAAATACCGCCTGATTCATAACCTATCATGTCCGCCGGGGTCTTCAGTCAATGACAGGTTGGATCCAGAGTTGTGTACAGTGCGTTACACCACATTCGATACGGCGATTCATAAACTACAGAGACTAGGCGAGGGCGCTCTGATGGCCAAATCCGACATAGAAGCAGCCTCTTGCCTCTTGCCGATGCACCCGGATGACACTAGGTTGCTAGGTTTTACATTTGAGGGGAGTTTCTTTATGGACCTGTGTATGCCAATGGGGTGTTCCATCGCTTGTGCTGTGTTTGAAACATTCAGCCGTTTTTTGGAATGGGCGGTACAAGATCTGCTGTCATCACGAGACTTGGTGCACTATTTAGATGACTTCCTATTTTTAGGTCCTCCTGGCACGCCGGCTTGTGGGAAGGCCCTACTGGGCTTCCAACGGTTAGCGGAAGCATTGGGGGTACCCCTGGCGGAAGAGAAAACTGAGGGTCCAGCGACCTGCATAACCTTCTTGGGTATCAAAATAGACACCATAGCGGGGTTATGCAGGCTCCCACAGGAGAAAGTGAGAACATTCAAAGCCTCCATAGACGAATGTTTAGCGGCACGCAAGGTTACCTTGCACCAGTTGCAGGTTCTGGTGGGGCAATTGAATTTTGCTCTCCGGGTGATACCCATGGGCAGGGCATTTTCAAGGAACATAGCCACGGCAATGTCTGGTTTACGGGCAAAACATCTCCACACCAGGCTTTCCTCAGAGGTTAAAGATGACTTAGGTACTTGGAAGGAGTTCTTGGTGGGGTTCAATGGCTCTTTGCTTTGGCAGCAACCGGTGCAATCGAACGCAGAGTTGGAGCTTTACACGGATGCAGCAGGCAGCGTAGGGTTCGGTGGGGTGCTAGGCTCAAGGTGGTGCATGAAGCACTGGCTGAGGGAGTGGGTCAGGACGGGGTTGACACGCAACGTAACATTCTTAGAGCTGTTTCCTATCATTGTAGCAATGCATATATGGGGCGCCTTGCTGGAAAATAAGCGCATCGTGTTTTGGTCTGACAGTATGTCCGCAGTGATGGCAGTGAACAATCAGAGGGCAAAATGCCCATGGGTACTTCGCTTACTTACTCAAACGCAATGTGTATTTTATCGCCAAACATGTGCCAGGGGTGGACAATGCAGTAGCTGATGCCCTGTCTCGTTCTAAGTTAACAGAATTCAGAGCTCGATGGCCGCAAGCGGACAACCAGATGACGAACTTTCCGGAGGAACTATGGAAGCTTGGTGTCCCATTGCCCCTGATCTGATAGCGGCTTCCCTTGCTCCCAAGACCAAGAGTATGTATGAGAATGCATGGCGGTTATACTTGGCGGTCATGAATAGAGCAGGGAAGACAGAGAAATTTACACCACAGGGGGTGCTGTTATTCATAGTCCAACAGAAAGGGAACGGGAAATCCCTATCTCTTGTTAGGAGACAGCTGTCAGCGATTGCCTTCTTTGCAGGGTTGGAAGGGGTGGCTGACCCTACCAAGGACCCTAGGGTCCGGTGGGCTTTGAAGGGCTGGGAACGCTTGGCCCCAGGGGTGAAAGACGGTAGGAGACCTATAGACGCCAGTAGACTATCAAGTATTTTGGAGCTATTACCTCAAGTCTGCATATCCCCTTATGGGACACAGCTGCTGAGGTTAGCGTATTACCTGGCATTCTTTGGGGCGTTCCAAATTTCTGAACTCATACCGGCCTCAAAGGCCGATAGAGAGGGAGGAATTAGCCTAGCTGATGCGATAATATCAGATGACATGTTGCAAGTCAGAGTAAGAAGGTCAAAGACAGACCTGTTAGGAAAGGCAGCATGGGTGCAACTAAGGGCAGTTCATGGGGCCGCTTACTGTCCCGTGACTTTGGTGCAGACATTCATCCAAATGCGTCCTGGGGGGGGGGAGACGCTAGGCTGTTGATACATTCAGATGGCACCCCCCTGACAAGATTTCAGTTCACGCGCGTATGTAAGCGCTCCCTGACGTTCCTGGGAGAAGAGACGGCCCACTTCACGTCTCACTTGTTTCGCATTGGGGCAGCCACAACAGCAGCCTCTTTAGGCCTGCCATTTGAGACCATCAAAAGAGTAGGCAGATGGAAGTCATCCTGTTTTGAGAGGTATGTGAGACCATAGTTAGCTTAAACAGTTTCTGGATCACAGCGGCGCGAGGGGTCTCTTGCCTAATTAAGTTTTCTCTCTCTATTCTTTAACTTCCATACAGTGGTCAAGAGGCAACGGATGCAGGTATGCTGGTGTGGCCATTCCTTTATATGCAGAGCAGGGCAGTTTTTTGGCAATTCCGGGGTGGAGAGATCGCAGAGGGCAAGGGGAATCTATCACCACTGGATAGGGATTGAAGGGCAGCGGTTGAAGGATCTGACTTACCATTTACAGAGTGCAGTGGACAAGGGCGACATGCCCATCCCGGATGTGCTGGTGATTCCCTCTGGGGGCAATGACATGATCCCTGCGGGCCGGAGGGGGGTTAAGGAAGCACTCTTCTCTATGCTTTCATGGGTAAGGAGGGCCCTGCCGGACACAACTATATTCTGGTCGGAAGTGATTCCACGCCAGGTTTGGGCTAATAATGCTCCATCAATAGCGGTGAACAGGTCGGTGAGGAAATTAAATCAGGCAGTGGCAAAATTATTGGCGGGATCACCTCTATGTACATCAAGCATAACCTGATACAGGTCTCGAAGACAGAGTTGTACCTGGCGGATGGAGTGCATCTGTCCAACACAGGGCTGGAATTGTTCATTCAGAACTTTTTAGGGGCCATTGCAACGGAACTGTATGGTCAAGCGTTGGTGGGGGGAGGGCGAGAGCGCCAGTAAGCTCCTCGTCCTGTGATGGAGTCCTGGGCAAAAGAAATGACGGGGACTCCTTTTTTGCAGGGACTGTCTGGCCCTGGAACAGGGCGGGCATTCAATGGGGACTCCGGGCTGGCGGGAAGGGGACTGACCTGCTGGTGGTCCTGGACTCTCCTGCCCTACCCAAGATGCCGGCGCGTGTAGTAAGCAACTTTGGAGAGGGTATCTGGTGCGCAGGAACCCCTGTGGGGGTCAAGGCGTTAAGCAGTGCCCTTGTGGTAGCGTCTATGGGATGGAGGACTGGTAGTTACCCCAGATGAGGGCAGTACAAATTGGTTGTGGCCTGCTGGCACAGCACGCATCAAAGTGTATCTCTGAAGATCCAGAAATGTAAATACAATCTCAACCTGTGGCTGAAATGTATACTTCACAAGCCTACTTCTTTTTCTAACAATGTGTGTCGGTTTTGGTTTTTTATCATAAAAAAAATGTTGGTCAAGTGTTGACAGTTAATCAACAATTAAAGATTGAGGTAGCTGAAGATGTAATAAAGACTACGCAGTGAAGACCAACTATTTTCCTGAAGTGTTTTTGTGGGGCAAAGGGAAAAGGGGGGGGGGGCGAGGCTGTCAAATCTGGCTGGGGCGAATCGCACGCGGTATGCCCACTATGGTAGGCACCACCCGCACCTAGGGGCATGGCGCCATTAGTGGCATCTCGTTCGGGAGCCGGTCTTGCCCTTCCGGTTGGGGAGGAGGGAGAGGGCACCGCCGGAAACAAAGAGGGTCATCCAGGCATGTCATCAAGGTGCGCAGGCGACCTCTCCCCAAAAGAGATAATAGCAGAGGATGAAAGGGGGAAGCCCTCTTTGTCCTCACCAGGGGATGCCAGCACAATGGACCAGCAGCAAGTTACCCACCCACCCATCCCTGAGTTTAGAGGTTGAGCTGGTGGGGTCCCGGGCAAGAGAAATGGCGGGGACTCCTTTTTGGCAGGGACTGTCTGGCCCTGGAACAAGGCGGGCATTCAATGGGGGCTCCAGGATGGCGGGAGGGGGGACTGACCTGCTGGTGGTCCTGGACTCTCCTGCCCTAACCGAGATGCCGGCGCGTGTAGTAAGCAACTTTAGAGAGGGTATCTGGTGCGCAGGAGCCCCCGTGGGGGGCAAGGCGTTAAGCAGTGCCCTTGTGGTAGCGTCTATGGGATGGAGGACTGGTAGTTACCCCAGATGAGGGCAGTACAAATTGGTTGTGGCCTGCTGGCACAACACGCATCAAAGTGTATCTCTGGAGATCCAGAAATGTAAATACAATCTCAACCTGTGGCTGAAATGTATACTTCACAAGCCTACTTCTTTTTCTAACAATGTGTGTTGGTTTTGGTTTTTTATCATAAAAAAAATGTTGGTCAAGTGTTGACAGTTAAGCAACAATTAAAGATTGAGGTAGCTGAAGGTGTAATAAAGACTACGCAGTGAAGACCAACTATTTGCCTGATGTGTTTTTGTGGGGCAAAGGGAAAAGGGGGGGGCGAGGCTGTCAAATCTGGCTGGGGTGAATCGCACGCGGTATGCCCAATATTGAGGGACTCTAGATTCGACTGTCGTGGAGCACAAGTGTAACCATATTTGGGCATTCTCACACGTAATTACAACATCAGGCCAAATAGGACTAGAAATGGAAAAATATCACGGAAAACAATGTCATGGTGTAAAGCTATTCATATAGCTCTGAACAGCACATTACTGGAGAATGAACCCAACCAGATCACCATGGTGGGTCAAACTGCAATCACTGCCACACCACCCATTCACTCAACCCTGTACGCGACCAACGCAACACAGCCAAACACACATACTCTATCACCAGCGCCTCTGAGTTAAGCAGTAGCTCCCCAACTAACAGAGTGACAACCATTCCATTATCAATCGGGTATAATTCAGCCATCGCTCCACATGTAAGAAATTAACATCTTTTCGCTGAGAGAGAGAGTAAACTGCATGACCTAGTAGCTGAATCGTACTACTAGTAATGGGAACTCACAGACAAATGGCCTTGACTCAGTCAATGAAGAGTAACATGTGTGTAAAGAGCAGGTTCACCCAAGGGTATCTTGGCGAAGCATAATAGATGTTTATTGCTACTCAACACAATGGTACTCATTTTATCAACCTCAGAAGGAAGAAAGGCTGAGTAGATCCACTGGGATTTGAACCTGTGGCCATGAGGTCAAACACAGGCTCCTGGAGAGGATGCATTAGTCCACTAACCCACCAGACCCGGCCAGTAGGACTGTCATCATCACAGAACCCATTTAAATAATGCAAATACAAGTACACACACTCCCGAGGTCATGGTACATGTCCCTGGTACGTGTCTAACAAGGTACCACTTTTAGGAGCTCAAGATTTATTTATTGTTTCAGTTAGTTAAAACCACTGCAATACAATTTCTATAATAAAACTACAGTAAAAAGTATGTTTTTGTATAAAACCTAAAAAATCGTAAAAGATCTTTTGTTCGTCAATTATTAACACTAAAACTTGTATAAAAAATATCATAATTCAATTAAATAGCCTTTTAGTAATATACAGATATTTTCAGGGTGCATTATTGACGATTAATAAGTCCGAAACCTTGATTAACTCGTACTTTACAAGAGTGAATATTTCTCCAGACATCCTTGCCTTATTCACCATTATATCCCAGAAACAAGTGCAATCTCAAAGCCGGTCTGTCTTGTTTGATGTTAGGAAACAATGCTCCAAATTCATTTTTTTTTTTTTAATGCTTGCGTATGTACGGAAAGGAACGTTATTAGTTGACAGTTCAGTGTAACGTCTATTGGGTCCAAAGCCGCTATAATTGCAGATCTGCAAGTCCTTATACCTCTGGTATTCATGGCATGTTTTAATAAAGAGATTCGCGCTTGTGATGATTTTGGGCATATGCAGACTAGGTGAACAAAATCCTCTTTACTACTTCCACATAGTCTACATTCTTTCGGCCCTTTGTGGACCCATGTTGGCTGATCGGCAATAGACGCCAGATTGCCTAGATGCAAAGCCATTAGTTGCAACTTTTTGTAGACCGAGAACGTGATGTTTAAATATGGCGCTGGGGTAAGTGTCTTATAATTAGTAATTACCATCCAAGCGTGTTTTCTCTTACTGAGGATATTTAGTTAGTTACCCCAAGTTCTAGTCTTACCTGTGCTGGGGAGGCCTAAGCAGCTCCTAGAAGCACGCAGATTACAGTCAATGTTCACTAGGAAGCTTACATTTCTAACACCAACAACTGTCGATTTCGAGCACAAAAGTACAACAGGAAATTCCCAGGATTCCAATTATTTCAATCCCAATTGGACCGATTTCAGTGGGAGGAGGGCCGTACCATGGCAACTGGAAACCACCTGTGGATCCACTGGTTGGTCTTCAATTTATGATAGAAAGGACAGGTGGGTGCATGGAGAGGTGGATATTAGGGTAAAAGAATTCTTGGAAGGGTGGGAATTCTTGGAAGGGTGATTGGATAGAGTGGTGTAAAGATGAATGGATGGAAGGCTAAAAAATTAATAGAAGCGTAGATGGATGCTTGGGAGAAAGGAAGGATGGATCGATAGATGTATGAATTGAAAATGGGTGGGAGAGTGCAGGGATGGAAGGGAGAAAGAATATATGAACAGATGTTTGAATGGATGCTGGAAAGGAAATATGGGTGGAAGGGTGGATGATGGAAGGGTGAATGGATCAATGTGCGGATTTACAGAACGGAAGCCGATGGATGGGTGCACCAATGAACAGGCAGAAGATCAAGGTAGACCCGTTGGAAGAGGTTTATCTGAAAAAGACCACTAATTGCACTGTAGTGGACATTCTGCATTTGAATAAACATACAGAAACAAATGTCCACGTGTTTCTTTAAACTTTTGCTACATTTCAGATTTTTACTGCAATTTCCTTCGAGTAAAAAGGCATCTAATTAGTGTTTTTTACACCTTTCTCAAGTTTCCTCTCCATGTGTTTATTGTTGTGCTTTGGGTCTCTTGGAGGCATGATATAATTGTTTGTTTGCCATTTGATGGGTTGTGAATAGCTAAGATAAAGTGTGCAAATAATTAGAGCAATTAGATTGCTCATCAGACACGTTTAATATAACGGTTTGAAATACATTATAGGTCAATGAGATGTATTTCCATATGGGTAATTGGTAAATTACACACATTGAAAACGCAGGTGTATTATCTGTGAAGAGTTTTTGCATGATTGTTCCGCACATTTTGTATAAGAATGCTTTAGCTAATTTCACGTACAGTGACTGAAATGTACTGTCTGCAGGAGCCTCTCTGTAAAGTGCTACGAAGAGTTTGATTCGGTTATGTGTCATCCTGAGCACAGCTGAGCAGCAGACAAAGCTAGAGCAATGTCCATTTCTGCATTCGAACTAAAAAGAATCATGCCTGTTCTCAAATGTAGAAATGCGTTTTAAAACAGGGAGTGAGGAAACGGGAGGAATTTAAATATCTAATCAAAACCTGGTTTTAGATAGAGCTGCATACAAGCTTCTGCCGGTTCTAAGCGCCGTAACTCACAGATGTTACTATCACTAAATATAATGAATCTGAATTTAGCGACCTTGGAATGATGGAAGGCTAAGTCTGCCTGGATGAGTCTTCCTTACAGACTATTCCTCCGCACTTCGTCGCACTCTACAAAAATACATATATACATTGCTGGGATTTGAATTGAGAACGTTAGCTCACCACACAAATACGCCAGCTAAGTATTTATATAACTGTATTACATACATCAGTTTAGGGATGAACATTTTACAGCTGTTCTCAAAGGGAAAACTCCACGAGGAGTTCTCGGCGCACTTGGGGGCATATTAACAAGAGGCAGCGATAATTATCGCTGACCGCGCTTAGCGCGTTTTTTTTTATCGCCGCCTATCGCTGGAACTTATCGCCAACCTAGTGCTGTATTAACAACGCTCAGCGCATTGGCGATAAGAATTCCAGCGATGGCGGGAAAAAGGGCGAACATCGCTGGAAATCCAGCGATGTTCACCTAAAAACGGCGAAAACCTTGCTGATACGACCCTGTGGTCGTAACCCAAGAATCCACCTCCCATGCAAAGTATGCCCAAGTCAGGATTTTAGCAGACGTTAAAATCCAGCGTTATTGGGCAGTTAGCGCGATTTTGTGTATCGCCACGGCGGCCGGGGCATTGTTGTAAATGTTGCGAAGCCTGGTTAGCGATATTCTCCCGTGTAGTTTCGTCAGGCACGCCTCCTTTGCATATCATTAGCGTTGCGATGCTGGGCGTTTAGAAAACGGGCGCTGAGGCATGGAATCCCGCGCTAGCGTGTCCTTGATGATAATGCGATAAAATTATCGCCGCTTTTCGCCCGAAAACGGACGCTAAAGCGGCGATAATTTTTTCGCGGCCCCTTGATAATATGCCCCACAGAGTTCCAGCTACGCTTAGGTGCATCTCTTCGCCTGCGTGGTATTCACCAATTCCAGACAGAAATTTCTGCTGAATCTCCAAAATCTCGCACGAAGGAGTGGAGCTTCCGAGAACAGAAACTACATCCACAAGCACTAGTAATTTTACAGTCACATTTCTATCATACGCCTGTTCGCGGAGTTCTCTACCCCATTGGCGAAGATATCTGTCACTGGGGTAGAGAACTCTGAATGGATGAGAAAGGGGAAACATCATACACGTGACCCAGATCTCACATACCTGACGCATATCAACCCTTCAACCACTTAAATACATCCCACATCCTAGTCTCTGCTGTCTTCCCCTTCTACTGCCTCACAAACAGGATGCTTCACAACAACTACAACTTCTAAAATGCAGCCTGCTCCAGAAAGTGGTACTTCACTGAGGAGTACTCAGATATTGCAGTTACCTTGGCAGTTGAAAGAAACGGCAAATGGCAGAATTTGACAGACATGCATTGGTGGTGGAAGCACACACTGTGGGCAGCCGCGGTCGCTGCAGGTAAGAGTGGTAGGGCGGAGGGCCCAGGTGAGGGGGATTTCGAGAAACAACCACGAGGGAAAATTAATTATTTAATTTTCCCTCGTGATCATTTCTCGAAATCCCCCCTCACCTGGCCCCACCGCTCTTACCTGCAGCGGCCACGGCGGACTGTGGGGGACCCAGAGAGAAATTGGTAGGATGAGAGAAGGCAGATGAAGTTTAAGTTCTCTAGGGTACAGGTGGCAAATTCTCTTCCAGCAGGCAGATCTAGATACGATCTATGTCTCACCCCTCTCAAGGGCAAAACCGGTCTTGGGTTGCTTGTGTTCCATTTCAGGGAGGACCTGACCTGGCAGTGCGGGTCAGACTGTTCCCATTGGAGCAGAGTCAAGATCGATTTGCACATGGTGGGTTTCAAACTGAGGTGGCATGGGGTGCAGAATTATGATGGACTAATATGCAGCCCTAATAATTACCAGTGGCTGAGATTAATTCCAGCATTCGATCCATCACTTTTTTGTATAATTCCTTGTGACACCCTAAGTGGGATGGGTATGCCCAGGCGTGGGCCAGTGCACACTTTAATTACGCTATACCGGACTGAGGGCAAAACTGTTCTTGCGTTCCCTGTGTTCCAGTATAGGGAGTGATAACGCCGATTCTTATCTAATTATCTATAAGAACCTTCTGGTCGCCAAGATCTTTTTACCTGTTGAATAGTGTAAAGGAGAGAATCTCATCAGGTTATATATCAGCATTCATTTTGTCTGAAAGGACCACCGACTCCGAATTCAAGTTTGAGAATTTATTATCGCCAAAAATAACTGAACGTGCAAGCACCTCAACACGAGGTTAAAGAAATAGATGGGCACTAATACAAATAATAATCTACGCAAGAATCTCATCCGACTCAGGATAAGGAGAATAGAAAGTTCTAGAAGGATCAACCAGACTATGATTGCTCCAATTTCTAAGTTGCTCTTCATTGGACTAAACAAACTTACAATCAATTGCTGTCCCTACTCTAACGCTAAGTGACATCCCTACATAACGATTTCCCAGGCAAGAAAGAATAAAAGGTGTCAGCTGTGAAGACTTCCTAAGAAGTGCAATCATATAATACCTAAGCTCAGCTCTGTTCTCCTCTCTGGTCTCCCCTACCTCTTCTCTGGCCTCCTCCCTCAGGGCACTATCCCTAATACAAAACCACAATACAATTGTACACGCCTTTATCACGCCTCCTTGGCCAGGTCTTCTTTCTTGTGCTTTTCCATTGAAACGGTTACTTCATCCTGGACGGTTGCGATGACCTTGAGTCCCAGGCACCTTCTCCGCTGAAAGTATCATCCATACATTCCGTTTCACTCCCCGTACCATGCCTCCCCTCTCTCTAGCTTTTGAAAACAAAGAGTTAGTCTTACTAACGAGACATGTGTCCTTGCACCTGCAACAAAAGATACTTTCAACAGAAACCTTCTACTGTGCAAATTAAATCTACCGTTTGTGCCCAGAGAGCCTTACCAAGAGAAACTTTTCTCTTCATACAAAATAAGCTAACATAAGAATAAACCAGGCCTTCCCTAAACATATATGTAGTCAGGCCTTTACATATGACTTTTAAACACACATCTTACTTTTCCCTATAAGCATTTTCATTATGATTCATATGCAAACAATGAATTACATGTGCAACTTTAATATGGTGCACGTTTAAACTACTGCAATTACATTACACACGAACTAATCCCTCTATGCATTATGTTCACACAATTCAATAAGCATTACATTACATCATTATCCTAACACCATTATACTGCGGAGTTCACTTTGTCTCAGTGAACTATTCATTCTTTACTAAACGTGCATGAGTATACAATGGGATATAAACGAATATATGTCTGAATACACATGGGTGCGGCCTACCAGTGATTATGATGCACCCCTACAATTTCACAAGAACATTTCGCTCTATCAGGAGGACCTAGCCTGGCAGTTTAGGCTGGAATGGTCCCATTGGAGCAGGATCAAAAATGATTTGCATATGTTTGGTCTACCAAAGTGAGATGGCATGATGTGCAGAATAATGATGGGCTGGAATTATACCCGAGTAATTACCAGTGGCTAAGATTAATTTGAGCATTCCTCCGATCACATTTTTGTATACTTCAGTGTAGCACCTTAAGTGGGACGGGTATTCCCAGATATGGGTCCCTTGCACACTGTGCCACAGGTACCAAGCTATTGTATTCTATTCATGGGTTTTGTAAAGTGCATGGCTACCTGTTGGAAATGGCCCTTTTTGCAGGGTTATCCCCAAACATTTTGCTTCTTCCTCCTATTTTTTCCTGACCTGCTGTTGTTAGTTTTAGGACTCTGGGCACTTTACCACTGCTATTCAGTGCTAAAGTGCATATGCTCTCTGTGAAATTTGTATTATGGATTGGTGTTTCCATGATTGGCATATTCGATTTACTGGTAAGCTCCTACTAAAGTGCACTGAGTGTGCCCACGGCCTGTAAATCAAATGCTGCTAGTGGGCTTGCAGCACTAGTTGTGCCACCCACACGAGCAGCCCTTCAAACGTAACTCAGACCTGCCACTACAGTGTCTGTGTGCAGTCTAGTACTGCCATGTCGACTTGGCAAGTGCACCCACTTGCCAGGCCCTAACTTTCCCTTTTCTTGCATGTGAGTCACCCCTAAGGTAGGGCCTAGATACCCCTGTGGGTAGGGTGCAGTGTCTGTGAAAGGTAGGACATGCCCTGATGTGTGTGGCATGTCCTGATAGTGAAATACTGCACATTTCGTTTTTCACTATTGAAAGGCTATCTGGCCCATAGGAAAGCATGGGAGTTAATTTATAACATCTTATAAATATAATTTCCCGTTGGGACCAGATAGGAAAATAAAGTTTAGTATGCCTGAACTCAGAATCTAAAGATGCTTCTTTTAGTAAAGGTGATTTTTACATTCTGTGTTTGAAAATACTACTTTTAGAAAGTAGGTATTCTCTTGCTTAGCCATTCTATGTGCCTCTGCTGGTTTGTGTATTGACTGTCTGGCTTTGGAGTGACAGGGGCTGGGGAGGTGCATTCTCTCAGACGGCCACCGGGGGGGGGGGGTTATGTGTATCCTGCTTTTCCTGAATGAGTCAGAGCTGGGCTGAATAGACCTGGGCTGCATTCAGAGTAGTGGAAGGAGTTTTCACTAGCACCTGAATAGGCCCAGGCAGCATTTAGAAAGGTGGGAGGAGATTTCCCTTGCACCTCATAGGCCCTGTCTGCCTTGAACAATGCTGTCTCCTCCTCCTGCTGGGAAGCTGGGCCAGAGAGGACCAAACTGGTTTGGACTTACCACAGACACTCTCTGCCTGAGAGGACAAAGGAATTTGGAGTATAAATATTGGGGCCCAGACCCCAGATCTTTAGAACTCTTTTGGACCAAGAAGAAGAGCTGGAGAAGCTGTGAGGAGAAACTAACACTTTGCTGAGTGCTTTGCTGTGTTGGTCTGCGGTGGCTGCTTCTGTCTTGGGCAGTGAAAGGACTGGACTGAACTTTCTGCAACTTCTTTATTGAGTATCTCCAAGGGCCTGAAATAGAACTTGCCACCTGTTTTGAAGTCTCAGGGACTGCAAAGACTCCACCGACCTCTGGTTACCGCTTCTGGAACCACTGTTTCAGCTGCCACAGAGGAGGGAAAACGCAACCAACTCCGTCGCTGGCTCTGTGTCCTGACAGCACCGCAGACCATACCGTCCGCGTCTCGCACCGCAACCCTGGTCTCACCGACGACGACGACCGCCGCCACCGAGCCGCTGCTTGCACCGTGACCTGTGGGCACCGCACTCCGCACCGCCTCGCTTCACTTCACCATCCTGGTCTCACCGATGCCGTCGCTGCTGCTGACTTCGACACCTGTGACTGCATCATGGCTGGGGACACCGCTCGTAAGTTTCCCGAAGCACCGCCTTGTCCCACACAGCCGTCTGGGCCGACCAACGCCAGCTCCCGCTAACCGGCTCTGACGCCTGCACCGCAACCGGCCAGCATAGCATCGAGCACTGCCTCGCCCTGCACCGTAAGCCTTGGTCTCACCAATGCCGTCTGGACAATCGTCACCGAGCCGCTGCCTGCACCTCATCGAGAGGACACTGCACCCTGCACCGCTTCCATTTTGCAATGCAACCGCGACAGTTGCTACTGCCGGCTCGCACCTCTGTGTCAGCCACAACGAGAAAGGTACTGTTACCAAGTCTTTCCACGCTTTCGCTGGCCCGTACCGACTTGGTGTGGTCGGCTGTTAAACTCTGTTGTTTTCAGCATCGCAGTAGCCCCGGACCGGGCTACCGACTCGCACGAACTGTGTTTTTCAAGTATTCTTGCGAAGTATACCTTTTTAAGTACTATATTGTGGATTTTTATTGTTTTGGTCTTGTTTTAAGTATATAAAGTATTGGATATTTTTCTAAAACTGGTGTGGTGTCCTTTTGTAGTGTTTTCACTATATTACTGTTGGTTATGTACAAATGCTTTACACACTGCCTCTAAGATAAGCCTGACTGCTCGTGCCAAGCTACCAAGGGGGTGAGCAGGGGTTATTTTAGGAGTATAACTCCCTTATCCTGACTAGAAGGAAGGGTCCCTACTTGGACAAAGGTGTCAACCCTTGTCAACTAGAGACCCCCATTTCTAACACTACCTGACATCGGGCTGCCCACTGCTATCGGTCTGGTGGGAGTGAGGGAATAAAAAGATTAAAAATAACTAAAATGAATTGGGGGAAGAGATAGGTCTTCAGCATCTTTCTGAAACTCATGAGGTTGTCATCCATTCGTAGGCTCTTCGCGGTGCCGGGAGTGCGGAGTTGAATTGCACAATAGCTCACCTTGACGAACGTGTGACTACAGGGAGCTATTCGCACCCCTCCGCCAGTTCAAGTTTGACTTATTAGTAAACTCGATTCCTCATGGAGAGCAAAGGGCTCTACCATACTCTATTCCAGAGTTTGCACTGAACGTGGTGCCTTTTTTCCTCACCCCTGGATCCTAAGGAGGTTCCTCATGGAGAGCAAAGGGCTCTACCATACTCTATTCCAGAGTTTGCACTGAACGTGGTGCCTTTTTTCCTCACCCCTGGATCCTAAGGAGGTAGGGACAGCAGTCTTTTTTGGGATTGATCAGGTGAAAGTCCTGAAGAAAGCCGGGGTATTAGCACGTGCCGGCTGAAACATGTCGACATTGCAGCAGAGTGGAGGGGTAGGGCTCTGATAACGAGTAGCCATTACCACCATCCACGGGTCTGGATAGGACCACCTCTTGAACCTGGACAGTGTACCCATTATTAAAGGTATAGCAGGGACACACTGTTACCAGTTTTATCAATTCATTCTGCCACTATTTTTTCACTTTTTTGATCCCACACCATTTCTTCATTTCTTTTATGTTGTTTGTCTTCCCCCTCCCTATTGCTCCACCTCCAGCGTTGGCTAGCACGGAGGTGTGTTAGCAGGCCCTATGATGAAGCATGACACAGCTTGCTGTGTGTGAGGGCAGTTTTACATACACAGTGTGTGCCCTGTTTTACACCTCTCCTCTCATTACCCACTCCGTTAGTTTTTTAATACAGTCCCTTTTCTTTGTTGTGTGAATTAATGCTTTGTAGGAGGGCGATTTGGGACTTCTTCCTCTTACCTCTTTTTCTGTGGTTTTGTATCCATTCTTAGGCTAACAGGCAAGGAGTTCCAAAGCTTAGGTGCAAGGTATGTAAAAACCGACCTCCTCTCCTCGCTCTCTTGATTCTGGGGACAACAAGAAGCTCAAGATTATTTGACCTAAGGTACCTATTGGTATGATAAGGGGTGGCCAGTTGATGGAGAACATGTGGATCTGTGCTGTGCTTCACCAGATATATGATGCATAATGCCTTAAATTAGACTCTGCAGCTTATGGGCAGCCAATGAAGAGTTTTGAGCACTGCACCTGCTGACCGTGCTTTCAGAATACCTAACAGTACTCAGGTGGCAGCATTCTGAATGATTTGGAGTTTTTTAATCACTGACATTAGACTTCCCAGGTAAAGTGAGTTGCCATAATCAAGGCGAGAAAGAATCAATACTTGAACCACAATTCTTTGTGACTCCATCTGGAGCCATTTCAGAATCTTTCTCAGGGCTCTCAGGAGGCCGAAGGAACTGCCAGCCGCCTTCTTTACTTGAGAGGCCATGATTAGCTGTTTGTCCAGTATAATTCCTATACTCTTTATTTCCAATTTAGGGGATAATCCGATCCCAAAGCATTGCCTTGTTACCTAGAACCGAGACCTCTGTTTTCTTGCCATTTAACTTCAGGCAACTGGCTTCCATCTATTCAGACTCCTTCTCTAGGCAGCTATTGAGTCTCATAGAAGTAGAGTCCATATCTGTTGACAGCGTGACAATCAGGTGGGTATTGTCCACATAAGATACCATCTTAAAACCAAAAGAGCAGACGATATCTGATAGGGGGTGGACATATAAATTAACATATAAAATAACAAGCGTAGGGCTCGGGGAAGAGCCCTGCAGTACTCCACAATTCAGCTGATGGCTACTCAAAAAGAAAGGCCCCTCACTAACCTGAAAGCTGCGTTTCTGCAGGAATGAAGCAAGCCACCTTAAAGCATTCCCTGTAATTCCTACTTCTTTCAACCGATGAAGCAGGATAGGATAGGAAACCATATCAAAAATGGCTCTCAGGCCCAGGAGGATCAATGCCTCTGAACCACCCTGGTCCATGATCATTTTCAGATCCTCTGTGGCAACTCACGCGGAAACCAGTCTGAGTAGGGTGAAGAATGTCATTGGTTTCCAGGTATTCTGTGATGCAATTTTCTGTAGAATGTTGCTAACTCCAGGAAGTAGAGAAATAGGTCTGTAGTTTTCTATCATCTCAGGGTCTTAGTTAAGTTTCTTAAGTAGCGGATGGATGATGGAATGTTTCTATTACTCTGGGATGCTACAGTCATTCAAGGACAGATTGTACAAGTCAGTCAGAGCGAAAAGCATCACATTACCTCCCCCCCATCAATAGAATATCTGTTGAAGCAGGGTCAATCGGTGAGCCTGATTTGACTGAGTTTGCCACAGCAGTAACATCCTCCTTGGTCAAATGTGGGAATGTGAAGAGTACTGTTTTAATATTATTGGTTCTGGGCCTACTGTCTATATACCTATATATAGCAACATAGATATATATCTCTATACCTGACTGATGAGACTTTATAAGGGAGAAACCGGTCTTGGGTTGCTTGTGTTCCGTTTCTAGGAGAACATGCTTGATAGTTTGAGCTGGACTGTGTTCACTGGAGCAGGGTCAAGACTGATTTCCATATGGCTGGGTCCAAACTTAGGTGGTATGGTATGCAGAATAATAATGGACTGGGATGAAGCCCTGAATATTTACCAGTGGCTGAGAATAATTTGAGCATTCCATCTATCACTTTTTTGTATACCTTGTTTTGATGCCCTAGGTTGGATGGGTATGCCCAGACATGGGTCCCGTGCACGCTGTGCCACTGGAAGCAAGCTATACCCGAATTATGAGACCCAATAAGGGCAAAACCAGTTTTGGATTCCTTGATTCCTTTAGTTCTGGATTTGAGAAGGCCTGGCTTGACAGTTTGGGCTGGACTGTGACCATTGGAGCAGGGTCAAGACAAATCTGCATATGGCTGGGTCCAAACTGAAGTGGTATGGTGTGCAGATTAATGATGGACTGAGATGCAGACTCTAGTAATTACCAGTGGATACGATTAATTCAAGCATTCCATCCATCACAATTTTGTATACTTAAGTGTGACACCCTGAGTGGAACGGGTATGCCCAGACGTGTGTCCTGTGCACCCTGTGCTGCTGGAACCAAGCTGTACCCGACTGACGAGACCCAACAAGGACAAAACCGGTCTTGGATTCCTTGTGTTCCAGATCATAGACGACCTGGCTTGACAGTTTGGGCTGGACTGTGCCCATTGGAGCAGGATCAAGACAGATTTGCATATGGCTGGGTCCAAACTGAAGTGGTATGGTGTGCAGAGCAATGATGGACTGAGATGCGGCCCCTAGCAATTACCAGTGGCTGAGATTAATTCAAGCATTCCATCCATCACTTTTTTGTATACTTCAGTGTGACACCCTGAGCGGGACGGGAATGCCCAGATGTGGGTCCTGTGCACACTGTGCCACTAGAACCAAGCTATACCCGATTGATGAGCCTTAATAAGGGTGAAACTGGTCTTGAGTTACATGTTTTCAAGTTCAGAGAGGACCTGGGCTGGTGGTTCGGGTTGAACTATTCCCACAGGAACAGAGTCAAGGCTGTTTTGCATAAGACTGGGTCCAAACTGAGGTGGCATGATGTGGACAGGGATGCGGCCACAAGTAATTATCAATGGCTGAAATCAAGTCGAGCATTCCATCCATCACTTTGTGGTATACTTCAGTGTGTCACCCACCTCAAGAAGCATGTCCTCACTCCATGCACCCTGACCTGCTATATCATTTGCTTGTTCCAGGGAACCCACGTAATAACTCAACACCTCTCTGTCCCAACTAGTGCTGTATCACCACCGGTGCCACTCTGTCCTGTCTGCACCCTTCACAGAAAGGCAGATATCATACACATGTCCCTCATACAGAGACTCTAACAGTACCCCTTTATAGACAGTAAACATTTACAATTGTTCTAAATACACTCTATGTTTATGACCTACAGTCCCCATATCCAGTGCTTTGCTGGCAACAGTTGGAGTAGGCGTACTTATGACTGTTGCAGGTAGATAAACTGGTGCACTTGGCTGATGAATTATCTCAATACATGTGACAAGTGTTGTCATTAGCCTGCCTGTGATATAGCCCTGGTGTCTCCACTGACCCTCTGGTAAGATCTAGTGGCCATGTAATGTAGGAAAGACACCAATATTTGACATGGTGCAGGAATGACCTGGGAGTGGGCTGTAGATGAAGTGAGCTCCTGCTGTCAGCCTGCAACCATGTCAAGGATCACAGCAGGTGAGAAGGCGATAGATAGCAAAGACTGCTTACCTGCACATGCCAAAAAATGTTTATCCTATGCCTGTCATGCCTGTCTCTCCTTCTTAAAGCAACAAAGAAATTCACCAACATTGTGAAATATTTTTTTTTTTAACTGTGTCTTATGTAGGCAAACTGTGTATGATTGACTGATGCTGTAATGAGTTCACTTGTTGATGGGTGTGGCCTGGCTGTTCACTCCCCCCGTTTCAGGAGCAGCTGTGTTGAATGTGTTTCTAGTCTCCATGAAATAGTTTTTTTTTATATAGCTTAAACGGAAAAATCATGATTTTTATTTCATAAATTGTATTTAATACATACACAATACAATGTAATATTTTAAAGACTTACACAAATAATTTTATATTTATTTTCCTATTTTCCCTGCACACTGATGGCAGTAGCGGCTCGTAGTGGGAGTGTTGCGGGGCGGTGGGGCGCGGGGCGGGGGAGGGGCAGGGTGGGGGGTAGTAAACTCCGGCATACGGCCGACCGGAGGTAAGTACATAAATAAATAAAGAAAAGAATTACATTGCGTGCGCTGCAACGCAAATGGCGTTGCAGCGCGCAATGTAATTCGTTTTATTTATTTATGTACTTACCTCCGGTTGGCCGTATGCCGGAGCTTACTACCCCCCACCCTGCCCCTCGCCCGCCCCACCGCCCCGCAACACTCCCACTACGAGACGCTACTGACTGATGGTGTTATTCCTTGCTTCGTTTGCTTTCTATGCAAGTGTTTTGCAGCGACACTAATTAGACCTCTGGGGTGTTGGACTTTATCTAAGGCTTGACTGGAGTAGATTTGACTTATATTTTCAGTATTATTACCAAAGTAGATGTATATATAACTTTTCCTAATAATAAGTGTCTTGATCAATCCACCAATCACGCAATCAATTCGTTTTGAGTGTCGTAGGCATACATAAAAAGTGCAAACAGGTTTGAAAAAAAGACATGCAAAATCAGTTAAAATAACATTACCTTTCGACAATGAACAGCAGATTTTACAAATACACCAACAGCAAAACATACAAATTCATCAGTGAGCATCTGTAAAAAGTGCAAAGCAGCACAACACTTTTTAAAATCGTACTTTCTCAATAAAGACACCAAAACGTAGTGTTAAAGGGTTATAAAATGTACAAAAAAGAGAAAATGCAACAAAGTCTGGTTGGAAACCCTCCTGCAAGGACAAGTGCAAAATAACACTGAATTGTCCTAAAGGAAAACACAATAGACTCATAAAAATGCGAGATCTAAACAATCGAACTATCAGTATCAGATAGGCATCTATGCCTCTGTAGTACTGTAAAATCACATATTGTCTTACTTATTTGTGGGTGTTTGTTTTGCATTAGCATGTCCCACCCAAATCCCTCCCTACATTTCTAATTTAGTAGTAGATAGTCCCCTTTTTTTAAAAAAAACTCCCCATTATCCCTCCCACGTTTACTGCAAATACGGTGATCTCCATGAGAACTTCACAATCATGGCAGAGATCTTTGAACATAAGAGACAGGACAGGCATTGCTGGAGATCCTTGGCCAGAAATGTAAAATAGCATTTACAAGTATGGGGGTTGTTACGATAGGGTCGGTTGGACCGTTGACTGCTTTCGCAGCAGTCACGAGACCGCCCCACAAGCAGTAAACGGTCAGACCACTGCATTAGGATGCGACCGCCGGGCTGGCGGATGCAAAGTGCTCCTTTTCATGGTGGCTTGTGCTGCGGGTTAATCAATGTGAAGAAAATGGGACCCCGTGGTAATAAATCAGGTTTCCAAGGGTAGGACACAAGTCAACAATGTAATAAAGAACCCCTTGGCAACCACATGGATTTTTATATAATTACATAATAAAGACCATGTATGAACATGAAATGTATGGTATTTATTATATATTTTATTTATTGATTTATGATTATTATTATTTCATTTACTTTATAGATAGGTTACAAATGTGCTCCTTTAAAAGATATGTGATAATTAATATTCTGAACAGCATAGACAATGAAATAGAGAAAAACAGAAACAAAAATTGAAAAACACATTTAATGATATAAATACCATCACACCACACAATTAATATCAAACATAAACAATACAAATGTGAAACAATTGCAAATCACGTAATACATGAACACAAAAATTGCAACATGTAGCATCCCTTAACATACATGTAAAATTCATACAATATGCACAGATAAAATCTCAATTCAGAAAAATTGGATGAATTCATCTCTGGTAGTTGCTATTCAACTATTTAATGTTCATACATGGCCTTTATTATGTAATAATATGAAAATCCATGTGGGTGCCAAGGGGTTCTTTATTACATTGCTGGCTTGTGCTGCGGCCAGGGAAAATGGCTGCAGCACAAACTGCCGTGAAAAGGAGCACTTCCTGCACGTTCATGGACCGTGTGCCATGCGCCATGTGGTGCATAGCACACGGTGCATGGAGGTGAGTAGGGGCATTACTTGTGCTCCCAGTGCCACTTTGCAGTGACCCACGAGATATGGGGGCCCTGTTTGGGGCCCCCAATATCCATTTTGGACAGCCTGTACATGGCGGTGTTCCCGCCATGAACAGACTGTCGGAAAGGGATATCCAAATCCCGACGCCAGGACCTGGCTCGGCAGTGCTGCCATTCAGGGACGCGACTCTGACCGCCACCCACTCGGCATATGGTGGTCAGACCGAAGGGCTATCTGCGGTCGGACCGCCACCGACGGCCTGTCGGTGTGCGGTCCGACTGCCATCCTAATGATGCCCTAAGTGCGTAGCTCTAATTGAGTACTACTTTCTCTACTCAAAAATTCTTTTGCAAAAAGGTCCCTCTCTACATTTTGGATAGTGATTTGTAAGTCCCATGATACAGCAGAGAAATACTTATTTTCTGCAGTGCTTCAGATACCCAAGATGCACCTATGGAAATATGTTTAGCGACGTAATGAAATTCAACTCTGTTTTCCATAGATGAGTTGTTTTTGAAAATTAAAATGTGAGAACACTTTACATAATCATGCTGTACCCTAATGATTGAGGCACAGCCTCAAGATTCTGGGCAATACAGTTTTTGCTTTGCCTCATAGAATGCTAAAATGTATAAATTGCACAGGTTCTGTTATAAAAACAGAGATACAGGTATAGTGCAGTGTTTAGCTAATTGCATTTCCCAGCCAGGAGTTGCAAGTGTTTTTGGTGGCAGTGGGAGGGAATTTGGGGGTGTTTATAAGTCAACTGAGTTACAGCAGACTGTTTCATTTTCATACTACATGCTTCTTGATTAAGCTAAGGTTTTCATGTGTTGCACATTTTACATATTGACTCACTACAATAAAATAAAAGGGATGCCAGTGACTGCCATATTATTGTTTTGAGTTCCAATGTACTCGTATAATTGTTGTAGGATTGACCCAAGGTAACCTCCCCATCAACCCAGAGTCAGAGATATGAGGTTAGACAAGTCCTACGACCCACACCCATGCCTATCGACTACCAGGTCACTGGTGGGGTCTCTCTTAACTTAAAGACAACCAGGGAAAATCCTGATCGATCCTACAGATGGATAGTTGCACCACAATCAGGTCTGAGGAAATTGGCCCCAATAAAACATGTTTGACCAAGGACTTGCGTTCCCCAAAATACTATAAAGCTAGATGCCACACGTAGACACTAACACTAAACCAATCAGGACACGACATGCACACCACACGTAGTGGTCACGCGCTCCTCATGCAGAACATCTGGACACACACACACTGGCCCACACTAGCTGTCCACCAGGTCGAGAGCCATCTGAGTCTTTATCAGACGCCCACACTTGATTGATTTACAACTCAGATGCTTTTTGGTATGTAAAAAATAGTTTTATTGTACCTCATGAACTATATATAACAGTGGCCAAAACATTGTACACTGAGAGACTTTCAGCAGATGCATTCTGTCGAGGCTCTCCAGGCCACATCGTTTAATTAAATCAACCTGTTCCTGTCTTACCAAATACCTCTTGTCTTTTCATTTATTTAAGGTAAACTCACATCCGAGCAACATTTTGGCGAGCTAGACAGGAGAGATTGGTTCATCGAGCCCGACTGCTGTCAAAGGAAGGCCCAAACGGATTCCTCTATGCAAAAGATCGGTGAGCAGACGCTATATTGTTTACAAATTCTGCTGAATCTACGGGGCGGAGTTCCATCCAGAGACAGCCATTAAAGGGTAAGAAACTACATCTGATCCAACATGTGGCAAATGGCAAACTAGATGTACATCAGTAGTGGCGGGATGCACACCAGTTTCTTTCCAATCTTTAGGCTCCATTTACTGTCCTCACTACTGTACCCAATCAAGCTGCACAGCTGTCCGATACGAATTAATCCAATAAATCGATTTTACTGTTAATTTATCGCCTTTTACTTTTTCATTTCATCAATTCATTTTACTCATTTTTACGGTTGCTCATGTGGAAACATTTAATCCTCCTGTGTTTTTGATGAATATTCATGAGCGACCGTAAAAATGAGTAAAATGTATTGATGAAATGAAAAAGTAAAAGGTGATAAATTATGGAGTAAAAAGTGAAATAATGGAAAGGTTTAACAGTAAAATCGATTTATTGGATTCATTCGTATCGGACGGCTGTGCAGCTTGATTGGGACCAGATGCGGTCCCTTCGTGTTTTTTCTAAATTGCAGCGCAATTGGGCGGAGCGCGGCGTAAGCGTGCACGCCGATAGAAGTTTGAAACAGTTGAGGACAGTAAATGGAGCATAAAGATTGGAAGAAACTGGTGTGCATCCCGCCACTACTGATGTACATTGAATTATTTTCCGTCCTAAATTGGCGAGTTTGCACCCGTGATTAAAGAGGAGTGGTGAATAATACTAAACATTGGGACATAACTTGATTATTAAAGAATTGGATAACACAGGAGTCGTGTTGTTATATCCCGCATAGAGGCCCTAATGTAGACCCGTTCGTACATGCCCTAAAATGGACGTATTCATATTTACCCTAATATGGTCATATTCGTACTTGCCCTATTATGGTCATGGCCGCATATGCCCAATTATGGTCACAACTGTACATGTCCTATTATAGTATGATTCCTTATATAGGCATGATCTTTCACCTACATTGGTCCCAGCTAGTACACAACGAGCTCTGAGGGCTGAACGTTATCTATCCTGTGGTTTTGAATACAGCAGGGTTTTTCCAAACACAGGCCCACACTGTACTCATTAATTATGCATGGCTCTCTAAGAATACACCACTGGCATAATATATATGTACAAAGTTCACCCCTGACGTCTTCCTCATGTCCAATACAAACCATACTGAGGACCGAGACTCTTTAGGGTATAAATACACCACATCTTGCCCCAGTAAGACAGAGGGAACCGAGACTTCCATGCTGACACACTGACCAGAGACGCTGAGGCTCCTGCATGCAGTCGCTCAAGCTGACAGTGGTCTGACACAACCCGGACGGGGTGTCCAACTCGAGACCAGGACGGTGTCCCACACTCTCTCTATTCAGGTATGGGGGTTCAACTAAATCCTAGGAGGATTCTTGGCTCTTAGCTTCTAAGACCTACACACATATGCTAAGGTACACTCAGGTATATCTAGTTAGGCATCGTAGGAGTACGCGCACTTGCATAATGCTTTTATATTCATGTATGTACTCAAGTTTATCGCAATATGGTAGAACTGTTCTATCCCTTTGCTTTTATCGTATTGCTGATAATATATCTCTGCTATTGTCTGCTAGTTACCGCAGCACATATATTTTACACTAGAATAACAACTGTTCAATAAATACTTATTGAAACGCCCAACTGTTTATTCTGTGTAACTCTGAGACAAACCGAATAAGTGAGCACGAGTGACTGAGCGAAAGGTAGTACATTGTTTCCACGATTCTGAGGGATCAGGGTTGTCATGATCTAAGGTTGCCAGAAACTAATCTCTCCCCGATAAGAGGAGACACTAGTGGCACTGCGAGCTAGCTAATGCAAAACTAGGCTAACATATACGGTGGGGGTGCACGGAGTCAGTCTGCCACCAAGCCCACAGTATATGTTATCCAAACGCGCAGGTCCTGCAGGGGTACTATAGGAACTACACGACATGGCGCCGCCAACGTTGGTTTGGTACTTATTTAACAGTAGAATCTGAGTAGTTCAGTCGTGCTATTCTCAGAGAACCTACTCACAAAACCCCAGAGACGTCTGGAGTGGGTGGGCACTAAATCCGCCGCAGCTGAGCAGTACGAGAATACTATTTATCGGCTGTTGGTTATTCAAGCTTGAAGGACATATAGTTCCTACAGTTGTGCATTTACACCTTATCTTAAAAATTCTTTAACCTCCCTTCTTCCAATTAAAAATGGTGGAAGAAACAGACGAAACAAGGCGAGTTACAACAAACCTCTTCGGTTTAGAAGAAGACCCTGAAGATGCAATACAAATTGCACCAACTTTCAGAAGGGCAGTCACCATAAAACGTCTAGAACATGGCTTAAGAGCCAGGGGTGGTACAGTAATTTTCGTGATTGAGGCACACGAATCTAATAAAACAGAGGTGTTCTATTCATGGGTTACATTCCCAGCAGCGAATGCAATTACAAATGTATTTCACTACTACCTAGAAGGTGAAACACCAGCGGACTATACTCCTTTTGAGGAAGTAGAGGTTCCGCTCACTTACCAGGAGCATAATTACTGGTTTAAAGGCGCCCTACCCCACGTACATGGAAGAGCAAGATTAGGCCCGCTCGGAGGAGCAGGAGCCACATGGCCCATATTAGCGGCATACACACCGCACCCTGATATTGGCACAATGCCACAGCCAGACTTACTCGTACAACACAGAGATTTAATTAAAATCTACAGAAACCTCACACAATTTGTGATGAGGACTTTAACAGTTCAGCCTGCACCAGCTGCAGCACAAGACACTCCAGTCCAAGGTACAGTTAATAAAATAACTCCACAAACATTACGCGCGATAATGGGCAAAATGCCAGCAAAACGCGAACAAATCCCATTCTGGATAGCACAGAAAATAACTCACCTTGAAGCAGTATTCCCGAATACTACAACCAGTGATATACACAGAATTCTAACAATCTGCTTGCCCATGGGTCTCACACCACAAGTAGAGGACTCCACCTCCTGGGGTTCATTCTTTGCTGCCATATATACCAGAAAACATGGTATCCCGTCAATAGCAGTAGTACCTGAAGTATTAAAACAAATACAAAATGAGTACTGAGCAGAGCCTGCCCTTAACTTAGGGATGAAGTTACTAAATAACTTTGACCAGGTATCAGCCATAATACTAGCTAATATCAAGGGGGAAGCAGCTTCAGTGGCGATCCGCCAACGCCTAAGGGAGTTCAGTCCAGTAGATCAACAACACGAACTACCCAAAATAATTGAATCTGCATATGCAGAATTAGGCAGAGACAGTCTAGGTGGGAAAGCATTAAAACCCCAACTGGTGGTCAGTCTTGAAAAGGACACCACAAAGCAGACACCTACTTCTTCTAAAAAAGAAGTGGGAAAATAAAAAACAAAAAAAGTCTAACAACACCAGATCTCAGTCCAGATGTAGGTCTCCTCAACAGGAGCCCTCTGAAAGGAGGTATAACATCAGGAATAGGGATAATATTAAAAAACCTGACAGGTATCAGGATACTGAAACTCGTTCCTCTCGTTTCTTTCAGGGTTCATCAAGAAACTCCGAGAGGGAAGGACGGTCAGAACACAGACAAGAGGAGCGTACAAAGTCCAGAGACACACAACGCGCTGCGGACTACGCACCGAAAAAAGAGGATAGACAAAAATCAAAACCTCAGTTCAAAAAGAAGAAGTTAGCAGGTCTCAAGATCAGACATGCCCAGAATTCTGAGGACACAGCTTCTGAACAGGGAGTGGGCTCTGACGATGCTAGACAGCGCGGCAGAAGTAATGATAGCTCGCCAGAACCTGAAGGAATTTCTGGTGACAGCGGAGTTGAGTGAGTATATCACGGTGGAAACACCTGATACTCGGGTAAGTGTCCCACATAAGTTACATGAGATAACACTTCGGATGGAGGGGGACAAGCCCAGAAAAGTAAAAGGTCTCTTTTGGAAAAATCTGTCATCTGGTTATGACATTCTATTAGCAGAACAAGACTGGCCGCCTGCATTCGTCATGGAGTGCCCTAGGGGAGAAACGATAATTTTTCCAGCCTTTTCCGACCTCGTTCCCATTCACCAAAAACATGCATATGCGCAGGAGTGGGCGATTGCCCTAGCTCCAGCATTGTATAAAAATCATGCTGGTTGGGATGAGGATTCAACCCACCACGTGATCCCGTTAAAAGTTTCCCCAAATGCCCAAAGGCAATACCCTATAAAGCAGGAAGCTAAAAAACAAGTCAGGGAGATTCTAAATCAACTTGAATATCAGGGGGTGATAGAAAATTGCACTTCACCTATGAACAATCCTTTGTTCCCCGTAGCCAAACCTGACAATACATATCGTCTAGTTTTAGATTACAGACATTTAAACACTTGCACAAAGACATTTGCAGTTCAAAATGCACACAGTGCCGCATTAATGAATAACATTGTGCGCAAAAAATACAAAACACTTGATAACTCAAATGGATTTTTCTGCCAAAATATAGCACCTGAAAGCAGGTATCTAACCGCATTCAGTGCGTTAGTGTCCCAACGGCAATTATGCCGACTCCCCCAAGGGTATAAGAATAGCCCGGGGTTGTTTTCAGCAAGGGTAACAGAGTTGCTCCAAAATTTGGTTGAAGGAGCATTGTCCTATGTGGATGATATTTATCTGACGGACGATGACTTACAGAGGCACTTGACCAGGGTGAGCACCATTATTATGGGATTCGCCTCTGAGGGCTATAAATTTAATTTTAAAAAATCAAAAATTGCCCACCTCAATGTCCTGTTTTTAGGATACGAGCTGTCTAGTGAGGGAAAAAGCCTGGCAGCTAACTTTTAGAAAAGTGTGCGCTGCTCCAACCTCCAAAATCATTAAAGAATTTACAATCGATTCTGGGATTCCTAAATTTTGGTCGAACATACTTTTTGGATTATGCAGAAAGAGTGAAACCTTTCTACGACTTAATAAAACCTGACTTTTCAGTCAAACAATGGACACAGGAACACACAAATATCCTGCGTTCCCTACAGGAAGACATGATAGCTTCTAAACATTTACAGACACGCGTAAACGCACAGAACTTAGTGATCCGAGTCATAGCGGGTCAATGCGGGTACACTTATTTAACTTTTAATGAAGGTGAAACAGTACCAATCGCATACAAATCACACCTGTACACAAACGCAGAGATGCGTTTCACTTCAACAGAAGAAATACTGACAGCAGTGCAGACCGCTGTAGCAAGAGAAAGAGCTCTGGCTCAGGGTAAACGCATAATTGTCGTGACCCCAGTACAAGCTTTAGAAGCGGTTACAAAAGCTAGCATTCCAAATGCTAAAGCCTTACATCCAAGATGGATACAATGGGCTAATTCTCTTACTGCAACGGATGTTGAATACAGATTTGATCCAAGTTTAAAAACACAGGCATTCCTGCAATACGAACAAGAATACCCTCTACCAAATGAAATTTTGCCTCTAGATCAGTATGAATACATTATTTACACTGACGGATCTGCTCAACCAGCCATAGGGAGTAAGCAAGCTTACAGCGCAGCGTGTGCGATTGTTAAAGGTCGCATGCACGATGGAAAGTTCCATCCGAGTTGCACAAAAACGCAATCAGTCGTACAATGAATATCTACATCATTGGGAACAAAACGGGTTCAAAGATGCAAAAGGTGGCACAATTAAGCAAAAAATGCTATGGGAACAGGTAGTGGAGTTGAGAAACGAACTACCAAGGGCTCACGTGATACATACACTGAGTCATCAGCGTGATGGCGTTCATGTTGAAGGGAATTCATCAGTAGCGGCCCGTGGTGGGAGTGCTGCCGGGCGCTGACGTGGGGCGGGGGAGGGGCAGGGTGGGGGGTAGTAAACTACGGATTACGGCCGATTAGAGGTAAGTAAACATATAAATAAATAAAACGAATTTCGTTGCGCTCGCTGCATCACCAAATGTGATGTGAGCTGTTGTGGAGAGGAAAAAACGAGACTTAAAGCAATCTTTAACAGCTAGGGTATTAGGCAAGGGCGGTAGATGGGTCAATCACCTTTATGGGGTACAGCACGCGCTCAATAATCAGCCAAGAAGCTCTCTAGGAGGTGTCACTCCTTACGAGGTCCTATTTGGGACAAGAATGTGGGTACCTGATCTTGATTGTGAAGGCACAGTGGCGGATAAAAACTATTTGATATCCATGATCGTTTGGCTGTTTTACAGGATCTAAATGAATCCAGGACACAACAAAGTAACATGCTCCAGAAACAGGCCGCCACTGAGGAAGTCAAGGCAGTAACGGCAAGACCTATCTGGATCCCAAAAATCGGGGATCTAGTCAGAGAGAAGATTGCTGACAAGAAAGAATTTGGGCCATCTTACAGAAAGCCTGTACCGGTCCTTGCAATCCACGGCACAAGAACTGTACTTCTGCCGCCTCTTGCCGGAAAAAAGGAGAAAAGATTTGTCTCAATCGACTTAATCAAACCACACTATGTGGCCGATACTAAACAGTAGGCCTCGTGGACTCCACAGTAGCAGGCGCCCTCCTCTCGCTACAATCCAAGAAGTCCAAACAGAAAGACTCATCACGTTTGAAGAGCCACCTGTACGAAATGAAGGACTAAGCAACAATGCTATGGAACTTGTTCCACTTCAACAAGAAATTCATCTTCAAAATGAAAATCAACTTAACAACCAAGTTGCAATCAGACCTAATACAGACATCTACGTCAATGTGCCTCGACAAGAGAACACAGCAATTTCAACAAATCCCGATGCAATTCCAACAATTGATCGAACTGCTTCTGGCTATTTCATGAACTTTGATACGTTTTCACTGGATCCAAGCGAACCGGAAACAACGCCAGCCACAAAATCACTCCAACAGAAACTCAATGACTTTTTGAACTTTTTTAGAAAGACTTACCTGGTGTCACCTTGGATAGAACTATGGTATATCACTGGGATTTTATTTTTCATTTTCTGGCTAGGTTTAATAATAACTTTTAGTATGCTTATTAATGGACGATACCTCCAACCAAGCTCTACAGCCCAAAGAGTCAATTTGATTTTAAAACCACACCAGTCTTCACATCGTGAACCAAGAGACTTGTCTTCAGTGAACATCACAGCAGTTCCTATACCGGACGGTATAGTATGGGACAAGATTGATTACGATATATTAGGTCCGACTGAACTTTTAAAGCTAAAACATGTATTTAAAATTTCTTTAAGTGATTTCATTACCTCCAGTACATTTTCTGATGATTGGGACACTGAAACTGTAAATGCTATGATGTCTGATTTAGAAAAAACTGCTGCATTTCCGAACAATGAAATGTTAGAAGGTACTTCAGACTATGATACATTGTACTGTTACCAACAATATGGTCATCATTTCTTACACAAGACTATAACACCTAGAAATGTATTTGAGTACCACCAGTGGGAACACTGCCCAACACCACCGAAAGGTAGTTCGCAAGCATTTGCACAGAAATATACGTACTTCTCAGGGTTTAACACATCCGACCCCAAGTCATTTTATTATAAAGTGGCGAAAATTTCAGCTCAGAAAATTATGTTAACAAACACCAAACACATTTACTCTGCATCCTTTCTGAACCAGTTGTCTAAACAGGGTTTCGATCTATGGAAGGACACAATAGATTCCAAATCGATCTGGGGTTCTAGGGACTGGCAAGTCCAGGGAATAGAAGCACTTTTTAGAGCATGCATCATTCCGCAGCAGATTTTATTTGTGAATGAGACTGTGCAACAAACAACCTGTCTTGGATTAGCCAAAGGCAAGGAAATGAACACACCGGGTTTTCCAACACCATCGCAGATGGGTGGGGGGCAGAATTCAACTACACAAGGGGTAGGATTAGAGGACATTTTCCAGTACAACAGATCAGATCCTGATTGGACAGAATGGCTGGTTTGGCCCATTGACACAAACAAATGTCAACAGAGATTTATGAATACAACCGAAGGGTTTAGTATCCATAGGCCAGATCCACGCTATGTACAAAGACAACACCCAGGGGTAGTGACATTGTATAGTGTTGGGAAGTTGTGCCTTGATTTGCTAGAGACCTCAACACTGACAGAAGTAAAGCACCACTTGACCTTACTCACACCTGACATGGATCTTAGAGATTTTCTACTAGGTCCCAGCAAACAACGTCAGAAACGTTTCATATATGCAGGCCTTTATGCCTACTATAATGAAAACTGGAAAATATCCCAACAAGAGGCCGCAGAAAGGATACGGGAAATAGACCGTATTAACTTAGAAAAGGCATTAGCTGTGGTGGATAATGGGTTAACAACTTTGACCTCCAGGATTTACTCCTTAGGCAACATTGTGTCTTCGGCAATTGACATATTAGAACAAGATCTGGCCTTGTTACAACACGGGCAATCTCAGCTACGTTCTATTATGATGTTAAGCTGGACGCTGCAATCTTTGCGTGCAGGCTATGTGCCATGGCGTTTTATAAACACCACGTCTCTGTTTTCAGAATACAATCTAACTGATAAACAGACAGAAATGGCACAAAGGGGAGCCAAATATACAATGCTGCGCATTGAGAAACTGGAAAGGCTACCTTTTACTGTAGCCGAGTCACCATCAACAAAATGGCTAAATCATGGCCAAATCACTCTGCCGGTCACTACGTTTCAGTTTCAATATTGCCTTAGGCAAAGGCAGGCAGGCAAATATGTGAAAATGGGTAAGGGATACATCAAGGAAACTTGGGAGTTACCATATAGATACCGATGCCGGAATGGGGATCGAGAAGTGTATCTGAGTGGTACAAACTGCAAGACGCTTTGAGCGGTTCTCTCATGTGTCAGGATATTTCTCTACACGGAGCCTGCAGTGGTTCAGTGGCGAACTTATTTTGTCACGTGTCAGGGACCCCAGCGGCCATGATCACGCCGGTTTTCCAGCTGCTCTCGAATGGGAGTTACTTAATGCTAAATGATCAAGGTTGTTGTGGGATGCTTCCGGGCGTCGCATATCTAGTAACTGTTAACTCCAGGGTTACTTGCTGTATGCAAGTATTGTTTCCGCCACTGAACACAGTTGGGGAGGCGCCGCTATGGACTTCGCTGAATGTTTCTTTTATACAGTTTGAGCAGATTGAAAGCCATGCTTTTACAGCGCCCAGTGCCCTTAACCTCCGCTTGAGAAACCTATGAACTTCAAGTTGCAAGGACCTCGACCGAGATACAGGCGCTCATACGTACAAATTGCCCCATTCATTTCGCAGAAATGGTGGGACGTATCTTCAATATGTCTGATACGAGCGGAATTGTACACCTATTAAGACCATAGGGTCCGGACTGTTAAGCACCTTACAGACAGTCCTCGGAGTTATCCCAAATTTTATACACTCCGTATTGGGAAGCGTATTTGGAGGATTCCCGCTCATCCTGTTCCTAATCGCAGGAATCCTGATTGTAATATTGCTGGTACACAATGGTGATAACGCCGATTCTTATCTAATTATCTATAAGAACCTTCTGGTCGCCAAGATCTTTTTACCTGTTGAATAGTGTAAAGGAGAGAATCTCATCTGGTTATATATGAGCATTCATTTTATCTGAAAGGACCACTGACTCCGAATTCAAGTTTGAGAATTTATTATCGCCAAAAATAATTGAACGTGCAAGCACCTCAACACGAGGTTAAAGAAATAGATGGGCACTAATACAAATAATAATCTACGCAGAAATCTCATCCGACTCAGGATAAGGAGAATAGAAAGTTCTAAAAGGATCAACCAGACTATGATTGCTCCTATTTCTAAGTTGCTCTTCATTGGCCTAAACAAGCTTAAAATCAATTGCTGTCCCTACACTAACGCTAAGTGACATCCCTGCATAACGATTTTCTCAGGCAAGAGTGAATAAAGGTGTCAGCTGTGAAGACTTCCTAAGAAGTGCAATCACATAGTACCTAAGCTCAGCTCTGTCCTTCTCTCAGGTCTCCCCTACCTCTTCTCTGGCCTCCTCCCTCAGGGCACTATCCCTAATACAAAACCACAATACAATTGTACACGCCTTTGTCACGCCTCCTTGGCCAGGTCTTCTTTCTTGTGCTTTTCCATCGAAACGGTTACTTCATCCTGGACTGTTGCGATGACCTTGAGTCCCAGGCACCTTCTCCGCCGAAAGTATCATCCCTACATTCCTTTTCACTCCCCGTACCATGCCTCCCCTCTCTCTAGCTTTCGAAAACAAAGAGTTAGTCTTGCTAACGAGACATGTGTCCTTGCACCTGCAACAAAAGATACTTTCAACAGAAACCTTCTACTGTGCAAATTAAATCTACCGTTTGTGCCCAGAGAGCCTTACCAAGAGAATCTTTTCTCGGCCTACAATATAAGCTAAAATAAGAATATACCAGGCCTTCCCTAAGCATATATGTAGTCAGGCCTTTACATATATCTTTTAAACACACATCTTACTTTTCCCTATGAACATTTTCATTATGATTCATATGCAAACACTGAATTACATGTGCAACTTTAATATGGTGCACGTTTAAACTACTGCAATTATGTTACACACACGAACTAATTTCCCTATGCATTAGGTTCACACAATTCAATAAGCATTACATTACATCAATATCCTAACACCATTATGCTGCTGATTCGCTTTGTCTCAGTGAACTATTCATTCTTTACTAAATATACATGAATATGAAACTGAATATACGAATATATGTCTGAATACATGTGGGTGCGGCCTATCAGTGATTATGATGCACCCCTACAATTCTCAAGAACATTTCGCTCTATCAGTTCCCCCCTTTGATGACTCCTGTCATCACATTTCACTCTACTTACTCCCTTGGAGAAAGAACCGACCTAAACAGAACTTGTTGCCATCTTCCCTGATCTAAATTTCTCCATGCTCTTGAGCCTTTGATACTGATTGTCCTGCAGTCTCGCCAACTTCATGTCATTTTCCCTCAAAGCTCTCTTGACTCGGCCTGCTCGATACCACTTGTAGGCCTTGAGCACAATCCACAAGCCAGCCACACAAACCACCAAAATAAGGAGTGGTCTCAGGAAGTACCCAAGGAAACCCTTTCCTAGGTTCGCAAACCAACCTCCCACTTGACCAAAACCCTTTCCGACCTTTTCCCAGGCCCCTTCTTCGGTCAAATCCGCTATCTTTGTGTGGATCATAGTGATGTTACTTATATATTTCTCCAGATCCTTGCTACGGTCTGGTATATAAGTGCAGCACTCTTGAACCTTTAACATTTTACAGACTCCGCCCTCTTTTGCCAATAGGACATCCAAAGCAAGGCGATTCTGCAAAACCATTCCCCTTATCGACAACATCTCTCCTTCCACCAACACCAACGACTTTGCTGTGTTCATCGAAAATTCATCCACCACAGTCGCTAACCTCCGGATCTTCACGTCATTCAGGACTACTCCTAGACTAGGTATCATGGCTCCAAAGATATCCCCCACAACGATTCCTGCACTTGCAGCTCTTCTCGTTCTTGAATGCTCTCCACCCTCTAGAAGATTTAAATCCTCTGTATGGTAAATCTTTGGAAATATTATTGATAAATAACATGTTCCATACCAATTTGCAGGCAACCTCACATAAGCATTCTTCCCACATACGTAATACACCGTAGGTATCACTTGTACAGGACCTTGGAGAAAATCTTTTGCCACATCTGCCATGGTGAAAACGTGATCACAAGTACTTTGTCCCACTGGAACCTTTTCGTAGTAAGTCTGATAACGCCTTATACACAACTTACCCCTCTGCTCCTTATCTAACGCTATAGGACCATAGCTTCCCCTGGTCTTATGCAACCGTTCTTCCTCTGTCCAATCTGTCCTGTGATGCCCGTAATCTCGGTATTCAGTCAGCTTTCTATACCTATCTTCAACTTGATCTACGAACTTTCTCTCTACATCCGACATCAAACAAGTCAGATTGTTTCTGTGTGCGAATGCTGTATCCAATTCCAAACTCGGTATGAAGTACTTCCTCAGTCTGTCCTCGGTCTTATAATAGTCATACTTATTCAAATGCTTGTAAGCTGGGACTTCAGGAAGCACTGCGTCGAAATTGGAAAAGAAATACTCGAACTGATCCCTCTCATAAAACAAACTAAGCAAAAGACTACATGAAATACCATAAGTCAGTGGAAGATGGTGATACCTAATACCCTCATCCACTGAAGTAGGCAACTGCATACACACATAACAATCTTTCGCATCCATCACGTCAACATACTCATATAACAACTTAGCATATGCATTCAACTTAAAATCCCCTTTAGATAAATCTACATGTAATCTACGACTTTCTTCTAATAACAAAGCTCTATCAGCTGCCCTGTCTACCCCCTTTTGACTAGGTGTGATAGGTGTAGGTGTCCCTGTCACCTCCTCTACTTCTTGCTCATGCGAACCAGTATATGAGACTATAACTACTATGATTATAGAGATTATTACACTACTTATAAGGATGCCTACAATCCACTTTGATCTACGATTGGGATCTCCCGGCTCCATGGTTTCGAAAGTTTTCAAAAGTCTTGGTTATCGCAAAGAACTCTGAAAAAGTCTCTGTCCTTTATTTGTGACTTGCATAACCAACTCGAGCAACCATGAAATCTCCGGATTTTCCCTTTCCGATCACAAACTTATTTACACAGTCCAGAAAAAGACTTCCCTAGTTTTCGTTTCTCTTCTGTGGAAAGTCCCTAAGTTTATTCTTCTTCCACTCGGACCTAGGTTATCTTCTTCTTTTAGACTTTTATTTACAGTTCATAACTGATCCACAATGAGATCCTCATTGAGCAAGACCAAAACGTGATACAAAAGTTCAAGACGCAAAATCAGCACTTCATGTGAAAATGGCTCAACTCCAAAAGGCGGAAATTCGAGTCGATGCAAAAGCAAGTTTCGGACTTCACTCAGAAGCGGGGGATTCGGAACCGTGAGTGTCAGTGTTCCTTCTATCTCGAGCCCTGGCATCCGCAGCACCACCTTCACCACCACATTCGGGCTCCGACTGACCACTTGCACTGACCTCAGTCTTCCCGTACTCACCACCCCTGCATCAAACACAGTGTAAGTCCACTCAGGGGTAGAGTATCTGCGACAAGGCACTCTTGTTCTCTTTGACCTTCGCCGACTGTCTTGTGCTTGGTCTTCGTCACTTGCTTCTGTTTCAGATACTTCAGACACTGGAGCAAGGTCTCTTTCAGGTGCTAACCTCAGGTTCAGTCGCCTCTGTCTTTCGGGCCAACTTTCTGCACTTCTGTTCGTTCGTCTGCCTTCCCCTTCTATACCCAGTGCACTACTTCCTCTTTCTGCTGAATCTGACTCTTCTCCGCCCACTGCACCGTTTCTGTCCTCCGTGTCTGAGTCAGGGTTCGAACTGTGGAAACCCCCTTCAGCTTGCTCTAGTGCACCACCAGCTGTGTCAGCGACCCTTACAGCTTGACTTGTCCTCCCATGTGGCCTTGCCACATCAGCTGGATTTTCATTTACGAGAGGAGCTGTTTCTTCCAAGGGTGCTGAAACTCTGCGGGTATGGGAAGCATGCACCCAGTTCGGCAATCCTCCACACTTCACTGCTGTGTTCGTGATAAGTATCACCTGATACGGGCCACGCCAGCGGGCATCCAAGCAACTCTTCCTCACGTGCTTTCGGACGAGTACCCAGTCACCGGGACACAAGTCGTGGCATAGATCACTCGAGGCTGGGACCACTGCTGCTTGCACCTGCTGGGATACAGAACGGACCACATCAGAGAGTCCTTTACAATAATCAAGAATCAAGTCATCAGTGATGTTTATCAAGGCTGTAGCTGGTACTGCTGGCAGTCTCATTGCCCTCCCCATTAGTATTTCATGGGGAGACAACCCGGTCTTTCTGTCTGGGACACTTCGCATGCTCATTAGCACCAAAGGCAAGGCGTCGGGCCATTGCAGGGATGTCGAAGAACACATTTTTGCCATCCGGGCTTTCAAAGTTCCATTAACTTGTTCCACCATCCCAGAAGCTTCTGGTCTGTAACTACAATGAAGTCTCTGGTCTATATTCAATGCAGCACAAAGCAACTTCATGATTTCGCTATGGAAGTGCCCTCCTCTATCTGATTCCAAAGAGGTCGGGATCCCGAATCTAGGGATGAGCTCCCTCAACAGTAATTTAGCCACTGTGAGAGTGTCACACCTGCGTGTGGGGTAAGCCTCCACCCACCGTGAGAATACACATACTAGCACTAAAATGTACCTCAATCCATTGCACCTAGGCATCTCCACGAAATCCAACTGTATTCGATTGAAGGGCCCTCCCGACCTTCCAATGTGACTCAATGTAACTACAGTTTTCTTTCCAGCATTCATCTGTTGACACGTAACACACCTCTGGCATACCATCTCAGCCATTGCTCGGAACCGTGGGTTATACCACGTCTGTCTAAACACTCTCACCATTGCATCTCTACCAAGGTGTGCCTGTCCATGTATCAGTCTTGCCATCGGACTCAGCAATTCCTCAGGCAACACAGCTCTCCCATCGTTGGATACCCACACATCCACATCTCCTCTCTCGCACCCAGCTTTGATCCATCCCTCTCTCTCCTGGACTGAAACGTCATCCTGCAATCTCTTAAGCTCTTCCCAAGTGTCTGCCATGGCCAACATTATGCTGAGATCGGTTCCTTCTTGGCTCTCTTCTATCTCTCTGCCTGTGAATATGCATCCTTGTTCTGCACAGAAGCGGGCTACTTCATCCGCGTAGTTATTACCCAAGGATACAAAGTCCTCCCCCTTCCCATGGGCTGAGCATTTTACCACAGCAATTTCTTTTGGATGCTGTAATGCATCTAACAATTGTCTTACATATTCTCCATTACGAATGGGTGAGCCAGATGATGTCAAAAATCCCCTCTGAGACCATAACTGCCCGAAGTCATGCACCACGCCAAAGCCATATTGGCTGTCTGTGTAAATCGTGATTCGAATTCGATCAGCGGCCAAACAGGCACGGGTCAAGGCAATGATCTCAGCTACCTGCGCGGAGCGTACTCCTTCTAGGCAAGCAGCCTCAACCACTCCTGAAATGGTACATACAGCAAATGCTGCTTTCAATTGCCCCACACTGTCTCTTAAGCATGAACCATCGACAAAGAAAATTTCATCTGGGTCAGTCAGTGGTTCATCGACAATGTCAGGTCTCGGTTTGGTGCAAAGTTCGGTCACATCGAGACAATCATGGTCCTCACAATCTTCATCATCTGTGTTCGGTATAGGCATTAATGTCGCAGGGTTCAAGACGGAGCACCTTTTCAGAGTCACATTCTCTGCGGCAAGTATGACTTGCTCGTACCTCGTTAACCTATTGTTCGTTAGGTGCTGGGTCTTGGTCCTGGTCATCAATAACTCAACCGAATGTGGCACATGTACAGTCAATGGATGTCCCATTACATTGCTTTCACATCTTTCAATGCTGACACCTGTTGCAGCAACGGATCTTAGACATCCGGGCAACGCAGAAGCTACTGGATCTAAAGTAGCTGAAAAGTAGGCAACTGGTCTACGGACACCTCCATGGTTCTGAGCTAACACTGCTAATGCACATCCTTCTCTCTCGTAACAAAACAATGAAAAAGCCTTGTTGTAATCAGGCATTCCCAGTGCGGGAGCTCTGCACAAATCCTCTCTCAGCTTCCGGAATGATATCAAGCACTCCTCGTCCCATGGTACCGGATCACTCACATCCTTGTGTGTAAGCCTCTGCAGAGGCTTTGCTCTCAAGGAGAAACTAGGAATCCACTGTAGACAATAGCCAACCATTCCCAGAAACATCCTAACTTCTCTCTGTGTGGTGGGTTCTGCCATGCTCATTATTGCCTCTATTCGATCTGGTGACACCTTCCTCTTGCCTTTCTCCAATCTGTGTCCCAAGTACTGTACCTCATTCAGACAGTACTGCAGCTTGTTCGGGGACACCTTATGTCCGTTCTCTGCTAAGTGGTTTAACAAGGCTACTGTGTCAATTCTGCAAGCATCTTCTGTTTCTGAGGCAATGAGCAAGTCATCTATGTACTGCACGAGAACTGAGTTCTGCGGCAACACAAGACTCTCAAGGTTCTTCTTCAGGATCTGGTTAAAGATCGATGGACTTTCCGTATACCCTTGAGGGATACGACACCATGTTAACACGCGATTTTCTAGCCTGAACGCAAAAAGAAATTGGCTTTCCTCGTGGAGCGGTATCGAAAAGAAGGCTTGACACAAATCGATAACCGTAAACCACTCGGCTTCACATGGGATCTGGAACAGTATTACTGAAGGATTCGGTACCACTGGACAACAAGGGACAACTATCGTGTTGACCTTTCGCAGGTCTTGCACGATCCTGTACTTCCCGCTCGGTTTCTGTAGTCCCATAATGGGTGAATTACAGGGGCTACCTCTAATCTCTTTCAGAATGCCTTTCTCAATAAAGGTCTTGATCACAGGTCTTATCCCTGCAATCGTTTCTGGCGGCAGGTTGTATTGAGGTGTCCTGGGGAAATCAACATTCTGTTTCACCTCTATCCGCACTGGTTCAACCCCTCTGATTAAACCTATTTCATCGCCTGCGAAATCCCACACCACAGGCGACACTGCGTCTCTCAGATCATGTGGAAGTTCTTCCACAGTCACCATTGGGTACAGATGTATACATAGATGCTGATTGGTAATTTTAAAGTCAGCATCATCATCTCTCGTCTGGACCTCTACTCCATTGGGCGTACAATAAATCGTGCAGTTCAACTTACACAACAGATCTCTTCCCAAAAGACAAACTGGACTCGTATCACACACTACAAACTGATGTCTAGTTTGGAAAGTACCTATCTTTACTAGGATCGGTTCTGTCAATGGGCTGCTTATTTTCTTGTTCGCTACTCCAACAACCTGGATTGATTGTCCCGAGAGGGGTAGGTTAGGGACTACTGCTGATCTTACAGTAGACCGGGTAGCACCAGTATCAACCAAAAGTGTTGCAGGATTGCCTTCAATCTCTGCCTCCACAAAAGGTCCTCTCTGGTCTACCTCCAAGACCGCTCCAAGTGTGCAGTCTTCCTCCCCCTCAGGCACCGTCAGGATAAAGGGTCTAAGCTATCCTCATCGTAACCTTCGAACAGGGGCATCTGTTGGTACGTTCGTGTTCCTTGTGAAATCCTTGGAGCTTGGGGAACCTGGGCGTGAGAATTGTAAACCCCCCCTTTCATCGTTCTAGGCCTCGTTATTGTGTTAACTACCTCTTGCGCGGGTGCCTGAGACCCCTCTTCCTCTTCCTGCAACTGATTAGCTGGGTTCAAAGGACACTCGCGTTTCCAATGTCCGACCTGGCGACAAAGATGACACGCAGTGGTCTTCTTCAATGTGGCCACGTCCACTCCTGTCTTGGGGTCTACTGGTTTTCCCTTTCCCTGTACCTGCCCATTCTGGTTTCCCTGGAAATTTCCTTGCTTTCTTCCTAAGGTCCCTCCACTAGGCTGACTCTGTGCTGTCTGCATCTGGACAAGCATCAGTTTGTCTTTTAGCTTTCGATGTTTTGATTCCACCTCATCACTACAGTATCTCGCATACCGCAAAATTTCATCTAGTGGCTTGTTCTGCCAGCAGATCAAATGGTGCTGTATCATGAGGCTGATTTCCACTCTCAGACCCAGTACAAACTTTGAGACAAACTGTCCCATATCCTTGGGGTCCAAGATATCCAACCCACTATACTGTTTAAAAGCTTGCAAAAGTCTTTCATAATTTTCATGCACCGTTTCCTTGGGTTCCTGTACAGTCCGATCTATCTTAACCCAATCTATATCCTGAGGTGAAATCTTCAATTTCAACCATGTAATCACCTGCTCATACTTTTTCATGACTAGTGGTGATGGACCGTTTGTAACCGCCTCTCTATCCGGTTCCGAAGTCGGCCACTCAATAGCGACTTTACAAGCTGTCCACAAATCTCCCGGTACCACTATGTCAAACAAAGTGTTCAAATCAATCCACAATACTTTTGAAATTTTCACAAACCGCTCAACCTGTTTGTACCACTCCACCGGTTTTTCCCTCAGCCGAGGAAAATCATTTGTAAATGCAGCCAAATCACCTCTATTCCACGGCACATGCACGTACCCTCCATTCTGTACTTCCCGTAAAGGAAAATTTCCAACACCCGTCGCCCCCCCTCCTGGCGGCGGCGTTTCCCCTTCTGCTCTCTTTACTGGTTTCTTTTTGGACCACCTTTCTTCCCATTTGTCCAACAAAATCCATATTCTCATTCCTATAATCAGGTCTCTGGTATGTGTTCTTAATCCTGTTATTCTTTTCTCCTCCAGCTCCTGATCACTGTACTGCAATCTATGTGGTCCCTGTAACGCTTTAGTTTTGTTCAGGTCCACTTCATATCTTTTGGCCAATTCCTTCAATCTATCATGTGCCATTCTAGCTTTTCGAGTCACATCTTTTGCTACAAACAGCAGCTCATCTGATCCATAAATTTCTATCCTTTCCAAAGGCAGACCCCCATTAATCATTTCGTCTACCTCTGCTTTCAATCTCACTACGTCTAGTAACCTTGCCTGTACTGTACTCCTCAGTACATCTCGACAACCCGAGCCATCTCGCTCATTACAGTCACTATTCTGTCCTTGTGACCTATTCCCTTCCGTCATATTCCTGGAACTTGGTCTGTCTTCCGAGACGTTCTGTGCCCTATCCCCTTGCATCCTATCCTCTTGGTTCGTTACTGTTGGTGTCCACTCCCTCAAAGCTGACTTAGATTCCCGCAAAGACCTCGGTCTTTCTGGTCTCTCCTCTTCTCTCCTGAAGGAAGAGTCCGCAGTAGCCGGTAACGGCGTACTTGTCTCCATTGGTCTTGGGAAATGAACCACCCTTACTCCAAACCCATTCCCACTCTCACTGTTTCCTTCCTCCCTTCTCATCGGTACGGAACTCCCTTCTCTCACTCGGTCTGGGTCGTATACCGGTACTATAGGGCCAATGGTAACCGGTACTGTCAAGGAGTCCGGTAATCTTGTGTTCCCCGCAGGAGGCTGTGTTATCATAGACGCCGTTGCCCCCTCCGTTCCTGTGGAAATCCTTCCCACCACTCTCATGCTAGTCTGGTTCTGGCTTTCATCAACTATTGCCACTGCTGGGGTCGTCTTTCCCTCTTCTGAATCTGGATTAAATGGTGGTGGCCTCTCTGCCAACATCCTATCCAACAAGCTGTCATCTAGATCACTGTCGTCCTCATCGATTCTTATTATTTTCCCATTTTGTACTAACAATGGGTACAACTTATCTCCTTCGATCGTTTCCACCCTCCACCTTTTCTCCAGTGCATCCCACCTTGCATCTTGAAATGCCCTGACCGATTTCTTCACCCTTTCTTGACATCTGTCCTTCTTCCTATCATACGCTGCTCTTATCCACGCATGTAGTGCCTCAAACTGTGTTGGTCTAGGTAGTGGTCGTAATGAAGCCATTACACTTTTTAGCTGGTACAGCACCTCTAACCTGAAAGTACCATATCGAGGGAACGACAATTCTCCTTCTGCTTCTGTCATTTTATGCCAATTCTCAAGCCAAATTATAGTATGCAATCCTACATTCTTTGCCATATAATGTGCTGGTGTATCCTCGGGAGGAGCTTCCTCTCCCTCCCGAACAACCACATGTCTATCACCTCTACAAAGTTCCCGTAAAGCTTTAAAACATTTCATGATGAATCAACTTTTTGTTTACACTCAAAATGTCCGCTTTTACTTCCCGATTTCAATCCACCAATACCAGCGCGGCTCACACCAACCGGCCTATCGCAGCGCGGCACTTGTCTGACGTCACTTTTCCTCCGCTCGCAGCAGTTCCCCTCCTTTCTAATTCACTTGTTCTCACTCGCATCTGTCCCAATCATACTCTGAAATAATGTCCGTCCTACCGAACAATTACCTCTCTGACCGTCGGTCTTACCAATGACCGATCAGCCTCTTGAGCTTGTTGACCTCAATCTGGCAATCGTCTGTCCGCGAAACGACCGGACAATCGCCTTTAGCACACTCGATAGGATTCAATCACTCGATGTTCTGCACACAATAACCTACGACCTGCGTTGGTTATTCACGCACTCACTCATGTGTTCCCTATCTTCAGTGGGTCTGTCAATGACGTCTCGTGACCCCCACACCTCTGGTCAACGTTCTCAACTCTGGGTGTATTCTACACCACAATAAATCTCCCGGTCCCGCGCGCTCACGGTCCGTTTCTCAATCACACAACTTTCGTTCTAACTCCGCAAGACATCACACAACAATAAAACACCGCAATCTACCAAACATCACTCTTTTCATACTCACTCTACTATGAACTGCTACTTCCGCCGCACCGTCACTCTCCGTCAGTTTTCCACGACCTCCGACATCCTTCTCCCGCGGTCCTCTGGATCTGCGTCACTCGGGCTCTATGGGGCAACTTAATCTCCTATCTTGCTCTAGATCTCCCCTTACCATCAAAGGTAACCATCCTACTCTGCTACCAACTGATAACGCCGATTCTTATCTAATTATCTATAAGAACCTTCTGGTCGCCAAGATCTTTTTACCTGTTGAATAGTGTAAAGGAGAGAATCTCATCTGGTTATATATCAGCATTCATTTTATCTGAAAGGACCACTGACTCCGAATTCAAGTTTGAGAATTTATTATCGCCAAAAATAATTGAACGTGCAAGCACCTCAACACGAGGTTAAAGAAATAGATGGGCACTAATACAAATAATAATCTACGCAGAAATCTCATCCGACTCAGGATAAGGAGAATAGAAAGTTCTAAAAGGATCAACCAGACTATGATTGCTCCTATTTCTAAGTTGCTCTTCATTGGCCTAAACAAGCTTAAAATCAATTGCTGTCCCTACACTAACGCTAAGTGACATCCCTGCATAACGATTTTCTCAGGCAAGAGTGAATAAAGGTGTCAGCTGTGAAGACTTCCTAAGAAGTGCAATCACATAGTACCTAAGCTCAGCTCTGTCCTTCTCTCAGGTCTCCCCTACCTCTTCTCTGGCCTCCTCCCTCAGGGCACTATCCCTAATACAAAACCACAATACAATTGTACACGCCTTTGTCACGCCTCCTTGGCCAGGTCTTCTTTCTTGTGCTTTTCCATCGAAACGGTTACTTCATCCTGGACTGTTGCGATGACCTTGAGTCCCAGGCACCTTCTCCGCCGAAAGTATCATCCCTACATTCCTTTTCACTCCCCGTACCATGCCTCCCCTCTCTCTAGCTTTCGAAAACAAAGAGTTAGTCTTGCTAACGAGACATGTGTCCTTGCACCTGCAACAAAAGATACTTTCAACAGAAACCTTCTACTGTGCAAATTAAATCTACCGTTTGTGCCCAGAGAGCCTTACCAAGAGAATCTTTTCTCGGCCTACAATATAAGCTAAAATAAGAATATACCAGGCCTTCCCTAAGCATATATGTTCGTCAGGCCTTTACATATATCTTTTAAACACACATCTTACTTTTCCCTATGAACATTTTCATTATGATTCATATGCAAACACTGAATTACATGTGCAACTTTAATATGGTGCACGTTTAAACTACTGCAATTATGTTACACACACGAACTAATTCCCCTATGCATTAGGTTCACACAATTCAATAAGCATTACATTACATCAATATCCTAACACCATTATGCTAGTGATTCGCTTTGTCTCAGCGAACTATTCATTCTTTACTAAATATACATGAATATGAAACTGAATATACGAATATATGTCTGAATACATGTGGGTGCGGCCTATCAGTGATTATGATGCACCCCTACAATTCTCAAGAACATTTCGCTCTATCAATGGACGGCCCACTTTCCGAGGGAATGGTAAACACGCTCCTGGAGCGGAAATACCGTGAATGCATGGTACAACTTCTGGGCATTTCTTGCCTGCGAGAACTCAATGCCTCCTGGTTTCTATCTTTTAGACCAGTCTGGATAGACTGCATCTTACCTGTTCTTCGATGCATGTTCTGCGGAGAAGAATGCATGTTGGATCTTTGTCTGACATTTCCATCTGATGCGCCTCCGGACACGGATGCAATGCTGGACCCCATAAAGGCCCAGGCTCTGCGTTGTCCTCAGCGGCTTCCGATTCTGAAGGAATGCATTCCTGGAGAATCCACAGGTGCCGTTCACTCCTGCTGGGTTAGGTGATTCTTCCACAGGCACCCAGGTTACAACTGCCGCACAAACTGCCGCAGCACCGACTGTTGGCAGTACTACATTCCATATATGTGCGATTGACGTTCTCTGTGAGGCGTTGGATTTGTCATCTACAGCAGCTTCCCAGCCAGGACGCGTAATCTTGAATTGGCTCATCGTGTCCTGGGAAAGAATTCGGCTTCTTCACTCGTTTCAAAATAAACGATCTAAATTTGGAACATTTTCTTACATTGACACTTTCGCTTGAGAAAAGCATGGCCTTCTCCTGCTTATGGTAATACAACTTCTATAGAGAAACGATATTGACTTTTTAAGTGGCAACTAGAAAAAGCTGAAATTAAACATTTTTTTTAAGCACCTAAAAAATTTGAACGATTTTTTAGAATCATGTTTTTACTTGCTTTTCAAAAATGTTTTTAGATTGTCCAGATTTTAAGTATGGTCATTTTTATTCAGTTCGGAAGAGGAGTGGGTGTTATATCCCGCATAGAGGCCCTAATGTAGACCCGTTCGTACATGCCCTAAAATGGACGTACTCATATTTACCCTAATATGGTCATATTCGTACTTGCCCTATTATGGTCATGGCTGCATATGCCCAATTATGGTCACAACTGAACATGTCCTATTATAGTATGATTCCTTATATAGGCATGATCTTTCACCTACATTGGTCCCAGCTAGTACACAACGAGCTCTGAGGGCTGAATGTTATCTATTCTGTGGTTTTGAATACAGCAGGGTTTTTCCAAACACAGGCCCACACTGTACTCATTAATTATGCATGGCTCTCTAAGAATACACCACTGGCATAATATGTATGTACAAAGTTCACCCCTGACGTCTTCCTCATGTCCAATACAAACCATACTGAGGACCGAGACTCTTTAGGGTATAAATACACCACATCTTGCCCCGGTAAGACAGAGGGAACCGAGACTTCCATGCTGACACACTGACCAGAGACGCTGAGGCTCCTGCATGCAGTCGCTCAAGCTGACAGTGGTCTGACACAACCCGGACGGGGTGTCCAACTCGAGACCAGGACGGTGTCCCACACTCTCTCTATTCAGGTATGAGGGTTCGACTAAATCCTAGGAGGATTCTTGGCTCTTAGCTTCTAAGACCTACACACATATGCTAAGGTACACTCAGGTACATCTAATTAGGCATCGTAGGAGTATGCGCACTTGCATAATGCTTTTATATTCATGTATGTACTCATGATTATCGCAATATGGTAGAACTGTTCTATCCCTTTGCTTTTATCGTACTGCTGATAATATATCTCTGCTATTGTCTGCTGGTTATCGCAGCACATATATTTTACACTAGAATAACAACTGTTCAATAAATACTTATTGAAACGCCCGACTGTTTATTCTGTGTAACTCTCTGAGACAAACCGAATAAGTGAGCACGAGTGACTGAGCGAAAGGTAGTACATTGTTTCCACGATTCTGAGGGATCAGGGTTGTCATGATCTAAGGTTGCCAGAAACTAATCTCTCCCCGATAAGAGGAGGCACTAGTGGCACTGCGAGCTAGCTAATGCAAAACTAGGCTAACATATACGGTGGGGGTGCACGGAGTCAGTCTGCTACCAAGCCCGCAGTATATGTTATCCAAACGTGCAGGTCCTGCAGGAGTACTATAGGAGCTACACGACAGTGTTTCCCCAGCACATATAACCATCTTCAGCATTGAACTCCATTTGAAACAGACCCGTTTGTGTTTTTGCTAATTTGCACGTGAAAATGTTTTGCTTGTAGAATTATGTTTGTTTTTGACCTTTGTCGTTCGATTTATCCTAAGCCCCGTAAGTTGATTTGGCGCAGCTATGGCAATATTCAGTCATGTTATTGGGGAGTTTAGGACCTTTGAAATGAACTCGTAAGGTATTCTGGGAAACAAAGTATTTGCCAATACTAAGTGGGACCAACAGCCGGTGGGTTACATCCCAATTCTGGTACGTAGTTTAGTTCTAGCACAGAAGACACGTGACTAATCACTTGGGGGGAGCGACGGGTGATAAATGTCAGAGAGGGGCCCGAGCGAGGTTTGGCAGCCACCATTGAATATGCTTGAGGTGCGAAGGCACACGTTGGGAAATATGAGCAATATGGAACAGTGTCTTAGAACACTAGCTGTAATCGAGTAATGCCTCTTTCATTAAAAATAGACAAACACATGTCACGGTAAGCATGTCGAGAGCACAGCTCTGCTAGTGGAGAAATAATGGGTCCATGGGTGAATACGGGGTCATGAGTACCTTAGGATTATGGGATTGCTTGATTTGTGATATGCCAGAGTTTGGAGATTAGAGGCGTTAAACATGGGTTGTGGTGCAAGGGAACGGTTTGTTTTGAAGTGAATAACAGTTTAAATACATTCTCGCAATGTTTCAGTTTTATTAATCGAGTAGTCAAAGGATGTGGCTTTTGTATTTTTGGTAGTAGAAGTAATATAACTGAGCTGATGGTTGTTCATTTATTTGTTTTTATTGTAGATACCCCTGACGAAGGGTTTACCCCGAAATACATTGGGTGATTTTAAATAAAAATTGTGACATGTGGAAACATTTAATTCTCCTGTGTTTTTGATGAATATTCATGAGCAACCATAAAAATGAGTAAAATGAAAAAGTAAAAGGCGATAAATTATGGAGTAAAAAGTGAAATAATGGAAAAGTTTAACAGTAAAATCGATTTATTGGATTCATTCGTATCGGACGGCTGTGCAGCTTGATTGGGACCAGATGCGGTCCCTTCGTGTTTTTTCTAAATGGCAAACTAGGGCAAGCATGTAGACCGCTTTTGGTTTTCCCCTAGTCTGCATGCTAGAAGAAGCAAAGGTACCTACTTGACCTTGGGCGTAGAGCACAGAGTCCGCCACGTTCCCGGATGTTAGCGAAGGATAGCCTGACTTTGGGCTTGGAACAAAGTCCGCCTTGTCCCCGGGTGTTAACAAGGGATCGACCAACCTTGGGCTTGGAACAGGGTTCACCTCGTCCCTAGGTGTTAGCAAGGGATAGCTTGGACCACTGGGCTTTGTGGCAAGTTGGTGCGCATAGGCTCTGGTTGTGATATAGAGCTAACAGCTCAAACATTTTTTTTTCACAACATTTTTCTTAGTGCTATTGATTCCACACTGGTAGCATGGTGCATCAGTTGTAGCTTGTGCCAGGCCACAGAGGGCGATAGCTATCAGGTTATTCCTTTTTTTTCACCTTAAATAGTTGTGAATTTTTCTACATTGAACCGATAGTGACAGACTATCAGGCTCACCTAGCTCCGTGTACTGTGCAGAGCATCCCCTGTCCATGGGCTTTAGGCACCTGGAGCGGGCTTAGTTTTTTGGACAAAATAAAACATTTTTCTGGCAACCTTTTTAGTCTCTGTTAGATTTTCTTTCCATTTTGTATACAGTTATTGATGTTGTGGTGCTGTTGAAATTTGCAACTCATGCTGCATGTTTAAATGTTATGTTATGTTAGTAATTCTATGCTTTAGGTAATAGTTTTACAAATCAGAGGGTTATGATTGCTAGTTTAATGCTACAAACCAACTCAGACTGCTCTGAACTAACAATTTCACTTTTTGTCAAAGGTTGTTATTATTTCAATGCATATTTGTCTGCTAATCAATCCCTTAGATGCATCAATATTTTTTGAGCTCATGACCAAGTAGATTGGTTTTTGGTACCACCCGCTGAACAGTACACAGATACCCAAAATTAAAATAGAATTGTGATTATTCATTTGCAAAGACCTTGAAACAAACAGGCTTCCCACTTCGTCATGGAGATTCCACTAGACCACATTGAAAGCGAGGTTCCCCACCCAGGCCAGGAAACTAGAGAAACACTGCAGAGAGTGGCACACCCATAACAAGACACATGCATTCCCCTGGCCTGAACGGGGTATGTTCAACACCAACACCATAGAACACACCAAGACTCACATACAGACCAGGTATACAGGACATAAGAAGGCAAAGCGGTAGACCCTACTAGAATTATGGACCATCTTCGAGGGGATCTCAGCCTAGAAAACTATCCTGGAGCCCATGAGTAAAGCATCTTCACCTCCCCCACCATACACAGGCAGGGATGTACTCTCACTAATGCCGGCCAACCCAGTTGCCGCTGCACTGGTCCACTGGTCGGGGAGGCTGCTGGACCTCCCCCACCCCCAGGCAGCAAGACGCTCTCGGGTTCTGCCAGCCTGGGCACCATCAGCCACGGCTCAGACTGGTACCAATCCCCCTCAGGGTTCGACCCCTCACCCATCGGCCATGACCCAATCAGTCCGAACCGAACAAGGATCACATACTCCTGAGCACCCCACGGGCTCCATAAGGTCAGAGGGAGGTTTGTGGCCCTCCTAGAAGGGAATTCCACCAGTGGAGGGGAAGAAAGGAGCACCAGCCCTGCAGGAGCTGACTCTGAAGAGGGAACCGGGGACTAGACTCCACCAAGACAGGCCTATGGCATGGAAGAATCATCAGGGAGTGAGATTGAAGCCAAGATATTGCCAAGAAGAAAAGCACGCAGCACTGAGAGAAGGAGGCAATCCAGGTTGGAGTTAGAGGAAAGGCGAGAAATAAGGATAAAGAGAGAGAGGGTTCTCGCCTGGCAAGCCCAGAAAAGAGAAGGGGCAACTCCCCCCTCCTCCAGAGGGAACAGGAGCTCAGCCTCGGGCCCAATATAGAGATGAGCCCAGAGATGAGTCTGGAGGAATCTCTCTAACGGCAACTCATACATCACCATGCCGTTGACGTAGGAGGGGGCTGACCAGGAAATAAGAAGCCAGGAAAGCCTGACCCAGACACAGTTGAGATGTAGAAGGAGCCGCATAGCACCTTTACGCATGCACAAGGAGAACAACGTCAAGGATGTTTGCCGCTCCCCCCGGACACGCTGATTAGACAGGCCAACCCCAAGAGAGATATTATTCAGAGAATAGGGCAAGGCCTTCGCATGGCCTTTTTGTCTCCTACTGCCCTGTTGGACCGAAAGGAATGGTAACCAGTATGACTGTCCTTGGCCAGAGGAGGGATCTTTCAAACCTGAGGATATGGCCATTGCGGAAGACTGCATCCGGCATGGAGGGGAGATCTGAAATGGAACTATCCCTACAAGCAGGAGTGAATAAGACGATGGGAGCGCTAAGTTGAGGATAAACCAACAGAGCTGCCCTGAGCCAGTATTTGTCCACTACTCCAAAAAGGCTCAGCAGGAACCATCTATATGCCTTGGATACAGATAGTCAAAGAAGAGCTCAGGGTCAAACCCGCCCCCATTGATGTACAGGGCAGGGAAATGGATCTCCTGCTTTGAAAAGAACATCGTGGGTATAAACCTAGCTATAGGTGATATCAAAAGCTTGCTCAGCAGCCTCATTGGTGAGCAGACCAACACAGTGTTCTCCCGAGCCCGCAGTCATGCTCATCAACACCGAGAATGACTGAGCAGCTTTTAACTCATTCAGACACCCAATCTGGATGGCCCTGAAGGAGTTATTCCCTGACCACCCAGATGTACGAGGATTAATGGCAGAGAGCATGAAACCTGGGGAAGGCATGACCGAGTTCCTAGACAGAATGAGAGAATGGTAGGAGCAGGAGACAGGACTGACACGGGTCCCCAGGTTGCATTCTTCTACAACATCCTCAAGAGGGGATTACCCACAGAGATCCAGACTAGATAGCGTAGTCGGGCTAGACACCAAACCCTGGTAAGAAATACAAGACCACATACTACACTTTTACCGGAAGAGACCGGAGAAGGACAGGGAGAAGCAAGAGCAGGCCCCAAGAGACACCACCAAACTGGTCCAACAGAAGTTGAAAAAGACCGCCTTCGAAGGGACTGCGTTAGCCGCAAACATCCAGAGGGCACCTGTCTCAAGGGGAGCTCCACACATGGATGCCAGAGGGTATCCACCCAGTCCTAATGGGTGAGGTCTGGGAGGCTGGGCCCCAGCTGGCCTCTTAGAGAGCCACTACTGTCACTGAATGGACCACATGACCAACCAGTGCTGCTTTAAAATATACCATGACTAGAACAGGATATTATAGGGACAGCACCCACAAAGCATTCACACCTAAACCCAACTCACTATGCCGCACCTGCATCACTCAATCAGCCTCAAGGAAATCAGGCTGAACTCACCCCACCAGGTATGTGTCCGAACATACAACAATCACTGCAATAAACAGGAAGTTCAGTCCAGCAGGGGCCGCACCAACATTTACGACAAGGTGAGGTGGCTGTCTGGGGCCACAATACACTAGCACAATAGCAGGGTACTAATATGCCATAAGTCCAACCTATTGCCTGAAACAACCTACCCCCTTCACATCACTTCTCAGTCACACTTCCTTACCTGCCTCCACAGCCGGTCTTCAGGACAGCCATGCTATGTTGATTGAGAATCCCTGCTAGAGTCCACCATCCCAGGGCCCCCTCTGTTGATGGTCCCCCGGTGAGGGGTTTACTGACCATGCCCCAGGGGGAGGACAGCCTGATAACGGAGCAGGGCGTGCCCCCACTGATACATAAAAACAGCACCCAGGACCACTGACCCAAGTCCAACTTTGGACGGGCTACGTACGTCGCAACCACCTCAGGGTTTGCCACCAAATAAGGCCCTCCTATAGTTCCAAAATGAGGCAACCAATCTAGTGGCATAATCCGGGCTTCCCGGCGATGGGAGGAAGAGTGTGTCCATAAATGGCTTTTGCAGCCTGTGTCAGGGGGTGCATGGAGAGGCTCTCCTATAATGCCCAGCTGGTCAAAATGATATTCATGGGACGTCAAAATGATATTCATGGGACCTCACGATCGTCCAACCCCTGCTGTGGCCACATCCAAGTCATAGAGGCAATAGTCCAGTGATAGGCACGACGGCTGCAGTATCCCATCGGAAAAAAATCCATTGAATCTTGTAGTACGTCCTCTATCAGGCTTAACACATAAAAGTCCCTACAAGACCCTGACTCCTGCAGGAGAAAACACCGCAAATCAACATAGTGCTGGCCATTTTGCCCTGCAGGTACCAAAGGGGGTCGACACACAACCTCCAACATCTTGTTAAAGTTAGTAATGCCCAAAACAACAGGTAACCTCCCCCTGGGACACACACTAAACAGCCTGATAGCCCAAAGATTGCTGACCCATCCAGAAGAAGGTCATAACCCAGTTATTTAGCCCAATTAGAAAGAAACCTCATTCCACGCCACGTACAGAGACCAAAGGACGTGCACATGCCAACGGAAATGCTAGTCCTAAAATTAAACATCCGCCTCTCCTCACAATGGCACGCTGCTCATACAGGTCAAAAGGACACCACCGCGCCAGTTAAAACATCACACATTTAAGCTAAGCAGCCCACAGGGAGGAGTGCTGTGCCCGCTGTGGCAGGAAGAGGGGGGAAAACCCATAATGTGAATAGTCTTAAAAAAGTTTAAAAGTCACCATCTTCCCCAACATTCTAGCACTCACTAAAATTAGGTTAAAAACCCATCACTCCACTAATATTCGATCACCTCCATCCTATTCGAGAGAAATTCGCCCTCCAGTAAAACCATAGAGCATACCATTTACAAATAAACACAGGAATGTTCCAAAACTGCCTATCAATGTGTTTTTTCTAAGCTAACCTACAACCCACAGCTCTTACCCTACAGATCTGTGATCGAAACTACAAGTGCACCAACAAGGCCACATTCCGCAACTTCTTCAACCAAAGTTTTTAAAGAATGTTTTCCAAGGCCAATCGTTCAACTAACGCAAATTTCAAACTCATTTTTGTGGCTTTGTCTTAAAGGACATTTATTGCACCACACCACAACAAGACATCTCTGGGCACCCAGACACCGGACAACAAACAACAGATGGCAGGCCGGATGACAGACATCTCTCTAGAAGACGACCCCACAGCTACAAAATGATTCCTAAATTACGTGTGTTTGTATTTTTGTACGCGCTCTCTCTAGCCGGCGTGCCCCACCAAAAGTATGCCTAATCTCAAAAGCTCTACTTCTAAATTTTTTCACACATGCACAGAGACTTCTCTCACCTCACATAGACCTACACATACGCTAGTATCCCTCACGCACTACAGAGCGCACTCCAACATAACACCTGGTATCAGCACATGACTGATGTAGGCACACAAACTACGAACAGGCCATGTTACGTCTGTTTACTGATACCTCACGATGTAGACGCAGACAGGCTTTACTTATCACAGGAGATAGCCCCAGAAAGAACAATAAGCCTTGTCCATCGGTACCTATGCATAATTAAGGCAAAAATCCAACCCAATAGAGTAGAACCCCATAGGACACTAATAAACATCACCTGGTATGAAACCAACCGCACTGCACTATATCTCTTCACTAAGCCAAGTGATATCCAATCTGAATTAGACAGGATGCGCAGGAAGGGTAGCATAGGGGAGGACTCGGTTTGGCCCCGGTACTTTGCAGAAAAGAGGTTCTTAGCTGTAACAGCGTCACCACACCAGTGCACAAATGCGTCTGCTCCCGCCTCCGTCTGCGGTTGCAGGGCAGCTCTCAACATCATTGGGGCAACCTTCGTTAGCGACAAATAGACACCAGGCATGGAATTCCAGTGTAGGGCCACTCATCTCATTCACGCGTGGGGGAATTAATCCCATGCGAGTGGGTCAAACGCCACTATAAACACGCCATGCCAGAAAATCTGAGATAGTGAAATCGATAGGTACACATGGTTGGAGGTGATGGGGCAACCCCCAACTGTACGGAAAGTTACATTGTACTCTTTATGTTTCAGAGGCAAAGGAACAAAACCGTTGGGCAGCAATGACAATTGTGGCATATTAATGAACATACTAGACCTGCAATGGTGCACCTCCATGTTGATGGATCTGTATTGGCAATTTGGGGACCTTGTCTACATCCAGCTCTTTCCTGGATGGCATTGTCTCTGCACCCTTGTGACCATACACACCCCAACCCTGGTTATCCCTGGAGAAGACCTGTCTGAGTCGTCTCAAAGGCCGTTCAGAAGAAAGCCACTCTGTTGCATCAGGCTCGAAGGGATAGAACTGCTGAGTATTTTAGCTGGGCTCAGTACAAGGACATTCTAAAAGAATTCAGACTGTTCACAGAAGCTCAAGTAAACGCAGGAAGGTCAATACCCTTTATCACTATGCAAACAAAAGCGAATGACCGCTGATTACAAATAACCATATTGGAGATGATGAAACTAATAAACAGTACTAAGCGTGGCCTAAACGCTCTCAAGTAATTGAGACCCACCCGCCTTATGGTGATGCAACATCGGTACGTGTTGGACTTGATGACTGATATAGAGGGTGGGGTGTGTGCCAAGATTGGTGCTTCCTGTTGTACTTTTAATCCTGGAAATGATCTGGATAACGGGACATTAGCCCATGCTATCCAAGAACTGCATCATCTGCAAACCGACATGAAGAATGAGGGAGGTGCCCCAGAGCAGGACTGGTTACATAGCATCTTTTCGTGGATCCCCTTATGGGTATCCGAACTATTCATGTCATTTACGTCTATTCCCATTGCTGTGATTCTATTATGTGGTTTTCTGCAAGTGGGGGTTTCTTGCTGGAAAAAAAGCCATCCTCAAATTAGTTAGAATGCACGTAGCTAAGAAAAAGGCAACCAACACTACACACACACAAACACACACACAAACACACACACTTTCTAATAACCTAACTGTCATGACACGAAGAGGATAAAGTAGTTGAAGAACCAACTAGAGGGGGAGTGTTGGAGTGGGTGAATATGATATCAATGCTTACCATGATGTGTGCAGGCACGACAACAGCAATACCAATAAATGCAATATCAATGTATGCCATAAGCTGTGCCCGCACAACCATGCCAGTACCCGTCAATGCAATGTTAATGTATGTCATAACCTGTACCACACAATGGCACCGACACCGGCAATAACGAAACGAGACCAATGTACGTCATAATCAATAAATCAATCAGGGAATTGTAAGCGCGCTACTCACCCGTGAGGGTCTCAAGGTGCTGGGGGGGGGTCAGCAGTTCCGTTCAGCCGAAGCGCCAGGTCTTGAGAGCCCTCCTGAAGGTGTTCAGGGAGGGGGCCCGCCGGATGTCGATTGGGAGCTCGTTCCAAGTCTTGGCCGCGATGTAGGAGAAGGATCTTCCCCCTGCTTTGGCTCTGTGGATGCGTGGGGTTTCGGTGAGGACGAGGTTGGCGGATCAGAGGTTTCTGTAGGGTACGTGGAGGTTGATTCTATCGTTGAGGTATTGGGGTCCGGTGTGGTGTAGGCATTTGTAGGCGTGGGTGAGTATCTTGAAAGTGACTCTTCTCGATGGGGAGCCAGTGGAGCTTCCGTAGGTGTTGGCTGATGTGCTCATTCCAGGGGATGCCGAGGATGAGTCTGGCGGCGTTGTTCTGCATCATCTGGAGCTTGCGGAGTAGGGACTTGTTTATGCCAGCTTAGAGGGCGTTTCCATAGTCCAGCCTGCTGGTCATAAGTGCGTGGGTAACTGTCTTCCTTGACTTGGGGGGATACATTTGAAAGTCTTACGGAGGATGCGGAGGGTGTTAAAACAGCTGGAGGTGACGGCGTTGGCCTGTCGGTTCATGGAGAGGGAGGAGTCGAGTATGATGCAGAGGTTTCTGGCGTGCTCTGTGGGGGTCGGGGGCTGCCGAGGGCGGTGGGCCACCAGGTGTTGTTCCATGCCGATGGGGTGGGTCCGAGGACGAGGACTTCAGTCTTCTCCGAGTTAAGCTTTAGGTAGCTGTTGCTCATCCAGGCTGCGACGACTTGCATTCCTTTCTGGAAGTTGAGTCTGGTGGTGGTGGGGTCCTTTGTGAGGTAGAGGATGAGCTGGATGTCGTCGGCATAGGATACTATGCTGAGGCCGTGCTGTCGGACGATGGCGGCGAGGGGGGCCATGTAGATGTTGAAGAGGGTTGGGCTGAGCGATGATCCTTGTGGGACTCCGCAGTTGATTTCCGTGGGTTCGGAGAGGAAGGGTGGGAGTCTGACCTTTTGGCTTCTGCGGTTGAGGAACGATCAGATCCAGTCGAGGGAGTTTCCTCGTATGCCGGCGTCGTGTAGTCTGGCTGCAAGTGTGCGGTGTGAGACGGTGTTGAATGCTGCTGACAGGTGGAGTAGAATCAGGGCTGCGGTGTGGCCATGGTCGAGGAGGGTGCGGTGTTGTCTGTAGCGGCGAGTAGGGCGGTGTCAGTGCTGTGGAATCTGGATTGAGAAGGGTCGAGGACGGCGTTGTCTTCAATGAACCTTGTTAGTTCTGTGTTGATGATTTTCTCAGCGACTTTCACTGCGAAGGGGAGGAGCGAGATGGGCCAGTAGTTTTTGAGGTCCTTAGGGTCTGCTGAGGGCTTCTTGAGCAGGGGCCTGACTTCTGCGCGTTACCAGACGTTGGGGAAAGTGCCGGTCTCGAATGTGGTGTTGATGGTGCGTTGTAGTTCGGGTGCGATGGTGGTGCTGGCTCTGTGGTAGATGTGTGGTGGGCAGGGGTCAGTGGGAGCCCCTGAGTGGATGCTTTTCATGGTTGATGCAGTCTCTTCGGTCGTGACCGGGGTCCAGGAGGGGATGGTGGGCTGGCTGCCGTTGCCGGAGGGTGGGGTGGCTCTGGAGTCAGGTGTGAGGTGGTTGAAGTTGTCATAAAGGGTTTTTGATTTTCAGGTGGAAGTAGGATCCGAGCTTGTCGCAGAGGTCCTGGGAGGGGGTAATGTCCGCAGCTTTGCTGCGGGGCTTAGTGAATTCCTGGATGACGTGAAGAGTTCCTTGAAGTTGCTGGAGTGGCCGAGGATTTTGTTGTCGATGAAAGTCCTTTTGGTGGTTCTGATGCATTGGTGGTAGTCCGTCATGGCGTTCTTGTAGGTGGTGTAGTTTTCTGGTGTTTTGTTGTTTTTCCAGTTCTTCTCCAAGCGTCTGAAGGTGCGCCTGGCTTCTTGGAGGTTGGTGGTGAACCAGGCGGCTTTTCTAGGGTGCTGTTTGTCAGGGTTGCGTAGCGGGGCGAGCTTGTCTGCGCAGTTGGAGACCCAGGTGTGGAATTCTCTGGCTGCGCAGTTGGCGTTGGTTGCAGCGGTGGGGGTGTTGAGATTGAGGGTGGAGTTGAGTTCCTTCTCAGTGACTTTGCTCCAGTTCCTTCGCGGGGGGCACGGAGGGGGTTTGGGTGGCTTGGGTTTGTCGACGAGGAAGTGTACGCAGTGGTGATCAGTCTATGGGGGTTGCGTGGTGTGGCTGAAGTGGACCCTGTTTCCATCGGCGAAGATGGGGTTGGGGGTGTGTCCTGCCATTGGGTCGGTGTGGTGACAAGGTTTTGTAAGTCCGATGTTGGCGACATTGTCGAGGAGCAAGACCACTGACTCATTGTCAGTGAAATTGCTCTCCCACCCTCGCAGCTCCACCATTAAGTGAGGCCTGCCCCTGCCCCTGCACTCTCGAGTGTTGGTGATCGAGGCCCTCCTCCACCCGCAGGTTTCCCTGCACCTCATCCCTGGTGGTCCAGTGGACCTCTGTCTCCTTCCTCTCACTCTGCTCTTGGACTCGTTTTTCTACCCTCTTTTATCTTTCACCTTTCTGCACTTTTCTGCATCTCTGCTCTTTTGTGCCTTATTTCTGCCTATTTTCCCTTTTTTCTTTATCCCTTATTTCCTCCCTTTACCTTTCCCCGCAGCTGCTGCCCCCGCGGCCCCTCCCCCCCAGCGCGACCGGCCCAATCCAGCTCCCCTCCCCGCTCCCCGCTCCCGCCTCCCAGCTGTCCAGCCATCCCCGACCCCTACTTAATGGCGGCCACTGCGGGGACAGGCGAGCAAGACCACTGACTCATTGTCAGTGAAATTGCTCTCCCACCCTCGCAGCTCCACCATTAAGTGAGGCCTGCCCCTGCCCCTGCACTGTCGAGTGTTGGTGATTGAGGCCCTCCTCCACCCGCAGGTTTCCCTGCACCTCATCCCTGGTGGTCCAGTGGACCTCTGTCTCCTTCCTCTCACTCTGCTCTTTGACTCGTTTTTCTACCCTTTTCTATCTTTCACCTTTCTGCACTTTTCTGCATCTCTGCTCTTTTGTGCCTTCTTTCTGCCTATTTTCCCTTTTTTCCTTATCCCTTATTTCCTCCCTTTACCTTTCCCCGCCGCTGCTGCCCCCGCGGCCCCTCCCCCCAGCACGACCGGCCCAATCCAGCTCCCCTCCCCGCTCCCGCCTCCCAGCTGTCCAGCCCTCCCGACCCCTACTTAATGGCGGCCACTGCGGGGACAGGCGAGCAAGACCACTGACTCATTGTCAGTGAAATTGCTCTCCCACCCTCGCAGCTCCACCATTAAGTGAGGCCTGCCCCTGCACTCTCGAGTGTTGGTGATCGAGGCCCTCCTCCACCCGCAGGTTTCCTGCGCCTCATCCCTGGTGGTCCAGTGGACCTCTGTCTCCTTCCTCTCACTCTGCTCTTTCACTCGTTTTTCTACCCTTTTCTATCTTTCACCTTTCTGCACTTCTCTGCATCTCTGCTCTTTTGTGCCTTATTTCTGCCTATTTTCCCTTTTTTCTTTATCCCTTATTTCCTCCCTTTACCTTTCCCCGCCGCTGCTGCCCCCGCGGCCCCTCTCCCCCAGCGCGACCGCCCCAATCCAACTCCCCTCCCCGCTCCCGCCTCCCAGCTGTCCAGCCCTCCACGACCCCTACTTAATGGCGGCCACTGCGGGGACAGGCGAGCAAGACCACTGACTCATTGTCAGTGAAATTGCTCTCCCACCCTCGCAGCTCCACCATTAAGTGAGGCCTGCCCCTGCCCCTGCACTCTCGAGTGTTGGTGATCGAGGCCCTCCTCCACCCGCAGGTTTCCCTGCGCCTCATCCCTGGTGGTCCAGTGGACCTCTGTCTCCTTCCTCTCACTCTGCTCTTTGACTCGTTTTTCTACCCTCTTTTATCTTTCACCCTTCTGCACTTTTCTGCATCTCTGCTCTTTTGTGCCTTATTTCTGCCTATTTTCCCTTTTTTCTTTATCCCTTATTTCCTCCCTTTACCTTTCCCCGCAGCTGCTGCCCCCGCGGCCCCTCCCCCAGCGCGACCAGCCCAATCCAGCTCCCTCCCCGCTCCCGCCTCCCAGCTGTCCAGCCCTCCCCGACCCCCTACTTAATGGCGGCCACTGCGGAGACAGGCGAGCAAGACCACTGACTCATTGTCAGTGAAATTGCTCTCCCACCCTCGCAGCTCCACCATTAAGTGAGGCCTGCCCCTGCACTCTCGAGTGTTGGTGATCGAGGCCCTCCTCCACCCGCAGGTTTCCCTGCGCCTCATCCCTGGTGGTCTAGTGGACCTCTGTCTCCTTCCTCTCACTCTGCTCTTTGACTCGTTTTTCTACCCTTTTCTATCTTTCACCTTTCTGCACTTTTCTGCATCTCTGCTCTTTTGTGCCTTATTTCTGCTCATTTTCCCTTCCTCTCGCTCTGCCCTTTCACTCGTTTTCACTCGTTTTTCTACCCTCTTTTATCTTTCACCTTTCTGCACTTTTCTGCATCTCTGCTCTTTTGTGCCTTATTTCTGCCTATTTTCCCTTTTTTCTTTATCCCTTATTTCCTCCCTTTACCTTTCCCCGCCGCTGCTGCCCCCGCGGCCCCTCCCCCCCAGCGCGACCGGCCCAATCCAGCTCCCCTCCCCGCTCCCCGCTCCCGCCTCCCAGTTGTCCAGCCCTCCCCGACCCCTACTTAATGGCGGCCACTGCGGGGACAGGCGAGCAAGACCACTGACTCATTGTCAGTGAAATTGCTCTCCCACCCTCGCAGCTCCACCATTAAGTGAGGCCTGCCCCTGCCCCTGCACTCTCGAGTGTTGGTGATCGAGGCCCTCCTCCACCCGCAGGTTTCCCTGCACCTCATCCCTGGTGGTCCAGTGGACCTCTGTCTCCTTCCTCTCACTCTGCTCTTTGACTCGTTTTTCTACCCTTTTCTATCTTTCACCTTTCTGCACTTTTCTGCATCTCTGCTCTTTTGTGCCTTATTTCTGCTCATTTTCCCTTCCTCTCGCTCTGCCCTTTCACTCGTTTTCACTCGTTTTTCTACCCTCTTTTATCTTTCACCTTTCTGCACTTTTCTGCATCTCTGCTCTTTTGTGCCTTATTTCTGCCTATTTTCCCTTTTTCTTTATCCCTTATTTCCTCCCTTTACCTTTCCCCGCCGCTGCTGCCCCCGCGGCCCCTCCCCCAGCGCGACCGGCCCAATCCAGCTCCCTCCCCGCTCCCACCTCCCAGCTGTCCAGCCCTCCCGACCCCTACTTAATGGCGGCCACTGCGGGGACAGGCGAGCAAGACCACTGACTCATTGTCAGTGAAATTGCTCTCCCACCTCGCAGCTCCACCATTAAGTGAGGCCTGCCCCTGCCCCTGCACTCTCGAGTGTTGGTGATCGAGGCCCTCCTCCACCCGCAGGTTTCCCTGCACCTCATCCCTGGTGGTCCAGTGGACCTCTGTCTCCTTCCTCTCACTCTGCTCTTTGACTCGTTTTTCTACCCTTTTCTATCTTTCACCTTTCTGCACTTTTCTGCATCTCTGCTCTTTTGTGCCTTATTTCTGCTCATTTTCCCTTCCTCTCGCTTCTGCCCTTTCACTCGTTTTCACTCGTTTTTCTACCCTCTTTTATCTTTCACCTTTCTGCACTTTTCTGCATCTCTGCTCTTTTGTGCCTTATTTCTGCCTATTTTCCCTTTTTTCTTTATCCCTTATTTCCTCCCTTTACCTTTCCCCGCCGCTGCTGCCCCCGCGGCCCCTCCCCCCCAGCGCGACCAGCCCAATCCAGCTCCCCTCCCCGCTCCCAGCTGTCCAGCCCTCCCCGACCCCTACTTAATGGCGGCCACTGACCCGACCGCGACCAGCGGCAGGAAGCCTGGACCTCCGCCCCGCCAACGCTACGACCCAGCAGCACTCCACGCACTCAACCCAGGCCGCAACAACAACTGCAAGCTAGCATCACCAGCCGACTCCCACGGACCCTTCAGCTGTCACCGCTGCCGGCACACCTGCAGCACCGCCAAGAACACGGATCCAGCACAACCCGCCCACAAGACCACAACCGAACCGAAGAACCTGCAATGCATCCTCCTCAACGTCCGATCCCTCCACAAGCACGCCACAGAAATCTGGGACCTCCTCGACAGCACCACCCCGGACGTAGCGTTCTTCACCGAAACCTGGACCAACACCACCTCGGGACCGGACATCGCCATCGCCATCCCCCAAGGATACAAGATCTCCAGGAAGGACCGCCCCACCCGCCCAGGAGGAGGAATCGCCATCGTCCACAAATCCAGCCTCCGCCTGAGCACACTCCCTGACGAGCCCACAGAACTGATGGAACACCTTCACTTCAAGATACTGGCCAGCCCCACCGCCACCCTCATCTACCGACCCCCTGGACCCCGCGGACCCTTCGCCAACTCCATCACGGACACTATCTCCCCGCAGGCCATCGCATCCAACTACACCCTGCTGGGAGACCTCAACTTCCACCTCGACAACCAACTGGACCCCAACACCACATCCCTCCTGGACAACCTCCACAACATTGGACTGCGCCAGATCGTGACCGAGCCCACGCACTCAGCAGGACACACCTCGACCCCCTCTTCACTACAGGAAACTCCATCACCTTCAGCCACACCACCGAACTCCCATGGACCGACCATTGTTGCGTCCACTTCACCTTCAGAACACCCACCATCCACAGACACCAGCACCTGCTTCCACGAAGAAACTGGACCAAAATCACCGACGACCAGCTCACCTCCTCACTCAACAACTCCACCCCAACCATCGCGGAAAACGACGACCCCAACACCGCAGCCCGAACCCTGCATAGATGGATCTCGGACAGCACCAACACCATAGCCCCCCTCAAGAAAAACAAGAATACCCGCGCCAAGAAAGCCAGATGGTTTACCACCGAACTTCGAGAGTCCAGAAGAACATGCCGCCACCTCGAAAAGGCCTGGAGGAACACCAAATCCACAGAAGCCCACGACAACTTCAGAGCCGCCACCAACGCCCACCATCAACTCATCAGAGAAACGAGGAAAAAAGAGATTGAAGACAGAATCTCCACCCACGCGCACAACAGCAAGGAACTCTTCAGCATCATCAAGGAGTTCGCCCAACCCACTAGCGAGTCTACCGACATCCCTCCCTCACAAGACCTCTGCGACAAACTCAGCACCTTTTTCCACCACAAAATCAAGAGCATCTACGACAACTTCGATGAAGACAACCAACACACTGAACCCTCACCAACCACCCCTGACACCTGGAAACCAGTGATTGACGACTGGACAGCCCTCACCACCGAAGACACACTGAAGACAATGAAGTCAATCCACTCAGGGGCCCCCACGGACCCCTGCCCCCACCACATCTTCAACAGAGCCGCCGACACCATCGCACCCATGCTCCGCCACACCATCAACCGCTCCCTGGCAACCGCCTCGTTCCCCGATGACTGGAAACACGCCGAGGTCAACCCCCTCCTAAAGAAACCCTCAGCGGACCCCACCGACCTAAAAAACTACAGACCCATCTCCCTGCTCCCGTTCCCAGCGAAAGTCATCAAGAAAGCCATCAACAGCCAACTCGCCACATTCATTGAAGAACACAACATCCTCGACTCCTCCCAATCCGGCTTCAGAAAAAACCACAGTACGGAAACCGCCCTCCTCGCCGCAACAGACGATATCCGCACCCTACTGGACAAAGGAGAAACAGTAGCCCTCATCGTCCTCGACCTATCAGCGGCGTTCGACACAGTCTCCCACCGCACCCTAATACGCAGACTCCACAACGCAGGAATCCAGGACAAGGCCCTCGACTGGATCCGCTCCTTCCTTTCCGGCAGGACGCAGCGGGTCAGACTCCCCCCTTTCCTCTCGGACCCCACACCTACCACCTGCGGAGTCCCCCAGGGCTCCTCCCTCAGCCCGACGCTCTTCAACGTCTACATGGCTCCACTCGCCCCCATCGTCAGAACCTACGGACTCAACATCGTGTCATACGCAGACGACACCCAGCTCATCCTCTCCCTATCCAACGAGCCCAAAACCGCCAGACGCAACTTTCGAGAAGGCATGGAAGCCGTCGCCAAATGGATGAAAAACAGCTGCTTACAACTAAACACCAACAAAACAGAAGTACTCATCATGGGCCCAAACCCCATTGACTGGAGCGACACCTGGTGGCCCCCCGCCCTCGGAAACCCCCCAACCCCCACGGACCACGCACGCAACCTGGGAATCATCCTGGACTCCGAGCTCAAAATGGACCGCCAGATCAACTCTGTCTCGTCTTTTTGCTTCCACACCCTCCGCCTCCTTCGTAAGACCTTCAAATGGATCCCCCTCGAACACCGACAGACCGTCACTCACGCCCTGGTCACCAGCAGACTCGACTACGGCAACGCACTCTACGCCAGAATAAACAAAAACCTCACCCGCAAGCGACAGAACATCCAGAACGCCGCCGCAAGACTGGTCCTCAACCTGCCAAAACACTGCCACATCTCCCAGCACCTGCGCACACTCCACTGGCTCCCTGTCGAGGCGAGAATCACCTTCAAGATGCTCACCCATGCACACAAGGCCCTCCACGGCACAGGACCAGCATACCTGAACAGCCGACTCAAATTCCACGCACCCCAAAAGACCCTACGCTCAGCCCAGCTCTCCTACGCCGTCGTCCCCCGCACCAGAAAGACCAGATCGGGAGGCCGCTCCTTCTCCTTCCTCGCGGCCAAAGCATGGAACGCCCTTCCGCTCCACCTCAGACAGACAACATCGCTCCCCATCTTCGCAAGAAACCTCAAAACCTGGCTCTTCGACAGACCCCCTCCTTGATGGATGGAACCTGCACCCTCCCCACCCCTAGCGCCTTGAGACCCTTACGGGTGAGTAGTCGCGCTTTAACAAACCCCTGATTGATTGATTGATCGCGGCGGAGTTGGGGTCGTCGAGGCGGAAGTTTAGGTCTCCAATGAGTATGTAGTCCTTGGTGGCGATGGCGTGGGGTGCGATGAGGTCGGTGATGGTGTCGGCGAAGAGGGTCCGGGGCTGGGAAGTCTGTAGGCGAGGGTGCCGTGGAGTGTGGAGTTGGGGCTGGTCTGGACGTGGAAGTGCAGGTGTTCGGCAGCGGGGAAGGTTTCGCTGGAGGTGGTGAGGCGGATGGAGTTTTTGTGTGTGATGGCGAGGCCTCCTCCAAGGTGGTTGGGGCGGTCCTTACTCTGGATCTTGTATCCGTCCGGGATGGCGATGGCAATGTCGGGGGTGGAGGAGGCGTTGGTCCAGGTTTCCGTGAAGAAGGCGACGTTGGGTGAGAGTGAGTCCAGGAGGTTCCAGATCTCCACGGCGTGTCTCTGCATGGAGCGCACATTGAGTAGGATGCATCTTAGGGTGTCGACAGTGTTGGCTGCCGGGGCGGTGGTGAAGGTCTGGCAGCAGTGGCAGCAGGATAACTGGCCGTGGGTCGTGTTCAGCACAGCTTTTTGGCAGTTGTTGCTTCTTCCGGGGTTGAGTGCGAGGAGGGTGGTAGGGTCGTAGCGGTGTGTAGTGGGAGATCCAGGGTTCCTGGCGCTGGTCGCGGTCGGGTGGCGGACGGGCGCAGACGGGCTTCCCATTAAATAGGGGAGGGACGAGAGACTGGGAGGCGGGGGCTGTCCAGGGGGGGAGGGGCCGCAGGGGCAGCAGTGGTAGGAACAAGCACAGGAAAATCCATCTACAAATAACGATACTGTTGCTAGTAAAAGCAATGTTGATATTCGTTATGACTTAAGCAAACTTAACTGTATCAAAACTAGTAGGAACAATGTCAATGTACGCTTAGACAACTGTACGCACAATGTTGAAAATGTCGATAAAAATGATACCAGTAACTGCCATATTATTTTTAGGAGTTCCAATGAACTTGTATCAATGCTGTCAGATTCACCCAAGGTGACCTCCCCATCAACCCCGAGTCAGAGATACGTGGTTACACAAGTCCTACAACCTACACCCATGCTTATTGAATACCAGGCCACAGATGGGGGTCTCTCTTAACTTAAAGACAAACGTGTGCGCAGGGAAAACCGCGATTGATCCCACAGACACATAGTAGCACCACAAACCGATCCGAGGAAATGGGCCCCCAGTAAAACAAGTTTGGCCAAGGGCTCGCATTCCACAAAATACCACAAAGCTAGATGCCACATGTAGATAGAAACACTAAACCAATCAGGACAAGACATGCACACCTCTTGTAGTGATCACGCGCTCCGCATGCCGGACATCTGGACACACACACACACTGGCCCACACGAGCTCTCCCCAAGGTCAAAAGTATCTGTGTCTTTAGCAGATGCTCACACTTGACTGATTTACAACTAAGATGCTCACCTGAATGTAGAAAACTGTTGTTTGTGCCTCATTAACTGTATATAACAGTAGGCAAAACTTTGTACACCGAGAGACTTTGAGCAGACGCACTCTGTTGAGGCTCTCCCGCTCGCAGCATTTAGTTAAACCAACTTGTTCCTGTTTTGCCAAACGCCTCTTGTTTTTTCATGTATTTACAGTAAACTCATCTGAACAACAATGTAATATCAAAGATCAGTATATTTGTTTTTCCTTTATAAAAATAAATCATTTTATAATATTTTTTAACTTAATATTGTTGAATACTATCCTGTTTTTGTTGTAGTTGCTATATTTTATTTTTTCTTGAAGGTTTAGTAATATTTATTTTTAGATATATAGAAATATTTTCATTATTATGTTTTAAAATATTTTTTTATCATCTTGTATTTTTAAATTTTTAATTAGGTATATACCTTCTTCAAATAATAATATTTCATATTTATGAAAGAAGCCATTTTTTCTATTAATTAAGGTTCAAAGTGAAAAACATTTGGAAGATACTATAAGATAAATAACCAATAAAGATAAATAAATATTGCACTATTTAATAAGTTATGCATTTCATTTGAATGCATATAATAGCTCATTAAATAGATTAAATATTAAGATTTGGATTGCTGGATTTTTATTAAAATAAAAATTCATTAAAAGATATAATTTATTTCAACTTAGTCTTAAAAATTAACTTGTGATGTATTAATTAAAATTGAAAATTATATTAAGATGAGAATTAAGTGAAATTAAAAATTGATAATACAACTGTTAGATGTAATATTTAAAAATAATGCAGTATTTGTAGCGTCTATGGTTACATTGGAAAACTGTACTTAAAAAATAGTTAATAATTAAGAAGAGGTTTTACAATGAAAATATAATAAATGTATAAAAACAATTATTTTCAGATTGGTATTAGATTTGTAAGCCTGAAGAAATACAAATTACATTCTTTACTCAACGGGTGTATAGTGGGAGATAGACTTCTGAGTCTCTCCCCGGAATTAAAAAAAATCCAACATTGTTGTATGGTTGGAATCTGAATAATAACTCTAAACTGCCCAAAATTAAACACTTTCTTCAATGGATGTTGATTGGAGTCATAAAGGTAAATCTGCACTCTACATAATTCAGCACTTTTCCCAATGGTAGTAGGTTTGACGTTTAAATAGTAAATCTGAACTCCCTCAAATTTCTTTCTGCAATCTGTGTGGCTTTGGCGGTTGAGTGGTAATTCATTTTCCCTAAAACTGAACACATTACCAAAATTGAACACATTACCAAAACGGAAGTCCAAGTCTTTGCCGCCACATGTCCAGACTATCATTGATACTATAGACAATACTTGGATTACCGATGGCCCAATGGCTGACCCTAATGTTATTCCTCTTGACATTGCTATTGAAGATCATAATTCTGTGCCACTGTCCTCTCTGATAACTTGTGTGAACAGATATTCAACTCTTGCCTCTTGTCCACAAATCCCATGTTCTAAGAAGGGCTTTTTGAAGGATAAAGAGGCTACAGATTCTATTATTCAACACACTGTGCTTCCGGTAGCCGTTACTACCATTAGTAATACAGAAAATGACCCTGTCACTGCTAACATAGTCCAACTGGTGCAAAGCCTTTAGGCTGAGGTGGCTGATCTTAGATCTAAACTAGACAAGCTATCTAGAGAAATTAGGGAATTGAGATCTCTTGTAAAGCTGCCAGACCCTAGATCCTCCCTACAAGTACCTCACCCTACCTAATAGATGAAACAAACCAACTGAAAAATGAGAGTGCTACTTACCATGTTGATGCCTGCCCTATCCCCTGCCCCATCCTTGATCGATCTAATAGTAGGCCAATGCACTTGATTTCTCCATGTAGCAAATCGTGATTGGCCAGTTCTTCGAATAAATCCTTGGGTGGGTTGATTATATGTGTCTTCGCTCCAAACGGTGGGTTTGAGGAGATGATGCCTGTTAGAAATGGGATCTCTGGTTGGCTAAGGCTTGCGCCAAAGCCAGGCAGAGACCACCACTCTAGTCAGGGCAAGGGAGTTACACATCCCAGATAACCCCTGCTCACCCCCTTGGTAGCTTGGCACGAGCAGTCAGGCTTATCCCGGAGGCAATGTGTAAAGCATTTGCGCAGCACACTCTCACAGCAGCAACACACTAGGCACACCACAAAAGGAACTCCACACAAGGTTATATAAAAAATAGCCTTTGTATTATCATAAATACCTTAGAAACATAATCACATAATATACAGTGCGCCAACTGGCACTAGGCAATATTCACAGGGGAATTATATACAGGACCAGGCCAATCGGGCCACGGTCAGAACCATCAGATCAGGTAAGTAAATGCAAATAATAAATGTAGCGCACAACCAGTAATTACTGGTACAGGTAGGAACTTAGCACGAGATCCTGTAACCTACAAGATGGGACACCTACATCACATTAGGCATAAATCACATGAGGCAATAGGCCTCGTAAGCATAAACACAGGGTGCCCCAACCGGGGGCACAATGCACTGACAATGGCCCCAGGCCCACTGGCCTCTCACCGGGGCTCAAATGCCCTATGTCCCAAGAGTCAGGGCGCTGCCTAGGCAGCAGGAGTCCAGGGTGCGCAATTGCGCAAGCCTAAACGTGGCAGCTGCCCACTACTTGCTGGGCAGCTGTGAAAATGAACACGGGCACCAGCGTGCCCCCTGAGCCCCTCTCTGGGACTCGCAATTTAACATGAACCTGCCCCCCAAGGTTGCAGCTGCCTGCGCTCTCGCAGGACAGCTGGCAAAAATGTGCAGACAAAGTCCGGCACTCCTCGTGCCTCTCGGGCCCCCACTGGGGGTCTCTAAATGATTGTGCGCAACGTTGCAGCTGCCCACTGTCAGGTGGGGCAGCTGGGGGAAATGCCTTGGTACTACTGTACCCTCTGAGCCCCCACTGGGACTCTAATCATCCCAATTGCCCCAAACGCTGCAGCTGCCCGTGAACGCTGTGCAGCTGTGGCGAAATTGTACCGGCACTCTGGGGCCCCGCTCTGGGGCTCTCTAAACACAATTGCCCCCAACGTTGGAGCGGCCCGCTCTCCTGCGGGCCCGCTCGGTAAATGGGCACTCTCAAGCTGGAGCCCGGGGCTCTCCTCAGGCCACGGGAGCCCCGGCCACGTTACTACTGCAGGGGGAGGCACCGGCAAGGCGCCTTCACACACACCCCCTCCACCGGACTCCCGACTCTGCCCCACTCACCGGGCTAGACTGCGGAGGCTCTCCGGACTTCTCTGTTGAGCTTCTCGGCTCCGGCGGCAGCACGTCTTCCTCTGCGGCGGGGGCAGGCACCGACCATGTGCCTCGGGCCCACTCCGCCTCTATTGGCAGATGACTGCAGCACTCGCGGGGCTCTCCTCAGTCACATGGGAGCCCCGCCTCGACTTCGCCTCGCTTCACCCGGTCCCCCTTCTCGGGACCGGGACTTCGGTAGGGAGCCTGCGAGGCTCCGGACTGCTTCCTTCTGGTGTTACGTGGCCCCGCCCACAACCAGGCAAGGCCGCCTGGCTTCCGGGTCGCGTCTGCAGCGGCCCGGCAACGTTTCTCCACGGGAATCGGGCTGGCGGCGGTGATCCCTCTTTTGATCTCGGCAATGCGGGGTGGGCTCCCGCCTACCAAATAAATTCAAAGGCGGCCAGAACGCGGAGTGGGCTCCCGCTAAAGGGCACAACTGCGGGGTGGGCTCCCGCAACATAAAGGGCAGTGTGGGGGAATCCCACACGTTGCAGCTTCGCGCTGCCGGCCACCAGCACTCTTGGGCTGGCAATACAAAGATAGCGCTCACGAGGCGCTGAGTCCAAAGGTCCAGGGGGCAAAGGCTGGGCCCAGGCAGGCCAGCACACAGGGCCCTCCAGCAGGGAGGCAGTCCCTCGTGGCGGTTCCTCCTGGAACCCAGCAACAGCAACAAGCCCCCAGTCACAAGAACAGCAGAACCGAACATGAACATTTTATGGGGTCACAGCCCCTATATTTATAGGACACTTTTCCTTCTGTGACACAGCACAGGGCTGGGGAATACCCAGTTAGCAACTGGTTTGGGGGAGCTTTGGAGCACTTTGTTTTGCTCAGCTCCTCTCTCCTTTCACAGGACAGGCTAGGGACATCAGACGCACCACAGGGGGTGGAGCCAGCATTGTGGAGGGAAGGCCCAGCCCTATTCAGGTCCCAGGTGCAACTCCTCCCTCCCATCTAGATGCAGATCTCCCTATTCACCACTGTGCTGACTCACCCTGCCCCTCCTGGAGCCACACACACCTCCCAGCCCCTGTCACTCACAAAGCCAGACATGCAATTCACATCAGGCAGGCAGACACAGAGCACACATAAATGCCAACTTCTAAAAGTGGCATTTCTACACCAGTCATAATAAATCTGCGCACACCATTGCGCAGCATTTATTCTCACGAGTTCGCACATACTAAACTCGCCCCTGCACTCCTCTCACACCAGGAATTACCATGGACACACATATCCCCCATGCATTCCTATGGGAGGGCAGGACAATCTCACCACATGCACTCAGAGTGCGCACGCACTTTACACTGGGACACAGTGCTAAAGTGCGCAAAGGCCAAAAACTACTAAGATCAGGTCATATTAACAGGCAAAAAGTTTAGGGGTGAACCTGCCAAAAGGGCCAAGTCCAACACAACCCCCTTCCAGCCAAAACGCAGGGCAGACCAATCACCACCGTGATGGGCTTCCCTGCTTGGGGCGATAGAACACGGACGTGGGCCCGCAACTGCAGGGACACCCTCCGGTTCTACGCCACGGTGAACCCATGTGGTTCCTTCTGAAAAAGCTGTCTGGACCAACTGGGCTACCCCACTGGTACTCCCTAGCTGTCCGCGGCCAGGACCAGGCCCTAGGCCATCCAGATGCCACTGGTCCTTGCCCATTCACAGAGTGGGGGGTAGTAACCCCTGGCACATAGTAGCCATTCTCCACTCTTCCCCTCATCAGGGCAGGTCTAGACTGCCACTGATCCTCCAGCCTAGGGTCTGCACCCTCAGGCGGACCAGAAGTCACGGGTGAGGCTCTCCTCCCCTACCTCTCCTTCTAGTGTTCCGCCCTCTCCTCCTTGGAGAAGCACCCTCAGAACACAACTCTCCCACCAGTTCAGGACGTCTCTCCCACAACTGGTCTCCCAACCTAGGGTCTAACCCTTCAGGTTGCACCGGGGTCAGAGGCGAGGACTCCCTCCTCTGCACCCCCTTCCAGAGTTCTGCACCCTCCCAACTGGAGCGGTACCCCTGGAAGATGAACCGGTCAGGACACTGGTTACAGATGTCCTTTCCTCCAGGTCAGGCGGATCCTGAACCTGGCCTCCCAACCTTGGGGCTGAACCCCACGGCTGAGCATTTGCCTGGCACACCAGGACTTCCGGGGCGCACTCAGCAGCCCCCGAGGGTAACACATGACTCATGTGTTGCGTGACAGTCTGCGTGGCGCAGACCTCCCGACCCCTGTCCATCTGACAGTGCGCAGAGATCCCCCACGACAGAAGTGGTGTCACCATGGTCACTTCTAGGAGACTCAGCCCTTCTGGCTGGCCCCTGACCCACTGGTTCTTCCACTGGGGAACACATCCCCCTCTCACCCCTCAATCCGGACTTCTGTACCCTCCCAACTGGAGCGGCACTGCCAGACACCAGAACCACTGGAGCTCTATTTACAGATGCTCCAGGTTCTCCAGACACTAGGAGATCCTCCTCAAATGGACTAACAGGACAGCCTAGGCTCCCAACCTGGTGTTCCCTGAAGAAACCATCCAGGCTCTGAGACTGGGTTTCGGGCACCTGGGGACACTCAGTCCCACACTCACTCCTACTCCACTGAGACAGGACGTGAGCCCCTACACCCCTCCCACTACACTGGGACCTAGCTGGGCTACACTGAACCTCTTCCCCAATACAGGACGGGAAGATACCTGAGCCACTACTTTCGGGATCACTCCCCAATGCCTCTTCAGAACCTTGGGCCTCCACCCAGAGGTCTGCCTCACATGCAAACTCCCATAGATCAGAAAACCCACCCTCCAACAGGTGTTGGCGCAACCCCGGCAAACAACAACTGAGCAGGTGCTCTCTGATAACCAGATCGAACAGTCCTTCAAAATCCTGTTCCGTGTTAACCGTTACCCAATCAGCCAGTGCATCATTACATTCATCCGAAAAATCCACCCAAGACTGGTGAGACAGTTTCCTACTGCCCCTGAACTTCAACCTGTACTCCTCTTCTCTGGAACAAGGTACCATATTTTGGGAACTGGGACTTCCTGCACTGGACTGTATATTGCTGCCACCACTGGACTCCACCCTCACTGGGGAATCCAGAAAACTACAACTGCACTCAGGGGATAATCTACCCTCCCAAGCTAATTTCTCCCTGGCGAAGGCCCTCTCAGCCTCCGCCATCCTCTCCTGCGCTAAGACCCTCTCGGTCTCTAGCTTTTTCTCCTCCATACTCAGCTGCGCTATCTCCCTGGTATGCTCTAACCTGAGCTTCTCCAAAGCCAGCTGATTCTCCCTTTCTTCCCTCCTATCCACCCACTCCTCTGGGGACAGGGAAAGGGATGGGGCACTGCCCCCGACACTGGACCCAGCAAGGGACTCCCTATCCATGGGGTCCTCACTATCTACTGGCGTCCCTGTCCTGTCACTTTCTTCCTCCTCTTCAGACTCCTCAGGGCCCCCTCAGACCCACCACCCTCTTGGCGTGCGGCCAGGGCCCTCTTCTCCTCATTGCGCTCACAGTCCCATTCATCCTTTTGCCATTGGATCAGGTTGTCCCTCAGTTTTGACTGGGTGTCCGACCCACTCACTGCTATGTCTCTCTCCTTACAGAAGTCCACCAACTCCCACATGCTGTATCTAAACAGACCACAAAAATTAAAAGCAGACTCCATTTTGGCAGGACGCTCAGGGACACGTGCAACACAGGAGACCTAGGTTTCTGAGCTGAAGCAAGAGTATACAATTTACAAATGACACTTTTAGGAGAAGAATTAAAACAAAACTCAGAACAATAATCCCCACACACGTGATTATCTAAATGTAGAGTTTGTAGTGCAACCAGTTGTCGCTGTGGTACTGCGCAAACGCAAGTCCAAATCCCCACCGCTGCCAACCAATGTTAGAAATGGGATCTCTGGTTGGCTAAGGCTTGCGCCAAAGCCAGGCAGAGACCACCACTCTAGTCAGGGCAAGGGAGTTACACATCCCACGATAACCCCTGCTCACCCCCTTGGTAGCTTGGCACGAGCAGTCAGGCTTATCCCGGAGGCAATGTGTAAAGCATTTGCGCAGCACACTCTCACAGCAGCAACACACTAGGCACACCACAAAAGGAACTCCACACAAGGTTATATAAAAAATAGCCTTTGTATTATCATAAATACCTTAGAAACATAATCACATAATATACAGTGCGCCAACTGGCACTAGGCAATATTCACAGGGGAATTATATACAGGACCAGGCCAATCGGGCCACGGTCAGAACCATCAGATCAGGTAAGTAAATGCAAATAATAAATGTAGCGCACAACCAGTAATTACTGGTACAGGTAGGAACTTAGCACGAGATCCTGTAACCTACAAGATGGGACACCTACATCACATTAGGCATAAATCACATGAGGCAATAGGCCTCGTAAGCATAAACACAGGGTGCCCCAATCGGGGGCACAATGCACTGACACTGGCCCCAGGCCCACTGGCCTCTCACCGGGGCTCAAATGCCCTATGTCCCAAGAGTCAGGGCGCTGCCTAGGCAGCAGGAGTCCAGGGTGCGCAATTGCGCAAGCCTAAACGTGGCAGCTGCCCACTACTTGCTGGGCAGCTGTGAAAATGAACACGGGCACCAGCGTGCCCCCTGAGCCCCTCTCTGGGACTCGCAATTTAACATGAACCTGCCCCCAAGGTTGCAGCTGCCTGCGCTCTCGCAGGACAGCTGGCAAAAATGCGCAGACAAAGTCCGGCACTCCTCGTGCCTCTCGGGCCCCCCACTGGGGGTCTCTAAATGATTGTGCGCAACGTTGCAGCTGCCCACTGTCAGGTGGGGCAGCTGGGGGAAATGCCTTGGTACTACTGTACCCTCTGAGCCCCCACTGGGACTCTAATCATCCCAATTGCCCCAAACGCTGCAGCTGCCCGTGAACGCTGTGCAGCTGTGGCGAAATTGTACCGGCACTCTGGGGCCCCGCTCTGGGGCTCTCTAAACACAATTGCCCCCAACGTTGGAGCGGCCCGCTCTCCTGCGGGCCCGCTCGGTAAATGGGCACTCTCAAGCTGGAGCCCGGGGCTCTCCTCAGGCCACGGGAGCCCCGGCCACGTTACTACTGCAGGGGGGAGGCACCGGCAAGGCACCTTCACACACACCCCCCCTCCACCGGACTCCCGACTCTGCCCCACTCACCGGGCTAGACTGCGGAGGCTCTCCGGACTTCTCTGTTGAGCTTCTCGGCTCCGGCGGCAGCACGTCTTCCTCTGCGGCGGGGGCAGGCACCGACCATGTGCCTCGGGCCCACTCCGCCTCTATTGGCAGATGACTGCAGCACTCGCGGGGCTCTCCTCAGTCACACGGGAGCCCCGCCTCGACTTCGCCTCGCTTCACCCGGTCCCCCTTCTCGGGACCGGGACTTCGGTAGGGAGCCTGCGAGGCTCCGGACTGCTTCCTTCTGGTGTTACGTGGCCCCGCCCACAACCAGGCAAGGCCGCCTGGCTTCCGGGTCGCGTCTGCAGCGGCCCGGCAACGTTTCTCCACGGGAATCGGGCTGGCGGCGGTGATCCCTCTTTTGATCTCGGCAATGCGGGGTGGGCTCCCGCCTACCAAATAAATTCAAAGGCGGCCAGAACGCGGAGTGGGCTCCCGCTAAAGGGCACAACTGCGGGGTGGGCTCCCGCAACATAAAGGGCAGTGTGGGGGAATCCCACACGTTGCAGCTTCGCGCTGCCGGCCACCAGCACTCTTGGGCTGGCAATACAAAGATAGCGCTCACGAGGCGCTGAGTCCAAAGGTCCAGGGGGCAAAGGCTGGGCCCAGGCAGGCCAGCACACAGGGCCCTCCAGCAGGGAGGCAGTCCTCGTGGCGGTTCCTCCTGGAACCCAGCAACAGCAACAAGCCCCCAGTCACAAGAACAGCAGAACCGAACATGAACATTATCATGGGGTCACAGCCCCTATATTTATAGGACACTTTTCCTTCTGTGACATAGCACAGGGCTTGGGGATACCCAGTTAGCAACTGGTTTGGGGGAGCTTTGGAGCACTTTGTTTTGCTCAGCTCCTCTCTCCTTTCACAGGACAGGCTAGGGACATCAGACGCACCACAGGGGGTGGAGCCAGCATTGTGGAGGGAAGGCCCAGCCCTATTCAGGTCCCAGGTGCAACTCCTCCCTCCCATCTAGATGCAGATCTCCCTATTCACCACTGTGCTGACTCACCCTGCCCCTCCTGGAGCCACACACACCTCCCAGCCCCTGTCACTCACAAAGCCAGACATGCAATTCACATCAGGCAGGCAGACACAGAGCACACATAAATGCCAACTTCTAAAAGTGGCATTTCTACACCAGTCATAATAAATCTGCGCACACCATTGCGCAGCATTTATTCTCACGAGTTCGCACATACTAAACTCGCCCCTGCACTCCTCTCACACCAGGAATTACCATGGACACACATATCCCCCATGCATTCCTATGGGAGGGCAGGACAATCTCACCACATGCACTCAGAGTGCGCACGCACTTTACACTGGGACACAGTGCTAAAGTGCGCAAAGGCCAAAAACTACTAAGATCAGGTCATATTAACAGGCAAAAAGTTTAGGGGTGAACCTGCCAAAAGGGCCAAGTCCAACAATGCCCAAACAGAGAAATATGTTCCCGGTAGAAAACACAGGTACTATTTACATGGTAAAATTTCCAAACTGGCCCACAGAATTCATGAAGATGAGGAGTCCCAGATAAATAAATGTATCAACCATATACGGTAAATCAGTGACTGTCACTTTATCATTCGATTTGCATACCAAACGCTCACACGACCCCTCTGATTCCCTAGGGACCTCTGACTATATCAGTATAAATCTGAAGTTTAACCTTAATCCACCCTCTGCCTTCAATGCACAGGTACCTCAGAAAGAGACGTCCTCTAACCAGATTGAGATCTTGGATACATCCATGATACTGGGAAATGTGGGCGCTTAACACATTTTTGGAGGGAGGGATTCACCCACCCAATCCTGAGTCACCTCGGCCCAATGGTGATCCTGCACACTTGACGACAACTGACAGTGACCAATTCACGAACCGCACTATTACTGACATTTTGTCATGGAATATTGCAGGTGTGAAGTCCAAACTAGGTGATCCGGCCTGGGGGGCTTTTACCAACCAGTTTGACATATTTCTTCTACAGGAATCTTGGAGCCTAGACTCTGTCCATAGATAGGGAAATGTGTCCTACCAGATTCCTGCCCATTGTGTTGGTAGGGCAACCTTCTGGCCGCCTCCATATTTAGCGTAAAAGTGGCCCTTAATGTTAAAATACGCCTACTTCCTATTGTCTCGCAAGACATTTCAGGTATAACCATCACCAGGGAAGTCTCTCGCACCTACTACTTGTATAATGTCTATAATCGGGTGGTCAGAGGAGAGGGCTGAGACACAGGTGATGCATGATCTCATTTCGCACAGGGATCTTTATGATACCCATGATTCTGTCATCATTGCTGGCGACTTCAATGCCACATACGAGCCACTAGATAATGACAGTATTTCTCCCTTTGCTATGTAAGATGGAATGGGGCATACCTATGCTCTGTATTGCTCAAGTGAAATGCTGGTCAGGTGCTGCCTACCAGCTCTTGTCTTTTACATTAACCTATGGGTTGAGGGCATCCATTGCTGCACGCTATCCGATCCGCAAGCTGCTCATAGCTATAATCGACCCGGCCACATGAGTAGAATTGACTATTTTCTAATCCCCCTCTCTCTGGGGTGGTCTGGTTGACATGAAGGAATTCAAAAGGATAGATAGTGACCATAACACTCTCCCTTTGTTCACTTAAAGGATTATTCTACCATTTAGTTAACATCCCTGTATCACTTTCCACCAATTTGCTTCCCTCGAATGATAGGCGTAGGGTTACGTGGGGAAGCATTGCTGTGAACCTGGACATTAGGGACATAATGAACCAAGCTCTCATGGATGCTACAAAGGGGTTAGAAAACCTCACCCTTATGCAGACTAAGGATCAGGTCCGGAATTCCACAATTGCTTGGATAGACGGGAACTTGTTTAAAATTCCATGGGAATGTTTTACTCAGTGCCATGAGTCCACTCGTGTGCCGGTTAAATCTGGCTGTACTTGGTTTAACAAAGAGTGTAGTCATAGGAAGAGTGAGCTCCGTCAAGCTCTTGAGAGTGGTGACATTAGCCTTATCCAAGATAGGAGGAAAGAGTATAAACTAGCTCAACTCAAAGTACACCAGGAATGGGATACACAAGTCTGGGAAAATATATATGAGGCAGTCATTCTTAAAGATACTAGAAAGTTTTGGAGGTTGGTGGCAAATGGTGGGCACCGAGCACCCAAGCTCATAGCTGATTCCATCACCCCCAAAGTATGACACACACTTCTCTGGCCTTTATGACCATTTGTTGGGGCAGGCATCTGAAGTAGAGGTCCAGACAATCTTGGTGAGCCAATATTCATCCCCTCTACTTAAGATTGAGATGAGTGAGACTGTGTGTGCATTAAAAGCTGTAGCGACTGGTAAAGCCACCGGGCCAGATGGCGTCCCGGGTGATCTTTTTGGGTCAGATGTTGAAGGCAGCAGAAATTGTCCCCATTTATAAAAAGGCAGCAGAAATTGTCCCCATTTATAAAAGCATTTGCAATGCAATAGGTCTCGCATTTATGAGAGTTTGAGCTATTGGCATTGTAAATGACGATGCCTTTTATTTATGTGTTGTTTTTAAAACAGATAAATAAATGGCATTGTCATTTGCAATGCCCATAGCTTAAACATCCGTAAATACAAGACCTATTGCATTGCAAATGCATGCTATAAAAATTTTAAAAAGCTGTTAGGAGAGTGTATGTTCTGCCTGCAACAGCAGGCATGACAACGCTATTTGAGATAATAGTGCTCGGAGGCTGTAATTAAAGCCTACTGAGGTTACAAAATGAGACAAGGCGGTACTAAGGAGGGACTACTAAGCCTTTTGACCAATGAACAGCCACAGTTTACAGTGGACAATGACACAAGCCAATGAAAAATGTGTGCGGAGAGTGGGCGGAGAGTGGGCCTCGCAGAGCAGCGCATGCGCTGCCCAGGCTTGACCTAAAAAGGTACATATGGTAACCAACAGATTCATAGATTTGGCCCTTCTCATAACCGGAGGTCCATAGCAATGCATTGGAAGACGCACACTCTCCCAAACGAGAAACATTGGTGCGCGGCAACCATCAAGTTGGGCAGGGCCAAGGCAACGACTTTGTGGCGTGAGGAAGTGCGAGGATTGAGGTGTACTCCCATTGCGGCACTGTGGGAGGGAGTATTGCATGAACTCCAGGTGTTCAAAGACTCCTTAGTGGCCTAGTTGGGAAGCCTCCTGCTACTGATCACTGATACTACTGGTGTCTGGTACGCAAAGTGTGTCTGGTGTCCTTCACATAGTGCTCCTGAGACTCTCTGCTCAAGGGGATGGAGGGGGGGGTCGGTCTACATTACTCTCGGAATGTAACTGTGAGTTGTGCTGCGAGGTGAGAGGGGGTGTGGGTCTGCCCACTGCTCCACAATGGAAAATAATGTGGAGGTATGACTACTGATATTATTATGTGGATAAGTGACCAGCTGACTGGTGCAGACAACGTATGGAACTCCCTGATGTGATATGATGGTTGTTAATGTTCTAAACATATCATACTGAACCGACTGCTCCTTACCAAATACTGTCAGTACCAGGTAATGTCTAATGCATGACTGTACTTTGAACACCCCTATGATGTAACACGTGCGTTGTACTGGAAAACTACTGAAGATTGGTCCAAAAAAAAAAAAAAAAAAGTTCAAACGGTGGCGGGCCCACTCAGTCATTCATCCTTTTGAGATCAATCAAGAGAGCCCCTCCGGGTGTACACTACGCCTGCTATGTTAGGTTGGGTATTAACTGTCCCAAACACCATGGTCTTATTAGGCATCAAATATAGTGGCATTACAATCTTCCTCCTCATCCTGACACATGTATCCTTGGGACACCGGAAGTAATCTCTGACTAGGTATTTGTGTTTCCGCATAAGCTCCTGTTTACTAGTTTCCTGCAACAGCTCGCTGCGCCTGGGCCCTGTACATCATAAAACACCATTATCTTTACAGTCATTATCACACAGCAGCTTCATTATAATCAATATAATTTTTATCACCTTATTTTCTCGCTTAGCAATCATTTGGGCATCATCTGCTCGCTTAAAAATCGATACAACTGGCAACACACAGTCGTCAAAGTCACGAGCGTTCTTTGAATTCATTTCTTTAAGCATTCATCTAGGAAAGGCGAGCCAAAAATAAAATGCATTGCAATCAGAGCGACTAACGAACATAAGGGACACATTCTTTTTCCATAACAGGCATTAATATCCACGTTCTTTAAGGTTTGATGATGACAGGTCTTCCAGTGGTGACACGTGGACTCTTCGGCAGCAAGACAAAGGTCCTTCCTTCCCCCTTATTTTCTGGTATTTCTCTACACTTTCTGGTAATTTCAAAAAATCTTTGGAAAATTTGCAAAATGTCCGAAATCTGTAGGGAACTAACAAATCTGCATTTTCTGCATAAAAAGTTTCGCTGCAGGTGTATACTGTCCATAGTGAAGAGAAGCTGATCTTTCATACTTCCTGTTTTTGCAATGCATTTGTGCCTAAAGGAAGGATTGTGTCTTCAGGAAGCCACTCCCTTGGTTCCACCCCGGGCATTCTAATTTTCCTTTTACAGTAATATCCCCAGGACTGGTAACAAGGACTCTTTTGTACAAATAAATCGCCTGTAGAGTGAATGGGTGGGCACTAGGGTGCCTGCCTACATCGTCGTCCTCAGTATACTAGGTTTGTAGAATTAGGCATTAATTTCACGTGCTGGTGAAGGTGCATTATGGGAATTGTAGTCACGAGTTGCTTCGACTAAACCAATTGGGCTGACTCGCCTAATGACGATGATTTGAAGAGAATGGGCTGGCCTGGAAATATGGTGCCCTGACATCATGGAGTTAGGGGTAACACACCTAAAGAATAAAATCTTGTACCATGGAAATCGGGGGAGGGGCACAATGCTCTCCACCCTGCTCGGGAACGGCCAATGTCTGCTGCTCATCGTTGACCTGAGTTTTTTGTGTGTTTCTAGCTTTAGTGATGGAGCCACATTTTCGCTTTTAAGTAAACATCTTGAGCGACCCAGATATTATCATCAAGGGTCTTCAGCACGATACTCCGAGGGAAAGGGTTAAAGTTCGCCAAATGTGCTGAGGTTCAGAGGAGCGAAGAGAGAGAAACCAGAGGGGAGGAATACTGAACAAGGCATGTTGAGGAGGAAAGAGGGAGGAATATGAATGGAGAGATGCGCATTCCAGGGCAAATCCCTTAATCTCCCGTACCTGAAAAGTGAATGAACAGAGAGGAAGCGGATAGCATTTCTTTTTTTTCATGCAGTGTCCCGGGGTATCACCTGCATGCTGCTGGGCCAGCTCTGTGATATCCTTCTGGTCTTTAAGCAGAGCCGTGTTCGCAGCACCTGAATGAACACCATCAGGGCTGCCAGCACCAGCGCTGCCCGCAGTGGCAGGGAGCTAAGCCAAGCCATGCTGCAGCCAAAGAGGACTTGGGGTGTTCAGTGCACCACCTGCAGCGTGCGCCGCTGACTCCCTACTCCTGGCACGAGACACAAAGAGTGGCAGAGAACGGGCGCTCGGTACGCACGTGCTTTCAATAACACAGGCAGACTGGAGGCGGGTCTAAAGTTTAAAATGCACAAGTTACCAGCCACCTCCTCCCGCCTGTCTTAGAAGAGTGGCGAGACACTGTAGCTGCAGTCGGCGACATGTTGGAAGGGCACGGCTTCCAGTTAGTGTCCTTCAATGCCAGGATAATAGCAAATATTGCCTCCCCCTAGCCTCCGTATTTTTTGTAGCCTAGCGGCGGGAGGATCAAGCAAGTTTGCACTATATAAAATTGCACCAAAAAAAAGCAGTGTTGGGAGAGCGCTGCATACCGGGGCCCTTACAGTAGAAGATACTAGACACCTAGCTGCTCCAATTCAGCAATGCTCATAGACTGGTTGGGCTGCAACCATGATTGCAGCTCGGTGTATTTGCAAACAAGAACAATCACCTTAAAAAGAAAGCCCAAAATAAAACAAATCCTATCAAAAGACGCCCAATTGCAGTGGACATCGAAAAGTTTAAAAAAGCTAAATAAATACAATAAACAGAGGGAGAGGCACAGTGCATGAGGCAGCACCAACAAAACTGGGGCGGTAAAAGGAGACGGTAGGGAGGAATGAAATATTTACATGTAAGCATCCATGGCGCCAAAGCTGAACACAGGCAGACGGTAACAGACCAGAAAACCAAGAAATAAAAGAGTCCCCCTCAGAACACATAAAGACCAATAGCGGAATGAGACAGTAGTTAGTCCCTGCTGCCTGGGAGGAACGAAAGAGAACAAGCATTGGCATAACCAATAGGTCTCGCCTTTGGGACCTTATAAGTGTTTAGCCATGCAACAGTTAATGTTGTTGCAGTAAGGATATTGTGCTGCATAACTAAATACTTATAAGGTCCCAAAGGCGAGACCTATTGGCTATGCCAATGCTTGTTTCCTGTTGGTTTTGTATAAGAACTGTACCCATGGAGGTCCGCGTGTCTTGTGACATGTCAATATATTGTCTACAATTGGATTTTGTCGGGCGATTGCCCAAGTGGTACCATAAAAATGTAATAAAATATGTTTTCAAAAAAACAATGCATAACTTTCAGTCCAACTAGTACACAAAAAAGTAATAAACCTCCTTTATTTCTGTGCCTACGTGTCCTCTTCAATTAGTTATAAATCCCTCAGCTTGTACATGCTGCTGTGGACTGCATGGGGTGATGGAGTGGGGAGTTGGGGACTGGACAGAATGGCCTTTTATGTGTCTTGTGCTGTAGTGGATAATCAGATGTACATGGAACGACATGCAGTAGCTTTAGAGGTGCCTGATCAAACCATAGCAATGACAGCGTATACAATATAAATTGTGTAGAGTAAGGCGTTCACAGTTGACTCACTTGACAGAGAGGGAGAAATCCCCAGGAGCGCTCTCACTCTCTCGGATGAGAAAAGCCCCATCGTGCCTCTGTTTGCCAAGCATTTCTTCGGCCTTCGCTCGTGGAATTTTACCAAAAAACACCCTAAAGGACAAAAAACAAATGAATGAAATGATGCTTCACGTTCCCATTTTCTCTGAACACCATTCGTATCTTACAAACCGTGTCAAATGGTTCTAGTCAGTGAATAAGAACAACACAAGCCAAAAGAAAAGACAAGACATTATGAGGAAAAGCTTTTTACTGGCAAGCAATCGAAATTCTTTTATTTATCTCTGTCAATAAAATACGTGGTGTAAAATGTTGACTTTTTTTCATCATCACAAATCGTTGACGCAAGTCATTTTTTAAGGGTACTGGGCAGTATCACCTGTGGATTGTTTACCAATGGTGTCACAGGGCCACAACAGTGAAGTGCCTAGCCAAGTTATACTAGGCTCTCACACAGTAGCTAAATTGAGCAGAAAAGGTTTTCTTGAGAAGGAGGAGGGGATTAGAAATTCAGATTTGGTAAGACAATATATATAACACTCAATAACATAAATGTCCCGTTAAGGCTTTACTTTATGAAAAGAAAAAAGACTTTAATTATCCGGGCGTGAAAATAACAGCTAAGATAACAGTTAAAACAAAGATAAACAAGCGCGCGCCTCGCGCGGCAGCAGGGGGAGGGGGCCTGCGCGATTCCCTTGCGGGAGCGTGCAGCAAGGCGCGATGATTGTGACCATATGGCGCCATCATATGGCGCCGTGCGCTCCCGCAAGGGAATCGCCAGACGTGCACGCGTTGCCATTGCAAGCAATGCAACGCGTGCACGTTTTTGCCCCCAAAGCTGTGCCGATAGCTAAAGGTCTCTCCTATGCAGCGCATGTGCGCTGCATAGGCGAGACCTAAAAAGGAGGGACAAAGAGGCAGGACTGACCACTAGCAAGCAAGGATTTTTAAAGGACACTGAAACAAACAAATCAAAAGCAGGGGGATGGCTTTAAGCCAACATGAGAAATTACAACAGGTCTCGAAAGCTCGACCTAAAAAGGGACAGCGGACTCACCTTTAAACTACAGACCAATAAGCCTCATCAATGTAGCCCATAAGGTCTTCTCGAGGCAGATTTTAGGGAAACTGGAGTCTTGGATCAAGGACCATCAGGCCCTCTCATACCTGCAAGTGGGATTTAGCAGAAGAATAAGCATGATCGATCAGGAGTACAGGTTCTTGACCATCTATTGGGAGACAATAGTCCTCCAAAAGGCCCACATTTATCTAGTCTCTGTAGACCTAAAGGCTGACTTTGAGGTCCCTTGAGGCAAGCTGTGGGAGGTCCTGAGGTAAAATGGAATTCAGCTCAACCTCTGTGACATTCTGGTTCGCCTGCATCAGGACACATTTGCCCAAGATTGATGGGGCTCGAGAGGTGAGCTGACTGAAAGGATGGGCATCCACAAATGTGTCTGCCAGGGGTGTGTCGTCGCTCCAACCCTATTTTCTTTATATCTTAATGATGTGGCCTCCTATTTGGAGGATGGAGTGGGTGACTCCCCCATAGTGGCTGGTTGCAAGATTCCCCTTTTACTGTTCACAGATGACACCTTATTGGTGTCGAAGACACCTAGGGGTCGATTCCGATTCGGGCCGGAAAAAGCACCGACCGACTCGGATCCGGAAAAAATACCGACCGACACGTACCAGTGGCGCCCGACACGCCAAGTACGATGCAAGCCGCGATAAATCCGACCGACACGTCAGGAAACCAAGCCGACCGACCGAGCCGCTCGGAAAATAGCAATCCGGCCGGAAAAACACGCGAATCCAACCGACCGACACGCACCCGGAACAAATCCGACCGAATCGTACCCGCCAACTCCAACCCGCAAAGTACGATGCAAGGCGCGAAAAACACGACCGAGTCGGACGGAGGACAAGCCGTACGACCGACACGCATACAAAACCGAGCCGAAGCAACACAATACACCGCGACCGACGCGTACGCAGCATACAAAACTGCACAAACACAGCGTGGACGAAACGGAAAACACCGTACGAGACCAATGCAGGGTCCGACTCGGTCACAAGAACGTTTCCAACATACACAAACAGCACAAAGGAAAAATCAACCAAAAAAAGGCCAAACAAGCAATTACCAAGCCAATAAACACTGGGGGGTGGGGACAGAGAACAAAGACACACCCACAACTCCACCTATATAAAGGACACAAATCACTACCATGAGCCTTTGCAAATGCCATTTCACTGCCAGCACCCAAGAGAAAGCAACCACACACCCACAGCTCATCCCTCACACAAGCCACACACCATCAGCACACCAACAAATACCTACCTCACATACACCCAGCAAAACACACACTCACACACCCTCACCTGCACACCAACACACACATCACTCACCATCACCACCCATCACCATGCCCCCCAAGAAGAATCACAAGTTCCTAGATTGTGAATTGGAAGTCCTGGTAGACGAGATCCTCAGGGTGGAGCCACAGCTGTTTGGCACTCTGGTCCAACAGACCCCCATGTCGCAGAAAACCAAGATGTGGGAGAGGATCATCAACAGGGTGAACGCCCAATCATCATGTCGGCGCACAAAGACGGACATCCAGAACAGGTGGTATGACGTGCGCAGGAGGGTACGGGACCTGCTGAAGATAGACTACAGCAACAGCCAACAGACCGGCAGTGGCCCTCCTGCCAAGCCAATATACCTCAGGCCCTGGGAGGAGAAGGTGCGGGCCATCCTTCCGCCAGTGAGCGTATATGGACTAGAGAACATCCCAGAGCCTGGTGAGTACACAACAAATGTACACAATAAACTGCCACAAAACACACACATCACTGTCAAGGGAGAGTCAAACCATGCACACATAGCAATTACACAGCAACTAGAACAGAATCATCCCAAAATGTGTATGTCAGTCAGATAAACACAACACATGCCATCAAAAAAGTCACATCCAACTGTGCCAACACATGTACAAACACAACCACAACTACAGCTAGGCAGTGGCACAAATAGAACTAACACACACATCCACACATGTAGCCACCACAACAACACCAACACACAGTGAAGACCACTCAAAGGAAGGAATTCTGTGTATGCTGGCCAAGTCAGTGTAGCCAATAGCATCATGGGAGTCGCAGTCACACATATTCCCCCCACAACTGTCCCATCAACACCACCCTGAACCATGCTCACATCACAGGGAGTGGAGAAGGACTCACAAGATGGCTGACACTGGCTACTGCTGTGGGGAGCACAAGGCCCTGCTGCCAACTGTGCACCAACAAACAGCAGGACACCACTGACTGACATCCTGAGAGACAACTTACACTCCCTGCAATGCAAGCACGTTCCATGTTGGGCTATCTGGCTGGCTGGGTGGGAAGGGGGACTTGCAGCACTGACTATAGTCACCAGCACCTCCCCTCACACCCCCCAACACAAACTCCACAGTACCCACCTGGTAGAATGCAATGCCCTCCATCCTAACACAAGATCCCACAAAGCACCACCACCCTGGGTTATGTTGTGTGAAGTACAGGGACACTCTTGGGACTCTTAGCCAAACAACTGCCAGGACAACACTCCCAGCCATCCTGTCAGCACAGCCAGCCCACCCCACAGGGAAGCAGAGTCAAAAGGAAGGAAGCATGGGCATGCTGGGAAGGGGGTGGAGGCAATAGCATGATGGGAGACGTAGTCACAAACATAGCTCACCCCCACAACTGTCCCATCAACACCACCCTGAACCATGCTCACATCACAGGGAGTGGAGAAGGACTCACAAGATGGCTGACACTGGCTACTGCTGTGGGGAGCACAAGGCCCTGCTGCCAACTGTGCACCAACAAACAGCAGGACACCACTGACTGACATCCTGAGAGACAACTTACACTCCCTGCAATGCAAGCACGTTCCATGGTGGGATAACTGACTGGGTGGGTGGGTGGGTGGGAAGGAGGTCTGGCTGTCAACCAAACACAATCAATGCAGACCATGTTCACACCCCAGAGAATACATAGAAATGCCCAAATAATGCAGGACAATGTGCCACACCAATATCAACCCCTGACTGTGACGACTTAGGACAATACAATGTACAGGCCCGCACCCCGAGGCACAGTCACAACTGTCAGGTGTGTCAACCACTGATGCCTGCAGAAACATGACATACATTGTTTGTGTCTCCCAAAAACAGGTGATGATAGGGACACAGCAGCAGACGCTGAGGAGTCCCAGTCCCAGGCTCAAGAGGATGCCGAGCTCACTGGCGTCGTACAGCCTCTGTCCTCCTCGGACGATGAAGAACAACCTGGCACATCCGGTGCAAGTCAACATGCTGCACCAGCAGGACCACCAGCTGCAGCACCAGCAGGTCCACCAGCTGCACCCCCTGCACCCACCCCTCCAACGACTGTCACCACGAATACCATCCCTGCCGACATGGACAGAATAAGGAACAACACCAGCGCAGTGACCCTGGACCAACCTGGGGCCATGGACACCACCACCACCACCAACCCCCAAGGTGGACCAGGGTTATCTGTGCGTGCAACTGCACACACTGCACATGTCAGCAGGGGTGGTGGGAGGGGTGGGAGACAGAGGTCGCTGCTTGCAGACGTTGCTGGTGTGCATGAAGACCCACAACTGGTACGCATAGCTGATGCGTACCAGTCCAGCACCGGAGAGCTCAGCCAGGTAGTGGGGCTCCTCAGAGACATTAAACAGCAGCAGGCTGCCCATCATGCCCGCTTGGACTCCCACATGTCCCAGAGTGGAGTCACACATGTCACGTGTGGACTCCCACATGTCACGTGTGGACTCCCACATGACCCGCGTGGAGTCCAAGTGGGATGTACTACATGAGATGACGGCGGTGCACAGGGACATTTTACAATGCCTCCGCCAGATGAACAGCAACCAGTCCACACCTCCCTGTGTGCCAACAACATCTGGTACCGAACAAACTGCAACTGCCACAGGGAGGGAGGAGGACTCTGGCGGAGAGTCCCCTGCACCGCAGCAGCCTGCACTTGAGGGCCCCCCCAAGAAGAGGGGTCGTCCGAGGAGGGGAAAGTGAGAGGCTGATGGCCAAGCGCAACTCCCAGGAAGCCTGAACCTGTTCTGGATTTTCGCCTTTGTGCACAGACTGTTCACCCTGTTGATGGCAACACTACTCCCACACATTGCATGGGGAGTATAAGTTGGAACAATGTGTCAGACAACAGTGGCCCCGATACTGGGGATCCTGTCTACCTGGACTTTCTATTCATCTAGGAACTTGGGATTGCAAGATTCATGTACAGCACAATCCATCCTATGCACTATTATCACAATAAACACACTAATACACCATACTTGCCTCTGTCGTGATTCCAACGTGGGTGCTGTTATGGGGATGATGAACTGCAAAATTACACAGTGTATGCGAACTGCAACAGCAAGGACAACACAGGCATGTGAGTACAGGCAACGTGACACATATGAGGGAGACACACCACCAGGGCTACACAACACATACACACCTAGGCCATCTGACTCATTGCCTACACTGATGTTGCCAGGGAAGACGGTGCAATGCACAGACACCACACCCATTCCCAGTTGTAGTCAAGTAGCCCACAGGTGCAGTAAGCAAATGGCAGTCAAATGTGTGACCACAGACAACGCACATCACAAAGTGAAGCACAGGTTTATTACACAGTTGCAACATGCTGTAACCACTACAGATGCAAGGTAATCCCACCTGGCAGCGGGCACACAGTCAACAACTGTAGACTGAAGGAAGTCCATGGGTGTGGCGCACATCACCTGTAGGGACACAACAGCTACCACCCTGGAAGTGCAATCACGTCGTCGGTGGACACAGTTCACCAAACGAATCTGAAAGTACCCTGTGAAGGACAGAAATGACACACAGTCAAAAGCAATGCAGTACAGGACAGAACAGCAAAACTCATGCACAATACATGTTACAAGATACCCACCCAGAACCAAGTTAGCATGTCAACACTGTTGGGGAGTACAGCCCACCTGTCACCACACATCGCAACACACATCCTGTCAAGTAGCCCATGGACACACTCCAACAGCACCAGAGCACCACCCACACATCATGCCAACTCACATCATTCACATGACACCTCAGGATACTCACATTCAGCTAAAGAAGTTGGTGATGAGCTGTGTGCGGACATCACCATCACCATCATCATCATCATCGTCACTGGCATCGTGGTCCAGGCCAGGATCCTCCACAGGTGGCGGATGTTGGTCATCGTCATCCTGGATGAGAGGCAACTCCTTCCGCACTGCCAGGTTGTGGAGCATGCAGCAGACGATGATAATCTTGCACACTTTCGCAGGGGCATATGGGAGGGACCCTCCGGTCTTGTCCAGGCAGCGGAAGCGGCTCTTCAGGAGACCAAAGGTCCGCTCAATCACTCTCCTGGTCCGACCATGTGCCTCATTGTAGCGCATCTGGGCAGGTGTCACAGGGTTCCTGAGGGGTGTCAGCAACCACGGCATGTTGGGGTATCCCGAGTCACCTACGGACAGACAAGTGCACATCAGCTGACTTGGAAAAGTGGGCGGAATACTACAGATCAGATCACACACAATGGCACAAAGTCAGTACACACCGACAAGCCAGGCACGCTGGTTCTGCATCTGTGCCATCAACCTGGGGATGCGACTACTCCTCATCACAAAGGCATCGTGTGCTGAACCAGGGAAACGGGCACACACGTGTGTGATGGTCATGTCTGCAAGACACACCACCAGTGCATTGACCGAGTGGTAGTGCTTGCGGTTCCTGTAGGCCTGCTCCTGGGCCTGTGGTGGTACCAAAGCCACATGTGTCCCATCAATGGAGCCAATGACATGCGGCATCCTCCCCAGGGCATAAAAGTCACTCTTCACGTCAGTGAGTCGTCGCAGTCTAGGGAAATAGATGTACCGGTTCAGGAAGAGCAACATTGCCGCCAAAACATCGCGGAGCACACGGCTGAACATGGTCTGTGACATCCCACCAGCAGACGCCACAGTATGTTGGAAGGTACCGGTGGCAAAGAAGTGTAGGGCTGCCATCACCTTCACCTTGGGGGTCAGCGCTGTAGGATACGGCCGGCCAGGCTGCAAATGTGGGGACAACTGCACTGCCAAATCCTCAATCAGCTGCCTGGTGAAGCGGTACCGTCGGATGCTGTCCCGTTCCACCATCGTTGCCAGGTCTGGGAATGGCCGATGGACAGCAGGAGCCCTGCAGTGCAGAGGAGAAGTAAGCAAGATCGTCAGTCACCCCACATATGCGGCATTGAACACACTCAAGATCCCAACATACATCATCATGAGGCACAACTACATGAAGTGTGCAGTACCGGAACGACATTTATGGTACATACATGGCCAACATCTGTCAACACGGTCCTACAGGTGGCATCAATTTGTCCCAGGTTGGCCCATTGGATATCATGATGCTGTGTCACAGTCACCCCCCAGTGACATGTGAGGACAGATGTGCCCCAGGCACCACAGCTCAACGACAGGCACATTCCCAGGGACCCTGTAATGCCACATGGACACTGGCATCACCTGGAGTATCATGTGTACACCACAACAAAACAAACATGACCCCCACAGGTAGTGGCCACACTTGCCATGGCAGGAGAGCCATGGACGTCTGTGACACACACGCACAACATCAGAGTCCATGCACACACAACGTGGATGTGGAGACTGTCTCCCATTGTGCACATGAAATCAGAGACATTGTAAACACTACATGCACAAAGACTGTGGAGGGCCATCACTATTGTGCCACTGGGACACCCTGGCTCAAACATACCGTCCCACATGGGACTCACGGGGTATGTGACATGACATACACAAACACCACTGTGAAATGTGACCATGGCACATGCACAGATATGAACAGTTGCACATCACAGTGGTCACGTACACGTAACACCCATGATCCTGTCCCCATGAACACGTGCACAGCCTGGGGGTGGCTGCCCACAGGTGACACCCACAGGACAACATGTACACCAACATACACACAATAGGAAATGCAGCCTTACATGCCTTATGATAAGGTTTGGACAGGCTGTCGTGATGTAGGTGTGCCCCTCACTCCCTGGGAGCTATCTGTGGCTGGCATATGTCCATCTGAGACAGGCATGCTGACATATGCCAGTCACATGTACAGTGATGCGTTGTACTGCAATGGACCGATCGGTGCCTCCGGCCGGCCCATTGCATTCAATGTGTGCGGGTACGCGTTGTACCCCTGTGCGCGTTGAACAGCAATGGACCGATCGGTGCCTCCGGCCGGCCCATTGCATTCAATGTGTGCGGGTACGCGTTGTACCCCTGTGCGCGTTGTACTGCAATGGACTGATCGGTGCCTCCGGCCGGCCCATTGCATTCAATGTGTGCGGGTACGCGTTGTACCCCTGTGCGCGTTGTACTGCAATGGACCGATCGGTGCGCACCCATTGACAATGGGCTTGCCTGGCAACGGACGCGTTTTTGAATATTCGAACGAGTCGGTTGCTGGAAAATCAGTTGGTCACCCACAACAATGTTGCAAAATAATGTATGTCATGAAGTTGAAGATTTGAAGGATGCTGTGGGCGTGTTTTGGTGCTGCTATTCCATGGATTGGCCAGATTCAGAAGATGCAAACGACTTGGACCTATCACTTTGGACACAAGGGACAGTATCTGCCTCTCCAGCACATATATATTGCTGCATGTTCCCCTGAGAGCCCACTTGCCTGCACTACATGCTCCAGGACGACATCTGCCACTGCACTGCTGCTGTCTCTGCCCCTCTGGACCCTGCAATGGCACGTACTGTGGAGAGAGCCCCAGCCTTCAGCCTTGAAGAGAACCAGGCCCTGCTGGACAGCCTACTTCCACAGTACAGCAAGCTGTATGGGACACCAGGGGAGCAGGTGAGTGTTCTGTGCACTGCCTTTCTGAATGTGCATTTTGTCTGACTAGCAAGGCTGAGAGTCAGCACACCACTGGCTAGCAGGCTCACTGAGTAGTTGTCACCCCCCATAGTGTGTAGTGACTTGCACTGGACAGGTATGGTGCAGTGACAGTGCTTCTGAACAGGGTTTTACTCCCCATGCTATGATACCATGTAGTGACTTCTGGAAAACTGTCCATGGGCAGCCGTGCACTGCCTGGGTACACCATGTGCCCCTGTGATTGCGACATGTATATGCAACTGTGTCATGCACGGATATGTTGCATGTGTAGTAATGTCCTTATCACTTTGTCATCCTGACAGGCTTCTGCCCATCGGAAGCATGAGATCTGGAAGGACATCGTCCGGGCTGTCCGGTCCGTGGGGGTCTACAAGCGCCGGATCCGCAACTGCCAAAAGAGGTGGCAGGACCTTCGGGGCTGGACCCGGAGGATTGCACGGGTCCAGCTGAAGCTGTCGCCTCCTCGCAGGAGGGGCGGAACACGGACCCTGACCCCCACATGCTCAGGATCCTGGCGGTGGTCTTTCCAGACCTGGATGGGCAGCTGAAGGCCAGAGAGCAGCAAGGAGGGGGTGAGTCAAAGACTGCACTGTGTACTCTGTCTAACATGTTATGTGCCCTCCTCGGGCCAGGTTGAACTGCCACAGTACAGCAGTAATGTTGTCCAGGAGCCATGTCCCTCTATTGTGCACTGCCCACTCCTCATCTGATACCCAGGTGTGGCCCTTACATGCAGGGAATTCTGTCACTTAGGACTGTGTCCTTGCAGTTTGCTTGACTCAAGGTGGGAGACAGCATCTGTTTCCCTGACTCTGTGGTGGGCATCATGGGTGGGTCCATTGCTTACACAATGCCTGTATTCTGACATGTAGGGTAGTGTCACAGGTCTCCCATATGTCCAATAGGTATGACCTGGACAGATGAGGGTTAAGAGGATGTGTTGTGGGGGGATGTACATGTGCACTTGTGCAGCTCCAGGACTTGCATTCCCCATGACCTACTATTGTGACACAGTGCAGAGTGTTGTTGTCTGGCTGCAAAGTCATACATCACTGAGACAGTGATGTATGACTTTGCAGTCATGCCTCCGCCATGGCATGTGTCTACTGATTGGTGATCCTGCAGGGGAGTGACATGTGCTACATGCACACCATAGTGGCGCTGGCTATCAGGACATGGGTGCATCATGGTGTCTGTCGCTGGTATGCATCACATGCATTTCCTATTTGACTCTGGGCATCCCTTACATCCGTAAACCTGTACTGACTCAGTGGCAAGAGCTGTGATGTGTCCACACCGTGTCCTCTGCACTGTCCAACTACTGTGTACTTGGTGCATGTGTCAACACTGGGGTGTTGCAATCCAACAGACACCAGACAGATGGGTGCAAGGCCATGTGGGATGTGAGTGCCATGCTTGGCATCAGACTGACAATTGACTTCTCCTGTTCAATTAGTGCACTTTTAGCAATGTACAACTAATGATGCCAGGGCTTGCTCTGGGATGTGCTGTGCTCACAGTGGTGTGTGCGTTATGTGCAGGTGACTGATGTCTGTCTGTTTCCCCATTGTTTGCAGATACATCCACGGCCACGGAAGGGGACAGCTCCACGGACCAGGAGGAGCCGGAGAGCCAGACTGGGTCAGCAGCCGAGGAGTGGTCGGAGGGACCCAGTGGCACGGAGGGCGAGGGGAGCCACACCGAGGAGTCCTCAGCAGCATCCACCTCAGCTGAGGACCAGAGCAACTCGGAGGATGACTCCCTTGTGGAGGCGGGTGTCAGCAGCCACCACACCCCAGCTAGTGTTGCTGTCCCCGCCACCACCAGCACCACCACCGCCCTCCCATTGGCTCCCATTCCCCAGGTCCGTGGAGGCTCCCATGTCCGGGAGCGTGTCTCCTTTGGGCCAGGCACCGCACCCCCTGCCCCTGTGTCCCCTGCTGCCCTGAGTGAGGAGTCTGTGTACCTCCTTCGCCAGCTCCATGTAGGGCAGACAGCCATGCTGAGTGTCCTCCATGCGCACACCGCGCTGTTGACTCAGCTGGTGTCGTTCATGGAGGGCATCTCATCGGGCATGTCTGACCTACAGAGGGGCAATAGGTCCATGGACTCCTCCCTGACGGCAGCAGTGTCCCTCCTCAAACGGTCCCTCACCCCTCCTGCCTTTGCTCCATCCACACTCCCCAGCACCTTACCCATCCCAGGCACACACACACTGGCACACACCAGCACACACACATCCAGCACACTGACACACACGCCAATGACAAAACGCACACGCAAGCACATTCAGGGGACTGAAGCCAGACTCACAGGGGATGGGGCCCTGGAACACACACACGCATCCACATGCACTGCGCAGTCCTCAGTTCCCTCTCCCTCCAAAGCACCCTCCCTTGCCTCACCTGCAACCCCAAAGTCACAGCAGCTCTTCCTCTGTGACCTCGGCCTCTTCCCCACCGATGAAGCTGCTCCAGCATCCCGGGGGAAGAGGAAGCCCACCCACACGGAGCAGAGTGCCCCTCGCCCCCGGACACCCTCCCCCAGGCGCAGACGGACTGAGGCCCCCACCCGCAAGTCCCCCGGAGTGCTAAGAGCAAGACCCCGCCACCGCCCTGCAGCTCAGGCACAAGGTCTCCGTCCTCCATCCCTCAGGCCCCCACTGCACAGGTGCCCCCACCACACCCTGCCCCAGGTTCCCCCACCCACAGATATACCATCCCCAAGATGCTCCGGCCTTCTCCCCCTGCCACTTGCTCTCCCAGCACCACACCCCCGCTGCGCTTGTCTGTGCCACTGATGTGGTGAGGGTGTCCTCCCCCTCTGTCCAACCCACCTTGCCTGTTCCCCATTCTCCTCCCCTGGAGGTAGGCACTGCAGTGGAGTCCACTACCGCCCTGTCTGACTTGGGCACTGCAGTGGCGGACCTGTCCACCCCATCTGCAGGGTCCACTGCAGTTGTGCCGGCACCCACGACATCTGTGTCATGCCCCCAGTTGTGCCGGCACACACCATGTCAGACACCTCCACTGCAGTTGTCAGTGGCTCTCCAGCACCCACCACCCCTTCCCTGACTCCCCCTGGTGAGCCCTGATCCTGTCCCTGCGGTGCCTGGCCTGCCCCCGGTTGCCCCTCCTAGTGGATTGTCCCTGGTATTGTGCAGGCATGCGTAGGGTGACATCTGCCAGTGTCACCCTGTTTGAACTTTGACAATGGACTGGCCATTGGCCTTTGCTCTTTTTCAGGACTTCGTTTGGCCTCAACACATATGCTGAATAAAGCAACTTTCTTTTCTCTAGTGCTCATGCTTCAGATGTACATGTTGTTGGTGCAGCTAACCATGCCCTTGCTGCAGTGATGGTGATATCTGGTCTCATGATTATGAAGTGTTACTGTGCAGGAACCCATGTGGTCCAGGGGGAATGTGTCCTATCATGTGGTGTATCCATGTCATCAATAGCAGCATCTGAGGGTGTCATGTGTTCAGTATTTGGCAATGGGTTTCCTACTTACATTGGCAATTTCACATCTGTGGCTTCCACCCCTGCACATCTGTTGTGCCTGCCATCGTTGCATTTGTCTACTTCCCTGACCGTGTTGCCATCTCCAGTGGACATGCAGGTTTGGGCATCAATGGGGAGGGACTCATCCGTGTAGTCAGTGCAACATTGCTATACAAGTGTGTTGGATCTGTGCTGATGATTCCGTTGGCACATCCATGACCAGGCTGATGTGATGGGAGCCCTCATTTGGTGCTAATTGTTGATTGTGTGACCAAGTGCTCAGCTGACATGATGGGGCCCTACTGAGGCAACATATGGCACAGCTTTCCTCACACAGGAGTGGAGTCCCCTCATGGCAGTGTGTACACGTGTGACATTGCCTGCGCCCAAGGTGTGTGTTGTATGTGCATGTCTGTGTGTTCACTTCCATTCATCTGCGCATGCTGTGATCCCTAGTGTTGTACCTGTTTGTGATGCTTGCTGACTTGAGCTATGTTCCCCAAAGTCTTCTCCCTGTGTTCTCTGTGATGTGGGTGCATGGCACATTACTGGTCATCAGGGTGTCACCCATAGGTGTGTTTGCTGTCAGGGCAGAGTTTGTGTGCTGACGCAGATGGGTCACAGTCAGGTTTCCCTTTGGCACTTGTTGTTTGCCCCTGTCATGTGATTTCCAGTTTGTGTTATCTTTCAGTGATTGTGACACGTTGTGTGTGTGACTGCTGGCACTCCTTAGGGTCCGGGCTGCAATGTTGGTTGTTGTCTATGTGTGTTCTTTGTGGGTGACCTTGGTTTCTTCATTGGTGTGTGACTGTGGCTGGGATCCCATTGGTCGGTGTGGTATTGCCGTCATGTCCATGTACAGCGTAGTGTGCAGTGTGTCAGACATTCAGGAGTCTTGTTGAGTGTCCATGTGTGATGTGTTTCTACACCTTGGTTCCCACCCACCACCCTGGAATAGTAATGGGTGCATGTGCAATGTCACCAGTGCATGTGTACTTCACTGCTGCACATTGTTGGAGGTCGAGGGGTGTGGTGTTGAGTGTGTGCAGATGAGAGTTGTTGCCCGGCTAGTCCCCTGCCTCCATGTTGGCCTTGGCTTACTGGCCATGCTGATTGATTTGTGCTTGTGTAGGTGTGATGGTAGTTAGTTGCTCAGGACACCTGACTGTGGTTCACAGTGTGAACGACATTTAGCTTTGTCATCACAGTGGTATTTTTCTTCAGCCCAGGGTCACCACATTGTGGGGGCCCTGGGGGTGGTGCTGTGGTGTGTCTGTGACTTGCTGTGTCAGTTGTTGTTCCTACGTGCCTGTGTGACATGTGTGTTTTGTGCTCCCTCTCACCTGTCAATGCCTGCTTGCCCACATAGGGGATTTGGATCCATGAGTTACCTTAGTGTGGCAGTGTATGCACATCTGTATGATTGGTATTCAGCTCTCCTCATGTGTTGTGTTGTTGCCTGGGGACAATGGCACCCCCACCCCTCACCTGCTGTGTATGATGACAGTGTTGGTCTGCCTGTTTGTGTTTGTGCATCTGCACCACTGCATTGGCATATCTTGGGTGTGCCATTGGCTGTATGTTGTTTGGTGTGTTTCCCCTGCTGTCCCTGGGACTCCTAGGTCATCGGTCAGCACAGTGATCATGGTTTGTGTGTCCCATTGCTGCCATGGTATGGTATCTGTTCACCTCACATCTGCTGTCTCCACAGGGTATCTGCATTTGTGTGCCCATTGGTGCAAATATGTGGTTCTGCATTCTGATGGTCACTTCTGTCATTGTGTCATTGATGACTGTTGACGGTCTCAGCCACCATGGGTGTTGTTTGTCTGCACATGGCCAAAGGAATGTTTCATTTGCACTGCAGTATTTGGCTCCCCCAATTTATGTTGCAATGGGACACATACACTACTTTGCCACAGATGAGTTTTTGGTTCTGTGACCAGGAATGATCCATGCAGTTTGGCAGTTGCAGCTCTTTCTTTGTCAACAATTACCTTTTGGTCACTGTGATGATGAGGGTGTAGACCCCATTGCCACAATGTTCAAAATGTGCTTCAGCTATGGACCCCACACTTGCCTTTTGGTCACTGTGATGATGGGGGTTTAGACCCCATTGCCACAATGGTCAAACTGTGCTTCAGCTATGGACCCCACACTTACCTTTTGGTCACTGTGATGATGGGGGTTTAGGCCCCATTGCCACAATGGTCAAAATGTGCTTCAGCTATGGACCCCACACTTGCCTTTTGGTCACTGTGATGATGGGGGTTTAGGCCCCATTGCCACAATGGTCATGGGCTGCTTGCATTGTGGGTGCCACACACATATATGTGTGGCACATGTGCTAGGGGGTCACATTGTATGTTCAATGTCATGTTCGGTGTTGTAGGCATTTGACACAGCCTGCTCACACGCTTGTCATGGTGGTGGGGGGATGTCTTAATCTTGCATTCCCTAGGTTGTGGTGTGCTTGTTGTGTCATGCATTGTCCATCCTATGAGTGGGGGTGGTAGTAGTGGTAGGCATCCAGCCCCCCTGGCTAAGGGTGGTGGTAGGCATCCAGCCCCCCTGGCTAAGGGTGGTAGTAGTGGTGGGCATCCTGCCCCCTGGCTAAGGGTGGTAGTGGTGGGCATCTGGCACCCCCTGGCTAAGGGTGGTAGTAGTGGTGGGCATCCTGCCCCCCTGGGTGAGGGTGGTAGTAGTGGTAGGCATCCTGCCCCCCTGGTTGAGGGTGGTAGTAGTGGTAGGCATCCAGCCCCCCTGGCTAAGGGTGGTGGTAGGCATCCAGCCCCCTGGCTAAGGGTGGTAGTAGTGGTGGGCATCCTGCCCCCCTGGGTGAGGGTGGTAGTAGTGGTAGGCATCCTGCCCCCCTGGTTGAGGGTGGTAGTAGTGGTAGGCATCCAGCCCCCCTGGCTAAGGGTGGTAGTAGTGGTGGGCATCCTGCCCCCCTGGGTGAGGGTGGTAGTAGTGGTAGGCATCCTGCCCCCTGGGTGGGGGTGGTAGTAGTGGTAGGCATCCAGCCCCCTGGCTAAGGGTGGTGGTAGGCATCCAGCCCCCCTGGCTAAGGGTGGTAGTAGTGGTGGGCATCCTGCCCCCTGGCTAAGGGTGGTAGTAGTGGTAGGCATCCTGCCCCCCTGGTTGAGGGTGGTAGTAGTGGTAGGCATCCAGCCCCCTGGCTAAGGGTGGTAGTAGTGGTGGGCATCCAGCCCCCCTGGCTAAGGGTGGTAGTAGTGGTGGGCATCCTGCCCCCTGGCTAAGGGTGGTAGTAGTGGTGGGCATCCTGCCCCCCTGGGTGAGGGTGGTAGTAGTGGTAGGCATCCTGCCCCCTGGCTAAGGGTGGTAGTAGTGGTGGGCATCCTGCCCCCCTGGGTGAGGGTGGTAGTAGTGGTGGGCATCCTGCCCCCCTGGGTGAGGGTGGTAGTAGTGGTAGGCATCCTGCCCCCTGGGTGGGGGTGGTTGTAGTGGTAGGCATCCAGCCCCCCTGGCTAAGGGTGGTGGTAGGCATCCAGCCCCCCTGGCTAAGGGTGGTAGTAGTGGTGGGCATCCTGCCCCCCTGGGTGAGGGTGGTAGTAGTGGTAGGCATCCTGCCCCCCTGGTTGAGGGTGGTTGGCATCCAGCCCCCTGGGTTGGGGTGGTGGCGCGCATTCAGGCCCCTGTGTGCATATGTGGCATTGGTGATGGGCATCCCGCCCCTATGGTGCTGCTGTTGCTGGTGTAAGTATATTCAGATTCCCAGTGTATGTGTGTGATGTGTCGTGTACGTGTTGTATGTGTTTTGTGGTTGGTGTCTGACTTACCTTCTGCGCCGTACGCGTCCGTGCCTGTTCCGGTAGTAGATGTAGAATATTGGTATGATCGGGACGAAGGGATTCATGGTTGGTTCGTGTCGTTCGTCCTTCTCGTTGCTTCGCGTCGTCCTCGTCGCTTGGCTTCGTCCTCGTCGCTTCGCCTCGTCCTCGTCGGTGCTGTGTTCGTCTCGTAGCCGTGGATCGTGTTGTGGCGCGATTCGGAGCTTATGTGCGCCTCTCCGGATGCTTTGACGTGCCGTGCGTAGCGACGGGTTCGGCGCGTACGGAAAGCGCATCGTACTTGTCCGGCCGGACGGGGCTGCATTTTCCCTTCCGTGCGACTCGATTCGGCGTTTCCGGATTCGCCTCGGTCGGAGAACAGGACCTGGTTTGGGTGAGTACGGCTCGGCCGGGATTTTTGCTGTTGTGCGCATCGTACTTGCTCGTTCGGTGTACTGTACGGATCGGTCGGGAAACTGGCTTTCGCATGGCTTTTTTCCCGACCGAATAGTATTGGGTGCGCCTCCGACCGAGATCGGAATCGGCCCCCTAGTGGCTTGCAACACTTGGTGGATAGGTTTGTGGCTTTTTGTGCTGACTGAGGGCTGGTGATCTACCACGCTAAAACAACATTTTTGACCATCAGCCCACGTTAATCATTCAGGGGTACAATAATGCTTGAGGGCAATCCAATTGACAAGGTCACCGAGTCTGATTACTTGGGAATCAAACTAAATAGTTCCATGTCATGGTTACCCTAGGTTTAAAAAGGGCAGCCTGAACCTAACCCAGCACTCTGCAGTCATTCTAAGTCTCTATGGGCCAGATGTACTAACGTTTTTTGCAGGCGCCAATGGGTTTCAGACCCGTTTGCGACCCCAAAAAACGTGTCGCCCATGTACTAATCCTATTTTGCGAGTCGCAAATCAATTTGCGACTCGCAAAATAGGATTAGCGACTCACTATTAGGAAGGGGCATTCCGAAGGGCGTCCCTTCCTAATAGCGACTCCTGAAGCTTTGTATGACTGTTTTGCGCCTGCAATCGCGGTCTCAGAACAGTCGCAGTTTACCACCCTTCACAGAAGGGTGGTAAACCACTCGCAAACGGGAAGGGGTCCCCAGGGGACCCCTTCCCCTTTGTAAGTGGCTTTCAAAATATTTTTTAAGGGCAGGCAGTGGTCCCAAGTACCACTGCTTGCCCTTAAAAAATGAAACTGAAAAGATTAATTTGTATTTTTTAAATGCTGCCCGTTTTCCTTATAGGAAAACGGGCTGCATTAAAAAAACTGCTTTATTTAAAAGCAGACCCAGACATGGTGGTCTACTGACCCAGCAGGCCATCATCCCTGGGAGTGCCAGCCATTCCCAATGGGGTCGCAAATTGCGACAGCCTCATTAATATGCATGAAGCATGCAATTTGTGACCTCATTGGGAATCGCAAACAGTGTCTCAGACACTGTTGTGCATCCCAATTTGCTAGTCGCAAATTGCGAGTCACAAATGCGATGCAATTTGCGACTCGCAAATTGGTGGGTCGTACATCTGGCCCTATAAGTCTTCCCAAGCCAGGTATATCTCCCCAGCATTAAATGTATACAGGGCAAAGGCAGAGGGAAGTGTACTGTAGGGGCAGAAATATGCGGCACCGTTAATCAGACCCCGCTCGGGGTAACTGAGAACATCTTTTTGAGAGCCCTAGTCAGCGTCCCTAAAAATACCCCACTAGTACCATTATGCCAGGATATGGATTTTAAACCAATGATGACCCACAAGGCCCAACTTAGACTGCTATTGTACTGGTGTAGGCTGAAATACGCTCCGGCTCTAGAGGACTACTATAAAGCTCTGCAAGAAGTGGTGGTATTGGATACATTTGGCAAGATCAAGTGCATAAGCTATGCCAAGGATTTCCTGACAAAACTCGGGCTGGGATAATGCTGGTCCACCACTTCCTCTATGAAAAACCTACCTTGTGCTACCCTTAACGATGGCTATTCAGAGCACATGTATGACAACGAAATTAGGATTACAAACCAATGTTCTTTAACTTGCAACTTTTTAGACTTGACTTGAATTTCAACTGTTTCTAGATTATATCCATCCACCTGTAGCAAGAGAATTGTTTCTTAAATTTCGATATGGTATGTTTCCCTCCTTTCTCTACAAGCCAAATGGAATCCCCAATCTGCTCCAAATACCACCGCTCATCATGCCGGAAGGCAGAAGAATCTCTGGTTCATTTCACCTTCTTCTGTCCTGGTCCAGAAAAGCCTTGATTATTCCGATGTATAAACATCTCGGTTGCAGACAGCTTCATGTAGCCCTTGGGCTCCTTCGCTCAGAACAGTTGTAGCCAGTCATTTGCGTAGTTGCTTAATTTCTACACTGAAGTAAGAGCATTAGAAGTAAAGTACTGGGGTGAGCACTTTTATCACTAGGTAATCCGTCAAGAGTAGGTATACTCCATCCAGACCTATTATTTTCTATATGAATTGTCATGTATTCCGATTTCTGCAATCTCACATTATATGTACTATATTCTTAACAACTTCTTTTTTTTTTTTAAGTTTGAAAGCTTTATTTGAATAATGGTAAAATACAAAGGACCAGCAATACAATGAAGTACATATATGAAAACGTACTAGAAGGAAAAACTAAAGAATGGCTGGCATATAGAGAAATGAAAGCTTTTTAAGGATTTTTTGAGGAGTAAGGGAATTGAAAGGGGGAGAGGGAATGGAAGGGGAAGGTAGGGAAAGGTAAGTCTTACATAATGATAAGATTAAAAAAATGCATGTTACCATAGGAACGTGAATAAACTCCTAATAAAATTAATAAGAATAAAAAAGATAGGTATATATATATATAATGAAGAACAGAGAATATATACATTCAAGGAGGTCTAAAATTTTCAGAATTTAAACGAGAGTTATTTGCTAACACTAGATTGTCTAAATAAGAAGTAAGAGGCAACCAGAAGAGATCTCTATTAACCTTTGGCTTGCAGGAGGAGGCAAATGCAACATCAAGGCGATGAAAATGACATAGGCTATTCCACCAGTGTTGTACAGAGAGTTTTTGAAGAGATTTCCAATTGAGAGAGATATGTTGGAAAGCTAAGGCCAGCATAAGGTCGAGAAGACCATGTTCATGGGAAACGAGATGTCTAAGAGGTCGGAAAGGCTTCCAGAGAAAAGAAGAGGGAGGGAATAAGGAAAGGAAATATTAAACATACTAGAAATATAGGTCCAGACCTTGTCCCAAAAGTTAGAAACTGGAGGGCAAAAGAAAAAGAGATGTATAAGATCAGCAGTAGGAGAGTTGTAGGTCCAACTGTTGGAGTCAGTGGAATGGGAGAAGCGAGCTATAGAAATAGGTGTAAGATAGAGTCTATGGTAAAGGAAAAATATAGATTTGGTGAGAGAAGCAGATCGAGAAATTTTAAGAGAACGGGACCAAAATTTGTCCCAGAAATTAATGGTCCATTCACACCCCAGGTCCGATTCCCAAGAGAGTTCCAATTTGGATTTAGATCGTTCTGCATTAGGAGCTGAGAAGTATTTATATATGAGAGAAGCTTTGGGTAAAGAGAGAAGAATCTTCAGAAGAGAATTGTCAGCAGCGGAAAGAGGAGAAGAGGGAAGAGAGTAATAGATATCGAGAATGACCGACATTAGAATAGCAAATTTCTGCAAAAAGGAACGGGGACAGTGGAATAAAGCTTGGAATTGAGGAAAAGAGCACGGAGATGAACCATCAAAAAGATGTTTAACCCAGATTATACCCTTTAATCTCCAAGTCTTCCAAAAAATGGTTCTATTATTGATAAGAATGAGAGAATTTTGCCATATTGGAGATTGTAAAAAGGATTCTCGAGAAATGGGATGAGATTGCACCAGAGGTTTCAAAAGGGAACATGTATGTTTAAACAAAGGAAGAGAGGTAAAAGTAGTTTTGGCAGAAAAAGCCATAACTTCTTTTAGAGAGAAGGGCAACAGTAAGGTTTGTTCAATGGAAAGCCAAAGTGGAGTGAAGGGGAAAGATTCTGAGAGAAGCCATTTGGAAGCTTGTCGAAGAGAAAAAGACTTATGGTATAAGCGGAAGTCGGGGAAATTCACACCCCCATTAGGTTTTGATTTACGAAGTAAAGATAAGGAGATTCTGGCTTTCTTATTTTTCCAAAGAAATTTGGAAAGGCAAGAGTCTATACGTTTAAAATAAGAAATAGGGATGTGGACGGGGAGCATGGAAAGAGTATATATCAGAATGGGGGTAATCATCATCTTTGATTGAGTCCAACCGGCCCCACCAGGAGAGAAAAAGGGGATTCCAGGAAGAAAAAAGCTTATCCATTCGAGAGAGGACTGTGGACATATTTAATTTAATAGTGGAGACAATGGAATTGGAGAACCACATACCTAAATATTTGAGTTTTGAATTATTCCATGCACAGCCAGTAGAAGCAAAAGAGTCAGGAAGACAAAATTTAGTAAGGGGAAGGATTTCAGTTTTATCGGAGTTGATTTTATAGCCAGAAACAAGGGAGAAAGATGTAAACTCGGGAGCAGAAATAAAGAGAAGAATATCATCCGCATAGGCGGAAAGGTTTAAATGCTGATCCCCATAAGAGAATCCAGAGATTGAATCATTGTTACGAATTGATGAAAGGAAGGGTTCGAGAGCTAAAATAAAAAGTAGGGGGAAAGGGGAAGCCTTGGCGAACCCCGCGTTGGAGATGAAATTAGGAGGAGACACAGCCATTAACCAATACCGATGCTCTGGGAGCAGAATATAGCAAGGAGACAAGCGAGATCAGTTTGGGACCAAAACCATGCCATTTCAGAGAGACAAATAAAAAAGACCAGTCAACTCTATCAAACGCTTTTTCAGCGTCAACAGAAATGGCCGCCAAAGATGAAGAAAGAGAGGGAATTTTATTTAAAACATTAAGAAAAAGACGGGAGTTATCTGAAGTCAATCTGCCCTTGACAAAGCCGCACTGCTCCTTTCCAATTAAATGGGGCATAAGGGGATCCAAACGTAAAGCAAGTGATTTAGCAAATAATTTATAATCAACATTAACTAGAGAAATCGGACGGTAGTTTTTACAATACATGGCGTCTCGACCATCTTTATGTATAAGACAGATTGTGGCTTCCTGAAAAGTACCTTCTGCCTTACCTGCAAGAGAGAAAGAGCGAAAAAGGTTTAAGAGTTTAGGGAGTACTGAATTAGAAAAGTGTAAATAAAATTCAACAGAAAAACCGTCCGGACCAGGAGTCTTCCCTTTTGTTAAGGCATTTAGGGCAGTGGATAATTCGTTAAGGGATATATCTGCTTCAAGGTCGGATAGATTAAGGGGAGAGTTGGACGGGGTAGGAAGTTTAGCAAGATAAGATTGGATGAGAGAACTGGAAGGAGGAGCTTCTGGGGTATATAGATCGTTATAAAAAAGTTTAAATTCATTGACAATGTCTTGGTCTTTGTGAATGAGAGAACCATCGGAAGAGTAGATAGACTCAATCAGAGTACGATCCTTACATGTTTTGAGGTAGTTCGCTAAAAGTTTACCTACTTTATTTCGACCACCATAATATCGGGCACTACTGCGGAGAAGTATTGAAGATGCATTGTCAGTTGAGGATTTATTAAATGCTAATTTAGCACGTATCAAGGCTGGAGGTATAGAATCCGTCGAAGATGTATAGAATTCATGTTCTAGAGCTTTGATATGAGCCAATGTGGTTTTTTGTAAGAGAAGGGTGAGGAGAAAACGGACAAAGAGAACAGTCCATCTAACAGGGTCAACATATTGTAACAGAACAACAACCATCAAATAGGAGCAGGAATCTGAGGAGAAGTGAGATAAGGTATCAGTGAACCTGTAGAAAGAAACAATGAATTAAATATTACAGTCAAGATCCTGAGGAATGAGGAACAGTCTCCATGGAAGAAGTAGAATGTGACTGAATTAATCTTCGGAGATCAGTTGGGTCTTCAAATGTGGTAGTCTTGTTGAGGAAGGTGACTTTGAATAAACATGGATGGAACAAGCCATATCTTGCACCCAAAGAGCGAAGAGCTGGACGAAGATCCAGGAACTCCTTCCGACATTTAGCAGTCGCTGAAGAAACATCCTGGGAAATAAATACTTTGGTGCCATGCCAAGAGAGATTCTTTTTGGATTTAGCGGCATTTAGTACAAGCATAAGTTCAGTAAACTTTAGGAACAAGATAATTATTCCACGTGGGTGCGAAGGAGCAGATGAGGAAGAAAGACGGGGACCCAGTCTATGAGCTCGTTGAAGATTCAGTTGAGTTGTAGAAGGGAGACCCAGGAACTGTGGCAAGAAGGAGGCAAAATATGTAACAGGATCATCATCTTCAAGTCCTTCAGGAATACCGTAAATACGTAGGTAATTCCGATGGTTTCTATTTTCTAAATCTTCAGTTGCCTTTTTTAGCTGCAAAATTTCTTTTTCCAATGACGAGATTTTAGTAGACGAATCCTGCACTTCATTAAGCTGATGTTCCCTCACGGAGATACGAGACTCCATAGTAGACCATTTAGTGTCCAATGTTTGTAAACGACCATTGGTTTCCTCAATAAAGGGTCGGAGGGCACTTAATTCTTCCCAAACCATGTCCAAGGAAACCGGAGAGGAAGATTTTGGAGGGGAGGGAGGGTCTTGTTTAAGCCTCTTGCCGGTGGTCGAAGACAGTGGTGTTTTAGACGCCATGTTAGTATCGTTCTCTACCAAGGTGAGACAATTACTATGTGACGACTAATCAGATAAACAGGAAAACCTGTTAAAAGTAGTGACACTGGTCTCAAAGGAGGCAGGAGCATTCAAAACCGACTTCCTGGCGTGATGTAGTAGGCGTTTGCTTCTACCCATGAAGTGTGGTAGAGAAAATGTGAGGAAAACAGAGACACCACACAGAACAAAGTACCTCAGAAACATTGATGAAATCGACCCTCCACATCAAAAACCTCAGTCATGTGGTAAAAATGTAAAAAATATGAAGCAGACGATGACATAAAGCAACCAGAAGCATCGTATTAGGAATTATGAGGAAAAAATCGGAGGAGAAATGCACAAGATGGCGGACATCAGGCAGTATGAAGGAATCACCTGGAGATAAATAGCATTTCCCACGGAGATGATCGCCAAAAAAGGTATCAATTGGAAGCGCTAACCTTCCGATTCATGAAGGTGTCCGCATTACCTAAAGAAAAGCTGCAGAGCCGCTCCGGTGGCAAAACGAAGTCCGACGCGCTGCGGAGCCGAAACGCTAGGCGGCCATCTTAGGTCGCGGTGCGCGCGACTCTTCTTAACAACTTCTAATATGGTTTTATTGTATCTTATGCTTTTTATCTACAGCTCCTAGTCTGTCTTGCACTAGCACTTTTTCACACATTTTGCCATATAGTCCCTAGTTATCCCCGGTACTTATGCTGCAATCATAGAATGACCTTTGACTGTTTTGTGAGGGTTGTCAAGGGCCCTGTCTATGTGATTGTTTTTTATTTATATTTTTCCTTGAATTGTTTCAATATAGTGTAATGCTTTTCTGAGGGCAAAGGTATTATTCTCTTGCACAACACACCTTTTAATCCTGTTGGTTATACCGTTCTGTTATCAAATCTGATGTGTGATTTGCTGATAAATATGAGTACATCTACAAAGATATATATTAAAGTATGTTACATCTTATTATCATGAAGGCTGCTATGGATTTTCTTATTCATGATTCCTCAATGGATTTTAGACTTTTATATGAAATGCTTGGTTTTAAATGTCTTTTATATGTATGGTTGATCACCTATAAGAGTAGAGTTTGGCTATTCCATGCTTTTTATTACCTTTTGTGTACCGCATATGTTATATGTACTTTTATGGCTGTAAAAACTAAATAAAGTTTTGACTGACTTAACCAATGTGAACTTTTGTATGAACCGGAAAAGATCGGCCCTGGTGTCCACATAACTGAAGTTTCTGCTAGGGCAAAAGGACAGTCCTAGATGCAAAACTTCCTGCTCCACTTCTTTTAGTTGTCTTTCAGAGAGATTAATGTTCCCTAAAGAAAGTACCTGTTCACCATTCTTCCTAATGATGTTTTTCCTCCTATTTTTCCTGAGCTCTGGCCTCTTCTTCTTTTTCCTTTTCCTGCTCCATCTCTTGGAAGATGTCCTTCTGTTTTTCTGGCCCTCCAGTCTTAGAAGTCTGTATTTCTCTAGAAATATTTTCCTGCCCATATTGTTGCCATCTGCTTCGGTTGAATTACTTGTGTCTGTCTGAGCTAAATTCAGATCTAGAACCCACTACCAAAGGATCTTGTATTTTCGGATCCTCAGCCTTCTGTTTTGCTTTCACCCTGGAGTCGAAGCATTTTGCAAAGGTCAATACCCTTCCTGCCGCATAGTCTTTTTTATCCCACAGAAATGTATGTTATTTTCTTTGTTTAGTCTCTTCGTCTCCTTTCTTTAGATTCTGTACCATCTTCTCCCAGAACTTACGAATCGATTCCAGCTCCATCTGTTGGAAGGTCAGACTCCAATGATTTTATTTCTTTTAAAATGTCATTGTGTTCATCCCATTCATATTTTTCAAAATTCTTAAGCATTCCTTTGGAACATTCCCGTGGAGTTCTCTGACCACGCCTCCAACATTTGGGAGTTGAGATGGCGCAATGTTGGTACAGTATAAATACATAGGGGCAGATTTACAAGCCCCTTGCGCCACTTTTGCGTCACTTTTCCCATGTTAAAAGTGACGCAAAAGTGGAGCAAGGGGCTTGTAAATCTGCCCCATAGTCCCCTTGAGGTTTATGCATACATCCAAAGATTTCTGCAGTATCAATGTTTCCCACCATTTAGTGAGTTTACTCCTGTGAAGGATTACAATTTATATAGCTTTTGCTGTAACATCAATGTTGTTGTTGCTGCTTCTCTGCCAGTTCCTATCTGACTATGTCGTCTTTCAAGTGACTCGAAGAGATCACTAGCACTCGCCTGCCATTAATTATTTCCTCACGTTGCTATACTCAAATATAATGCTGAGGGTCTCCTCTTTTTTCCTCTCTCTTTTCAATCCAACTGTTCCTCGCTATAGGACAGAATCTGCAGGGCATATATGAGACTCAGTACAGGGTCCATACATTTGTGTGAAAAGTTGAAGACCAATACTACTGTGTGGACAGTTGACTTCAAGTTGTTTTTTTTCTACATGTATGTTTGAATAAATGCGTTCTCTTTTGGGCGTTTTATCATCTATTGTGGAGTGTTTTGATTGATATTAAGTCAGGGTCCAGTTTCATATGCACTCACCCTCTGGGATTAGATGATGTTGTTGAGGATGTACTGTCTAAATAATTGGACTCCATTTAGGGATTTTGAGAAGAGCAATGTACAATGGTCTAAGACTCACTTAGGGCCTGATTTAGATCTTGACAGGTCTGGTACAGTCGTCACTTTTCCATCGGTTAGTCAGTTCACCTACTAGGCGGCAAGCCCACTCAATTTAGATGCTGGCGGGTTTATGGATGATTGCCAATCCAAGTCCTGCCGTCTCCGCCAGAATTTTCCTCCCGCTTCGACGGTGTCATAGGCAAAAGCAGCTGTCGGAGGGAGTTCAGTCAATATTCCCACCAGGCCAATCATGATGTGCCTTCCCGTCGTCGTAACTGTGGCGGTTAAACCTCCACACCTGAGTTAGCGGTTTTGAAGGTATATAAGGTAGAAACATACCTTTTTTTCTTTTTTCGTCTTCCCTTTCCATCATGAACCCGATCGTCCAAGTCCTTCCTTTGCTTGTGCTACTTGATTACAAAGCAAACCAACCACGTCGTCACCAAATCAAAGGTAAACTTCTTTTTAACTTGTTTTCTTTTGATTTGTCTGTTTACATTTGCTCTGGACTCACGCATTTTTACATTTCCCTAACAATAATTTTTTTCTAATGTGTAATGCATATGTATGTAATGCTGTTGTTTAAGAAATTTAAAGAAACAGACATGTATTAACTTTTTTTCCCAAACTTGGTGCAAGCTTCCACCATTATAATGAACACATACACAAAATTTGACATTAATTAAAATTCATAATGTGTTCATACAGGTGTGTTTAACTATTTTTCTTAAACTATCAAATTATAAACATATGCATTATACATTTTTTGAATAATTTAAATTTGATATAATTCAGTAATTGCACTAGACAAGGTAAAGCCTTTTTTTAGAAATCAAGTTAGTTCTAAACGTGAATCATATTTAATATTTATTTATGTAACATTTCCCCTTGTCTAGTGCATTTTCTGTATTTTATTACATTTTATTTATTTCTTTTTAAGGTGTAATGCATATGTATTTAGTTTTTCACTTATTAAATTAAAATAAGCACACCTGTATTAACACTTAAAAATAAAAAAACTTCTCGGTGTAAGTGTCCATTATCATAATGATTGCTTGCACCAAAATGTGAAAGTCCATTACATTTAATTTGTTTCTGATGTTTGGAAATGCAAATGTCATAGAAAAATTATTTTGCATTTTCTGTTAAGAATATGAATTTTACATTTTCAACATACATTTTTTTAATAATCAATGAATTGTAAATGAATAATAATGTTAGGGCAAACTTTGTAAAATGTTAAATGTTTATTTATAATTGAGATATATTCTCTCATGAACTTTTTTTCAATAAAATAAAAAAAAATTGATAAAAGGGTTTTCCACAACAACACCTTGTGTCATTGTTGCCGATAAATTGGCTCCTAAAATAGTCCAAAGTGTAACCTGCTCATGAATGGGCATCTATTGGGCACAGAACAGGCACCTCAAGGAATTTTCTTGGGTGGGGTGGTTTTAGGTGTGGTAGGGGTCAAGGACAGATAAGAGGTGAATTTGGAAGGAGGAGTAAGAATAGGAGGGGTGGTAGAGGACTGGCTCTTGGAGGCAGAGGGAGCTGGAGTGGGTGATGTGCTTTTTTTGTATGTTTGGCAGTTGCATGTGGGTTTGGTGTTTGTTGTGTATGTTTGGATGTGTGTGTTTTGGCCGGTGTTTAATTTTGGTTGGATGTTATTTTGTGTCTAGGTGTGCTTATGTGTGAGTGTGTTGGTTTTGGTGAGTGCATTGTTGTGGCAGTTGGTGTGGTTGTGGGTGTTGTAGTAGTTGTGGGTGTGGGTGTGGTGGTGGTTATGGTGCTTATGGGTGTTGTGGTGGTTGGGGCTGTGGTGGTAGTTGTGGTGCTTGAGGGTGTGGTGGTGCTTGTGGTGCTTGTGGGTTTAGCGGTGGTTGTAGTGCTTGTGGGTGTGGTGGTGCTTGTGGTGTGTATGGTGTTAGTTGTGGGTGTAGTGGCAGTTGTAGTGGTTGTGGGTGTTGTACTTGTCGTGCTTATGGGTTAATTTTACAAAGTGTGTGTGTGTGTTGTTTTTGTGTTTCTTTGTGTGTTTATGTTTATGTGTGTGTGTAATTGTGCAGCTTGTGTCTGTTGGAATGAGTGAATGCATGGAAGAGAGTGTGCTTGAGATTGAGGCAGGAGCTTGGATTTGGGTGGAGGAAGGGACCTGAACTGGAGCAGAAGGTTGGGCTGGTTGGAAGGATGGGGTGAGTTAGGAGACTCTATTTTGGCAAGTAATTTCTGCATGCAAGACACTGAACTGTGAATGGCATCCAGAAATGCAACCATTTGTTGCATTTCTCAGGTTAGCCCCTGGATGCCATTCACTATCGCAGTCTGGCCTACAGAGATGCCGCATAATAGGTGTTGGAAAACGAGGCAGTATCTGTGAGGCCTGCACAAATAACATGACTACATTTGTCCTTCACTGGGAACCAAACACCCAATTGTAGCGCCTGACTCTCAGAGGGTAGCGTTGCAGAGCAGTCTGAGGCTTTACTCAAGGGAGGTGATGTGGGCTAGTAATCGCCATTGGCAGGTGCGCAGAAATAACACTCAATAATTGATTGTCCAGTCTGTACTTTGCTTTATAAAAGTAAGAGTACATTTATTAAACACACACACTACTCAATACTATGCCCCAATTTACAAATATACATAAGCTGTTGGAATTACTTTGTGACATTGCATAACATCTCCACCCCTCCCGCAGGGGGGTGGGGTCTAGTACCACAGCTCTTCTGTGTGTACATCATCTTGCCCCCTAATGCAGCAGTTTACCGTAGCCTGGAGCGCGGTCCCTGCGCACTGGCCTCATGCCAGTGGCGTCCCACCCCGTTACCTCAACAAGCATTGAAAGAATGGGTATACCTGCGTTGGTGTCCCACAACCCTGACAAAGCCTTTCCTACTGACCATACAGTATGCCCCTTAATATCTTAAGGGCTGGCAGTCTGGGTTCTTCACCTAAGCGCGGCGGCAAGAATACATGTTTACGCACACTTTAGAATGACAGTACTCAGCACGTTTGTGGAGCATTAGAATGCATTGCAATTACAGCCCCTAAAGGCATCACAGATGACATTATAGGATTACGCATATACAGCCAGACACCCTAGCCGGAATGTCTGGCAACATAACCCACTTGGCTTATGACAACACCTTACACAGGTACTTCACACTACATATGTGACTTTCAGTCCCTCTAAAAAGGAATAACCGTTAGTAAATGCAGTTCTGGTGCAATTTCACCTCTTCACCTCCAGGGGATGCCCTTCTCCAGACATCCCCAACTCAGCCCTTCACTCCAGGAAGCACTTCTCACGACACCCTCAGCTGTAGAACAAAAGTTCCAGCCTAGAAGGTGTTATTAAGCTGGCTGAGCCCTTGAGGGGTTATCCTTTCACAATCCCTAGGAAACTTAGGGTGGGACTTAACTTCGTGCTGGGGGAGACTGCGCTTCTCCAGCAGCTCCCCCAGCACCCTTTTTCACCCTTGAGGGTCACCCCCTCCTCTGGGGGCCACCAGGCCCGAAAACGGCAGATTTCCAAATGCCTGGCAAGGCATTATGGGGTGCTTTGTGCTCCTCTGCCTGAATATGTGATGAGCGGCTCTCCCGCTGTGCTGGGGAGAGCCGCGATCCATCTGGCGCTCCGCGCCGTCGTCCACGCTGGGTGGGGGGCCCGGTCCCACCCGGACCCCCAGGTAACTGCCTTACGGCTTGGGGAGCCCACCCCCGGCCGCTCATGCGCGTGGTGGGGGCCCGGTCCCACCCGGGCCCCGTGCAGCATCACGTCTTCTTAGGGGTCCTGGTCCCACCCAGGACCCCATCTGGCCTCCAGGGGGCAGCGCGGGGAGCCCACCCCCGGCTGCCCCCTCCGGCTCCCTGCCCGGCCCGCACACTCGCGTGCGACCGCAGGAGCCGGCCGAGTCTTCTTGTCTGCCCGCTCCTGCGGGCAGACGCGATTCCTCGTCTCGCCGGCTTCGGGGCCCGGAGATGGGCTCCCGGGCCTCCGGACGTCTTCGGGGAGCGCGACGGCACTCCCCTCCTCCGGCTCTCCTCGGGGGTGCGACGGCCCCCTCCTCCACTCCGCCATTTCGGGGCCCGGAGATGGGGTCCCGGGCCCCCTCCTCCTCAACGGGGAGCGCGACGGCGCTCCCCGGCGGATCTGTGTCGGCGGGGGCCAGGGTGGGCTCCTGGCCCCCCCACGGGGGAATAGCTTCACGGGGAGCGCGACGGCGCTCCCCGACTTTGCTTCGGGGCCCGGGGATGGGCTCCCGGGCCCCCCAGGCTCATTTTCGCGGGGGGCGCGACGGCACTCCCCCGCCTTCCGTTTCTTCGCCGGGAGCCAGGGTGGGCTCCTGGCACCCCGGAGGGCACAGTCTTCGCGGGGAGCGCGACGGCGCTCCCGGCTTTGCTTCGGGGCCCGGGGATGGGCTCCCGGGCCCCCAACCTCCCCTTCGTGGGGGGGGTCAAAGGTCGTTCACCTTCTGGGGGCCATAGCTCGGCCCCTGGGGGACCGATCTGCCCCATTTCCGTGTCCTTACGCTCCTGGCGGCCAGCCCCAGCCACTGGGAACACTCTCCTTCGCCCTCGGGGTCTCTGAGAGGGGGGATTCGGCAGGGAGCTGTCTTCACTGGCTCCCTGCGCCAGCCTTTCGCCAGTCTCTCCTCCTGGGCCTCTCTTCTCCCTGCGCAGAGGCCTCTGCTTCTGCGCACTGGTCCTGGGCTCTTCTTCTGGTGCTGGCAGGGCCCTGGGGGACAGTCAGGGGGTTCCTCCTTCCAACTGCCCATTGCCAGGCTCCAGCACCTTCCGCCTCCGCAGACCACACCCAAGAGAGAGCTTCCCTTCCTGTGCAAACACTTTTTAAAAGTTGAGTAGGGGCTGGCAGGAAGTCTCTGTTTGTCCTATCAAACAGCGACACATCACTTCCCTGCCCCTGCTCCCTCCTCCTGGTCCAGCCTCTGGGCTTGTTCAAAATGGTGTCGTCCAGGGTCTCTGGCCACATGGTCTCTGAAACAAGACCCTTTCCCCAGGGCTGCCTTCACCTTGGTTCAGCTTGGTGCCTGGCACCCAGCGACAGCTGCTGATGGATTAGCCTGTAGCTCCACCTATCTCCTCTCCTTGGAGGGAAGATCTTTGCTCTGGGAAGAAGGGTCATTAATCTAACCTGCCAGGGCCAGACCCCAGCCAGGGACTCAGAGAAATATGACATTCCTGGATGACCCAAAAGCAGTACAAATATGACTTTGGACTCTGCAGAATACTTCTTTTCACATCCGCTACCGTGGACTTTAGTGCGTGTCTGGAATCTGTAGGCCTTATGGAAGTTAATCTAACACATGGGCTCCACATTCCCATAGGGGAATAATGAAGTGAAAAACACAGTAAAGCACACCGACTTTCCCTGGCATGTTCCTTCCTAGTGTATAAGGCCTATTCCGTGTCACCACCCAATTCTGCATAAGTCCTGCCACACCATTCACTTCGTAGCTGCTCCCGGACTGCACACGCCAAGAATCTCCCCTGCGCAGCCCCTACACGTGTGCACACGCATGTACACAGGTGTCTGCATGTAACCAGCCCGGTGACCCTTACTCCAGCTGCTGCGCAGCGGCCTAGTCAAGCTAGGGGGACACCAGTAAAAATCCACATGCAGTCTCTTCCATCTTCAGTTCACTGTGGATGAGTCCCAATTTACGAGGCTCTCCCACAGTAAAAGCTCAACAATTAGGTGCTCAAAAAGCGAAAAATCCGGGCGGCCCATAGTGTCAGAACCACCTTCTAACAATAGGTAAATAGCCAACTCACTCAGCGCCACTAGTTTGACAGGTGTGGGGAGTGAGGTGACTGTGGCAAAGGGGACCCAGCCCTTTTAGTGGTTTGGGTTTGGCCAACTGGGGGGAGAGCAAGAGGGAGGGTGGAGATGTGTCTCTGGTTGTTGGACAAGGATGTTGTTGTTACAGTTCTCTTAGGGTCCACCACTACTACGGGCTAGTTGTGAAGGCCTCTGATGAAGATTATATTTTGGTGTCATCCGTTCCAGTCTCCTCACCCTCAATGCCACTGTGTCCATTGGTGTCTGATGTATCACCACTCAAAACACAGTGGCCAGCCTTGTTGGCCAATATCTCCCTAGCCTGCTCTTGAAGATGCTGAAAAAGACATATACAATAGTTTTATTGTATCTGTGCATATATACCTGATCACAAAGTTTTTTTCTCAAAACAATGTTTTAATTTTTATATTTCACCTGCTTCAAGGCTATCACATTTTTGTTTTATTTTTACCTTTACCTCCTGCATGTAGGGAGGGAACATCTTCAGAAACCATCTGGTAACAGTTTTGTAATTTTCTATTATTGCTCCAAATTTATTTTTGATCATTTTTCTTAACTATTTTAAATTCTCTTCAGGAACTGTTTTATACTTCTGAAAGGTTTTGGTTTGGTGTTTTGAATAGTAAACTTATGTTACAAAAATGTAATATAAAACACAAATCCCTTTCTACATTGTGTGTACAAGGCAAGGAAAGCTGATTTTTGATTTTTAAAAATAAAAAAGGAATTAATGTGTGTCAATATTTACTGTAACGGTGTACCACTATTTGTATAGACTGAAAGGCTGTTTTTTTTGTTTGGGCATTTTTCAATGGTAAAACTTACTTTAATTAACATATGTATTTTTTAATGTTAAAATACAATGTTTTGACTCAGGACTCAAATTGCTTATTGATGGTACACACCCTGTGTATTTACTTATGCTGTTGAAGAAATCCAAAAATATATATTTTTTTATTTTTAATTTTACATTACAGCATAAATAAATGCATAGGGCTGGATGCATTTCTAATTCACTTTAGTACAGATATACATTGTTTTAAATTTTTCTCTAAAATTTATATTTAATTTGTTTAACCATTGTGAAAATAAAAAAAAATATTCTGCCTTTCAGTTTAGTTAAAAATTGGTACACCATTACAGTAAATTTTTAAACACATTGATTCATCTACATTTTTTAAATTAAAAATCAAAAGTTCTGCCAATTACAAAATTTTGCCTTAAACAACAATTCGAATCCACCGGTTTTCATTGGAATAGCTCCAAAATCAAATATCTTGGGATCTGGTTTTCCAACTCTGTTACTGACTCGGTTAAATTAAATATGAATGTTGCACTAGATCGCATATCTAAACTCTTTTCATCCTGGAATCCTCTTTTCCTCTCTTGGTGGGGTCGTCTTGACTCCATTAAGATGATGATTACTCCCATTTTATTATATTATTTTTCAATGATTCCTATTCATATCCCTGATATCTTTTTTAAAAAAATAGACTCTCTTCTCTCTCAATTTCTATGGAAGAATAAAAAGTCTAGAATCTCTTTATCTCATCTTAGAAAGCCGAAACTTGTGGGTGGAGTGAACTTTCCGAATTTTCGATTATATCATAAAGCTTTCAGCCTTAAGCAAGCTTCTCATTGGCTTATTACGGAATCTTCTCCTTTTACTCCTCTCTGGGTCACTGTCGAGCGATGTACGTTGGCTCCTTTCTCGACTAAGGAGGCTCTATCCTTTACTGCCAAGAATACCCTCACATCATCTCCCTATTTAAACACACCTGCTCCCTATTAAAATCTCATTTCCAACCAAAATCAATTTCCAGAAATATTTTTCTCCTCTCTTCTCTGTGGCATAACTATCTTGTAACTATTAATAATAGATCTATATACTGGACCTCATGGAAAGCCAAGGGAATTTCTCGGGTTAAAGATCTGTTTGATGGTACATCTCCTTGTTCTTTCCCTGAATTTCAGGCTACATTTAATTGCCCCCGATCTTTTTACATAAATTTTCTCTACTTATGGAAGCACTTGTAACCACCTTTTATTCTCTCCCCTCTGACAATGTTCCCGTGACTCAAGATTCACTTCTTAAAATCTTAGCATTAAGTCCAAAAGCTTCCTTAATATATAAATTCTTTTCCAACACAAACCCAGAACGAGATAAGACTAAAGTGGAGCTTGCTTGGGAATCGGACTTGGGCTTTCAATGGAGTACTGATATATGGAATAAGATCTGGGCTCGCTCGCTGAGGATTTCAAGATCCGCTTCTACTACTCAATCTATGTTTTTTCTATATCACAGATTATATTTTACTCCTGTTTCCATAGCTACTTTCACACACACACACAATATGAAATGCTGGTCCTGTGATTTTCCGTCAGCAGATCTCTCCCATCTTCTCTTTTCATGTCCTTCTGTTCTCTCTTTTGGTCCCAAATTTGGGTTCGTTTATCAAAGATCTTCCATTTCCACACTCCACTATCCATTGTTCTTCTTTTTATGGGAAGTCTCTCAGAATACATTCCTTTATCTTCCTATGAAAAAGGGCTGTTTGACCTGATGCTGGCTCTAGCATTTCAACAAATTACAACGAATTGGAAATGTTTGACTAAACTTTCAACTAAGGCATGGTGGAATACTGTATGTCAATATCATAGACTAGATGTAGCTTTTGCCTCCCAATGCAATTTACATGTAAATAGAGATGTTTTTTGGTTACCACTAACTAATTATTTGAATATAGTAACAACTAATAATGTTTCTCATCATCGTTCCGAAAATTTCCAACCCCCTTGAATTCCCTCCTCTTTTTGTTATCTTTCCCCTTCTTTTACTATCTGGTAATATATGTATTTCAACAATTATTTGCTCTTTATAGTTTGAAGTTTTTATGAGCATAGGTTTGTAGTAGGTTTTAATGTTTTTGGATTATATAGACATTTTATACCCCATCTTCTTTTCCTCCCCTTCTTTCCTTTCCTTTAATTTCCCAAAAAATATAAATAGCTTTATTTTTCTCTGTTTTATTGCCTACCTTATTTTAATTACATGTTATTCCATTATTGTTAATCTCTAGGCCTTTAATGTATGTTATTGACTTGTTATATTTAAATAAAGCTTCTTAAACATAAAAAAAAAAATCAAAATGCAATTTACACTTTTTTAGCTTTAATGCATTTCAAATATTTCTAAATGAGTTATTTTTTGTGCTTGATTTTGAGTTTTGCAGATGGGGTACTCCAACAGTTACGTGACAGAATATCCATCTGTCAACTTCCAAGGGACTTACAAAATATTGTCTTTGAAATAGGTTTGACAAACTGTCTGTTTCGTTTGTAACGGAACATTCCATCTTCAAAAGTGGTATATGTTACTCTGTAACTAATGTGTTTACATTCCTGTCTGTTTTTAAAAAAAATGTATGCCTATACAATTCATTTTTCAATAAACAGACTAGCTTAAATTCACCTTTGTGAATGAGTAAGACATCATGCAACATTGTCATTTTTAACATAAATATAATTGTATTTTTTATTAAAAATATAATTTTAATATGTTTTTACTCAAAATTGTATCCACTTAATCCTATGTTTTTAGTCATTCTGGCTCACATGTTTAATATTGTTTGTCAATAATACTAACTCACAAATGTGAAGTTTGGAACATCCATTGTATCATACGTGCATTTTATGCTATATCACTTGTAATAGGGGGAACGTAACATCCTTCATAATTGGGATGTTGCATCACACCTGACACAAATTCAGTCACGGTCCGTGCATGTAAGCGTGGTTGGGCGGGGCAGGGTGGGGCACGGGTGAATGGGTGGAAGTCAACATACAACGGGATAGTGAACATAAAATAAATAAATAAATAAATAAAACCACTTACCGTTCTGAAGGGTTTTTAATGTTTCGTTTTGTCTTGCTGCATACACGTGCATTTTTCTGCATTGTGGTATTTAATGAGGGAATTTATTTGAAGGTTAATGTGCAAGAGATGTCTGGATGAAAATAAAATGTCACATTTTCTCTGAAGAATGTCTCGGTTAAGTGAGAGCTGTGTTTTCAGTCATTGTAATGGGTAAACAGCATTTACTTCGCATGCGATACTTTGCATGCCATTACAACGCGGTCGTTACAACGACCACGTTGTTAGTTCGCATAACTTTACTACGCAAGTCGGAACAACGACTTGCGTTAGGGGGGAGAAGGTGTTGGATTTAAAATCCAACACCTTTCCTAGTGTCCGCACAGACTGGAGCTGGAATAGTAAATTATACTATTCAAACATCCAGCGCCCCCTACTGCAATTCGTTGTTCCGAATTGCGTAGTAAAGTTATGCGAACTAACAACGCGGTCGTTCTAACGACCACGTTGTAATGGCATGCGTACTAAACGCATGCTAAGTAACGAGTGCTATTCATTGTAATGTGTTTCAAGGTGAAAATGGCAAGAAATTAGTTTGGAAGCTATTCATTTTTTATAGTGTATTTAGTTTTGATGTGAAGCTTGTTTTCTTCTATATGTGGAAAAAATCACCAACAAGGAGAAGATTGTTTTATTATCTGTTGCTAGTATTTTAGGGCAGAAATAAGTGTCACTTTCTCTATGTAATCCCCAAAAAATCAGTTGATTTAAAAGGAATCATGCAGGTTTCTATGGTGTAAAGTGTTACGCAATATCCCGTTTTGTGAAGCTACTTCCTATAGCTTTCTTTTTTGTTCTGTGTGATTTAAAAATGCAGTGATTATTTTTCGATGTAAAAATTTCAAAGGTGCGCTACTGTACAGAATAATTTGCTTTTTCTGATGAATTGATATAAAAATACATTGACTTTGTAAAACATTGTAGTGCTGTTGTTGCTGCAATAATATTCAAATTAAGTTTGTAATTACTTGTCAACGATGTTCTATTTATAGAAGCAGGGATTTGAGACATTTACGGCCTGATTACGAGTTTGGCGGTGCGGCGCTGGGTCCACCCCGCTGCCGAACCGCCAAACCCGTGGTCGGGCCGCCTGCCAGATTACGAGTGTTTCTTGTGTCTGGCAGGCTTTTTTTTATGTTCCCACGGCGGTGCCCTAAAATGGGCACTGCAGTGGGAATGCCAAAAAGAGTTCCTGCAGGGCATGGACTCTGACGTCTATGCCGTGCAGGAACCGGGGTGCATGCACATGTGGGCACATGTTGTGCCTGTCTGCACCCCATGGTGCAGAGGCACAAATGGGTCCTGTAGGGCCCCCTTTGCTTCCTCTCCGCCACAGTTTTCATGGAGGAGGAACCGCCTTGAAAACCATGGCGGAGTGTAAATTCATAATATGCTTCGTGGGACCGTGGTGGTTAAATGCAATAGTTGTGCGGTTTTGTTTATACTTCTGTTAACAGATATAAAAAAAAATTTTTTTAAAGGATGTGTAAATAATACATTTAAAATGCAATTTTTACACATTTCTTTTTTTTTTTAAATAGACAAGTCAAGAATGTAATTACAAAAAATAATCACAAATAAATGTTGTGTAAAATTAGGTTAAAACACATTTTTTGAAAAATAAATGAAATTTGTGTTTTATTTCAAAAATATGTTTGCAAAATGTATAACAATTTTAAATTTTTTAAAAGCAGACAAATGAACCCAGGGAGAGTGAGAAGACGATGGGCCCAAGTTATGAGACCATTTCCAGATGTTGCCACCATGAAAGACCAGGATATAATAAAAAAATTCAGATTAAATAGGCAAACTAAAATTGATTTATGTCATCAGCTGGAGCAAGATTTTCTGCCTCTCAATAGGAATCCCACATCAATAACACCAACAGTGAAAATAATGGCAATACTCCATTTTGTGGCCACAGGATCATTCCAATATTCTGTTGCATTATCTGCTGGAATGTCACAACCAACTTTCAGTGGTGTGCTACAAGAAGTTCTTTCTTTAATGATGAGACACATCAACAGCTTCATACAGTGTCCACGAAATGAGGATTTTGCCAATGGATAGGGAGATTTTTATGCTTTGGGTCACCTACCACATGTGGTTGGAGCAATTGATGGTGCACAATTTGCCTTGGTGCCACTACACAACAGATAACAAGTCTACTGGAATCAAAACAATTCCATTCAATCAATGTGCAAGTTGTGTCCTTACCAGATTTGTACATTACAGGCGTATGTGTGCGTTTTCCAGGATCAACACATTATTCCTTTGTACTGCAGAACAGCACCATACCCCTGCACACATCTGGGGCTTACATGATGGAAAACACTCTGGGCTTGATTACAAGTTTGGCAGCCCTCCAAAGGACCGCCACAACTGGGCTCCCAGGAAGACCACCAAGCCCATGATGCACTGCCCGTCCAATTCTGAGATGAATCCAGGGCGGGCAGGCAGGCGTTATGACAGAGGTGTCACGGCGGCGGTCTATATGTGGAAAGACTTACCAAAAGGGAGAAGGTTGTTTTATTATCTGTTGCTAGTATTTTAGGGCATAAATAAGTTTCACTTTCTCTATGTAATCCCAAAAAATGCAGTTGATTTAAAAGGGATCCTGTAGATTTCTATGGTTTAAAGGGTAATGCAATATCCAGTTTTCTTCCTATAACTTTCTTTTTTGTTCAGTGTGATTTAAAAATGCAGTGATTATTTTTCAATGCAAAAGTATGTAGCACTGTGTTCAAATGTGCAATACTGAACAGAATAATTTGCTTCTTCTGATGAATTGATATAAAAATACATTGACTTTGTAGAACAATATAGTGCTGTTAATGCTGCAACAATATTCAAATTAAGTTTGAAATTAATTGTGTACAATGTTCTATTTGCAGACGCAGGGATTGGAGATTTTTAGGGCCTGATTACGAGTTTGGTGGTGCGGCGCTGGGTCCGCCCCGCCGCCGCACTACCAAACCCAAGGTCAGGCCGCCGGCAGATTACGAGTGTTTCTCGTGTTTGGCGGGCTTTATTTTTATGTTCCCACGGCCGTACCCTGAAAATGGGCACCGAAATGGGAGCGCCATGAAGTGTTCCTGCACGGCATGAACTTTAAAGTCCATGCTGTGCGGGAACTGGGGTGCATGCACAAAGTGGGGCACATGATGTGCCCACCTGCATGCACCACATGGTGAAGAGGCACAAGGTGTTTCCTCTTCGCCACGGTTTTCATGGAGGAGGAACAGCCATGAAAACTGTGGCAGAGAGGCCTCCTGACCATCGCAACATTGCCAGGAAATGGCAACTCCCTGGCGGCTGCAGCAGGGCAATGGCGGTTGACTGCGCTAATTGTAATAGGGCAGTCGGAAGACCACCACTGCCGTGCCTCTACAAGTCTGGCGGTCCGCTAGACATGTAATTAGGCCCTTAGATATCTTCTAGATTTAGCTAATTCGTCAAAGTCTCCATAAAGTATAATTTCAACAATGTAACAAAATTTTGGGTGAGTTTAGAATACATCTGTTTATCCCAATATAGTGATGTGAACAAAAAAGTGCACACTCTTGGGATTCCATGGTTTTACATAACTGCATATTGCAATGGGAGCGCCAAAGCATATTCCTGCACGGCATGGACTGTGAATTCCATGTGGTGCAGGAGCTGGGTGTGCATGCTGACATGGAGCATATCATGTGCCCCCCTGCATGCATCCCCTGGCCCAGAGGCAACAGGGGGGCCTGTAGGGCCCCCTTAGTTTCCTCACCACCACAGTTTTCACGGTGTGCTCACTGCCATGAAAACTGTGACTGTGAGGAAACTCATAATATGCTTGGCTGTGCCACAGTGACACTACCAGCATATTGCTGGACAAGGCCATTGTGTCACCGCTGAGGGATCACGGATCCCCGTCAGTTGCCTGCCGCACTCCTAATGCAGCAGTCAGACCGCCAGTGCGGCAGTTCTCACCACTCCACCGCGAGTTTGCTGGTACAATGGACTGCCAAACTTTAATCAGGCCCTTACTAAAGAGCACACGTTAAGTGCTCACAAGTTCCACCACTCTTCTGCCCTAGTTGAGATATCACACACAAGCGACGCATATTAGCAGTCTACTAGCAGCGTGCACAGTCTAAAATCCAATATGTAATGTTAGGCTTCTTTAAAGAATTGACAATTATAATTAAACTTCAAATTTCTCAATAGAAATATTATCACTGCACAAGTAGCCGAATGCACAGTCAGTCAATGATGAAAAGTGATCACATTTGTTTCTGCACCTTTTCAAGCTACAACGTCGTTGCCGGTTTGTATTGATTCACTACATAATGCAGTAAAATAAAATATGTTGTTGTCAATGTGAAATTACCTTGCTGAATTTCCATAAGTTGTCAATACAATTAAATATAGGAGGATCTATTGTATGATACAATGAGGTGAGGTAAAGATGACGAACAGGGGAAGCAGGAGTGAGGGCAGAGGAGGCGCCAGTAGTGAGAGAGAGAGTGAAGGGAGGGAAATGAGTGAAGAAGTGTTCACGTGTGGTGCTATGAGTTTCCATCTTTTCTTTGTTTTCAGTGCATTGCTCTAGTCACAGTGACTGCAATCACAGACCTCAATTGTGACACCAGAGACCTGTTCTACAGAGTCCATTAGATTTCACATAAGCCACCTTCTGAGTCTCAGTTGTGCCCCAGGCAGCTTGTGGGTAATTGTAATGTTCTCCCCAACCATGGCAACTCACATTAATGAATAGCCACCCTTCAATAAGTATAGCTCACTAAGAAACAGTGCTGCTCGTGAGGGAAAACAATGAAATGTTGAGAAATTCTACAGTGCACTCAAAAAACATGAACTGTCACCTAGCCTTTTAAATAACCACTGTGCTTATAAGTCAACTCAATGGAACACTTTGTATTCACCCTGAAAGGATGAAAGGTTAGTTTTCCCATGCCAGTATCTTTCCCCGTCACCTATCTGCACCAGGCAGTCAATCTGCTAGGAGAGTTAAAGTCACAAGTCTGGCATGCTGGTAACTGTCCTATGAATGTAGGCAGTGTCCTGAAAGAAGAGTGATATTTTTGGAATGCAATAGTGGACAGGAGAGATAAAGTAAGGCGACAGGAAAATGAGAGGGTGTGAGAGAGCGGGAGAGAGTAAGAGAGCAAAAAATCACCCATGGTAGGAAGGGCTTAAGGAATGCCTGTAGTCTCCTGAGGATAGAGTGATAGAGAGGTTGGTCAGGTGTCAAACAATGTATACTACACGTAGGGAGGAAAAGGGAATTCCTCCTTTTGGAATAAGTGCCCTCACACACCCAGCCAACCAGGTGTCATGCTTCATCATAGGGTGTGCTCCTCGTCAGGTCGGCGCTGCAATACCTGACGGGCACCCTATGAGGGGCTCTTTGGCGAAGATCTTTTATTCCATGCCGTATGTGTGCAGTGGGTGTGAGGGGCCTTAGAAAAGTGTGTAGATGTGTGTGAAGTGGGTCACTAGACTATGGGGTCGATTCCGATTCGGGCCGGAAATTTCTCCGACCGAGCCGGACCCGGAGAGATTTCCGACCGAATCGGACCCGTGCAGTCCGACCGAACGAGTACGATGCGTCCGTATGTTATCGGACTCGAGTCGGTCGGACTCCCATTGAAGTCAATGGGAGCCGGTCGTACAACGCGTACGCGGGCTCCCATTGACTCAATGGGTGCGAGTCGGACAAGGGCGCCCCTACAGCGGGTACGCGGCGAAGCGATTCGCTCCGTACACGCACAGGTAGGGGGACCCATGGGTCCCCCTGTGTGCGACTCGCGCGGCTACGCGTACAGGGGGTCCGACACGGACCCCCAAAGTACGGCTCCGACAGCTCTTACGAGCCGGAGTGCGCGGCTCGGTCGGACTGCTCGCGGCGCGCATCGTACTTACCCGGCCGGGAAACGTCTCCATTGCGCGGTGCGAGTCGAGTCCGAGCGAGTCGGTCGGAGCGGTTCGAGCCGGGAGCGAGTCGGTCGGAGCGGTCGGGACACCCGGACGAGTCGGTCGGCGATTTCGCATCGTACTCGCTTGGCCGGACCCGCGTACGGTTCGGTCGGGAAACAGGGCTCCGAATCGGATCCGGTAAAGCCGAATCCGATTCGGAGCCCTACCGGCCGAGATCGGAATCGGCCCCTTAGTGTGGTTTAAAACAGGAAATAGAAATCCACTCAAAACAATTTTAATGAACCTGGCTCCTATCCTGACTAAAAAGAATGTAGCGCACCCCTGTCTGTCTGTTACAGTATATTGCGCATTATCTGGTGGTCAACATGTTTCTTGCCCTCGAGTCAAAGTAGACGGCAATTCTTCAGGACCAAATCTAACAGTGTGATCTACACTACCTGTGGTTGTCTATGTGGGTAAAACAGATAAACCACAAACAGCACCCTACGTGTGGTACCTGTAAAACGGATCAGCCAACCCTATCCGGGTAGCTGGCTCATATCATCGACTCCCGGCGTGGAAAGAAACTCAGAAATGTAGTGTCGTGCGTGCACCGCAAACCGTCGGTGGACCTACCCCAAACACTGCCGGTGCACGCACAACACTACATTTCTGAGTGTCTTTCGCATGGCGGAACTCCGTGAAATATGCCCAGGCCTACATATGTGCCTTTTTACTTTCAAACCCTAAGCTGATCAGCTATCCTGAAAAAGTGGTGGTCCAGCAATAGCCTGGCAATGGACAGACTGTTCAGTTTGATTCTAGTGTCCATCAAAGGTAGCTAGTACAGCACAATTTCACATTCAAATAATGTTGTTCCTTTCTTGTTTAGCATACTAAGATTGCATACTATCGCAAAAAGCCACCTGTATATTCCTAAAGCCTTGCTTAAAAACTGACCTTGACATAAAACGTTTGATTGTCCCGTCACCTTTTTTATTTCAAATGACCCTTTCCTTACTTGCCATGCTCTGCATGTATCCTCTGTCTGAGCATACCCCACTGTGCCACCTAACAATACCTAAGCTCATCTATTAATCCCACCAATAATCTGCATAAATTCTCTAGCTGCTCCTCCCCAACAATGATCACTCCTAACTCCTATGAACGTATTACACCACAGATACACTGGTAAATGCATGGAATGGTTTCCTTGAGAGCACAAGACTAAGGGCCAGATATACGACCCTTAATTGCATGCGAAAACGGGTTTGTGACCCGTTTGCGCATGCAAAATGTTACAGAGCCATGTACAATTCCTAAATAGCGAGTCGCAATTTATTTGCGACTCGCTAATTAGGAATTGCAAGTCGCTATTAGGAAGGGGCGTGCCGGCGTCCCTTCCTAATAGCGAGTCTCTACCGTATGTAAGAATGTTTTGCGACTGCAATTGCGGTCGCAAAACACTCACAAATTACCGCTCTCTTCAAGAGGGTGGTAATGAAGTCGCAAATCGGAAGGGTTCCCCAGGGGACCCCTTCCCCTTTGTGACTGGCTCCAAAAATATTTTTTAAGGGCAGGCAGTGGTCCCAGGGACCACTGCCTGCCCTTAAAAAATGAAACAAAAACGTTTTTTTTTTTTGTTTTTTTTTTAAATGCATCCCGTTTTCCTTTAAGGAAAATGGGCTGCATTTTTTTTTAAAAACCTGCTTTATTGAAAAGCAGTCCCAGACATGGAGGTCTGCTGAGCCCAGCAGGCCACCATCCCTGGGAGGGCCAGCCATTCCCAATGGGGTCGCAAATTGTGAGTGGCTCATTAATATTCATGAGCCTCGCATTTTGCGACCCCATTGGGAATCGCTAACAGTGTCTCTGACACTGTTGTACATTTACTTTTGCGACTCGCAAATTGTGACTCCAATTTTTTCGCAATTTGTGAGTCACAAAAGCAAATGGTCGTACATCTGGCCCTAATCCCAGTAACCAGCAATGACCAATAACCACTGGATTAACCAATAACCTTGGGATCTGGAGCAGTTTGCTGCTCAGCATAAAACATTTCACAGGGATAGTAAGCGCTATACAAATGCAATAGCATTACAATATAATGGTATTCCTTTTACTTCACAAGGAGGAAAGACTGAGGGGCCGATTCCGATTCTGGCCGGAAATCTCTCCGACCGAGCCGGACCCGGAGAGAATTCCGACCGAATCGGACCCTAGCAGTCCGACCGGACGAGTACGATGCATTCGCATGCTATCGGACTCGATTCGGTCGGACTCCCATTGAAGTCAATGGGAGCCGGTCGCACAACGCGTACGCGGGCTCCCATTGACTCAATGGGTGCGAGGCGGACAAGGGCGCCCCTACAGTGTGTACGCGTCCATGCGCATCGTGGCATACATGCACAGGTAGGGGGACCCATGGGTCCCCCTGTGTGCGACTCGCGCGCCCTACGCGTACAGGGGGGTCCGACGCGGACCCCCAAAGTCCGGCTCCGACAGCTTTTTCGAGCCGGACGGCGCGAGTCGGTCGGACTGCTCGCGGCGCGCATCGTACTTACCCGGCCGGGAAACGTCTCCATAGCGCGGTGCGAGTCGTGTCCATGCGAGTCGGTCGGAGCGTGTTGAAGCCGCGTTCGAGTCGGTCGGCGATTTCGCGTGCGCTCGCATCGTACTCGCTCGGCCGGACGCACGTACGAATAGGTCGGGAAAGAGGGCTCCGAATCGGATCCGGTTAATCCGAATCCGATTCGGAGCACTACCGGCCGAGATCGGAATCGGCCCCTGAGTTGGCTTGCTAGAATTCTCACTCATGACCTGCTAATCATAAATAACTAAGCTGTGAGTGTTTATCTCACTAAGCTATCCTGCTGGCACTGTGTAATGCATTTTCATGTGATGCAGTGCAGGTGCTCAGTACAAGACTAGTCTGCATGTTCACTTTGGTATGAGACACAGGTTTGTTCACTGGATTTTATTGAAGTATGCACAATTAGTTTGTGTCACATACTTAAGGCTCATTAAATAACCAGGCATGTTCCCAGAGAATAAGGGTTATTTTGCATGGGCAGAAATGCAGCCTTGTCTTTCTAATTCACACATTTTACTCTTGCTGGGGATAATGAGTTGGCACCTGTGATAGAGCATCAATGGCTATTGCTGCACTCAAAGAAGGATGATTGTCCTTCTGAACCTCTCTAAACCATTTCCTCTGGTTGCGGATGAAGAAATCACAGGACACATGGTACCATGCTGCTGCCTGCTCCTCATTTAAAGAGATGGTAGGATGTCTTCTAAGGTAATCACCTGTAAGTGCTTCTATTCCCCGCTCTCTGGTAGCTGCTGGCCTCAAATGAGAAAAATAAATGTCAGGAAAACAGGATGCAGTTCAGTGGAAATTGAAATAATGTCAGTGTGAGCTACCAATTGAGCAGTGAAAAGACAATAAAGTGGGTAATTTACAATACACCGAAATGTTGTGGATAAAGACCAGCAGGTTACAATGTAACCTTGATTCAGTATTTCTCACAGACACTGTAAAAGTAAAATGTACATGTTATACTTTATTTATTTCTACTAATAAAATTAGTTGTCTCTATGCTCTAAGAATGTAATTTAAACAATTGTTATAGACTGGCTTAACAGCACCATTGTTGCCATACAATTATGTGAAAATCACCAGGAGAGGGGCTTTGGCTCCACCCACATGTTGGGAATCAGGAGAACATATTATGATTGGGCAAACGTTGAGTGTTTTTACAAAAACATGCCCGTCTTCAACTGCAGTTGTGATCATTTTGTTTATTTATCCATCTGCCTGAGGTTAAACGTTCAGAATCCCACACATGACATTGTATTGGTATTAAAGTTTCTTAGATAACTGGATAATTTATGATGTTTTTCTCTGGCACCAGCCCAGATGGGAGAAGAGCAGCCACCTGCATGACATTTTAGTTCTGTCTTGACAGTGCAACTGTCTACTGTCCTTATGTGATCATCAAAAAGAGCTAAAACAAAAAAGTTTTTTATAATGAAAAAAATAAAAAAATGTATCCCCTTCATGCTGCTGTCTTGCTTTCAACTGTCCATTAAGCTGGGGATAGGCCACCGCAAGTATGTGGGCCATTAGGGGGGTCAGGATACAGCAGACATGCTTAGAATGTTGGGAGAACTGGCTGAGCTGGATTTCAGCCGACTTCTTGGTCCACCATCATAGGTCCTCCCATCTCTTGTGGCAGTGAATGAATGAATGACCGGTACTTATAAAGCGCGCAGCTACTCCAGCAGGAGTGTCCCGGAGCTAACAGTTCACATATGGCTGCCTTACTAGAGGCGTAGCTCTTAAAAAGCCATGTTTTCAGCTGTTTCTTGAAGTGGGTAAGATCTGATGATGCTCTCAGCACTACCGGCAGTTTGTTCCATGCTTGGGCTCCTAGGAAGCCGAAGGATCTACCACCTCTACGCACCAGGCGTGTTTTGGGGATGCAGGCCAAATCGGCGGAGGGTGATCTGAGTGCTTTAGTAGGTGTGTAGCGGTTAGCTCACTTTCTAAGGTAGTCGGCGCCCAAGCCATGGAAGGCTTTGAAGAAAATTACCATGGCCTTGAATTTTATCCGCTACCTTACTGGAAAGACTTAAGATGAGGGGACATATGCGACCTGGGTTTCAGTCTGAGAATCGCCCTGGCTGCTGAATTTTGCACTACCTGAAGGCGCTGAAGAAGGTAGTCCGGTAAACCCAGGTAGAGGGCATTGGCATAGTCCAATCTGGACGTGACCAGCGCATGCACCACTGTCTTCCTTGAATCCAGAGGGAGAAGCGGAAGGAATTTCTTCAACATCCGCAGTAAGCCAAAACAGGTACCCACTAGGGCCTGAACCTGGGACCGCATCAAGAGCTCATTATCAATGTAGATACCCAGGTTTTTGACTGTAGATTGGGCAGTACAGGGAGGGGAGAATTCTACGGGCCACCATTGGCTCCAGTTGTTCACAGCAGGCTGGCTGAAGAAAACAGTCTCGGTTTTATCAGGATTGCACTTGAGTTGGTTTTCCTTCAGCCATCTAAAAACCTTTGTGAGGCAAGATCTAATTGCATCCCCCTTGAAGTCTGTGCCTTTGGCGCATGTGAAAATCAGCTGAGTATCATCAGCATAAGAAATTATTTTGGTGCCCTGTGCCTCTGCCAGGGATGCTACGGGTGACATGTATAAATTAAAAAGAGTTGGACTTAATGAGGAGCCTTGCGGGACTCCGACCTGCATGCTGGGCAAAGAGGCTGAAAACGGGGGAGTCCAGATAACTGTTCTCTATGCTCCAAAAAGGATGTTATCCAGGCTAGTGCCCTCCCTTCGATGCCCATGTTCCTCAGTCTGTCGAGGAGCATCCCCTGGGGCACCATGTTGAATGCTGCCGACAGATCGAGTAAAATGAGAATCGCTCTGCCTCCATGGTCCAACTTGTCTCTGAGATGTTCTGTCACCTACAGCAGGGCTGTCTCTGTGCTGTAGTTGGCCCTAAAGCCAGATTACGTGGGGTGCAGGAGATTGTGATTTTCCGCACACTCCATGAGTACTTTGTTAACATGTTTCTCCAATACTGTTGAGAAGGCGGGAGAAGTGAAATGGGTCTATAGTTCGTAGGAACGTTGGGGTCCCCATTTGGTTTTTTCAGAAGTGGCAGAATCTTAGCCTGCTTCCAGAGTGGCGGCACAATGCTTGTTTCAAGCGAGGAGTTGAGTTCCTTATTGACTGGTGCATTTAAGGTGACTGCTAGAGCGGGTATCAGATTGGCAGGGCACGCATCTGTTGGTGATCCCGACTTGAAGCCCATTAGATATGTGAGTGAATCCTCAAGTTCGATGGCCGAGATCTGTAACAGTGGTGGCCATTGTGAGAGTGCCAGGGGGGGAAGGGGTTGAGTGGTGTTTCCCTCCTGGATGCAAGGAGAAGAGATGTCCTCACCTGCCCCCGTGGAGAAGGACTGCTGGATCATCGTTATCTTTTCGTGAAAGGAACGGGCCACCTGGCTCAACCAGTCTGCTGATAACGGGGCTTCCTTGCTCACTGCCTTAGGAGCCATAAACGACTTTACGATATTGAAAATGTCCTTGCCCCTGTTGTTGGTTGTTGCAATTTTATTTTCCAGATAGTTGATTTTGGCCATTCTCACCATTTTGTAGTGTGATTTTAGAGCTGCTTTATAAACCTCCGAGAGATAATGCCTACGCCACTTTCTTTCAAGGCCTTTGCATTTGCTTTAGCTGACTCTCAAGGATTCATTGAACGAAGGCGCCGAAAGGCCGGTCCTCCTAGAGGTGCGCGAGGTCAGAGGGGCGACTGCATCGATGTTAGTCCTCAGCCATGCTTCTAAAGTACAAGCGTCTGCTGAGGGATTGTGCACTAGAGTGGGGACTGAGGAGTCAAGCGCCCTCTGAAGAGAAGACAAAGATATTTTATTGAGGGCTCTGAAATTGTGTTCAGCCTTTTCCTCCCCTAAAGGGACATGCTTCCCTGTAACTGGTATCTGAAAGTTAACCAGGAAGTGGTCTGACCACGTTAGCGGGATTGGGGGACCCGCCTCCACTTTCATATCGCAAAAGATTTGGTCTAAAATGTGTCCCAGTTTATGAGTAGGAACCGTGACGAAAGGATTAAGATTACAGGCTGCTGTGATTTCGGACAGGGTCATCACGTGGGGGTCTGAGGGCTTGTCTAAATGCAGGTTCAGGTCCCCCAGAATGAGAAGGTGCTTATATCGTAGGGCAAGCGGTGTAATGCACTCCTGTAGAGAGTTGATGAAGTTTCTAGGTGCGCCCGGTGGTCTATAAATTAGCATCCCAGCAATGTATTGGTGTGGTGAAAGAGTGCAGCACAACCCCAGATACTCTGCACCTTCCACCTGGTCAAGTACAATAGAAGAACACTCTAGTTTCTGTTTGAAAACAGGATGCTGCACCACTTGTAGACCCCCAGGGTCTGCACCTTCTTGGCGATGGCATTCCAAATATCCTTCTTCTGACGGGAGTTGACCGGCATTGATACAAAAAAATAAAAAATGTTTTTGACCTTTTGTTTTTTTGTTTTGATGTAACACAATTTTGAGAAATCAATCACAAGCATTTTTAAAAAAATAAAAACAGCACAGCTTTTTGTTTTTTAAATAAAAAAGTAAACAATTTGGTAGTAACCTGTTGAGTAACCTTATCCCTTGTTATGCCCTTATTTTGCTAATCCGAGCCAGTGACATAACCTAGGCTAAGTTATTTGTCAAATTAGAAAAAGTTTAGAAAATTAGATTTGTTTGGTATGTAACTATATATATATATATATATATATATTATCTACTGGTGGTCGCCAGTAGATAGTTATAGTTACAACCTATTATCCATAGGAAATCCGCGACATTCTATTTGAAATAACTCTCTTGCCGGTTGACGTATCTTCGCAAAATTTTCAAACTTTGTGGGGCGCTCTGGTCCGCTCCTACCCTGAAAGTCTCGGGGGGATTCGTCAAGCGGGGGCCGAGAAAAAAGGGGGGTCCCAAAACGCGTTTTCCCCATGCAATTTTCCATAGGAAACTTTAGACACGGCTACAGCCCGAACTGCTGAACGGAATTACACCAAATTTGGCAAAGAGGTAGTTCTTGGTTCAGAAAGAACCCTTTTTGTTAAATGGTGTAAATCCATTCAGTAGTTGCTGAGAAAATCAAAAGTAAAAAGATAGTGATATCTATGGCCGAGTAGGGTCCGCGTACCCTCCCGATCACGAGCTGCATGTTAATTGGCTGTCAGCTGGCTGTCAACATTCCGATTCAGGAAATGTTGGCAGCCATTTTGTCCTCGGTAGAACCGAGGGACAGAAACAAGTGCGCAAAGCGCACAAAGGGAGCAGGGTAGAAACACCCTGACCCCTAGGTTTGCTCAGGGGGTCCCACAAGGACCCCCTGGGCAAAAAAAAAAAAAAAATGTTTTTTAAAAATCGGCAGGATGCGCTCAGGGTGCGCGAATCCTGCCCGAAAAAAAAAAAATCGAAGCGCGGTCTCCCGCGCTTCGATTGTATTTTGCCCCCGGGTGGCCCAAGTCCCGGGGCATGGTGGGGGGGTTAATTTTATGTGTGGGGGGCCTCAAGGGCCCCCAAGCCCCGGGGACCGCCACCCCCGGGGCTTCTTTTTTAATTTGAATAAGGTGTGGGGGGGCTCCAGCCCCCCACACGCCCGGGGACCACCACCTCCCGGGGCACTTATAAAATAAATGTGGGGGTCCATTACGGACCCCCAGAGCCCCGGGGACCACCACCTCCCCGGGGCTGTGCAATTTAAGGGAGGGGGCCGCGCGGCCCCCTCCTGGAGCCCTTGATGGCCTTGGGGACCGCCACCCCCAGGGCCGGCTCCTGCAGTGTCCCGGGGTGCCTACCCCGGGACACTGTAGTTTGCTATGGCAGGACGGGAGCCTCGCGGCTCCCGTCCTGCCATAGCAAACTGCTTTGGATATTGGAAGAGAGAGCAGGAAACCTGCTCTCTCTTCCAATATCCAAAGCACATTGCTTTCCACATGGGGAGCTGCATCTTAGCAGCTCCCCATGTGGAAAGGAATGCCGGCTCCCAAGGGACGCAGGGAGCCGGCGGGACTGTGGGGGATTGGGAACCCCCCACAGTCCCCAACGGAGAGGGCCAGCCCGGGGGATGGGGTCCCCGGGGCAAGAAGTGGCCCGGGAGGGGGCCACGTGGCCCCCTCCCCCAAAAATAAAAAATTAATTTAAAAAAAAACGGAAAGGCCGGCGCCGGGGGATGGGGTCCCCGGGGCCTTAAATAGCCTGAGGAGGGGGGCCACGCAGCCCCCCTCCAAAGAAAAAAAAAAATCGAGGCCATGCCCCGGGGGATGGGGTCCCCGGGCCAATACAGGCCCAGGTAAGGGGGGCCACGCGGCCCCCTTCCCGTTTTTTTTTTTTTAAATTTAATTTAAAAAAAGGGGTAAGGCTCTGGGGGATGGGGTCCCCAGGGCCCAAAAACAGGAAAAAGGAAGGGGGGCCACACAGCCCCCCTTCAGGGGACAAAAGAACAAAATAAAATAAAAAAAACGATCGGGCCCGCAGGCCCCGCCCCTTCCTTCACCACTCTGCAAATGCGCCCCTGGCGCGTTTGCAGAGAGGGAACAATTCCCCTTGAATACTAGGGGTCCCTGGGGCCAACTAGCCCACCAGGAACCTCCAGTTTGCGCCAGGGGCTGCGTTGCAGAGAGGTGTACAGAGGCCACGCCCTTTTTACACCTCTCTGCAACGCAGCTCTGTGGCGCTTTTGGATATACCTGTTGGGCTAGTTGGCCCCCAGGGACCCTCAGGATTCAAGGGAGTTAATCCCCCGACTTAAAACGCGCCACGGGGCGCGTTTGCACAGTGGTGAAGGGAGGGGCGGGGCTTCAGGTGACATCTGTGCAAACGCGCCCCGTGGCGCGTTTTAAGTTGGGGATTAAATCCCCTTCAATCCTGAGGGTCCCTGGGGGCCAACTAGCCCAACAGGTACATCCAGAAAGCGCCACAGAGCTGCGTTGCAGAGAGGTGTAAAAGGGGTGTGGCCTCTCTACACGTCTCTGCAACGCAGCCCCTGGCGCATATTGGAGGTTCCTGGTGGGCTAGTTGGCCCCTAGGGACCCTCAGGATTCAAGGGGACTTAATCCCCAACTTAAAACGCGCAACGGGGCGCGTTTGCACAGATGTCACCTCAGGCCCCGCCCTCCCTTCACCATTGTGCAAATATTCTTCTAAAATCATCCGAAATACGAATTCCGATTTACTCACCTGTTATAAGGAGAGACCTCAGTGCTGTATCTTTCAGTCCAGTACTGGTCCTGAAAAGTAATTTTAACCGTACTTACCAGTAACTTGAATTTCCTTCCATAGGATATCATTGCCTGCTTTTTGCTGAAAAAGTTTCTAAGTGTTGATTTTTGAAACCTACAAATATTCCTCTAAAATCAGCCGAAATACGAATTCCGATTTACTCACCTGTTATAAGGAGAGACCTCAGTGCTGTATCTTTCAGCCCAGTACTGGTCCTGAAAAGTAATTTTAACCGTACTTACCAGTAACTTGAATTTCCTTCCATAGGCTAACATTGACTGGTTTCACTTGGAAATTCTTCTAAGTGTGGAGTTTTGGAACTTTAAAATATTCCTCTAAAATCAGCCGAAATACGAATTCCGATTTACTCACCTGTTATCAGGAGAGACCTCAGTGCTGCATCTTTCAGCCCAGTACTAATCCTGAAAAGTAATTTTAACCGTACTTACCAGTAACTTGAATTTCCTTCCATAGGCTAACATTGACTGGTTTCACTTGGAAATTCTTCTAAGTGTGGAGTTTTGGAACTTTAAATTATTCTTCTAAAATCAGCCGAAATACGAATTCCGATTTACTCACCTGTTATCAGGAGAGAACCCAGTGCTGCATCTTTTAGCCCAGCACTGACCCTGAAAAGTAATTTTAACCGTACTTACCAGTAACTTATCTTTTCTTCCATAGGAATCCATTGTCTGGTTTTCAGCAGAAAAGTTTCAAAGTGTCGATTTTCACAAACTACAAATATTCCTTAAAAATCGCCTGTATGACTTAAACGCATTTTTTCAACTGTTTACAGGAGATGCACCAGTGCTGGATCCAGGATCCAACACTGAGTAAGAAAAAGTAACGATAACAGTTTTTACCTTCTAAGTGAATTTCCTTCCATAGGATAACATTGGTGATTCTATGAGGAAAAGTTTCTAAGTGTCAACTTTTAAAATACAATAATATTCCTTAAAAATCACGACTGTAACCAAAACGCTTTTACTCAACTGTTTACAGGAGATGTCCCAGGACTGAATCTAGGATCCAGTCCTGTGGTTAGAAAAGTAATCCATAAAGTAACTAATTGCATTTAACTAGAAATTCACATTGAGCTGAATGTTGCATTGTGTTTGAAAATGTGTTGCCCATTGCAACAACTGTAACTACTGTACTTAAAAGTCTATTGCCTATGTGCTAAGTATTTAAACTAAAGTAATTCATTCTGAGGAAGTATTTTTTGTAATGTAATGTATAATGTAATTACAATGTAATTTAAAAAATAAAATATGTAAAAGAAATTGTTTCTAAAAATGTAGTAAATCAGTATGAACAAAATTAATATAAAAATTAATACATTTAAAAAATGTCATTTAAAAACCTTTGAAATTCACTGAAAAAACCGTAGGTTTCAGGCACGTTATAGTTACAAATTAGCATTTAAAAAACCTTTGAAATTCACTGAAAAAACCATAGGTTTCAGACACGTTATAGTTAGAAATTAGCATTTAAAAAACCTTTGAAATTCACTGAAAAAACCATAGGTTTTAGGGACAGTTATAGTTACAAATTAGCATTTAAAAAACCTTTGAAATTCACTGAAAAAACCATAGGTTTCAGATATGTTATAGTTACAAATTAGCATTTAAAAAACCTTTGAAATTCACTGAAAAAACCATAGGTTTTAGGGACAGTTATAGTTAGTTGGACATTTCACTCATACAAAACCCGTGAAATTCCCCGTTATAGTTAGTTCAGCTAACTATAACTCGCGCCCCGCAATGCACTGCTGATGACGTCACATATTACATCACTCATGACATGGTCAGTGACATCACTGATGACATCTCAAATGACATCACTGATGACATCATTCACGTGATAATCTGATGCAGCTCCTCACACCCTAATATAACCTTTGATACACCCAATCTAAATTACAGACTGCCATTCGCAAAACTATAGACACTCCAACACCAATAACTACATACCCACTCACTGATTCTTAGGTCTACACACACACATCCACTCACTCACCCGTACAGTCACTCATACTTATGGTCACTCAGTACAGGACTATCATATGCACTCTTACTCCTATATAGACACTCAAACACCGCCACTCATCCATAGAGTTACTCACACACCTAGTCAGTCATGCAAATAATTAAACACACTGCCATTTACTCACCTATACAGTTATACACACACCAGCTCACTTAATCATACAAATACTAGCACATTGTTACGCTCTTATACACTCACTGATACAAGCACACACTCATCCATACAGCCACTATCACAATCACTCACTCTCGCTTATAGCTATTTATATACTCCAACACACATATATACTGCCTTTCACATATGTAGTTACTCACACATGTACCACTGGGACATACATTCACTCACTAACACACTCTTACACACACTTACCCACCCATACAGTCTATCACAGATGCACTCTTGAAACCATCCACCCAGTGAATCACCCACTCACACATCTATGCACAGAGTCGCACACACCCCACCCACACAAACACTCAGGCACCCATACAGATACTCAGACAACCAATCAATAACTCATATAGACACTCATGTAGCTATTCACAAACCCATGCAGCCACTTACACAGCAACAGACAGACGGATACAGACATTCACCCAGTTTAGTCACTAACCCATGCATTCAGTAAGATACGTTAAATCACTCACTTATAGAGTCAGTCACGCACCTACTAAATCATCCATACAGACACTTACACACCCACTCATTCTTCAATACGTCTTTTCCTATATATATTAAAAATATTTAAACTTTACAGAAACACACAGTCACTGGATGATGTCATCAGTGATGTCATTTGAGATGTCATCAGTGATGTCATCAGTGATGTCACTGACCATGTCATGAGTGATGTAATATGTGACGTCATCAGCAGTGCATTGCGGGGCGCGAGTTATAGTTAGCTGAACTAACTATAACGGGGGAATTTCACGGGTTTTGTACGAGTGAAATGTCCAACTAACTATAACTGTCCCTAAAACCTATGGTTTTTTCAGTGAATTTCAAAGGTTTTTTAAATGCTAATTTGTAACTATAACATATCTGAAACCTATGGTTTTTTCAGTGAATATATATATATATATATATATATATATATACTTGAAGATGGAGGATCACAAGAAAACAACAGCCAGCCAGGGCAAAAATCTGGATCCCAAAGGATACAATGAGTCACAAAGAAATAAAATATCCAAGAAAGAAGTGACTCAAACAGATAGATTCACCAAAGAACAAAAATATATTTCAACTACAACGTTTCAGCTTCCGCCTTCCTCAGGTAGTACAAGATGGTTTGCTCAGTGGCTGCACAGATGACACAGCTGAATTTTCAAAAAGCATCATGAGTGAAGATTCTATTTGGAATGTGGAATCAATGCAGTCCTGAGAGCTCTTGAGATATGCAGTAATCAGGTTGTATTATCAGTAATGTTCAGTCCATCTGGATGCAGTGATTTTAAACGGTACATCCAGAAGTTTTCTCTGGAGTCCAGTAGTTCTTCCTTTGAGACATGTTCCACGGGGAAAATCTTCAAATCTGATAGTAAATGATCCACAAGGTTAAAATGATTGGCTACAGGCTGGTCAATTTTCTTATTAATTATTGCCGATTTGTGGTTCCTGAATCGTGTACGGAGGTCATTCACTGTTTGGCCTACATATTGTTTTTTACAGCTTTGCCGTTGGCACTGAATCACATAAATAATGCATGTTGAGCGACATGTAAGATGCTGTCTTATTCCATAGGTCCTTCTTGTAACAGAACTAGTTACTGATGATGTTTGTAAAAGGTATTCACACGTGATGCACCTTTTAGAGTCACAGCAATGAACCCCTGCATTTGTTACAACTTGCTTGAGTTCAGCTCTCACAATAAGAGATCGTAAATTTGGAGCTCTGCGGTAAGCAATGACTGGCGGTTTTGGAAAAACCTTTTGCAATTTTTCACAAGTAGACAGTAAGGGAAATGTTTTTTGCATTATATTTCTGTAGTTGGGAGCTGATGGATGATAGTCAACCACAAATGGAGTTCTGTCACTTTTGTTTCTGCCGTTGGTATTCCAAATAAGTGCTTCTCTGGGTAACTGCAAAGACTTGTCAATTTGTTGCTGTATGATATGCAGAGGATAGCCTCGTCTTTTAAATAATGTAGCAAGCTCCTGTAGATGGTCTTTACAGGTTTCCTCATTGCTGCAGATGCGTCTTATTCTGAGTGCTTGGCTGTAGATGATGTTCAGTTTAGTGTGGTGTGGGTGACATGAAGTCCAGTTTAGATACAAATGAGCATCTGTAGGCTTGTGGTACAGATCAGTTGTAATTTTTTGTTCTTGAATGGTGAGTAGCACATCCAGAAAAGGGAGATGATGCTTCTGTTTAGTATTGCTGCTGGTAAATTTGATGGTAGGATGGATATTGTTGATATAAGCTGTAAATTGTTCCAATGCTCTACTTCCTGCATTCCATATTATAAATATGTCATCAATGTATCTTAGCCATACCAGTGGTTTGATGCTATAAGTAGCAAGTATACAGTTCTCTAGTTTGCCCATGAAGATATTTGCATAGGATGGAGCCATCCGAGTGCCCATGGAAGTCCCTTGTATCTGCAGATAGTGTTTACCATTGAATGTAAAATTGTTGGATTTAAGGATAACTCTTGCAAAGTTGGTAAGCACATTTGTTGATGGCTTTTTCACAGTTCTTTTATTAAGAGCTTCAGATAATGCCATAAGCCCATCCTCATGTGGTATATTGGTGTATAATGATGTAACATCAAATGTAGCCAGAAGAGTATCATCATCAAATGTGTAGGTTTGGTTTAATTTTTCAATAATCTGAAGGAAGTGACTGGTATCTTTAACAAATGATGGAAGTTCCTGTACAATGGGCTGGAGGTGCAGGTCGACAAATAAAGATAGTCTCTCAGTAGCTGTGTCATTGCCAGAGATGATGGGACGGCCAGGATTGTTCATTTTGTGAATTTTGGGAAGCATATAAAATCTCCCAGGTCTTGGTTTGGGATGAACAAGTATATCTGCTGTTGTTTCATCAATGAGGTTTAAGCTCTTGTACCTTACAACCATGTTCTTAATTTCTTTGTTTAAGTCTTCTGTGGGATCAGTTTCTAAAGGTTTGTAAGTGTTGGTATCCATTAGTTGTCTCATTCCTTCCTCAATATAATCACTTACTTTCAAGGCAACCACTGCACCACCTTTGTCTGCCGGTTTTATAATGACATCCATTCTCTGTTGAAGGAGGTGGAGAGCTTTTCTCTCTTCTCGGGTAATGTTATCAAAAATCCTCTTAGGTGTTGATTCCTTGATGAGTTTGTTGATGGATAAAATGTATGTATCAAGAACAGGATTTCTACCACATTGAGGAGTCCATGATTTGGGATGGCGGAACTTCTTAAATGGATCTGGAAGGTAGCTTGGCAGACCAACATTAGAATTATTGTAAAAGTATTCTGCAAGTCTGCATCTTCTCTCGAAGGTTTTTAGGTCTCTCATCATGTTGGCCATATTATGGTCCTTCGGTACAGGACAGAAATAGAGGCCTTTGCTCAAGAGGTTCAATTCACCTGGTGATAGGAGCCCTCCAGTCAAGTCAATAACTGGGTCGGATGTCTGGAAGGGTTGTAGCTGGCTGATGCTATGCAGCTTTTTTGATACTTTTTTCATACTTACCACAGGATTCTCCGTTCCTGTTTTTCAGAGCCCGCCCTGCAGATTCGGGGGCCCCCGGAAAAATGGAGCATTTCTGGACTGTGTTTACTGAGGGGGCATGACACGCTCTTCATCCACACCAGTCAGCGGACTTCCATGAGTATTTGGTGCTGGCAGAAGAGAAAGGGAAAAGGGAGAGGAGTCGTCCTCTCTTGGGCAATCTTTGTGTTTTCTCGCCAAGCAATTATCTGTGTGCGGCAGCCAAGAGCACTATGCTATGTACATTTCATCACCAGAAAGCATCGTGGATAAACAGCAAGGATGTGGTGTCATGCCATGCCGTATTGCAGGAATGGATTATTGATGCATTCTGGGACTCGCAGCAGCGAACTGAGATCACATGATCATTTGAACACTCACCTGTGACCAAGGCGCATTTTCGCGCCGAAACGCATAGGGATTTAATGAGTTGTTGGATGCTGCCGCACTAAGACGTATTAAAGTCAGCTTGACATGATGCCGAAGTTGTGGGCTCTTCTTGTGCTGTAATACTTACCACAGGATTCTCCGTTCCTGTTTTTCAGAGCCCGCCCTGCAGAGTCGGGGGCCCCCGGAAAAATGGAGCATTTCTGGACTGTTTTTACTGAGGGGGCATGAAACGCTCTTCATCCACACCAGTCAGCAGACTTCCATGAGTATTTGGTGCTGGCAGAAGAGAAAGGGAAAAGGGAGAGGAGTCGTCCTCTCTTGGGCAATCTTCGTGTTTTCTCGCCAAGCAATTATCAGTGTGCGGCAGCCAAGAGCACTATGCTATGTACATTTCATCACCAGTAAGCATCGTGGATAAACAGCAAGGATGTGGTGTCATGCCATGCCGTATTGCAGGAATGGATTATTGATGCATTCTGGGACTCGCAGCAGCGAACTGAGATCACATGATCATTTGAACACTCACCTGTGACCAAGGCGCATTTTCGCGCCGAAACGCGTAGGGATTTAATGAGTTGTTGGATGCTGCCGCACTAAGACGTATTAAAGTCAGCTTGACATGATGCCGAAGTTGTGGGCTCTTCTTGTGCTGTAATATATATATATATATATATATATATATATATATATATATATATATATATATATATATATATATATATATTTATATATATATACAATCCAAACAGAGTTCCTACTGGGAATCCTGGCCCGTTGTCAAGTGGTGCGCAGAGCCGGTGAAACAAAACCGGACAAAATGTCACACCACGAAGTCCAATAAGGCGCACACTCAGGAGAAATCAGCTAGTGCAGATTTATTGCTCAGTCGTTACGCATTTCGACAGTAAAACTGTCTTGGTCACACAGACTGACTTGTGAGAATGCATTACATTGGAGTGTGTAAACACAAACGAAGGACTCATGTACAATGGTGCTGTCATGATGCCGCGAATCAGCGGCCATCTTGGATCATGTGAATACATATACAAACATCATGAAGTTATAAAGAAATGTCTTAACATTCTGGCAAAATTCAACTCATCGGTAAATTCCAGCGAACATCATACTCAAATAATGACAAACATAAAGTGTGTGCATAGATACAGCCCTAGTGGTACCTGTGCAATTATAAATTCATGCTCCGTGTAACGACTGAGCAAATAATCTGCACTAGCTGACTTTTCCTGAGTGTGCGCCTTATTGAACTTCGTGGTGTGATATATATATATATATATTCACTGAAAAAACCATAGGTTTTAGGGACAGTTATAGTTAGTTGGACATTTCACTCATACAAAACCATTGAAATTCCCCCCGTTATAGTTAGTTCAGCTAACTATAATTCGCGCCCCGCAATGCACTGCTGATGACGTCACATATTACATCACTCATGACGTGAAAAATGTTTGCAAAATTTATAACTTTTTTTAAATTTTAAATGCAGACATATGAACCCAGGGAGTGTAAGACAACAGGCTCAAATTATGAAACCAATTCCAGACCTTGTCACCATGGAAGAATGGGATAAAATCAAAACATTCAGCTTAAGTAGGCAAACTAATATTGATTTATAGTCCCCAGGCACCAGCTGTGGCTCGTGCTTAATGACATGGGGATACCTCCACCTATCCTCAGCTTGCTAGTTCGATTGCATGAGGGCAATTATGCACAGATCAGATGGGGACCGCAGGGACAGCTCACAGAGCGTATCCCAGTTAGTAGGGGAGTGCACCAAGGTTGTGTCTTGGCTCCCACCCTTTTTTCGTTATACATGAATGGGGTGGTCAGCTTTCTGCAACAAGTACCTGCAGATGCACCAACCTTGGGGGGGGGGCAAGATACCAACCCTATTGTTTGCAGACGATACCCTGCTGGTGTCTAAGACCCCGGCGGGACTTCAGCTTTTGCTCAATAGATTCAAATCATTCTGTGACACCAGGGGTTTGGTTATTAACACCTCCAAAACTAAATTTATGGCCTTTAACCCACACAAGTCCTTCAAAGGCAGTGTAGTGTTAGATGGGTCCCCCCTGGAAAGAGTTGATACTTTTGATTACCTAGGCGTGTGCCTTTCAGATAGAATGTCTTGGAACCCCCACATAACCAAGATGCTACTGGGCCACAAGTGTGTAACGGTGCGTTAGGGAAGGAACATCGCTCCTCGCATAGTAGACCGGTTGCTGCCGCTCTCCAGGTCTATGATCTGAAGGCGGTTAGCACTGCGCTGTATGTAGCAGAGCTGTGGGACTTTGACAAGACATGCGAGCTTAGTACCTCAGAAAATAAATTTCTTAGGAACCTTGTGATGCTACCTCAAAGTACCCCGCTCACACCCTTAATGCTCGATATGGGCAAATGCACTATTAGCGACAGAGCGAAGCTCCGTCCGTTGCTATATTGGGCACGCATCATGAGGACACCGGAGCTACTGCCCTTGGCAGAGGTCATCCGTCTTGACACGTGCAATAAGGTAGGTTGGGTTAGAATCGTCAGGAAATTTGTGTCAGACGTTGGGCTCCAGGGTCTTTGGGGTAAGCCGGACCCCACCCTGCTTCGAAAAGAGGTTCTAAAGCAACACTACTGGAACTGGGTGGAGCAACATGAGTCTATCAAGCCTAATCGGGGGAAACTCACTGAGGAATTTCTGTACCACAAACAGGTTGGATTGTTGGAACCTTACCTAGATACAATCCAGTTCCCCCAGGACAGGATGTTATATATTCAATTTAGGTTTGGTACCCTCCCTGTGGGTGAGGTTACAGCTAAGTGGCACCTTAACCCCCCAAGTCTAAGCGATTGCCCTGGTTGCAGTGCCCCGGTGGAGTCCGTAGCCCACGTGCTGTTTGTATGCCCTGCCTATGTGCAGCCCAGGGACAAATGGCTCAAACCGGTTTGCCAACAATTGGGCACACGGAACCACTGGGATGCACTGCGTATTTTGAAGTCGGACACCAGGCCACTCTTTGTCTGCGCTATGGCCAAGTTTTTAAGCCACATGTGGGGCATTAGAAGGAAGGCACTCATGAGAGCACCTCAGTAATGGCCAGGTTGACCCCTAGCTTGAGTTGTTTTTCGGGTCCCAGTGACTGAACTCAGGTTACCCTCACTTGCACTAGATGTTGCACAAGCACTTTATTGCAGATTGATTGCACAAACTGATTGGTAGGGGAGGACCTTTAGGTCAAACTTGTGACATCCTTTGCTAGATGTTTTTATTATCTTTTATTAGCTTTTTATATTTTACATCAGTTTTTAATTAATGAATTCTATTGTTAAATGTATGAAAGATCTTATGATGTATAACTCTTAAATGGCTGCTGCCGAATAGATTCGGTATCCATTTGCTGACTGATACACAGGTTTGTTTTTAATTTTAATCATTGTGGGTAGTTGAACCGAACACCCTATGTAAATTTTACATATTGGTTTAACACATTCTAGCCATGCAGGCAATCTGCCGCCAAAATAACAATTCTGAGATATGAATTTTTCGCATGTCTATTGTGGGATGCCCAGTTCGAATTCTTTTATATTTTTATCTGTGTTTATTATGTATGTCTTTGTAGCTTTTATGACTGGAATAGTCGAAATAAAGCTTAAATGATGATGAATATTGATTTATGTCATCAACTGGAGCTAGATCTTCTGCCTCACAATCGGAATCCCACATTAATAACATCAATAGTGAAAATAATGGCAGTACTCCATTTTGTGGCCACAGGATCATTCCAAAACACTGTTGCAGTATCTGGTGGAATGTCCCAACCAACTTCCATGGTGTTCTACAAGAAGTTCTTTCTTCACTGATGAGACTCATCAACAGCTTCATACAGTTTCCACAAAATGAGGATTTCGCCAATGTGAATGGAGATTTTTATGCTTTTGGTCACTTTCCACATGTGGTAGGAGTAATTGATGGTACACATATTGCCTTGGTGCCATCACACAACAGAGAACAAGTCTACCAGAATTGGAAAAACTTCCATTCAATCACTGTGCAAGTTGTGTGCTTACCAGATTTCTGCATCACAGGTATTTTTGCACATTTTCCAGGATCAACACATGATTCCTTTGTACTGCGGATAAGCACCATACCCCTGCACCACATGTGGGGCTTACACAACGGAACACATTCTGTCAATGCGGTGGGAGGATCAGCCAGCTAGCATCTAAATAGGGTGGGTGTGAATCTATCAGCTTGACAGAGTCCTTGTAAATGTCACCACAAAGGGACGATGAGAGTTCCACCAAGATCTTTATCAGGCCCTTAATGATTAAGAGATGTGTAATTGATTAAATGAATACCCCACTGTGAAAAATGTGATGATATTGAAATGGTGGGATCGGTATGTGACAACCAAAGAGAGTACATTTGTAACACCTACTTGGGTTCTGAAAGTAATACATTAGATGATATATTGTGGATCCCCTTTTGTATGTAATTTGAAATAGATTTTGCCCACATAAAGTACGAATTTAATGAATTGTATTCTTTCTGAAACCTAAAGAGTACATGTGACCTTTACAACTACGTGGAACAGCACTTGAGGCTGCACTTGATGTTATTTGAAACTACCAAGTGATGTAATATGTCTAAAAGAAACATAGCCCTTGATATTTTCGACTAACAGAATACGTAATTAACATACAATTGTGTCACAGCACATTCAATCATTACATTAACCCTAAAAATCCAAGAAGAACCTCAAATAAATTGGAGAAAGCTCTTTCCCAGAACTCAGTTACTTTAATTAGCATCACAACAGACCAGAGCCCCACTGATAGGTCATAAGATGGGTCAAATGAGGGAGGTGTTCTAATCTGGTTAACTACCTTCTTCTGAGTAGAGAAAGGGGTTCTTCTTCAGTCTTACTTTGGGTAACCTTAGCATTTAGAATCAGACTCAAGGTTCTGTTTATCTGGAAACACATCAAATAAACCATTCTTTACTGAAACTACTCCAAGTACAAGCTCCAGGGAGCGCAGAACAACATTTATTCCTTAAGCAAAATGCATGAGCATGCATCCAACAAAGATTTCGAAACACCATGCATGCATGTTTAGAAGTAAGGCAATGGATTATACAGCTTTAACAGCAGACATTTGAAAGTAGGGTTTTGATTCCTGTCCCTTATTGAAGGAAAGTCACATGCAGTCAAGCTGTGAACCAAGGCTATAAGTCATGTTTTGGTAACAGATAATTGTATATGTTTCATGTGGGTTTCAATAGTGTCAATTCTACTGTTCTGAAGGGCTTTTAATGCTTTCTTTTGCCTTGTTGCATACACGTGCATTTGCCTGCACTGTGGTATTTAAAGAGTGGATTTATTTGAAGGTTACTGTGGAAGAGAGGTCTGGATGAAAATAAAATGTCATATTTTCTCTGAAGAATGTCTCGGTTAAGTGAGAGCTGTGTTTTCAGTCATTGTAATGTGTTTCAAGGTGAAAAAGCCTAGAAATTGGTTTGAAAGCTCTTCATTTTTTATAGCCTGTTTAGTTTTGATGTGAAGCTAGTTTTCTTCTATATGTGGAAAAACTCACCAATAGGGAGACGGTTGTTTTTTTTATCTGTTGCCAGTATTTTAGGGCATAAATTAGCATCACTTTCTCTATGTAATCCAAAAAATATCAGTGATTTAAAAGGGATACTGTAGGTTTTTTATGGTGTAAAGGGTTACTCAATATCCGACTTTGTGAAGCTACTCCCATTAGCTCTATTTTTTGCTCTGTGTGATTTAAAAATGCAGGGGCATATTAGCAAGACCGGCGATAAAATTATCGCCGTTTTAGCGGCAGGAAACTGCCGCTAAAACGGCGATAATGGGCTTGCTAATATGCGTTATAGAATTCCAATAGAAGCCCAGGTTAGATGTCCTGCACATCTAACCAGGGCTTCTATTGAATTCTATAACGCATATTAGCAAGCCCATTATCGCCGTTTTAGCGGCAGTTTCCTGCCGCTAAAACTGCGATAATTTTATCGCCGGTCTTGCTAATATGCCCCGCAGTGATTATTTTTCGATGCAAAAGTAGGTAGTAGTGTATTTAAATGTGCAATACTGTACAGAATCATTTGCTTATTCTACTGAGTTGATATAAAAATACATTGGGCCCGATTCACAGAACTAACTTACGTCAAAAACGTAAAGTTAGTACTTTTTGGTATTCACAGAATACTCATACTCATTTTGGTATTCACAGAATACACTTACTCATTTTGGTATTCACAGAATACACTTACTCATACTAACTTTATGTCCGCACTCGGGCCGGAGATTCCGGCCCGGTGGTGGAGATTCCGGCCGTTTGTGGAGATTCCGGCCCGGAGGTGGAGATTCCGGCCGTTTGTGGAGATTCCGGCCGTTTGTGGAGATTCCGGCCGGGTGCATTTTATTTCTCCATTCTTCGGTGTTTGTAAGCTATTCTGAATGTGTTGCAGATGGATAAGTAAGCAACTTGATTTATATTTATTAACATGGAATCATTACCCAGGACCAACTCATGGCAAGATGTGTTAATCACCCTAACTGGTTTAATAGTGCAGCATTTAAAGAAAGATCAGGCCACAGTACTAAAAAATATAGCACATAATGTGCATCCACTGTTTGAAGCAGCAGAACAGATTTGGTTTGGTTCTCTTTCAAGTGTCCTTTTCAGGCTGCTCTTCATGTGCATTCTTTGGGTAACGTAATGCTTCTTACAGTACAGAGTGCCCAGGAAGGGCTCATTTTGAATCCCTTGCTAACAATGTCTTCATCCTCTTCACTTCAGTGTCTGGGTTTTCATCCTCCAGGCATATGAATGCAAGCAATACACTTCCACTCTTTAGGAAAGCTATCTTCACTACCATATTGTACTTTGCTAAACCGGGGTGTACAAATGGATCCACATTTGATTTACTAAGCAATACTGTGAGCCAGACTTTAAAGGTGAACATCAGAAAATATCTACTCCAGCATTTGCAGAATCTTCTTTTTGCAACAAATACAACGTATATTCTCTCATTTTGCTATATTCAAGGGGTTATTGCTTACTTAGAGCACAGCGTAAACGTCTCAATAGTTCCCTATATATGTGTAGGCCTGGCAGCGGTGAACTCCGCTCCATTCGCAGACTTTTCTGGACTCCACCCTCCGCTGAGCATGCAGAATTCCGAAAAACTCCGCTCCGTGTAGTAAATCAGTTTTTTCCTCACCCGATCTCCCCAACAACAAGTTGGCAAGCACGAGCGAGGAAAATCCACCTCCCAGTGAGATTTCTCAACGCAGGCGGTCAGGTTTCTCAAGGTGGGCCATCGCGAATGGTTGCATTGAGAAAGCTGGCGCTCATGTAGAAAATCTACTTGAGTGGCAAGAAAAGTAGCAGCCCCCTTTTGCACTGCACATGGTACCGTTTGCGCTGATTTGAAAGCGTGGGACAAGCACCCAGCACTGAAAATCAATGCGAACGCCATGACCAAAAGCACTCTGCTGCTTGCAGAACTCCGCGCAGCGTGGCGGAGTTAATTGCTCACTTTGCGGAGCTCCACATAGCAGAACTCCGCAAACTCCTCTCAGGCATATGTATGTGTCCACCTAATACCTTTTTGCTTCCAACCCCTAAGCTGATCAGTTCTCCTGAATAAGTGGTGGTCTAGCAATAGCCTAACAATGGACAGACTGTTCGCTTGATTCTAGTGTCCATCAAAGCTAGTATAGCACTATCTCACATTCAAATAATGTTGTTTCCGTCTTATTTTGCATACTAAGATTGAATACTATCATAAAAAGCCACCTGTATATTCCTAAAGCCTTGCTTAAAAGCTGACCTTGACATAAAACATTTGATTGTCCCTCTCCTTTTTTCTTTCAAATGACCCTTCCTTACTTGCCATCTTCTGCATATCTCCTCTCTCTGAGCACAGCCTACTGTGCCACCTAACAATACCTAATTTTATCTATTAATCCCACCAATCATCTGCATAAATTCTCCAACTGTTCCTCTCCACCAATGATCACTCATAGCTCCTATAAACTTATTACACCACAGATACACTGTGGTAAATGCATGGAATGGTTTCCTTTAGAGCACAAGAGTAATCCCAGTAGTCATCCTCTCCCTATCCAACGAGCCCAACACCGCCAGACGCAACTTTCGAGAAGGCATGGAAGCCGTCGCCAAATGGATGAAAAACAGCTGCCTACAACTAAACACCAACAAAACAGAAGTACTCATCATGGGCCCAAACCCCGACGCCTGGAGCGACACCTGGTGGCCCCCCGCCCTCGGAAACCCGCCAACCCCCACAGACCACGCACGCAACCTGGGAATCATCCTGGACTCCGAGCTCAAAATGGACTGCCAGATCAACTCTGTCTCGTCTTCCTGCTTCCACACCCTCCGCCTCCTTCGTAAGACCTTCAAATGGATCCCCTCGAACACCGAAAGACCGTCACTCACGCCCTGGTCACCAGCAGACTCGACTACGGCAACGCACTCTACGCCGGAATAAACAAAAACCTCACCCGCAAGCTACAGAACATCCAGAACGCCGCCGCAAGACTGGTCGTCAACCTGCCAAAACACTGCCACATCTCCCAGCACCTGCGCACACTCCACTGGCTCCCCGTCGAGGCGAGAATCACCTTCAAGATGCCCACCCATGCACACAAGGCCCTCCACGGCACCGGACCAGCATACCTGAATAGCCGACTCAAATTCCATGCACCCCAAAGGACCCTACGATCAGCCCAGCTCTCCTACGCCGTGGTCCCCCGCACCAGAAAGACCAGATCGGGAGGCCGCTCCTTCTCCTTCCTCGCGGCCAAAGCATGGAACGCCCTTCCGCTCCCCCTCAGACAGACAACATCGCTCCCCATCTTCGCAAGAAACCTCAAAACCTGGCTCTTCGACAGAACCCCTCCTTGCTGGAATGGAACCTGCACCCCCCCCACACCCCTAGCGCCTTGAGACCCTTACGGGTGAGTAGTCGCGCTTTAACAAACCCCTGATTGATTGATTTATTGATTGAGTAACCAGCAATGACTAATAACCACTGGATTAACCAATAACCTTGGGTTCTGGAGCAGTTTGCTGCTCAGCATAAAACATTTCACCAGGGACAGTAAGCGCTATAAAAATGCAATTACATTACAATATAATGGTATTCCTTTTGCTTCACAAGGAGGAAATACTGAGTTAGCTTGCTAGAATTCTCACTCATGACCTGCTAATCATAAATAACTAAGCTGTGAGTGTTTATCTCACTAAGCTATCCTACTGGCACTGTGTAATGCATTCTCATGTGATGCACTGCAGGTGCTCAGTACAAGACTAGTCTGCATGTTCACATTGGTATGAGACACAGGTTTGTTCAGTGGATTATATTGAAATTTGCACAATTTCTTTTTTGTCACATACTTAAGCCTCATTAAATAACCAGGCATGTTCCCTGAGAATACAGATTATTTTGCATGGGCAGAAATGCAGACATGTCTTTCTACTTCACACATTTTGACCTGGCAGGGGATAATGAGTTGGCACCTGCAATGGAGCATTAATGGCTTTTGTTGCACTCAAAGAAGGAGAATTGTCCTTCTGATCCTCCCCAAGTAATTTCCCCTGGTTGCGGATGAAGAATGCACAAGACACCTGGTACCAAGATGCTGCTTCCTGCTCATCATTCAAAGAGTTGGTGGGATGTCTTCTAAGGTAATCACCTATAAGTGCTTCTATTCCCCGCTCTTCGGATGCTGCTGGCTGCGAATGAGAAAATTAAAATGAGAAAAATAAATGTCAGGAACGCAGGATGCAGTTCAATGGAAATTGAAATAATGTCAGTGTGAGCTGCCAACTGAGCAGTGATAAGGCGGTAAAGTGGGTAATTTACTATACACCGAAATGTTGTGGTTAAAGACCAGCAGGTTACAAGGTAACCTTGATTCAGTATTTCTCACATACACTGTAAAAGTTAATTGTACACGTTATACTTTATTTATTTCAATTATTAAACTTAGTTTTCTCTATGCTTTAACACTGTAATTTAAACAATTTTTTATAGTCTGGCTTGACAGCACAGTTGTTGCCATACAATTATGTGAGAATCTCCAGGAGAGGGGCTTTGGCTCCGCCCACATGTTGGAAATCAGGAGTACATGTTATGATTGGGCAGAAGTTGTGTGCTTTTACAAAAAAATACCCGCCCTCCACTGCAGTTGTGATCATCTGCCTGAGGTTGAACTTTCAGAGTCACACACATGACATTGTAATGGTATTTAAGTTTCTTAGAAAGCTTGATAATTTATGATGTTTTCTCTGGCACCAGCCCAGATGGGAAAAGAGCAGCCACCTGCATGACATTTTAGGTCTGTCTTGACATTGTAACTGTCTACTGTCCTTATGTGATCATCAAAAAGAGCTTTTAGAGTCCTAGTGTGAGAGGGGCTTAGGCTCCACCCACATGTTGGCGCCCGTGCATACAGTATTTTCTTAGAAGGAATTCTCAGGCTTCCACTAAAAAGGAAGCATGTGCTGCACTTTGTGACTTGTGACCAAGTTTATACTCGACACTGAAAGACTGAGTTGGTTATCGTTGCAAGCTAATGATCATGGTGATAGGCTGCTCTGTTTATTATGAAACATGATTGAGGCCCTCGGCCTCACGTATTTATTGTGAAATGCATATGTTAAAGCTGATAGGGATTTAGATGTGGATTATTATTATTCTATTGGAAAGCTTACAAATAGGTATTTTGTGGCACAGAATGTCATACAATACTGTAGTAGGCAAGGGTTTTGACTTTGGCCATCCACACTGACAAACCCTGGGGAATTTCACTGTAATGAATCCTACTAGGCCTTGTTGAGCGGGGTTGTACATTCTTTTGCAGACTGTATTTTCAACATAATTGTAATTTTATACCTGGATGCATGATGGTTGCCAGTTTAAGTGCACTTGAATGGGCCAGTGTTAAATACTTCTTTATTTCATTGGGAAAGTCATGCCAGATTTCATAGGTTTGATCTATTTATTATTAAAAGTTATGACAAAGACTTTTGGCCTGACTTACTTATTCTGAAAAACATGCATTACAGACAATAGGATTTTAAGAATGGGTTGTTATTACAATGTGCTACAGCCTGTATTCAGATACATGGGATTTCACAGCTTACTGTAGAAGGTAGGGGGTTTGATGTTGGTGATCTCCCCAAACAAACTGTGGACATAGAAGATAAGCACTTCAATGATCCTTATTAGGCTCTCTTAGGAGAGATAGTATTTTGTTGTGCCAACCTTAATTTTGTACACATTTGTATTTTTTCTGACTGTATACTGAATGGTTGCCTTGTGGAAAGCTGGCACTCAGTACAAGCTTAAGTTGGTTATGGCGGAAACCCACTGATAAAGGCTATATGCCTCATTGTTTATTATGAAAAGTTACAATAAAGGTTGTAGGTCTGATATTTTGCTTGTGAAAAGCATATGTTAAAGTTTAAAGGCATTTAATGTTGTATTATTATTACTTTGAATTAAAGACTACATGGAATCACATAGATTACATTAGTACTCAATGGTGTTGGTTACTCCCTCTGACAAACCTTGATTAAATGATTTGCACTGTGAGAATTCTTCTTAAGCCCTATTAGGAGAGAAAGTATGTTGCTTTGTCAACTGCATGTATACATTTGTAATTTTATGACTGTATGCCTGATGGCTGTCTTGATGGAAAGCTTATGCTCAGTACAGTAGACTTAGGGGCCGATTCCGATTCGGGCCGGAAATCTCTCCGACCGAGCCGGACCCGGAGAGATTTCCGACCGAATCGGACCCGTGCAGCCCGACCGAACGAGTACGATGCGTCCGTATGCTATCGTACTCGAGTCGGTCGGACTCCCATTGAAGTCAATGGGAGCCGGTCGTACAACGCGTACGCGGGCTCCCATTGCCTCAATGGGTGCGAGGCGAACAAGGGCGCCCCCTACAGCGGGTATGCGGCGAAGCGACTCGCGCCGTACACGCACAGGTAGGGGGGCCCATGGGTCCCCCCTGTGTGCGACTCGCGCGGCTACGCGTACAGGGGGGTCCGACACGGACCCCCGAAGTACGGCTCCGACTGCTCTTTCGAGCCGGACGGCGCGTGTCGGTCGGACTGCTCGCGGCGCGCATCGTACTTACCCGGCCGGGGAACGTCTCCATTGCGCGGTGCGAGTCATGTCCGAGCGAGTCGGTCGGTGCGGTTAGACCCGGGAACGAGTCGGTCGGAGCGGTTGGGACGCCCGAACGAGTCGGTCGGCGAATTCGCATCATACTCGCTCGTCCGGACGCGCGTACGAATCGGTCGGGAAATAGGGCTCCGAATCGGATCCGGTTATGCCGAATCCGATTCGGAGCCCTACCGGCCGAGATCGGAATCGGCCCCTAAGTTGGTTATAGGGACAAGTCAATGATAACAGCTATAGGCTGAATTGGTGTGCAGAGAAATGCTATGCCCAATCTCATAGGTCTGGTCTGTTTATTATGAAAAATTATTAAAAGGCAGAATTCCTGGCTCTTTATCTTGAAAAGCATATAGTAAAGCAAGTAGGACTCTAACAGTGTATTGTTGTCACATTATGTTACAGGTAATTGAAAGGTATTTGATTACATTGAATTGTTCAGAATCACCATCATTCCCACTAGTATTAGAGGCTTTGTCACTAATCACTGTGGCCACAATGATGGATGTGCACTTATCAGCATCCATGAACTCTTGGTCTACACAATCCTCCTGTCAATCTTGAAAGACAAGCATTGCAATTAAGGGCGATCAGTTAGCTTAAGTCTGAGTCTTTCATGTTCCCATATTGTCTTGCTGGGTGTGGAGGAATATATTTAAAATGTAAAACAGTGCCTTACCTTAGAGTTGAGGGAAGGCCCAATGCTTCTTATACATCTGCATTTTCCTCTTTTTTGAGATAAAGTTTGATGTAAACAAATTGGCTTGTACTGGATGAACACCGTTTAGCAGCAGTAATATCCGATCACATCAGTGGGTAGCTATTAGACCTGTGAGTCTTAGGGTTGTCTTCCTCCAAACTTTTTACCTTCACTCCTCCAGTTTTGCTGAATTTGTTTTTGTTGGTCTTAGAACTCTGCGCACTTTATCACTGCTAACCAGTGCTAAATTGCTCTCTCCTTCAAACATGGTAAAATTGGCTTGCACCTAATTGGCACATTCAATTTACTTCTACCTCCCTAGTAAAGTGGTACTACAGGTACTCAGAGGCTGTATATGAAATACTACTAGTGTGCCTGAGGCACTAGTAGTGCCACCCTACACCTAAGTTGCATTTTGAAAGATTTTCCAGGCCTGCCATTGCAGCCTGTGTGCTCAGCATTAAACTGCCATTACAGCATGGCAAAAAAAAAAAATTTGCCAGGCCTAAACCTCCCTTGATAATAAATATAAGTCGCCCCTAGAACTGCGCTTTGTAGCTCCTAACCAGCAACTTTGCAAGCACTGACTCAGCACAACACAGCTCGACGCTGACAACTGGTCTAGCTCGACGCATCTCAGTTCAGCACAGCTGAATCTTGTCATAAATCCTTGCAGCACCAATATCTCCACTACCTGGACTCAGTGTGATGCATCTCGACGCAGGACCTTGTATTGTAGCTCCCGTTGATGGCTCATCAACACCTGTACCATGCATGCCAATGCCGGGACTTTGCACATTGACGCAGGTTTTTTTCATCGCAGCTTCCGTCTGTGGCTCCTCAACGCCCAAGCCACACAGGCCAACGCAAGGACTTCATATCTTGAAGCACCAGGACACAAGATAATTAACTCAGTTTTGTATCTGGCCTTGCTCCATCGCGGTTTTCCACTGCATCGAGATAACCAAAGTTGCTGATTGTTGCTTCTAATCGCTATTTTTCTTCAAAAACTTTAAAATTGCACATTTCAGGTACTACTAATTGGATTTTAGTCATTTTGGTCTCAAAGAATTTATTAAATTTTACTTTATCTTTTTTTAATTGGGTGTTTTTTTAATGTTTTGTTTTGACTCTGTTACTGCTTGTGTGTTACATAAATACCTTACACATTACCTTTAAGTTAAGCTTGACTGCGTTAGTGCCTAGCTATAAGAGGAATAAGCACCGGTTAATTTAATATCTTTTGTGGATCACCCTGACAAGGACTGTGGCTGTTGCTTAAGTAGGGTTTCACCCCCCTCAGCCAACAACCTAGTTTCTCACAGTAGCATTGACACGAGTTCCTTATTTAGACTATTGTTTGGTTGATCAGGTAATCACAGTCTTGCTTAGCCTGGCGTGATAGTTTAAGAACATTAATCACATAAATTAACCCCTCTTAAGACTGAGTAGATCTCTCAGGGCTATTTTGGATGTGCGTGCAATAATGATTCCGCCAATGGCCTTTATGGTGTTTTCCATGAAAGTTCTTTCTGAATTGGTCTACATAGCGGGGGTAGAGTTGCTCGGATTATACAGCCTACAGTGCCAGATTTTAAAGCCAGGTGAATCCCCTTCCGGGGCACACAGTCTTTATCCTATACAATCATATCTTTCATCTTTTTAAATCTAGCTGGTATCTGAGAAAGATTATACATAACTGGTTCACAAGGCAAACTGGGAACTGGGCCACCAGGCAACAAGTTGTGGGTTGTAAAAGGGGATCAAATTTTGACTAACTGCTGCACTATGGCTTTCTCTCATCTAACTGTGTCTTGAGTGCTGTAATGCAAAACGACTATTCATTTGTTGTATAGTACTAGTATGGCCTGGGTGATAAACTCCAACATCTTCCTTACCCTCCCTTCCCACCTTATCCCCACCATCTATGATCGCTGAGTCAGAGCTTGCTAATGGTTCCAATCTGAGTGTATGTTAAATTGTGATGGAAGTTGGAGAGCAATTATTGTCTCTTGAGGCTGAATTGATTTCCTTCACAGAAATAGTGTTATGTGTACCAGTTGTCTGGTTAGCCTTGTCACTAAGCGCCTGTTTAGTGAAAACTGTCTGAACTGTAGGACCTCGCTTTTGGACATTGCCAGTACTCTTGTTTTTTTACATTGTTTCTACAACTTCAATCAACTTATCTATCTCATTAGCGGTGCATTTTTCAGCAGCATATCTAGCTGCTATTAATTTTGTTACGGTCCCTTGCAAAGATTCTGTTGCCTTCCTTTTACACATTTCAGTGAGCTCAAAAAGTGAAAAGCTGAGAAATATGTAAATTTGGGGTCCTAATTAAATGTAGTGCATAAGACTTAAATTGCACACTTCCTCAGAATCAGGACTGATGTCTAGTGTCCAGCTGTTAAAAAAATCAACTGTTTAAAATCATAACCTTCCCTGAAATGCAATACATGAACCAAAAATCATAGAATCATTGCCTTAAGATAAGACAAGAAGAGCCAAAAGGGGCCAAGGGGCCAGTCCAGCCTCTTTCAGCCAATAATGACCAAAGACGGACCCACCCTGGCCTGGGCTTTGCCTTGGTTGCGTGCTTATATCCCGCACCGTGAGAGTCCAAAGAGCACGTTATAACACTGGAGGAAGCCAGGTGGGAGGGGGCCACCTCCTCTGACACCTACTACTCACCAGTTGGGTTCTGGGACTTGAAGTCCCTTGCCCTAAGCACAGATTGTGCGTCCCACACAGAGGGAGTCCAAAGAGCACTTTAATGTGTTTGGAGAAGCCAGATGGAAAGGGCCCACCTACTTCGCCCCCTCCTGCTCACCAGTTGGATTCTGGGGCTTGAAATCCCTCGCCCTCAGCCAGGGCCAGACTGGGAATGCAAATTGGCCCTGGCAATTGAGTCAGACCGGCCGCGGAGGGGAGGGGGTCACACGTGGAAAACACTGCGGCTGCTTTTATTACAGGGGGACGATATTGCAGCTATGCTGCAAAACCGGCCTGCGGTAGCAAAAACGGCCCCCAGGGGTCCAAAACAGGCCCCACCTTGACGGCCCATCGGGGAAACACCCGGTGCCCACTACGGCTAGTCTGGCCCTGCCCTCAGCACAGACTGTGCGTCCCACACAGCAGGAGTCCAAAGAGCACTTTAATGCACTGGAAAAGCCAGATGGAAGGGGCCCACCTGCTCTGCCCCCTCCTGCTCACCAGTTGGGTTGTGGGACTTGAAGTCCCTCGCCCTCAGCACAGATTGCGTGTTCCATGCAGCGGGTGTTCAAAGACCACTTTATAGCGCTGAGATAAGCCGGATGGGAGGGGTCCACCTCCTTCATCTCTTCCTGCTCACAAGTTGGATGATGGGGCTTGAACCCCCTTGCCCACTTCATAGATTTCATGTATTTGATTCCATGTAATCTCACAGATTACCATTGTAGGCAAGGGTTATGGTGTTACTCACCCCGAAGTAGAATTGCACTACAATGATTTTTGTTCGACTCAATTTCAATGGGCTGTATATTGTTTTGACAACTGTAATTGTGTACATATTTGTAATTTTATGAATGTATGCCTGATGCTTGCCAGCTTATGCACACTTCTGTAGGCCTGGGTTCGATATAGAGACAAGCCACTGGCAAAGTGTAGAGACCTTATCAGTTCACTGGGAAAGTTATGTTAGATTTCTTAGGTGAAATCTATTTATTTTGAAAATTATGAAAAGGCAAGTAGGCCTTACTTACTTATTGTGAAAAGTTGTGTCGAAAGCAAATAGAGTTTAAGGGTCGATTGGTATTGCACTGTGCTGCAGCCTGTAGTGAAGCATTTTGTTACATAGAATCACTCTGATTATTGTCAGTCACATCTGGCACCGATCGGGGATGGCGAGCGGGGGAGGGTGAAGGGGAATGTAAAACATTTTTTTAAAACAAAACACTTACCTTATCGCTGCGCCCCGCGTCACTGCTCCGTCTCTCCTCTGTCAGACTCAGGCCGGAACAACAACCAGGAAGCTCTCCTAGCCTCCCCTGACAAATCACAGTCAGCGTTGTGATTGGTAAGCATCGAGGCTCCCCTGACCAATCACAACGCTGCAATGCAGCATTGTGATTGGTCTGAGCCCTGTAGTTCGGCCTGGGCATGTTCTCTATGCAGGCTGTAATGCAGCCTGCATGTAGACTATGAAAAGTGCGCATGACTGTTTGGCCAGCCACAGATGGCCGGCTAAGCATTCTTGTGCCCTTGAAGTGGGCAAACCCCTCCTGCTCTGCCCTGCTCTGAGAGCAGAGCAACCCAGCCCACCCGCAAAGCAGCTAGAAACAATAAAATGATAACAACATGTTATTATCATTTGATTTCTCCTTTTGTCACAATGCTTAAAAGAAGTGGGCCGACGCTCCTTCGCCTTAGCGGAGGAGCCGTCACTGATTATTGTAGAAGGCAGGGGTTCTGGTGCTGGAGACCCACCCGAACAAACCATGGGCACAGATGATTTATACTTTGGTATTCCTGAATAGCTCTATGAGTTGGGAATTTGTACTGACTTGACAACAGTATTTTGTACATATTTGTAATCTTGTTACAACATACCTGAAGGGATGAACAGACAGAATATCAATGGAGAAATATCGAGTGTCATGAATATCGAGTCAAGAATATCGAGGATGCACAATATCGAGGTAAGTTTTATCGTTGTAAGAACTATCGATTTTTGTGTTAGTCAGAAATATAGATTTTGAAAATATTGATGTTAAAAATATAGTTGTAAATAATATTGTGTATTTCGGATTTTTGGCATAATTTTTTTAATTTCTTTTTTTATTTTAGTAGTAGTTATTTTATATGTATAAATATAATTTTAAAGTTAAAATGTATGTTTTTAATGTTTTTTTCTCTTATTTTTAGGAGCGGCATGTTGTGTTTATAGGGGATAAGGGTGGGAAGTAATTTAAAATATATTTGTTTTAAAGTAATATTTATTTATAAATTTGTATTTTTGATTTTAGGAATGGGATGTTGGGTTTTTAGGGGATAAGGGTGGGGAGTAATTTAAAATATATTTTGTTTAAACTAATTATTAATGTATTTTTAATGTAATTCATTAATGAGAATTAAAAAAAATTGCAAAATTCTAAATATTACTTTAAAAAAATTTTTTTTTAAATGTTACATTTTATTTTTATTTAAGGTGTATTTTTATGTAAAAAATAAATAAATTTGAAAAACAATTCAACAAATTTTAAATTAATTTTATTCTTTTTATTATCCAGTATTTTCTCTGAGTTTATACATTAATTATATATAAAAAAGGAGACTATGCGGTTTATATTGTTAATATTTTTATTCACAATAGAGGGCCCGATTCCGATCTCGTCTGGAAAGCATCCCGACCGAATTGGATTGGGAATGCTTTCCGTACAACTCGACCACGAGCCCTCCAACCGAAGGAGTACGATGCCTCCCATGTTAAACACAACCGAGTCGTACGGAACGCTATCATTCCGAACGAAGCCTCCGTAAACCGCACCGATGCGACTGACTCGTTTGCAAACGCTCAAGAATAGCATGCCGGTCACGAATCCGACGCGTATCAAAACGCGAGCAGATGATGTTGCATGAGACTCGGTTACGGAACTGTGTCTGTAGGTGTATTAAATGTCAAAGGGGGAGTCAAAAACAGTCAAAACAACCATTGGCTACTGCAAAAAAAGAAATGTAAATAACACCCACAAATCCACCTATATAAAGGGCCAACACCATGACCATGATCCTTTGCACAACTGCTAATAGGTCCAAGGAGTTACAACCACACATTCCCTGCTCTCTGACTCTCTGCCCTACACACTCACACACCACACACCTTGCACAGATTTCATTTCATACAAAACCACACAAACACACACCTTTTTGCATATTCACACTCACTTCCACACTCACACTCACTCTCACCTTACCATTCACCTTCACAATGGCCAAAAGAAAGCAGCCACGTTTTACAGATAAGGAGTTGGAAGTGCTTGTAAATGAGATTGTTAGAGTAGAGCCACAGTTATTTGGGAACCTAGTCCAAAGACCCCACTTTCCCAGAGAAATAAGATGTGGGAGAGGATAGTTAGCAAGCTGAATGCTCAAGCACCTTGCCTGCGTACAATGGATGATATCAGGACCAGGTACTATGATGTGCGAAGGAGGGTCAAGAAGCTGATGGCCAGGGAACACTTCCAAAGTCAGCAGACTGGCGGTGGCCCTCCTGCACAACCTGTCCACTTCACCTCCTGGGAGGAGAAGGTGCGCGACATCCTTCCGCTGGAGGGCATCTATGGAATACCAGGATCACAAGACTCTGGTGAATAGACAATCCACATTCAAATAAAGTCATTAATCACACCCCTAGAGACATCACTGTAAAGGATACAGTTAAACAAAGAACAGTATAAATATATAAAATGTAATAGATTCTAATACCATGTGATGTGTATGTCAGATTGTTAACAAAAATACCTCAAATCATATTGAAAATGCGCTAAGCTATAACCATGGACATAATTCTCACAAACTAACAGCAAGGCCTTCTGCTTCAAATAACTTGCGCCAGTGTCAGACATTTTGGACCAGTACATTTACAATCACTCACAGGAAAGCTCAGTCACAGGTAGGCTGTTTGGGATGGCTGGGAAGGGGGGCGTGGGGACAAGCCCCATGGCACTTGTAGTCACTGCAAACACTCTTCCTCACACACAGCCCACACAGACACACTGGGACTATGCGAGCCTCACAGTCAGTGGAAAAGTACTAGCAAGATGGCTGACACTGCTGCATGGTGTCAGGAGCACAAGGCCTGAGGGGAGTTGTAGTCAAGTCAAACAACAGACACCAGTGTCAGACATCTTGGCCCGGTACTGTTCCACTCAGTCACAGGAATGCTCAGTCACAGGTAGGCTGTTTGGGATGGCAGGGAAGGGGGTGTGGGCACAGGCCCTATGGCACTTGTAGTCACTGCAAACACTCCTCCCCACACACAGCCCCACAGACACACTGGGACTATGCAAGCCTTACTGTCAGATGGCTGACACTGCTGCATGATGTCGGAGTTGACCACAACTCCCATCATGGACTTGTGCTCCTCACACCAGTCCCCAGTGTCAGCTATCTTGATAGTACATTTCCATTCACCATCAGGGATAGCATAGTCCCAGGTCTGTGCTGGCTGGGAAGCTGTGTGTAGGACAGGGAATGATGGAAGTTGAAGTCAGTGCAAACACCCATCCTCACACACAGACCAACAAGACCACATAGAATTGAGCTTGCATGACAGTCAATGAGAATATACTGGCAAGATGACTGGCCCTGCGGACTGCTGTTTGGAGCTCAAGGCACTGTTGGTGAGTTGTAGACAAATGAGACACCAGTCACCAGTGTCAGACATTTTTAAAGCACATTGGCACTCACTGTCAGGAAAGTAGACTCACAGGCAAGATATTTGGGATGGTTAGGAAGGTGTGTGGAGGACAGAGCCTGATGGGAGATGGAGTCAAGGCAAACACGCCTCCTCCCAAACAGCACGAACAGACCACCTAGAACCATGCTTACCAGAGAGTGACTGAAAATCTACTGATGAAATGGCTGACTCTGGGGACTTCTGTCTGGACACCTACACCCTGATGGGAGTTCTGGACAAATAGGCACCAGTCATCAGTGTCAGACAACTTGCAAGTACATTCACACTCACTGTCAGGGAAGCTGAGTTACAGGTAGGCTTTTGCTGCTGGCTGGGAAGGTGTGTGGGAGACATGGCCAGATGTGACTTGTGGCCATTGCAAATACTAATCCTCACACCCAGCCATGCTAACTACTCTGGGCTTATGCTTACCTCACAGTGAGGGGAAGTGGACTATTAAGGTGGCCGATACAGCTGTGTGGTGTCTGTAGCACAAGGCCTTGTTGTGTGTTGTAGCCAAAGTCAAACAGGCACCAGTGTCAGCCATTTTGGAAGTGCATTTATACTCACTGTCAGGTAAGCATGGTTCCTTGTGGGCTGTTTAGAATGGGTGGGAGAAGGAATGTGAGCTCTGATTACATCTACCAGCAGGTCCTGTTTTACACACACTCTATCCACCCACAACAAACAGCCCCCCTGTAACTAAGCTTACAAATACACTTACAAACATTGTCCGGACAACACTATTCCTGGTAGCGTGGTGGGGCTGGGTGGGAGGCGTGGTGTAAGGTTCACAAATAGAGAACAAGCACTCAAACAACTGTTTAGCATACTTCTTTGCCACAAAATTGTACAAAGCTGAGTTTGTGAAATCATGTGAGCATGGAGTCAATGTACAAAGTACATGGATCTGTGTAGCCAATAAGGTTAAACAGTCAAACAATTTTGCTACTCACAGCCATTCACATGTGTAGTATGAGATGATAACAAGAAGCACCTCCCTCGCTCAATTCCCACAACTTCCTGGCTAAGTTAACAGAATGTGAGTGTGTAGGCAGCCACACCAATGTGACTGGTGAAGACATGCTTTAAGACTAGTAGACAGACACAAAAAAGTACCCACATATGGAGTGAAAATGTATGTATCTCACTGTGAAAGTAAAGATGTGGACAACCTGAACACACCTGTGTCATTCACAGGGTGTCAGGAACCAGTGAATGTCTTCCAACATGTAATGTGAACTAAACACAACAGGCCCATTTAATGCACATAGCTGCACATGTCCATCAATCCCCCTCTTGTCCCAAAAACATAGTCATCCCAAAAAATATGCCTGCATCATGGATGAATGAGTCCAATCTATCTACAGTAATTCATCATGAACTTCTGTAGCCTATGTAATGTGTATGATTTGAGGGGCAGTGGACATTCATAGCACTCATTGTGTTATGTTTGTACCTACAGGGCCAGCTGAGGACACCACTGGAACCATCCAGGACAGCCAGGCCCAGACTCCGGTTGAACAGGAGACCTCCGGCGTTGATGACTCTCATCATTCTTCGGACGACGACAACAGACCTGGCCCTTCAGGTATGGGTCAACCCACAGCACCAGTGGCTGCAAAATCTGGATCCTCTGTGGCCACTCCCGCCTCAGCTGCCATCACCCAGCTGACCCCTACCCGCACGGACACAGCAGCCCAGGACAACATCAACAGCATAGCAACACGGGGCACTCTTGAGTTTCCCGACAACACCACCAATGCCAACAATGAAGGAGGCTCTGTGTCGACTGTGCCAGCACCAACTGGTCCTGCTCGGGTGGGATGGGGTAGTGGGAGGGGTCGTGGGGACCGGCACCATCATGCAGCTGGTTCTGCTGATGTGGAGACCCAACACCTCTCCAGAATCCTCCATGCATATGAGGATTCACAAGGAGAGATGGGCCAGGTCATAGGGATCCTTAGGACCATGCAACAGCAGCAGGCAGAGCAAAACGTAAAAATGGACAGGTTTATGGACAAAATGGATGAACAGACTGCGGTGTACATGGACATTGTCACCTGCCTCCGCCAGATTGCTACCAACATCTCCACACCTCCCTGTTTGCCTACCACATCCAGTGCAACAAGATCTGCACCAGCCACAGGGAGGGATGTGGACGCTGGCGGAGAGCACCTTGCACCGTCACTGCCTGCAACTGAGGGCCCCCCTGCAAAACGTGGAGTCGGTCGTCCGAAGAAAAATCCTTGAGAGACAGATGGCTACGCATCATCCCCAGGAAGTGACTGCTTGCTCCTTATATCCTCCATTGTGTGCCAAGCATTCACTTTGTTGACTGTCACTGAACTCTCCCACATTGGCTGGAGGGTCTAAGTTGAGTACACCACCATGATGTGGACTGATATCATCACATTATGCTAAAAAATAAATCACTCTGCACCAAAAATGTGGTCATGTCATTACTTAGAATAACAAATGTAATAACTGTAATGACGTTGAAAACGTCAAATAAGAAAGTGTCCACAACATTGGTAACACATCACTTTGAAAATGTACATTACTGGCTTGTGAGTATATGAACATTGTCCCAGCATGAAAGATAGACACAACCACATCATGGCACAACCCATAGGACATGTTACAGATGCAATGCAAGTCTATAGCTTGAAATACTAGCACCATTTTCAAGCACAATAAACATACATTTTTAGCAAACCAGTGCATCATTGAGCATGTTTAGTTTTAAAATAACCTTTGGATGTGTGCAAACAGACAAGGCACAAGTCATTGTGTAGCATAGGTTTATTTTCATGATACAACCTGGTGCCTTAACCCAATTTCAAAGGACATCACACAATAAGAAAATGCTCTAAAGTGAAGAAAGATTTCCATCAGTCCAAAAGGAAGTGCATGCCAAGGATTTACAAACAAGTCCAATGTTGATCTAGGTCACAAAATTAGGTCCTGGTGAGGTCACAACTTGCATGGTTGACACAGCAAAGTACCCTTGTAAGGAGAAACATAGAACGGAGTTAGGCGCTGTTCAATTTAGCAAACAATGTCATCAGAAGCACAAGATTTTCAGTGTGGATACTAGTTATAATTCATGGTAACACTGTACATCTCAACATTTCCATCTCACAAAAAATTATCATACAAGTAACATCATGGCAATTTTCATACACTCACAAGCATACATACACATTGTGCACCAGCAACATATCAACTAACACTTGGTGCTAGTCCCCTACTTTCATTGCATACCTACACTCATGTGAAGAAGTTGTTGATGAGCTGTTGTCTTAAAGCCACACCATCATCATCAGTTTCAGTTTCAGTTTCAAATAGCTTTATTCGACAAATTAAGTCATAAAAGCATATAGGAACCATCCATCATAAAATACATGACCTAAAAAGAATATTTTAAAATATATACAGTGTTGTAAAAAGTAATATATTAAAACCAACTTTTAAAACATATAGCATGTACATTTAATAATACATTAAAAGGACCTTCCCTTCAGAAATATTTATGATTACAAGACTTGCAGGGCAGCTCTTAGTATAACTCACTTATGCATGTCGTAGGTGATTTGATCTTAGGGCCCACGACCACCCTAGGTATTTCGCCATTGCTATGACAACAGGTGCTGTAGTATCCGAGCGCAATATTCTTTCAGCCTCCTGCGCCCTTCTTGTACCTATGAGCTTACAGATTGGCCGTAACCAAACATGGCGTGGTCTTTGTATCCGACACAGACAAATAGTAAATGCGTCAAAGACTCAACACTATCTTTGCAAAAAGGACAAGTTTTATCACTAGATACTTTCCATCCCGCAGTAAAAGCTCTCAAGGGTAGGGAACCTACCCTAAACTGGAAATACAATTTCCGGTCCAATGGCTTTGTAATGAGGTCCCAATAGGACTCCATCCTCGGGGTGGCTTTGAATTCCAAAAAGAACCAGTCAAAGTGGAAGAATCACTGGATCTAAAAACATTAAAATAAACCCATTCCCAATATAACTCCTTCATACATTGTTTTGAAGGGAAGACAGAATTTTCTGGATCATTCCACAACTGGATCATGCCAATATTAAATAAAATATCTCTAACTGTCCGTAGCCACTTTATTGAGTGAAAGGTGTCGGCTCTAATTATATCCAGAAACCCTGCTGCATAACCTACAAGTTCTGGTACACTCCATACTCTACGCCAATACAGTAAAGGACGCAGTTTCGCTAGAGCTGCAATCGGTTTTCTCCCCAAATCATTCAATAATGGGCACATTGGGGTGCTTTGGGGTAGTTTAATAATATTCCTCAAGAATCTATTTTCAGAGGATGTAAGCACCACCAGATTTTCACAGCCCCACAGCTCCGAACCATAAAGGGCTGAACTAATAACTTTTGTGTTGTGAATCTCCAGGGCAGGACTTATTGGTTTTGTATATGATTTATTATATTCAAGTTGAACCGCCCCCGCGAGTTGTCTATGCTTAAGGGATGCCAATTCTATCTGATGATTCCATTTCAGATTATTTTGGATGTTAACACCCAAATAAGTGAACTCTTTTACATATTCTAGCGGTCTATTATTCATAACAATTCCGCTCTTCAATACCTTTTGTGTATTAAATGCAATCAATCTTGTTTTCGACACATTAACCTCTAATCCACGCAATAAGCAGAACTCCTCAAATATTTTGAGGGCCTTTCGCAGTCCGCTAGGGGTCTTGGAGATGATTAAAGTGTCGTCCGCAAACAACAGTATGGGGATTTTTACTCGAGCTAAACTTGGGGCATCCGTAGGGGTAGAGCTCATACTACTCACTATTCCATTAATATATAATGAGAATAGTGTCTGGGCCATCACACAACCTTGTCTCACCCCTCTTTCCACAGGGAACGACTCAGTCACTTCATCTTGATTCCCCCATCTTATCTTAGCACTATTCTCAACATGCAGCCTAATAATAAGTGACAAAAGCTCATGTGGCATCCCTAACTCATGTAGCACCTTCCATAGTTTTGCTCGGGGAACTAGATCGAATGCTGACTTGAGATCAACGAACGCGGCGTATAATCTACCCTTACCCAAAGTAACAGTTTTCCAATAAAGCAAAACAAATCTAAACACCTGATCGATGGTGCTGGTTAATGCCCTAAACCCTGCTTGGAAGGGAGATAAAACATTGAGCTCAACGATCCAGGTCTGTACTTTATTCAATACCAATCTCCCCGTAACCTTTTGCATACAGTCAATCAGACTGATTGGCCTGTAATTCCCGGGGCATGACCTATCCCCTTTCTTATAGACTGGTATAATTATTGCTCCTCTCCAGGATTCTGGTATTGGCGCCCCCTGAGCGATAGCATTTGTCAGCAAGAGGATGTAACGGTTCCACTTGTCTCTATCATAAAGGAAAACATCCCCCGATATGCCATCCGGCCCTGGTGCTTTTCCCGCTGAGATTGCCCTGAGTGCAATGTTGACCTCTTCCTCACAAAAGACTGGGCCTTGATATGGTGTAATGGTGAAGCCACCTTCATCATGGACTATTTCTGAGGCATACTGGGGTCTAAAGTGAGTCACCCAGTCCTTTTGGGAAACATAATTCAGGGGCTGCTGAGCCTCCCCTCCCCCATTTGTAGACGTTCCAAAATTCGTTGGAATTTTTTAAGGCACAGGCCACCTTAAGCTCAAGCCATCTTTTGTCATCCCAGCTTCTCTTCGCTGAAGCCTGAGTTACTTTGTAAACACTTCTTGCCTTACGTACTACTATAGGGTCTCCTACCTTAATGGCTTCCCCTAACTCAAGCCGAGCTTCTCTACACTCTTTGTTAAACCAGCGCTCACCTTTCTGTCTATAGACCTTTTTTTGTCTCCCCTGCCTAAAGAAATAGGTGCGCAAATCAGCAAAAAAAAGATTATGAGTACTTGTTATTTCGTCTAGTCCATTAGAACTTTTCACCTTCCTTTCGAGTTCGGTGGTAGCACTATCCACTCCCTTCTTTATACAATCTAGTAATTCTGGTGTTTCGATAATTTGAGCCCATTTAAGACGTCGCATATCGTTTGAACAACTAACTTCATTTGGCACATTACTATCACTAGATCCTATTTGTGTCTTAGGCCCCCACGGGTGGGTAGTTATGCACAGCGGATTGTGGTCACTTTCCTCCCTATCAATTACTACCATATCGTTCAAAAGATGCCATAGGTCCAAACTCAACAATACATAGTCAATTCTACTGGAGCTGAATCCATTATTAAAAGTCTTGGCTCCAAACCTATCGGAGTGTGTACGCCCATTGACCGCCCTCAAACCCCTTTCCATACAGATAGTATTGATTTGGATGACCACATCTGTCCACTTTCTTATAGGATCCAGTTCCAGCTTCGGGATGCCCCAGAAAATATCTACGTCATCTAGGTGGTTACCTCCCTCCTGAACTAGAGGCTCGAATGTCATGTTAAAATCCCCAGCAATAATAGCTTTAGTAAATTCCTGGTAAGAATCTAGATGAGCGTCCAAAACATCCACGACTCCCAATGTCTTGCCTCTTGTGCCCCGCACATAGATGTTATAGATATCTATTATTTGACCTGCACTCAAAATCAGCCTAACTACCTGGATGTCTTTACTTTGGATTTGGATTTCCTTTATAGTTAACTGAAGATTTTGTCGCACCCAAATGGTCAAACCCCCAGATGGCCTCCCTTTTTCTCCCCTGCAGGCTGGTGTGTGATAGTTTAAATACCCTTCACAATACAATGGATTCTCTGCCCAGGTCTCTTGAAAAAGGCAGATATCATATTCTCTAATGAATGCATGCCATTCTGGGGAGACCATCTTTTTGCTCAACCCTGCAATGTTCCATGACAAAATAGAATTCTTATAAGGTGAAGTATTCCAAGTCAAAGCCCCATCTGCAGAAGGATGGGACAAATGACCCTCCATCAAACTACTAACAGCCTGAGCTGGGCTGGCTAAACTTAACATGGAAGTCTGTGTCATTTCCACTGTTGAGACCTTAGGGTGCACAGAACTACCATTCTCATACACTTCATTTACTAGCAGTGTAGGAGCTTTATTAAGCGGTGTAGATTAGGCCAATTCTGTCACCCGATCTTGCGGGCACACAGGGTTCTTCCTTATGGTAGAATTCAGGATTATACGGTCTTGTTTTCTTAATGCTGAACCCTTAGTAAGTCAATCATTACTATCCAACGCAGAGCTCCCTTTCAAATTAGTAGGCCTTTCTTTTGCCAAACAGTTGCTGTAATCATTCGGAAGGAAGCGTGTGAACTGGATAGCTGAGTGGTCTGGTGATGAGGTACGAAACTCAAGTGTAAAAAGATTTTCCACTAGCTCTACACTATTCATTTGAAGTTCAATACAATCGAAGGGATGGGTAGGTGAGGATAGCCTACGTGCTGAAACTATGTCATCCCTAATTACAGATCGGCAACCCCTAACATGCCTTATCCAGTGAATAGCCTTGTTGATTACCGACTCCCTATTTTCTATGCCTCTTCGTACGTCATATTTTGGTACATTGGTCATTAAGATTCTGTTAGGGTTGGGAGTAGGATATGTGTTGGATATATTCTTTACCACAGCATCATGCTGGTGTAAACTAGGCTGATTAACCTTCTGCTGCTGTTCCGCTAATCCAGGAGGGTTTCTAGCAGGTAATGCAAGTGCCCTCCTGTCGCCCAACATCCTAGTACCAATGCAGTTACTTGGGAAGGTATTCGGTAAACTATTAAACATCAACTGAGGTCGTGAGTTTCGACTGGCATTATCTAACTGGGGAGAAGGCCTACTTAGGCTGGTATTACTATCTAATGTCAATGCTGGCCAAGTGCCTATTTCCCTCCCTGGAGTATCTCCTTGTTGGCGCGCTGTATGACAGTTATTATCAGCATTCCCTATCCTACTTTGGGTTAAGTCTAGCACCAATGATTTAACCAGTAATGTTAATTCATCTATCTTATCTCTCATTGACCTCACTTCTATTTTTAATGACATTACTACTTCCATTAAATTCTGTCGGCTAGTGTCTAAGTCTGTGTCTACTTCCTGCCTTTGATTCGTTTCGGCCACAAGGACCCGATCTGGCATTAGCCTTTCACCCTCATCACAAACTGGGTTTTCTAACGTTAATAATGGCTGGAATCTATTTGGACACAGTACTTGGGGGTCTTCGTAATAGGTATCAGACGGAGGTTTCACTGGACTGGCACTAAAATCTAATACCCTCTCTTCCTCTATTGCCTTATCAATACAGTTTACTTGGGCCTTAGTACTGTTTTGTTTAAGGAACATATCCGGTATAGACAAGTTGGAAGGGGGGCACTGCTTAAATGTGTTTTTCTTCTTACTAGCTGCTGATTTCTGCGAGGCAGGTTCTAAAATAACCTCGCATTCATTAATTAGACTATCGATGCGATCCATCACACAATTACTACCCAATGATTTAATTGCCTTTTTCGCTCTTTTGCCCTTATTACCCCGGCTAGGTTTTGCTCCCCCTGCCTCCCCACACTCTTCCAACTGTTTCCTTTTCCCCATCGGATTGCCTTGGCTACCCTGATGACTGTATCCCACAAATAGAAACCAAAGCGTAACAATATTAGGCAACCGAGGTTGAAAAGTACCAAAACTATTTACTTTTGTTGGTCCAAGGGTTCATCAATGCCAAAAGTACAATACCTTAAGATGCCCCTTGAGTCAGTTCTATCATCATCCCCACTGTCATCATGTCCCAGTCCAGGATCCTGCCTCGCTGGCGGCTGATGGTCTCCATCGTCCTGTATAAGTGGAATTTCCCTCCATATAACCAGGTTGGGGAGCATGCAGCAAGCGGTGATAATGTTGCACATCTTCAATGGTGCATATTGTATGGCTCCTGCCGTCCGATCTTGTCTTCAGAAGGCCAAAAAACCGCTCAATGACTCGCCGGCTCCTACCATGTGCCTCATTATACTGCATTTCGGCAGGGGTGACTGGGTTACGGAGTGGTGTCAGCAACCAAGGTTGGTTAGGGGAACCCAGAGTCTCCTACATTGAAAACAGAAAATAGATTCAGTTGTTGGTTGACAGAGCATTATCTGACATTCATTCTACACACAACAAAGCACACACATGTCACATCACCTACCAACAAGCCAGGCACGGTCATGTTGTACCTGGGACATCAAACGGGGATGGCACTGTTCCTCATGATGTACACGTCATGTGCTGATCCAGGGAAACGTGCACAGACGTGGTGATGTTGGCCAAACATACCACCTGGGCATTAATCGAGTGGTAATGTTTGCGGTTGCGATATTCAACCTCATTAGCCTGTGGTGACACCAATCCAACATGGGTGCCATCAATGGAGTCAATTATATGGGGTATCTGTCCCAATGCATAAAATTCTCCCTTGATGTCTGCCAATTCTCCAGGTGTTGGGAACTTAATGTATTGGCACAGATAACGCAGCAATGCCCCCAAAACATCTTGCAGAACACGGCTGAACATGGTTTGTGACATCCCACCAGATGTTGCCACTGTGTATTGAAATGTACCGGTGGCAAAGAAATGTAAAGCTGCCATAACCTTCACTTTGGGCGTCAGTGCAGTTGGATATGGCCGACCAGGCTGCAGATGAGATGACAACTGCGCAGTCAACTGTTCAATGATTGCCCTTGTGAAGCGGTACTTCCTGATGGTGTCACGTTCTTCCATGGTTGCTAGGTCTGGAAAGGGCCTGTGGACTGCAGGTCGTCTGCGATACCTATGTGTAGAGTGTAAACACAGTTGGTGTCAGGTCACAATGTGCAAAGCAACATGCTTAAAGACAAACCGAACATGAAATGTGAACACAATTGAACCTACAGATCATTTAAAAAACAATTTCAATTTAAAAGTATGCCCTTAGATACATCTCACTGCTTCAGTACCCTACACAGACATGTGACCAAGGTATGGTGACACAGCAATTACAGTGGTGTAGTGTACAAATCACTAGTGTCTGACATCATAAATTTCAGCAAGCATCACATATTCAAAGGATCCACAGAAAAAGTATTGTACTATAATGTTTCTGCAAACAATTACATGTGCAATAGGTAGAAAGAATAGGAACATGTAATGCAAGAGATGTGTTACACCTGATATACACATCATCTCACATACTCTGTCATGCCCACCACTGTCACAGGTTAGACACTGTCACGTAGTAATGTCTACATTAAACATACAATCACATACACAGACTTTCTTTAATGTTGAGGATGCTAAAATATGTAATAACACCACACAATTCAGTTTTGGGTACACAGATAGACTAGTAATTCACATTTCACAAACAAGCTGAAGATGCAGAATGATTTCACTGTCTACTCATCCAATGCTAAAAACCTTAGCCATTACTTACACAACAGACATCTACAGTCTTAAATGACAACAATTGTACAATGAATCATACAGTACACAAATGCAGTGACAATGCAAGAATGCACATATACATCCACACAAAAAAGAATGGGCACTGTGACCAATACAAGGCGGATAACAGGATTTCTCTCCTGACATGCTTGTATATGCAAATAAAACAGTGTGTCATGTGCCCCTTAAGGTTAGCTCCTCATGGGAGTGCGTCTTATCCATTTAAAAGTCACTTTTCTCATTTAAAAAGTGCTTCCACACTTGTAATGTACAAAAATACATCAATCACAGCAGTGTGTACTCTGACGACCGATTACTCAAAGGACGCATTATCCGCATCCGAAACGGTTCGGTCATAGCCATTGGTGGTCATGGAGAAAGACGCGGGTGAGGATTCAAAGGACGTGTTATCCGCATCCGAAACGATTCGGTCATAGCCATTGGTTGTCATGGAGAAAGATGCAACATTGGTTGTCATGGAGAAAGATGCAGGTGAGTAATCAAAGGACGTGTTAGCAGCATCTGAAACTATTCGGTCACAGCCATTGGTTGTCATGGAGAAAGACGCGGGTGAGTATTCAAAGGATGCGTTGGCCACATCTGAAACGATTCGGTCACAGCCATTGGTTTACATGGAGAAAGACGCGGGTGAGTATTCAAAGGACGCATTAGCCGCATCCGAAACGATTCGGTCACAGCCATTGGCTGTTGGTTGTTATGGTTAAGGGTGGGCGGAATTTGCGTAGTCGCGTTACGCAAAATTCTGCGAAACGGTAAAAAATCTCCTCGAGCACGCAGAATTCAGCGAGCACGCGGAATTGCTTGTTCCACCCGTTCGCGATGCTTTTTTCCTGTTCGGGGACGCTGTTTGGGTGCTCGGGGGGAAATATCTCGCGAACTTGGGGCGTGCGGTCACCAATTGGCGCGGCCATCTTGTTTCACTTGTCCCGCCCGCTCGCGATGCTTGTTTCCTGTTTGCGAACGCAGATGTCCGATGGCGCGTCCGAATGACATGTTCGTGATCGCACACTCTCACGGGATCGTGCGAACGGATAGGAAAACTCGTCGGCGAACGTAGGGATCCCGGTAAGTCGCTACCGCGCACGCGAACACGCATTTTGAAAGCGCGAACAAGGAAAAAATTCCGTTACGCCGTGGATCGCGGAATTTTCGGCAATTCCGCGTTCTCCGTGGAATGCGGAATTGCCAAAATTTCGCAAATTCCGCGAGCGGAACGGAATTTACCGCCCAGGCCTAGTTATGGTGAGCGATGCGCGTTTGGGCTCATGTCTTCAGCGCGTGGAAACCGACTCGGTTACCTCCCATCACCAATGTATCAAAGTCAATCGCGGTCAGATGAAGAGTGTTTGAACCTCGCGGTATGCGTGTCGTTTGCAAAAAATGTCATGCATTGGACCGATTCGTACAATGTGACCGACGCGAACATATCACTTTTGATGCATGGATTTGATACCGCCTTTGTTGTAGAAATATAAGTGAGTGATGATAACAGTTCATTGACCTTGGACATGTGCAATAACCGCCCATCACAGGCAGTAGAAAGCTCAATCATAGATATTCCTTTAGGCTTTTTGCAAGTTGCAACTGGGAGCAGGGAACTTATTTGGGCAGGCACACTGCTGTAGAAGTCTGTGTACTGTGGCAAACATGTCATCACTGTTCTCATGGAACAGAGATCTCATTGAACACAGGACTGATGCACATGATGCCACATGCATTCCCCTTAGTTATTTTTGCAAAACTGACCTTGAGCTATGTATAGTAGTGTATGACTCAGAAACATGATGCATGTAAACTAAGGGACTATCACTATGCCATCCTTACAGGTCAACTCCCATGAGAAGTCAAGGATGTGGCTGACCATCCCCAAGAAGGTGCATGACGTGGGGGTCACATATCGTCCTGTCCGTCATTGCCGCAAGAGGTGGCAGAACCTTTGTGGCTGGGCCAAGAGGATTGCTGAGGTCCAGCTGGGCCTGTCACAACCGGGCAAGCGAGGCAGCCGGCGAACCTTGACCCCCCACATGCTCCGCATCCTAGCGGTGGTCTTCCCTGACATGGATGGGCACTTGAAGGCCAAACAGCAGCAAGGAGGGGTGAGTCAGTTACTTGCTGCACTTCTATCTTTATTCATGCATTTTTTGAGATCTGAGCCTGATGGCACTTTTACAGGTCATAAGTCTGCCAAACGTGCACTTGTTTTCACAAGATGAAAATGCGGAAGGATCAATAGATGACAGGTAAGGCCCCATTCATCAGGGACATGTGAGTGAGTTATGTTCAGGGTAGTAACAGTAGTGACATGCATATGTGTGCATCCAACATTTTACAACATGTGTGTATGAGTTTCAGCATGAATCCCATAGCTTGACATGTGTCTACACATTCACTGATGTGTGATCCTGTTCTCAGAGTGGTCTGAACAAATCATTGAAGTATGCTGTGATTGGATCTTTCAATTGTGGAAATCACATGCTAAACATTTTTGCAGAATGGTTTGTCTATATTGAGGCCTAGATTGGTTTGGCTTGAACCTTGTGCAAATGTTTTTTCCCAGACGTGCTACTGATTGTGATCACATGTATCCCATGGGACAGTCACAGCTAGGGTAACTCTGGTCACATGTCACAATGACCTTACCCATGATATTTTTCAAAATTCCATAACCAACATTCGGAAGACTGAGTCCATGTGTGGGAGTTTGTGATGGTGAAAACACAAGCCATGCAGTGTCAAACACAGGTAGTCACTGATCGCAACATGGCAGCATTTGTGAGGTATGATGTGAAGTACACAGTCACAACTGTTGACATGTGTGTTTATGGTCTTGAATACTCCAACTTGATAGCTTGCTAAACAATGTTTTTTTGGCATCACTTTCTGATTCTGAGATGTCAAATATGCACCAAATTTAAGTTTGTTACCCACATGACAAGTGTTAGACATGAGCACTATCAGCAGTACAAAGTGTGCATGTTGTGTAATCAAAGTGAGGGACATTCAGACTTTGTTCATTCAACTGTGGACTTGTTCAGTGTAGCCAAGATTGTTCCACAGTGTTGACTGTACTCATGCTGGAAATGGGTTCAGTTACTGGAGTCCCTACAGTCATTGCACCCAGATGTGCCAGTGGAATGGTGTTCCGCCTGAGGCATTATGAATCTGCAGTTATCAGACTTGGAAGTTTGTAGACCATTTATTACATCTATGAAACTTGATTTTTTAAAATATTTAAATCTTTATGATTCTGCTACATGACACTGTACATAGATGACACAGGACAGTGTGCTACATGCCTGTCAGCCCAGCTATGCGTACTGCCTTGGTGTCCCAAGGATGACACTCATATGTGTGAACTGACATTAGAGAAGCAAAGCTACTGAACACGTTATCAATCACTGTGAGCTGTGTAACATGACTCATGCAATGAGTATGCATTGTGCATGTTTGACAAGGTAAACATGTGAGCCGTGACATATGAGCCAATGGTTCCACATTTGATGACTACGGATTGCAGGATGTGTACCATGTCTCAATGAAATCTGAGATTCATATTCCCATTCTGATGGCTATACTCACTTGCAGGAGAGGAGACAGTAATGTCAGTACACAAGACCATCATGAGCACAAGACAAAACATTCCTTGCCACAAACTCCATTAGTCAACCTTGTGATTCTGTACTTTGATGTTGATACACACAATGTTGCTGATCACATCATGTGTGATTAAGCAATGTTAAAGTGGCAGACTAACAAGTCCCATTTATGTTAATGCAGCATGCGCTAATAGCACAACTCAATGTGATGTCTGATATTTGTGAACATCTGTGATGTTAACTATATGTCAAGTAGATATGGATGACTCATGGAAATCTTTGTCTTTCTTGGTCACAGCATCATCATCAGCCACAGGAGTAGACAGTGCCACGGATGTTGTGGGCGAAAAAGAGGACAAGGGGGACCCTACTCACTAGGAACCAGGGTAAGTCATATGTATCCGAAAACAACGGTTCTAGCGAGAATACAATAAATCTATACTGGTAATTAAAAATGCACAATCGCGATCAATTAGGGTTAAGGATGTCAGAAAAGAGAGCCTTGCAGACTTGGTGTTCATAATAATTCTTTTTTATCCAAATTTTTATAATTCAAAAACAATACATACACCGACCGTGAAGAACCACAATAGTGATTATATGTCCCAAGCAAATTAAACCATCTAATACATTGTGAACAGACATGTGATATATACAGAACTTGGTTTCCACAATTATTGAAAAAGACAACGACCACAACATGAATTGATAATAATTATAGCCTCTGTGTACAATAGTCAGAGCTATTTAAAATGGTTCGCTATCAATCGAGTCGACGACGTTTCGACCCTCTTGCAATATGGGGTCTCCTCAGGACCAATGGGTAAGGGACAATCTGAATAGTTAGGAAGAGAAGAAAGAAGAAAGAATGTGCTTAGAAATGGTTGTTGGGATCTGGAATCAATGAAGGATTGGGAAAGAATAGTAAATACCTGATGGTAGTATTACAGCCGCGTGAGAGGCACATAAAGTGTGAGACACCCGTGAAATGAGAAAGAAGAAATTAATACTCACACGGGGACTCGGTCGAGCACTGCACATAATGATACAAAGGGGCACCAGTCAGAGGCAAACTAATAAATAGCAGGCGGGTAACTGTACGTATTACAGTCCAAAATAGAATCTTACCCCCGTGTGAGAGACGAAGGGCTGTGAACTGGTATTAATCAATTGTGGCTCAGTCACAATAGTGGGCAGGATCAACACCTGTAATAGTAAGCATGAGGCTTGTAAGTGAAGTACGTGGACTGGCAGACTGTACAATCGTAGAAATAATGAAAAGAAACAAGGGGAGAAGGCTTACCACTCAATGTAGTGGTACCTGAGCAGCATCCTCCGCTGGATAGATAAAGTCGCGGGACCGGTAGTGCCACGGCAGGAGAATAAGGCTGTGAAATGACGAGCACATCAGTAATGTATTCTAATGGGACATGTTAAAAAACCGCTGTGATAGACATGCATGGCCAGAAGAGTGTGGTGGGTGACAGCGAATGGAACAGGCAACATGGTGGAAGGGGAAGACGCGCTACTAAGCGGGGTGCTGATGTATCATCTAAAACCCTCCTGCACAATATAAACAGGCCAAGGCACTGGGTGTTAGAATATGTGGTGCGTGTTAGGAAGGGCTAAAGAACGCCTATGTAAATGAAAGGCTAAGGAGGCACGTGCATGTAGCAAACTAGCTGTAATGTTGGTCAGTTATTAATTTATGTATAAAGCAAGGTGCGCGCATATCTCTTAAGTGAAAATTCCCCATGCGTATAGCTGGAGAAGGGGCACCTGAGTAATAAAGGCCTGCCACAGCTTGTGGTCGTGTTGATAAAGTACAAGAAGCCATGAATGCAAAAAGGCAACTAGCTTACATTAATGGTCTGTGATTAATTAATGTGTGAAGCAAGGTGCGGAGATCCGCACATGTCTCCTGAGGTAATATTAGTGCATGTAACTGGGGGAGAAAACGGAGGCGCGCATGTGAGAGGTTGCGCTGTTTGCACCTGAATAATACCGGCCTGCCAGAGCCTGCGGTCGTGTTGATAAAATACAATGAGCCATGAGTGCAAAAGGCAACTGGCTGTAATGATAAACTATGAATAATTAATGCGTGAAGCAAGGTGCGGAGGTCCGTGCATAATAGATGTTCCCAGTACATGTGGCTGGAGTGAAAAGCAAGGGGGCGCGCGTGTGATGGGTTACGCGGGTAGCACCTGAGTAATACATTTACATTTAAAGGCCTGCCAGAGCCTGCAGTCAAGTTAATAAAATAAAATGAGCCATGAAGGCAAAAGGTCCAAGGTCATCTTTCTGTCTGTGCTCTCAAGAGGAGGAAAACCTCCAGAGTATAGCGCTTACCTTTTGAAATATGCCACATAGGATGAGAACTGCTCTGGTCGTCTGCCTGGTAACAATGACAGTGCACCGGCAGATCGTGTCTGTTTATGTAGGCCTGTCAAGTCAGACATGAGTGAGGATCACCAACAAGATGATCTAATCCATGACTCTGTGCTCGCAATGTGCACAGAAGAAAGACTAGTGTATAGGGTGGACAGAGAGGAAGGAAGAGAGAGAATAATAGAAAAGTAAAGTAAAAATAAAACAATAGATAAAATGCTGATAAACGAGTGGGTTTATCTTTGAGAGGCCTAGGACACATTATAGGGAGTTACAAGAGGAAATGTACTGCTGTCTAAATGGTGAGGCAGAACTTATCTTGAATGTTAATATTGTCAATTGACCGTGTTTAGAAGCCAAGCTACATGAGATTATAAATAATTGGACTGAATAACACATATTACAATTATCCCGGGGAACCTGTTTTGCTCCTGTTCATAATACATAGGGCAGTTGTATCGAACACATATATACATAATAAGGTAGGGGAAAAAATATATATAACCCCAACAGTCCCCATTACAGTAGTTCTAGGCAAAAACGGTCATAAGAGCATATATATTTAAAATACAAATTATAAGAGCATGTATATTTAAAATACAAATTAGGAATTTCTGTGCAAATGCCAAGGGTGCCTAACCCACACACTAGACATAATTGCAAGAATTGTCAGACTGGTAACATGTTCTGGACATTGATGCTTGATCAAATTATTAAGGCAGACTTGTGTAGACCGTTACAATAATGTGCTAGCTACCCAGTGGCTAGATCACCTTAATGTTGTTATAAATCCACGCCATTCTTCGGCTGAATTCAATCCATGGGTAATTGAGTCTGTCTTTTCTATCCAGCGACATTCCATGCGTTGGAGAATTTGTGTCATATCCCCCCCTCCGGTAGGGATTGTCGCTTTCTCAATGACTTGCCATTTAATCTCATCACTAGTATGGTTAGCCTCAGAGAAATGGGATACTAGTGGTGCATTGAGGACTGAGCAACGTATCCTGCTCCTGTGTTGTCCAATGCGTGATTTTATAGGTTGTTGCGTTTGCCCTATGTATTGTAAGCCACATGGGCACCATATGCAATACACCACATTTTTTGTATTGCAATTAGAAAAAGTTCTTAACGTATGCTTAACATTGTTGTGTTCAAAATAGTTAGTGTTTGATGTTAGTGGGCAAGCAACACAGTTGCCACAGCGAAAGTGACCCTTTATTTCTGGTAAATTCCATACTAATTGTAACGTATTCGGTTGCTGTGTTGTTTTTTCGGTGGAGGAGTGAATAAGATGATCTTTTATATTTTTACCTCTTTTGTAGGCAAAACGTGGTGTTTCAATTGAGGCATCAATACTTTTAATAATGTGCCAGTTTCTCATGATGAGGCTACAGACCTTATTAGAGTGCACTCCAAAGGTCGTCACACAAATTAGTTTGTCCATAGACTTTTTTTCTTTGGTCTTTAACAATTCTTCTCTGGGGCAGAACCATGCTCGTTTTAATGATCGTCGCAGAACGTCATACTGGGTCCAGTGAAGAGTCGTCAGAGGGGTACCCAGAGATGGAGAGGGTGAGGGGAGTCTCATTGGGAGCAGATCTGCAACACCATCTGCAGGTTCTGAATCTGATCACAGCTCCGGTGAGGACTCCCATGTGGGGGTGGGGGACACTGAGACTGCAACAACAACATCAGAGTCCACCATGACCACCACTACCATCTCCACCTTCCCAGCTGCTCCCAGTGTCCTTGGCCGCTCCTGTGGCAGGGGTAAAATCTCCTTTGGGTCAGTCACCTTACCCCCTGCACCTGTCTCCCCTGCTGCCCTCAGTGATGAGACCAATGACCTCCTGAGGCAGATCTCTGTGGGGCAGACATACATGCTGAGTGTCCTCCATGCACACACCACTCTTTTGACAGAATAGTCATCGTACATGGCGGGCATTCACTCAAACATGTCTGTCTTACAGAGATCAAATCAGGCTATGGCCTAAACACAAACGGCAGCACTGTCTCTCCTCCAGCAGTACCTCCCCCCTCCTACCTCTTCCTCATCCACTGTCCCAACTATCCTCCCTGACCCAACCACATGCTAACACACACATTCACACACTGCAACATCCACACGCAGCACACAAACACACAAACAGAAGTTGAAAACCACACACATGCACAATCATGCTACAGACAGCACACTCTCCCCCAAGGAAGTGACAGCACACGACACACATGCATCCAGGGACACTACGCATACCTCACAACCATCTGCCTCCACAACCCCTACCCTTTCCTCTCCTGTTCCCCCCTCAGCCCAGGCACCCCACCTTGTTTCCATTGAATTCTTCCCTCCCCAAACATACACCCCCCCTAAGAAGAGGAAGTACCTCCAAGATGACCCACCAGTAGCATCTGCAACACCCCCCTCAGAAGGAACAGAAGGTAACAACTCCCCACAGAAAATCCCTCAGGTCCCAATCTAAAACATCCACTCCTACAACCCATAGCGCCCCAGACAAGCCCAGTACCTCTAAATCGACAAAAACCACCACAAAAAAGACCTTTCCCATCCCCTTTTCTGACACACCCCTCCAAAAATATAAGATCCCAAAATTAGTTGAGGTCACCCCATCCCCAGCTCCAACTGACCATCCCACTACAGCTGTCCCCCTCACACTTAGAGCCAACCACTGCAGGGGAGTACCACCCCCGCCATCAGACCCTACCACTGCAGTGGACTCTGACACTCCTCCTGATCCCATCCCTCCCAAAACACAACCCAGTCCCCATTAGTTTGTCCCCTTTGGTGCCTGGCATGCCCCCAAGATGCCCCTCCCAGGGGAGGTGTCCCGTTGCAGGAATTGTGAAGACAAGACAAGATGCGCATGATGTTTTAAGCTCATCAGGACAATGAACATTGATGGACTGGCCAATGGCCTTTTGTTTGATTTTGAGGCTGAATAAAGCATGTTTTCATTTTTGTTTACAAATTTTTGTGTCCACCAACTTGTTTCTGAGTATAACATGTACAATTGGTTGTTTATATGTACAATGATGTTAGTATGGCATGGATTGCATGGATTGCATGGACTATGAGCAGTTTGACAGAATGTATTGAAAAATGTTGGGCCTGCATTTCATTGGAGTCATTGCCAACTTAAATTTTGGCTCAGAGTGTGACATGAAGTCACAAACCTTTTAATTTTATTAGCACACTTATACATAGGTCATGCGTTCATTTGTCAACATAGTGCAAGTGTCTCAAAGTGCAAACGTTTAGGAGAAGCATGCTGCATATGTTTGTGATGTGCAGAAAGGCACCTTTCTTATCTATTCACCTGGATAAATATGGATGTTGACTGCATGGCAGTGAATTTGTACACACCCATGTACACAAATTGATTTCACAATACTTGTATGTGACTTTCAAGTGGTGAATCAATGTCTGTGTCTTCTTCAGATCTTGTAGAATAGTGGCAAGGTCAAGCTTGCATCAGGTGTCATGCCACTGTGGGCAAAAAAGCCTTCATGGCTGTGAACACATCTGGTGCATTCCCTGAGCCCATGGTGAGTATAAGGTGAGCAGTATTCTCACAGTCTTCCAACCCTCTGCTTCTACTGGACTCCAATTACTGCATGTTATTTTGTTAGGCAAGGTGTGTGTTTTCTTAATAGTCTAATGCTCACTCATTTAGCAGTTGTTCATGCCATCCTGATTTTTGTTGGTGACATTGCAAGTATGTTGTTTATGGATTGTCCCAGCTTAGATTGCATTTTGGCAACCACACACAAGTCATAGTTGAGCATATCAATTGTGTGTCATATGTATTTTGTGAATGACTGACAAGGGTGTTGATTTGAGCTTAGATTGATGCAGTTCCATGTCACACCAAGCTGTATTATGAGTGCTGTGATGTCTGTTGAATTGCCAGGTGGTACATGTGGTGAGGCAAGTGGACAGTGAGTGCCCAGAAAGGGTGTTACTTGTTTACTGTGCAGATCCTCCCAGATCTTGAGTCTCCACCATGCTCTTAGTTGCAACACATGAGAGGATGTGTTGATGGAAATATGCGTCCTGGCTGCATATGTATAGTCAATGGTTCATGTTGCATGTGCTGAGCTTGCTTGAACAAGGGTGAAGGTGAGAGTGACTCGTATTTAAAGTATTGGTTTGAGTGGAGATACATACGTCATGGTGGCAGGACAAATTTAGTGGTTGTCAGAGAGTGTGAGGTATAAGTTGAGTGCATAGGCAGATCTTGTGTAGGAGACATGAGGTATCTACATTCCCCCTATGTGAGTGTTTACAGATAGAATTATGTGATTCCGGGTATTCGACTGTTTGAATCTTGTGCCAAGGTATGAGATCAATGGGTAGATAGGATAAGTGTTGAAGCACTTAGACAAGTTTGTATTCGGGCAGGTGGTGATCTGTAGTCTGTGTGTCTACCGTGAGGAATGACTGTAACCAGGCATTTTCAAATGAGTGAGATAGTTGGTGATGTACAATAGTCAATGGTGTTATTGAGCATGTAAGTAATATGTGGATGTGACAAAGTGGATAAGTGTATGTGAAGGGTATACGCCAGTTGTGTGCTTTAGTGTGCAGAAAGGTGAAATGTGTAGTGTCATATAGTTGATGTATGTTGTTATTGCATCTGTGTGTGCATGTGTTGTAGGAATGACAATCTGTGTAACTTTAGCAGTGTAGGGTGTGTGTGTGATGATATGTGACTGACTGAGGACATATCCATTGAGCAAGGTAAGTGTGCTGTTGTGAGATGTGGTGATGTATTAAGTGTGCAAGTCAGAGTGGGCAGTGATGCTGCACGTTGTGATATGAGTGCATTCCAAATACATTGCTGAGTGTGCTAATGGTGATGAGTGTGGTCATTTTTACATGTAAAGTTTGTCGTCTGCTGAGGAGGTGGAGTACAGTACAGTGTGTGCATGTCATGTATGTGTGAGTTGTTGTGTACATAGTGATGAAGAGTGGTGCTGTGCATGTTGGTGTGTATGTGAGAAGGGGAGCGCATGAGTGAGATTGTGACAATTGTGTTTGAACAGTTTGAGTACAAGGCTGTAGCTTGCGGTGCAAACATGTTTTTCCAACTAGCTGCAGCAGAAGTGGCTTATGGCATGCTTGTGTGTTTTCTAGTTTTGAAATCTGAGCATGTACTTTGGGGTGGATGTGAGAGGAGTCATACCTGCACAAGTATAGTTCATGCAGGTCATGAGGTAATGTTGATTTGTACATATGTGTAGATTTTGTTTCTGTAAGTAGTCAAATATAGTTGCCAGAGTAAATATGAAGATGTGGAATGTGTTGTCTGCAGCTTGCTGTCTGCCAATGGATTGTCATGACTGATTGTGTGAATGTCCACTTTGAGTATGCTGTCATATGCAAGACCTATTGGCATCACTGGAAAAGTTACCTCAACCTAGCCTTGCCTTGTCTGAGTTGTGTGTTGGTATATGTGGCATTTCACCCTTTGTAGGTATTTGAACTCATTAATTGGTAATTATTGGCCTTGGAAACTGCTACGGGATGGATGTGGCGATTGCTACATTTGCAATGTCATGACTCTTGAACAATGGATTGCAGTCCATTCCTTTGAGGGGTACAGCCTCATCAATGTCCAAGTAATGAATGTGTGTTGTTGTTCTACTGTTATATTCCATATAGGTACCATAATTAGGCCCCGGTAACTTCATTACCCTTCACCTATATTCTTCCCTACATTACACTTGTCACGGTTTACAGGGACTGACCTTTTACCTAGATTCGACACTGCATTCAGAACACGGGTTTTCCCTAGTTCGAAATCTCATCCATTATGCATGAGGATTCTTGGAATCACAGCAGGACTACCATCTCCTGTATAGAATCTATGTACAAAGTTCATGCCCGACGTCATCCTTAGGCCGACACAGTAATACAGTGAGGTAGGACCCCTGGGGAGACCTATGGGTATATATACATCACATCTTGCTAAGATAGAGCAGAGGAGACCGAGACTTCCCGGCCGACACACTGACCAGAGACGCTGAGGTTCCTGCATGCAGACACTGCAGCTCGCAGTGGTCTAACATCCCTCGCGGGGTGTCCAACTCGAGACCAGGACGGGGTCAATCAATCAATCAATCAATGCATTTATAGAGCGCGCTACTCACCCGGGAGGGTCTCAAGGCGCTGGGGGAGGGGGGAGTTACTGCTCGAACAGCCAGGTCTTGAGCTGCTTCCTGAAGGAGAAATGGTCCTGGGTTCGCCGAAGGTGAGTGGGGAGGGAGTTCCAGGTCTTGGCTGCCAGGTAGGAGAAGGATCTTCCTCCGGCGGTGGCTCTGCGGATGCGTGGTACGGTGGCGAGGGCGTGGCTGGTTGATCGTAGCTGGCGGGTGGGCGTGTAGAAGGTCATGCCGTCGTTGAGGTACTTGGGGCCCAGGTCGTGGAGGGCCTTGTGTGCGTGGGTGAGGAGTCTGAACGTGATTCTCTTGCTGACGGGGAGCCAGTGCAGGTCTTTCAGGTGTCCGGTGATGTGGCTGTGTCGGGGGATGTCCAGGATGAGTTGTGCGGAGGCGTTCTGGATGCGCTGGAGTCTTTTTGAAGTTTGGCTGTGGTTCCGGCGTAGAGGGTGTTCCCATAGTCCAGTCGGCTGGTGACGAGTGCCTGGGTGACGGTCTTCCTGGTTTCAGTGGGGATCCATCTGAAGATCTTGCGGAGCATGCGCAGGGTGTTGAAGCACGAAGATGAGACGGCGTTGACTTGTCTGGTCATCGACAAGGAGGAGTCCAGGATGAAGCCCAGGTTGCGTGCGTGGTCCGTTGGCTTGGGCGCGGTGCCCAGGGCCGGGGGCCACCAAGAGTCGTCCCAGGCGGAGGGTGATGAACCCAGGATGAGGACTTCCGTCTTGTCTGAGTTCAGTTTAAGGCGGCTGTTCCTCATCCAGTCGGCGACGTCTCTCATCCCGTCGTGTAGGTTGGCTCTGGCGGTGGTGGGGTCGTTGGTGAGGGAGAGGATCAGCTGGGTGTCGTCGGAGTAGGAGATGATGTTGAGGTTGTGTTGGCGTGCGATGGCTGCGAGGGGGCTCATGTAGACGTTGAAGAGGGTAGGACTGAGTGAAGATCCTTGTGGAACGCCGCAGATGACTTCGGTGGCCTCGGATCTGAACGGGGGAGGCGGACTCTCTGGGTTCTTCCGGCGAGGAACGAGATGATCCATTCCAGTGCTTTCTCTCGGATTCCGATGTTGCTGAGGCGCTTCACTAGGGTGCGGTGGCAGACGGTGTCGAACGCCGCGGAGAGGTCCAAGAGGATGAGGGCTGCTGTTTCCCCGTTGTCGGTTAGGGTTCTGATGTCGTCGGTGGCTGCGATTAGGGCGGTCTCGGTGCTGTGGTTGGCCCGAAACCCGGACTGCGAGGGGTCGAGGGATCCATTCGTCTCGAGGAAGGCGGCAAGCTGTCTGTTGACGGTCTTCTCGATGACTTTGGCCGGAAACGGAAGGAGCGAGATGGGACGGTAGTTCTTGAGGTCGGTGGGGTCCGCCGTTGGTTTCTTCAGGAGGGCGGTAAGCTCAGCGTGCTTCCAGCTCTCCGGGAAGGTGGCGGTGTGGAAGGAGGAGTTGATGATGTCCCGGAGATGGGGTGCGATGGTGGCGTCGGCTTTGTTGAAGACGTGGTGTGGGCAGGGGTCGGTTGGTGATCCGGAGTGGATGGAGTTCATCGTGCGGGTGGTGTCTTCGGTGCTGATCGGGGTCCAGTTGCAGAGGGTGGTGGTGGCGGGCGTTGGTTCGGCGGTAGGGTGCGTGGTCTGTGCGTCGAAGCTGTTATGTATGTCGGTGATCTTGCGGTGGAAGAACGCGGCGAGTGAGTTGCAGAGGTCTTGCGAGGGGGTGATGTCGTTGTTTCCGGCGCTGGGGTTGGAGAACTCTTTGACAATGCTGAAAAGTTCCTTGCTGTCGTGGGCGTTGTTGTCCAGTCGTTCTTTGAGTGCCGACTTCTTGGTGGCACGGATCAGCTGGTGGTGTTTGCGGGTGGCGTGCTTGAGGGCGGTCCTGTTGTCTGTGGTCTGGTCGAGTCGCCAGGCTTTCTCGAGAGTGCGGCAGTTCTTCTTGGATTCCTTGAGTTCGTTGGTGAACCAAGGGGTTTTCTTGCTTCCGGGTCTGCTGGGAGGGTTTTTAGTGGTGCGAGGTCGTCGGCGCAGGCGGTCAGCCACTTGGCGAGGTTGCTGGCTGCTTCGTTTGGGTCCGTTGTGTTGGTGGGTGTGTTCTGGCTGAGGGACGCGGTGAGCTGCTCGGCGGTGATCTTGCTCCAGCTCCGGCGGGGAACCTGTTGCGGGTGGTGGTGGGTCGCAGTCTTTCTGAAGCTGAAGTGGACGCAGCTGTGGTCAGTCCAGTGGAGTCCGGTGGCGTGGCTGAAGGAGATGTGCTTGCTGGAAGAGAAGACGGGGTCAAGCGTGTGGCCGGCGTAGTGGGTGGGCGTGTTCACCAGTTGTTTGAGTCCGAGGTTGGCGAGGTTGTCCAGCAGGGCGGTGGTGTTTCTGTCGTTGTTGTTCTCCAGGTGGAAGTTGAGGTCCCCTAGGAGGATGTAGTCGGCGGAGGGCATGGCGTGCGGGCTGATGAAGTCTGCAATGTCTTCGCTGAATAGTGTGCGTGGTCCCGGGGGTCTGTAGATGAGGGTGCCTCGGAGGGTGGTCTTGGGGTCAGTGTGTATCTGGAAGTGTAGGTGCTCGGCGGCGGTGAAGGTCTCGTCGGAGTTAGTCGAGATGCGGATGGTGTTCTTGTGTACGATGGCGATGCCTCCTCCCGTCTGGTTGACGCGGTCCTTCCGGGTGATCTTGTATCCGTCCGGGATGGCTATTGCGATGTCGGGCGCTGAGGAGGCGTTCATCCAGGTTTCGGTGAGGAAGGCGACGTCCGGTGCTGTTGCGTCGAGCAGGTCCCAGAGTTCCACGGCGTGCCTGTGGATGGAGCGGGTGTTCAACAGGATGCATTTCAGGTGGTTGCTGCTGGTGCTCGACTTGGCGGGGGTGGTGCAGGTCCGGGGGCAGGTGAATCGGCAGGCTTGGCAGGTGAAGGGTCCGTGGGTGCGTCTCGGGGAGGCTCGGTAGCAGGCAGGGTTCCGGTCGGCATTGAGTGCGGTGAGGGTGGCGGCGTCATAGGTCCGTCGAGTGGTGTTGCATCGGTGGGATCCAGGGGTCCTGGCGCTGGGCGCGGGCCAGGCGCGGACGGGCGCAGACGGGCTTACCTTTGGCGCACCTTCGGCGCTCCGTCGGTGCTCCCGCTGCGCGCGGCCGCTGCGCGGTCGCTTAGGGGCGTCATAAGTAAGGAGCCGGGAGGGAGGAGCAGCTGGGTGGCAGGAGCGGGGCGGCGAATGGAATCACGGGGGGTGGGGCCGCAGGGAGGCAGTGGCGGGAAAGTCCCAGGAGCAGCGGGAAAGTCCCAGGAGCAGCGGGCAGCGGGAAAGTCCCAGGAGCAGCGGGCAGCGGGAAAGTCCCAGGAGCAGCGGGCAGCGAGCGAAGGAATCTGCAGGCAGGAGGCGACAAGGCAGGCAGGAGCGGCAGCAGTGAGTGGGGCGACCAAGCCCTGTGGAGGGCTGAGCGATCACACTCTGTGGTCCCCTACGGTCCCCTTAAGTAAGGAGCCGGGAGGGAGGAGCAGCTGGGTGGCGGGAGCGGGGCGGCGAATGGAATCACGGGGGGCGGGGCCGCAGGGAGGCAGTGGCGGGAAAGTCCCAGGAGCAGCGGGAAAGTCCCAGGAGCAGCGGGCAGCGGGAAAGTCCCAGGAGCAGCGGGCAGCGGGAAAGTCCCAGGAGCAGCGGGCAGCGAGCGAAGGAATCTGCAGGCAGGAGGCGACAAGGCAGGCAGGAGCGGCAGCAGTGAGTGGGGCGACCAAGCCCTGTGGAGGGCTGAGCGATCACCAGTCCCACAGTCTCTCACTTCAGGAAATGGGGGTGACCAATTCCTAGAGGGATTCTTGGCTTAACACCTACATACATGCTAGTTACACTTAGGTACATCTAGTTAGGAAGGCATCGTAGGAGTAGGCATCTTTTATCATGTGTTTTATATACTCTAATATATTCATGATTATTGTAAGATGGTAGAACTATACCATCCATTTACTTTTATAGTACTGCTAATCATTTATATCTTATACTGTCTAGCGGTTGTTGCAGCTCATCCATTTTACACCGGAATAACAACTGTTCAATAAATGCTTATTAAAAACGCCCAGCCTGTTTGTTCTGTGTATCACTCTGAGACAGACTAAGTAAGCACAAGTGACTGAGCGAAAAGTAGTATATTGTTTCCACGGTCCTGAGGGATCAGGGTTGTCATGTTCGATGGTTGCCAGGAACTATTCTCTCCTTGGTAAGAGGAGATTCTAGTGGCACTGTTAGCTAGTTGGTACAAAAGGCCAACATACCCGGTGGGGGTGATCAGAGGTAGTCTGACATCAATCCTACAGTGTATGTTGTCTAAACGCGCAGATCCTGTATACTTTTTATAGGAACTACACAACACTACCTGGGGTAAGACTACCCCGGGTACGCAGGCCCACACCTGCCAGTAAACTACACACGCATAGTTATTGCTGGTGATGGAGCAGGATAAATGAAACATTTTTAACCTCCTAATAATTTACGTAAAATAATTAATAAACATGTTCGTTTAAGTAAATAACCAACAATGTATGTTACATGTGAAGGGTTAAAGGTAACACGCTATTTTATGTGCAAATGAATATACTTATAATTGTTGACGTGGCTAACATAATCTAATATTTGCGTACTAATAAAATAATAAACGCATGATTTGTGCTTTGAAAATAAAACGTGTGGTGGCAAAATAAAGCGATGGTAAGTAAGGGACGGCTTTATATATTGCTTTTTGCTAGGTAATACCTAATTGGGGTACGTAGAAAGACGGGAGGGAAACGAAAGGGTTTATATTCTTTATTTTAACAATATTTTGTTAATCTTTGAAAATAGTGCGCTTAGGCCTGTTGAGCAGCGATATAAAATGGCCGCCATGAGCTAGAGTACGCATGTGCAAGAAGCCGTGTGGAAAAGGAGAAAGGCTGTGAAAAAGAATGACCACGTGTTCGTGCTGAGAGCCTAGGATGGAAGTATGGTCAAGGCTATTGTGACCTTACTGAGCAAATGTGTGCCAAGATGATCAGCAAGAAGCGTGAGAAGTCAAAATGAATAAATGGACAAACGGAACTGTTGAACCTAAAAAGTATCAGAAGATGATACAAATTGGACTGATCGAAACTGATGAGTAATGTCATGAACTGTGGGAAACGATGCAAGCATGGACATTCCACAAAGAACTGGTTAAGACAAGGAAGTTTGATAAAAATGTATATGGACTCGAATGGACCAATGAGAGAGAATCACGCCAATAGGAGGCAACATTTTATTTAGTAAGCGAGAATTAGGGTATAAGAAGACCTACTCCGGGAGGGGTTGGTTGGTATGAGTATTATTATATTTTTGTTGATGATGATGAGCGAGCGTACTGTTAGGAGAAGAGAGAGCTGAGATTGCTGATAGATGAGTTGCGGGTGCGGAGTTGCTGCTACGGATGATCGAAGCTGATGCTGCTATTTTCGTTAGGTATAAGATGCTGCTTTTTAAGAACCTTTTTATTCCTGATAGATTTTTCATTTAGAGCTATTAGATTTTTCCAAGACAGATAGATAGATCTTTTTGAAGTTCTTGCTGTGACAAACTTTATCTTCCATCCAATAGGTATGCATTGTAATTTCAATTTATTCTTATAATGATGATAAATGTAATAATCTGAGTGATAAACTTAAACTTATGCATTTTTTCCTAAAAACTTTATATAAACTTTATTATCTTTAAACAAATGACTCAGTGATTCTTTAGCTCAATAATTAAGGTAAAATGTTAAAGAGTTTATTGTGATTGAGCTGGTCTTAATCACCATCAACTAATTCCTACTAGTTTTTTCCATCGACCAATGAGCGGAATACCTTAAAAGCAAATGAGAAACATTATGTCGTGTTAAAAAAGAGGTATCCCGTCTCCTTCCAGCGAATCGTTATACTGTTTTTCTTCTCCTAGGTTAAGGACGGAGGTAATCCAGGGTATAAATGAGTAAGTGAATGTATATGCGGTGTCAATGGGCCCCACCGTCATATGGATATAGTCTGTGTATTGGAGAGATAGTTGTACCTGGATGACCGAGTTATATAGGAGAAGTATTTTTATTGTTAGCGCTGGATCAGATTTCTTGGTAGCAGAGTTATGGTTACTATAGATTAGTTTGGTGATTATTGATTATTGATTATTGATAAGTTCATGTCTAACACTTTATGTTGAGTCGCGTTATGTTATATGTAAGTTTTCACGCTTCCGGGAAGTAGGAAGTGGAACACGTGTGGCAAGAGAAGTCACATGGAATAGTGCATTGTCTGAGTTCATATTGGTAATAACACAGGTTGTGTTATGATAGGGACATTTTCCGCATAAAAGGTGTGTAAGTGAAATAGTGATCGGTTTTCTTGTGAAACTCTGGCCTTAATTCTCAGGAGCAGTATAGTCTCCACAGGTGTTTTATCCCCAGAGAAACGGGTTTACTGCTTGCTTGAAAGAAGGGTAAGGTAGTGGGAAGTGCTACTTTATCGGCGAAATGGGAAAATTCTGTGGTAGGGTAGAGGTAAGCGCTGCCTACTGGAAAATACAGAATTCTTGCGTAAATGGACAAAACTATCTCTTTTGTTTAGTGAATCAGACAATGGAAATGTGTTTTAAATGTTGTAACTAACGAAGAATTGTTGAAAAAGAAATTGCCGATAAATTTTGTAAAGGGGGGTCTAGAGCAGAACTGACGTAGACAAAAGCCGCGCTGGGATTGGACAGTGCGCTAGTCATACAGAGACAGGAGCAGAACTGACGTAGACAAAAGCCGCGCTGGGATTGGACAGTGCACTGTAGACAGAAACCGCTCTGATTGGAGTGTTGGTGTGAGTTGCGCTAAGATTGGACGGATAGAATAGTGACATGGAAGTTTATTATTGGAGTGTTGGTGTGAGTCGCGCTAGTATTGGTTGGAATAACGCATAAAGAACAGTGTTGAATTGTGGATTGTTTGAGGAGAGAAAGTGATTGTGAATCATGTCGTATTATGAATATGGTAGAGAGAAAACGTCGTGGATGTCGAAAGTTAAGAACTTCTTTAAGAAAGACAAAAAGGTAGTGACTAGAGAGGGACAAGTAATTCCTCCGCCGAAATCACCAGCTTCGCACATGATGCTGAAATATGGATATCATACATGCATATGGTTAGAAAATTGGACAAAATATACCAAGAATGATGGAGCATTGGCTTTCCCTGAGAATGGTTCATTTAATGTAGCTGTACTACGGAATTTGAGAGAGAAGATGGCAATGTTAGAACCTAGACCAACACAGTTTGAAGCTTTAACTGAATGGGAAGATGAGATGTATGAACGAGAGAGATTCAGAGGATTAAAGAATCATGAGTTTGTGCCTGGAAGGTTATGGGGAGTAAATCATGAGGACAGAATAAAGCGTTGGAGATGTGCTAATATGACAGGAGGTTTGTTTCCAGCTTTTACAGTTGAGGAAGAAGCAAAGAGAAAGTGTACAGAGAAAAAGAAACATGTAGTTATAGAAAAGTATGGGTATGGTGGTAGTGAAACGGACGATGAATTGCTGGAAGATATTTTAAACAGAAACCCGCCTCCATACCAACAGACTTCTGCGGTGGTGACACCTAATGCACCACTAATGGAAACTGGGAGGAATAAAATTCCCGAACGAAGAGATGAGATAAATAGGTCACAAGATCAATTAAAAACTTCACAAAATGAAGAGATAGAAAGTGACAATGCAACTGAATTAGCAAAAACCACAAGAGAATTGACTGAGAAAATAAGAGAATTGACAAAGAATATGGAAGCTGTAACTGTACCAGTAACGATAGGTCCAGTAATGCCAATTTTTGAGAATCAGAAAATTGATGAACGTTCTTTAGTGATTCCCATGAATTCACATTTGCAAAGAAAAAGAGAAGGGATGGAACTAGATAATGAAGGTGCACACCATTTGGTTAGTACCTATAGACCAAGCCCACCTACTAATTTGACGATAAATGAGAATGAGTTCAGGAGAATACCTATGGTAACGGAGTCTGCATCAGGGACACCAGAAAGAAGTAACAATTGGATAGAATTAAATAGTACGCCTGTAGGTCCGACTCCAGATGAGTTAAATGAATGGATGAAAACGCTAAAAACGAAAGAAACAGAAGTAAAACCATTAGATGTAATTAGGTTAAAAATAGACATGGAAGAATTGATTTTAGGCACGATTGGTACAGAAAAATTAAAAAATTATCAGGCTGATGAGATTATGTTTTTGTGCAAAAGTCTTACATGGAGAGCTAGAAATTTACATGACAAATTAGAAGAGACAGCAAGTGAACTGGGAGTAGAATTTGCAAAAGTGAGAACGTTGCAGAAACCATATAGAGTAGACTTTTGTGAGAAAGATATAGAGAATCTGAACACATCAGGAACATTGACCCAAATAAAAGAATTAATTGTTTTACTGAGAAAATGGGGTGATGTGGATAGATGGAGAAGTAGATGGATAAAAAGAATGAGAAAGTAACAGATAAAGCATCTTTGGCTTTTGCAGTGACAGATAAGGAACCAGTTGTAAGGGAGTACCCGATGAGAGAAACTCCAGGAGGTAGTTATGTGCATGTGCCATGGACTAGACAGGATATACTGTCATTTACAAATGATTTCCCCAAGTTGAGAGAGAAGCCAGTAGAATGGTACAGACAAGTGGAGAGATTTGTTAAAGTTTCAAAGGTGTTGTGGATAGACTTGGATGGATTGTTTGATATAGTAGTGCCAGCTGATTTGTGGACAGAATGTAAGATTACTATTTATTGGCCAACTGTAGAATATCCAAGAGATGCTAAAACAGGAGCGCCAGGACCAGAAGTGATGAGAAAGTACGATCAAGTAATTACCTTTTTGAAGAATAAGATTCCACCTAAAGAAACAGATTGGGTAAAAATAGACAGAACCACGCAGGAAAGTAAAGAATCAGTGCATGCTTACTATGAAAGACTGTTGTTAGTTTTCAAACAGTATAGTGGTTATGAGACACTAAATGAGAAGGATATGAGTAATTTTGTATATAGATTTGTATATGGGTTGAAACCAGAGATAAGTGAGATGATTAAACAGCATATGATTTGTTGGCACAATAGCACAGTCGATGAAGTTTTGAGATATGCTAAGTATTGCAGTGATGATATTGAGAGTAGACAGTGTACATTGAAAGAAAAAGCCATGTGGGCACAGGTGAAAGTTGCAGAGAAACAAGAAGCTCAATTGAGTAATACAGGTAATGAAGCAGGACAGGCTAGATTTCGACCAAATATAGGTAAAGGAAAAGGACAAATGAGCATAGATGAGGCAAAGAAAAAGTGGCCATGCCACAACTGCGGAAAGCTAGGGCATTGGAGAAACGAGTGTAAATTTCCTCCAAAACTTAATGTGGAAAATCAATCATTAAATCCACAGGTGCAGAGTGAGGTAGTTACTCAACAGAGTTAGGTGCCACAACCACCACTTCCCAAGAGTGTTAACCAACAGAAATTCAGTGCAGAAACAGGATTCTACGGAGGAGAGCAGGTAACACAGTTGCCGCGTGCAGCTGCCATTTCTCAATATTGGTTACGACAGGATGAGGATGAAACGGATGAAAGCTTCTGACGGTGCCTAGGAGAGGGGGAAGAGTGCGTGCTTGGCGCAACTCTAGAGGTAGATCAGTCTGGTCCATTTGTGGATGGAGAAGTGAATGGTGCAAATGTAACATTCCTTGTGGACACTGGAGCTACCCGTTCTACTGTTAGGTCAGTGGAAATTCCAAACCTTCCTCTCTCAGGTGAACATATCCAAGTAGTTGGATTATCAAATCAGCAAATTAAGACGCCTCTTACTAAATTAGTGGAGGTAAAGATTGGTCCATTTAGTGAAATGCACCGATTTGTGGTATGCGATTGTAGTCCTGTGAACCTATTAGGACGCGATCTATTGTGCAAAATGAATTGCACTATCTATTGTACTCCAGATGGAATTGCATTTCAGACCCCAGATGAAGATGTATTGTATAAAATGACACTGGTGAATTTAGAACCAGAAGTAAATGATTTGTTTCCTGTATTTGATGCAGAGAAAATCCCAATTGAACTGAAAAAGACAGTGAAAGAGGAAGTGTGGGACTTTACAGGAGAAGATATAGGATTAATGAAAGAAGTAGATCCCGTTAAAATCTCCGTAAAAGAGGGAACGAGTTACCCAAATACGCCCCAGTATAAATTGACACCAGAAATAATTGAAGGAATAACGCCAGTAATAAATAAAATGGTTGAACATGGATTCCAAAAGAAATCATGAGCAGTCCATATAATTCGCCAATAATGGGACTGAAAAAGCCAAACGGAACATATAGAATTGTACAGGATTTGAGGAAGGCAAACAAAATTGTAGTGCCTTGTTGCCCAATAGTACCGAACCCTGCTGTGATTCTATACCAGATTCCACGTGAAGCAGAATGGTACACAGTAATTGATTTATGTCATGCATTTTTCTCTATTCCATTGCATCCAGATAGCCAGCCATTATTTGCATTTAGGTTTGGAGAGCGTATTTTGGCATGGTGCCGAATTCCTCAAGGGTACACAGAAAGCCCTTCGATCTTTAATCAGATTCTAAAGACATCCTTGGAAGATTTAAAAATGCCAGAAAAGTCAGTGATGGTTCAGTATATTGATGACCTACTGGTGGCAACAAAAACGAAGGAAGCATCTGTCAATGATACAATTGCTTTGCTGAATCATTTAGCCAAAAGAGGACATAAAGTGTCCCCATCAAAATTGCAGTTTTGTCAACAAGAAGTCCAATATTTAGGGCATAAAATTGAGAAAGGAGTGCGAAAGGTAACTACTGAAAGAATAAAGATGATTCAAGGAATGAGAGCTCCAATGACGCAAAGAGAGATAAGAATGTTTCTGGGAATGGTTGGATATTGTCGACAATGGATAAGCGGTTTTTCATTGATCGCCAAACCGTTGCAAAAACTGACAAAGAAGGATGTTAAAGATCCTTTTGAAATGAATGATGAGGAAATGAAAGCATTCAGAGAGCTGAAAAAGAAATTGTGTGAAGCTCCAGCATTGGGAATGCCTGACTATGAGAAAGACTTTGAGTTGTATTGCAGTGAAAGAGATGGATGTGCGTTTTCAGTCTTGGTACAGAGACATGGAACCATGAAAAGACCCATTGCATATTTTTCAGCTGTTTTAGACCCTGTAGCAAAAGCGTTGCCTGGATGTTTGAAAGCAGTTGCTGCTACTTGTGTGAGTCTGGAACAGAGTGAAGGCACAGTGATGGGATATCCACTGAGAGTATATGTTCCCCATTCTGTGGAAATTCTCTTGACAGAACGAAAACACAATACATGACACATAGTCGGCTGACTAGGTATGAAAAAGTAATTTTGAGTGCAGATAATGTGACCATTGACAGATGTATGAATGTGAATCCTTCGACATCATTGCCAGATGAAGAGAGTGTGATTGAAATGGATGAAGTAGATCACGATTGTCTGAATGTGCTTGAATATTGTACAAAACCGAGATCAGATATACGAGATGAGCCCTTAAAGGAATCAGATTATATTCTGTTCGTGGATGGCTCATGTTTGAGAACGAATGATGGAGTTCTAAGTGCAGCATATGCAGTTTGCACAGTAGCAACTGTAATGGAAGCATCTTGTCTGAAAGGGATACGGTCTGCCCAAGTCGCAGAACTGATAGCTCTGATTCAAGCCTGCAAGTTGGGAAGAAATGTACGGGTTACAATTGTGTCAGATAGCCAATAAGGTTTTGGAGTGGTGCATGATTTTGGTCAGATTTGGTCACAAAGAGGTTTCTTGACGTCTGCAGGAACGCCAATTAGAAATGGAGATTTTGTGAAAAAGTTGCTTGAGGCGATACAGCTGCCTAAACAGATTGCTGTTGTAAAGTGTAATGCACATAAAAATGGGGAAGACTACATAACTGTCGGCAATAAGTATGCTGACGAGATTGCACAGTACTGTGCAAAGAATGTGGTTTCTTTGAACAGGAACCGAGAAAGAGAGCATATTTCTTGTCCTTTGCTTTTTACTAACCCTGTTGAGACATGGGATGAGGTGAGACAGTTACAGGAAGCAGCAGATGATGAGGAAAAAGATACATGGATAAAAGCAGGATGTAGAAAACATGAGGAAAATGATGTTTGGGTTTACAGAGATGAAAGACCAGTTATGCCTGATAGCATGATTTCTGACATGGCACGGATGTACCATGGACAAGCCCATATTGGGAGAGATTCAATGATCAGACTTTTTAGACAAACATGGTATAATCCAAAATTCAGAGCCATAGCTGAGAGTCTTTGTCAAAGATGTCTTATTTGTCAACAGTTAAATCCAGGAAGGAAGACAGTAGTGAGTCTAGGAACAATAGGACGAGAAGGGGGTCCGTTCACTAGAATGCAAATGGATTTTATAGAAATGCCCCCGAGCAACAGACTAAGGTATGTCCTCGTAGTCGTCTGTTTGTTTTCCCGTTGGGTGGAAGCATACCCGACCAGAAGGAATGATGGAATCACGGTAGCAAAACTTATGCTGCGAGAATTCATTCCGAGGTATGGTTTTCCAGTCACGATTGAAACAGATAGAGGAACACATTTCCAAAACGAATTAATTAAACTGATTTGTGAAGCACTTAGTATTAAACAGAAACTGCATTGTGCATACAGACCAGAGGCTTCTGGAATAGTAGAGCAAGTGAATGGAACAATTAAGAACAGGTTAGGAAAAATGTGTCAAGCCACAGGACTCAACTGGCCAGATGCCTTGCCATTAGTTTTAATGACAATCAGAAGTATTCCGGAAAGGAAAACTGGACTCAGTCCCCATGAGATAATTATGGGACGAGCAATGAGACAAGCACATGTACCTGTCAACAAACTACTGACTATAACTGATGATCTGGTGCTGGATTATTGCAAAGGATTGGCTGATGTGGTGCGTTCTGTGTTTCATCAGGTTGGACCGGATGCTACTACTCTTGAAAGAAAACCAGCTCACGTCTTGAATCCAGGAGATTGGGTCCGCATAAAAGTCCACAGTAGAAGAAACTGTTTGGTTCCTCGTTGGGACGAACCACGACAGGTGATCCTGGTGACAACCACTGCAGTCAAATGTGCAGGAGTGAAACACTGGGTGCATGCCAGTCACACCATCAGAGTTCCAGAACCTGAAGATCGACATGTGAGTCGACATCTGGAAGTGTTGGATAACAGTTCAGCATCAGAAATGGAAGAAGAACCGAATAGGGTGCCAGAATCTGAAGATCGACCTGTAAGTCGACATCTGGAAGACCCAACTACAAGTGCAACGACAGAAGAAGTGGAGGAAATAGCGGAAGTTCCAGAACCTGAAGATCGACATGTGAGTCGACATCTGGAAATATCAGATACCAGTTCAGAATCTGATACAGATTATTCAGATTGTGAGGAAATTCTGAAAAGAAATTGGAAATTTGAAAGCATAAGAGAAGAAACTGAGCACGAAGATAGTAACAGTGAGCAACCAAGTACAAGTTGTGGTAAAAATCCTTCGGAGATAATATTAATAGATGAAGAAAGGAGAGTTTCAAACAGAAAGTTAGAAAAATCGGAAGATCCCGAGGAGCAATAGGGACAGATAGCCAAACAAAAGAACAGGGAAATTTAAAAGCAGATAGAGAGATTGACACAAATTCGGAAGAACCTCGAGGAGGGACAGAAATAGGTGAACGAAGGAAGATAAGAAAAGAACCACAAGTAGAGGAAGAAAATGAAATTATAAGATTCAAAATCAGAGACAATAAAGAGAAAAATGAAACAGAGTCTGAAGAAAGTGGAGAAGAAAGAAACCAAAAACTAGAGTCAAGAAAAAGAACTTGGAAAACAGAAAGATAGGAAAAAGGAAGTGAGGCAAAAGGTCAAGAAAAGGAGACAATTGGCCCAACGAAGTAAGAAAATTAAGATACAGGATCATAAGGTTAGATGGAAAAAGTGCTGAACAAGTGAATGAAATAACAAGTCAGAAAGAGCAAGAAAAACAAGGTGGAAAACATTTGCAGAAAACGAAAAGAGTAAAGAAGGTAAATCCGAAGTATAGATCACCTGAATGGTTGTATCTTGCTTTAACTGATATCAAAGAAGAAAAGAACACCCCCGAGAACCCAGATCAAAGCAACCTAATGGGTGAAGGTGAAGTGCAACAAACTTGAAGATATTTAAACAAATTTCTACCGGACTTGACAAAATATTGGATCTGACGAATTTCTACCGGATTTGACAAAATACTGGATTTGACAAAGAAAGAATTCTGAAAAGAATTAAAAGAAAGTACCAAGCAAAAACAAAAACATTGGAGTGCAGAGTGGCTAATAAGTCATTTCTGAGGTGTAGTGACACAATTTTCTTGAAAATAAATAAATAAGTTTATAAAACAAAATGGAGGATACTAGAGATAGAAAATGTAGATGTGAGTTTTTAAGTAGATGGTGTAAGATGTGCTTCTTTTGTACAGGATTATTAATGACAGTATGGGTGGTTTTAGCAATCACTATTCCAATTAGTTTAGCTGTAGTAGAAACGTCTAATCACACAGAGAAAGAAAAAGGAGCTAACACTCAAGAACCAGTTATATTAAAAAGTAGTGCAGAGTTACATAAAGACAAATCAATAACAGATTTTTCAAAGAATGTTTTTACTAAATTATTATATGAGTATGTAGAAACAATGGATGTAAGAGATTGCTATGTTTGTATGCAATTGCCTGCGTCTGTAGCAGAGGGTGTGACTTATCATCACCTTCCTTTGACGTATGGAATAACATGTAGTGTTTTAGCAAGTTTATTTTATAAAACAGGTAGATTAGAATATTATTACACTGACATAGATAAGATTTTTGCAAAAGTTTCTGTAGTTCCCGAACTAAACAAAATAAAAGAGGGAAAAACGTTTGGTGAATTTTTCATAGAAGATAAGATGTTAACATTAGATAATATAGTTAAAAACAACCTTACCTGTGAGTTAAAGAAGGAAGAAAAAGTATTTTTAGAGATGGTTGAAGAAAGAAGAGTGAAATTTCAAAGAAAAGTTTAGAAGAGACAAAAACACCTCTTTGGGCGTTTGAGGAAGACAATCATGACAAGAAAAAGAAAAATGCAGCTATGACTCTGGATTGGCCCCAACAGGGAAGGTTGTGCATTAGAAGAAATAAAACAAGATATGACAATTATTTTGTGGGTTCCAGTATTTGCCATGACAATTATCAAATTTTAGGCGGATGGGGATTCAAAGGGGGAAAAGATCCAATATTTCCAGGGATCTATTATGTTTGCGGTAATAGGGCTTATTACAGGTTGCCGGACCATTGGTATGGGTCATGTTATTTAGGCCTGGTCTTTCCAAAGATTTTTCACATGGATAGAAAAGAGAAAGGAACACACAAAATGATAAATACCTTTACACGTAGAAAAAGGGAAAGTTTTTCAGCAATAGTAGGTGATATTTTTGGTGCATTGATACCAGCAGTGGGAATATCTTTGAATGCATTTAAAATTCGGAAATTATCCACAGTGGTAGATCAATCAATCAATCAATCAATCACAGAATTTGAAGAGCGCACTACTTACCCGCGAGGGTCTCAAGGCGCTGGGGAGAGGGAAGGGGGGGGGGGTGCTGCTACTGGTCGAACAGCCAGGTCTTGAGTAGCCTCCTGAAGGTCAGCAGGTCTTGGGTCTGTCGTAGGCTTAGTGGAAGGGTGTTCCAGGTCTTGGCGGCGAGGTGTGAGAAGGATCTGCCGCCGGTGGTTGTTCTTCGAATGCGAGGGACGGTGGCGATGGAGAGGTCGGCGGAGCGGAGCTGGCGGTTGGGGACGTAGAAGAAGAGTCGTCTGTTGAGGTAGGCTGGGCCAGTTTTGTGGAGTGCCTTGTGTGCGTGGATGAGGAGTTTGAAGGTGATCCTCCTGTCGACGGGGAGCCAGTGCAGGTTCCTCAAGTGGGGGGTGATGTGGCTGTGGCGTGGTATGTCGAGGATCAGGCGTGCGGAGGCGTTTTGTATGCGTTGCAGTCGCTTGATGAGCTTGGCCGGGGCTCCCATAGTCAAGTCTGCTACTGACGAGGGCCTGGGTGACTGTTCTTCTTGTGTCTGTCGGGATCCACCTGTAGATCTTGCGAAGCATGCGGAGGATGTTGAAGCAGGAGGAGGAGACTGCGTTGACTTGCTTGGCCATGGAGAGCGTTGAGTCGAGGATGAATCCCAGGTTGCGTGCGTGGTCGGTGGGTGTTGGGGCTGCTCCCAGCGTCGTTGGCCACCAGGAGTCGTCCCAGGCTGAGGGGTTGGAGCCGAGGATGAGGACCTCCGTCTTGTCCGTGTTCAGCTTTAGTCGGCTGATCTTCATCCAATCGGCGACGGCCTTCATTCCTTCATGGAGATTGGCTTTGGCGGCGAGGGGGTCCTTGGTGAGGGAGAGGATCAGTTGAGTGTCGTCGGCGTAAGAGATAATGTTGAGGTCGTGCTGTCTGGCGATGCGTGCGAGCGGGGCCATGTAGATGTTGAACAGTGTTGGGCTGAGGGAAGATCCCTGGGGTACGCCGCAGATGATCTCGGAGGCTTCGGATCGGAAAGGTGGGAGGCGGACTCTCTGGGTTCTGCCGTCGAGGAAGGAGGTGGTCCATTCCAGGGCCTTGTCTCGGATCCCTGCGTCGTGGAGGCGTGCGCGTAGAGTGCGGTGGCAGACAGTGTCGAAGGCGGCGGAGAGGTCCAGCAGGATGAGGGCTGCGGTCTCACCATTGTCCAGCAGGATCCTGATGTCGTCGGTGGCGGCGATGAGGGCAGTCTCAGTGCTGTGGTTGCTGCGGAACCCTGATTGGGATGGGTCCAGGATGCTGTTTTCTTCGAGGTATCGGGTTAGCTGTTTGTTGACGATCTTCTCGATGACCTTGGCTGGGAACGGAAGCAGGGAGATGGGCCGGAAGTTCTTGAGGTCTCTCGGGTCCGCCTTGGGTTTTTGAGTAGGGCGTTGATCTCTGCGTGTTTCCAGCTCTCTGGGAAGGTCGCGGTCTCGAAGGAGAGATTGATGACGTTGCACAGGTGGGGTGCGATGGAGCTGCTGGCTTTATTGAAGATGTGGTGCGGGAAAGGGTCTGACGGGGAGCCGGAGTGTATTGTGCTCATGGTCTTGATGGTGTCCTCGATGTTCACGCTGGCCCAGGCTGGCAGGGGGTCGTGGTCGATGGTGTGTGGCGGGTCTGGTGCATTGATCTTAGTTGGGGCTGTCTGGGTGTTGAAGCTGTCGTGGATGTCGGCGATCTTGCGGTGAAAGAAGGTGGCGAGGGAATCGCACAGGGGTTGCGACGGCGGGATGTCGTTGGTGTTGGAGCTGGGATTGGAGAGTTCCTTCACTATGTTGAAAAGCTCCTTGCTGTTGTGTGCGTTGTTGTCGAGGCGGTCTTTGAAGGAGATTCTCTTGGCGGACCTGATGAGGTGGTGGTGGTTACGGATGGCGTCTTTGTGGGCGTCTTTGTGGGCTGTGTGGCTGTCCGGTGTCTTATCACTGTGCCATTTCTTCTCTAGTTTCCGGCAGGTACGCTTGGAAGCTAGGAGTTCCGAGGTGAACCAGCTGGCTCTTTTGGTGGTGTCACTGTAGGTGAGCTTTTTCAGCGGGGCGAGGGTGTTGGCACAGTCGTCCATCCATCGTCTCAAGACCTGGCTCTTCGATCAGTAGCAGCACCACCCCCCTCTTCCCCCAGCGCCTTGAGACCCTCGCGGGTATGCAGTGCGCTTTATAAGTGACATGATTGATTGATTGATTGATTGATCATCTGAGGTTGCAGGCAGCGTCGTCGGTGTTGGATGGGTCGGAGGGAGGGCTGAGAGCGAGGGTTGCCCGAAGTTGGTCTTCGGTGACTTTGCTCCAGCAGCGGCGTGGGATCTGTTGGGTGCGGTGGTGTGTGGTGGGTTTCTGGAAGGTGAAATGGATGCAGCGGTGGTCGGTCCAGAGGAGTTCCGTGGTGTGGCTGAAGGAGACGTGGGAGCTGGAGGGTTCTTGATGGTGTGATGGAAAGTGATGTTCGTGTGGTCGAGATGACACTACCTCTGTCAAGGCATGTAAGACAGTGCACCATGGTGGTTATGCCCCAAAGGCTGTCCCCCAACCTCTATTTACGGAACAGCTGGTGATCCATGGAAATCATGGCCTAATGTTGCAGTGGCCTGGTGGGGACTGTGTAAGTGGGTAAGTCCATTGGTGTGGTATAGGAAGGCCCACCAAACCATGGCCCACAGGTGACCCTCGTGCACCTGCCCATCGACCAATACGCAAATGCCATCATGGCAATTCCAAGGGTATTAAATGGAATAAGGTAGCCCAATGTTATCCTATGAGAGAAGCCTTGCAATAATCAAAACAAATTTGAGAGTTTTTTATTGTTAGGACATGTAAAATTTAAAAGTACACATCCAGCTTTTTAAACACAATGCACCCGTCCCTATGAGGTTTTTATGACCTACCCTAGGGGTGACTTGCACATATTAAAAGAAAGTTTTAGGCCTGGCAGAAAGATTATTTCGCTACGTCGAAATGGCAGTTTAAAAATGCGCTCATAGACTGCAATGGCAGGCCTGAAAAATGTTTAAAAAGGCTACTTAAGTTAGAGACACAATAAGGGCTGCAGGCTCAATCGTAGGGTAGGGGTTCATTTTATCATCATATGACATCCTAAGAATGGATCCACCTCTTTCGAGTTTCCAACATTTCCTTTATATCCTAGATTGTGTGTCTCTAGGTGTATTAAGCAGTATATACAGGTGTGGCTCAGAGGAGACGAAGACAAGGAGACAGGGACTGATTTAGGAACGCAGTGGTTTATTGTCCGTATTTCAGAGGGGTGTAACGGATACAGGACAACCATAAAGCATAAGGTGTTCAGAAAAGGCTCTTTCTCTCTTCCTTCAGAGAGTGGGGTAAGTAGCCAGTCCTTGGTTGAAATGCACGAAAGGAGCTTCGCCAGCGTCTGCTTCCCGGTTCCGTCCTCGGTATCCAGACAGGTAACCCCAAAAAGAAAACAAAAGACTCATAAGGGAAACGTTGTGGCACTTGGTAGAAATCAGAGAAAAAGGAATGAAGGAACAAACACCCGACCGACACCAGTGACGCCCTACTGCGCTCCCTGCTAGAGGTGCATGCAATTTACGGCTAACGCAGTTTGTCAGGCTAGCCGTCCCTTCCACCCTGCTTCCCTTTATCCCACGCGGCCCCCAGCTGGTCCCATACCTTTTTAAGCCACGACCCTCCTGGGCCGTGGCGGGCTTCCGCGTGTTGCCGGAGTGGGTCCGGCTCACCTTTTTCCTGGTCTCTGGACGGCGGCATTTCCGTTAGCTCCGTACCGGCGTCCTGCGTGGTTCTTGTCTTCTGCTCCACTCCTGCTTCCGTGTAACGCCGAAGTCCTCCCAGTCCTGGTCCGACGAGAAAGGTTTGGAGTTCCGGTTCCGGCGTCTCCACGTTCGAGAAACAGGTCCGCTGCCCGAACTCCAAGTCCTCGCTCTCTTCCTCTTTGAAGCCCGCCTCATCAGCTGACCCAGTCACGTGATCGGCCGGGGAGGCCGAGGACAGCGGAGAACTAAAGGGACAGCCTGCGGCACCTGAAGGGCTCTGAGAAAAGAGGAAGGGACATGGTGACAGGTAAGACGGCATCTCCCCAATGTTAGAAGCCCCGGAGGAGGAGTCCGCTGGCGGTGCTTCGCCACACCCCCCCCACCCCAGTCTGTTCACGATCGGGAAACAGGGAGAGCCGAGAAAGAAAGTCAGCGTTTCCATTGTCAGACCCCTTGCGATGCCGAACCTCAAAAGAGAAGGGCTGAAGAGCCAGGAACCAGCGAAGGACCCTCTGGTTGTTACCCTTGTTCCGGCTCATCCAAAGGAGCGGGGCATGATCCGTATACAGGAGGAAATGGGAACCCTCCAGGTAGTACCTCAATTTGTCCACCGCCCACTTAATTGCAAGGCATTCTTTTTCAATTATGGGATAGCCACGCTCCCTGGGGAACAACTTACGGCTGAGGAAGAGAATGGGATGTTCCACTCCCTCAGACGAGACCTGAGAGAGGACTGCCCCCAACCCATTCTCGGATGCATCAGTCCGGAGCACACAGGGTTTAGTGAAATCAGGGGACCGGAGAATGGGACCTGAGGTGATGGCATTCTTAAGACTCTGGAAGGCCTGCATAGCTTCAGGAGGGGGATGCAAGAGGTGTGCCGGTTTTACACTCTTTTTGAGGAGATCAGTGAGAGGGGAGGATACCTCGGAGTACTGGGGAATGAAGCGACGATAATAGCCGAGAAGGCCAAGAAACGCCCTTACGTCCTTCTTTGTGGTGGGGAAAGGGGCCTGGGATATCGCCCTTACTTTTTCTTCCTGCGGTGCAATGTGCCCATTACCTAACACATAACCCAGGTACTTCACTTTCTGAAATCCTGCCCTTGACATGGAGCCCAGCGTCTTTGAGAGCCTGAAAGACAAGGTGACAGTGGTGGAGATGGGATTCCCACGTGGGGCTATAGATGACAATATCATCTATGTATGCCGATGAATAGGCTTGGTGTTTTGACAGTACATTATTCATGAGACGCTGGAACGTGGCAGGTGCCCCATGTAACCCAAATGATAAAACGGTGAACTCGAATAATCCGGATGGGGTGGAAAAAGCCGTTTTTTCTTGGTCACAAGGTCTCAGAGGCACCTGCCAATATCCCTTTGTAAGATCAAGGGTCGTAATGTACTGCGCATCACCAAGCCTTTCTATTAGTTCGTCCACACGTGGGAGGGGGTAGGAATCGCATTTAGAGATCGCATTCACGGCCCTGAAATCTATGCAAAACTGGACGGACTTGTCCGGTTTCGGTACTAATACGATCGGCGAGGACCACTCGCTCTGAGATGACCGTATGACCCCTAAGGCCAGCATGCTTTGGACTTCTTTCTCGATGGCGTCTCGTCTGGCAGCAGGAATGCGGTAGGGTTTTTGTTTCACAACCCGGCCGGGTTGGGTCGGTATGGAATGTTCGGCCATAGTGGTATGGCCTGGGAGGTCAGAGAACAAGGAGGCATAAGGTATGAGTGTAGACTGTAAGGTCCTCTGCTGCTCTTCTGTGAGGTCCGGATTGACTATGAGATGGGGTAAAGTGTTTTCTTCCTCTCTTTTGGGATGCGCAACGTGGAGGACCTTGGGAGGAGGACCCAGCCATTTTTTTAACAAGTTAATGTGATATAACTGGGTTCTTTTGGGGGTGACTTGTACTTGGTATGAAGTGAGTCCTACCTTTTGCGTGACTCTGAAGGGGCCCTGCCACCCTGATCTTATTTTGGGTATGCTAGATGGGGTGAAGACTAGCACCCAATCCCCTACATCCAGATGTCGCCATTTTTTTCCTTTATTATAAAAAGTCTGCTGTCTGATTTGGGCCTTCTCTAGGTTCGCATCAGCGAACTCGCGCAGTTTCTGTAAGCGAGTGCGCAAGTCCTGCGGATACTCAAGAAAGGACCTTGTTTCTTCCTCTTTTTCATGCTCCCAGTATTCTTTCGTTATTTCAAGAAGACTACGGGGTTCCCGGCCGTATAACAGTTGAAAGGGAGAACACCCTAAGCTTGACTGGGTTTGGCTTCTTACTACATACAGTGCCAATGGGAGGAGCTTGCCCCTTTCTTTCCCCTCTACTTTCAACAGTTTTTTTAAGGTAAGCTTTAGGGTGGCGTTATACCGCTCACAAAGACCATCCGTCTGGGGGTGGTATACCGACGTTTTTATGTGCGAAATGTTAGAGCCCTACAAACTTCGTGCATGACCTTGGAGACAAATGGAGTGCCTTGATCCGTGAGGATCTCACGCGGGAACCCTACTCGAGAAAACAACTCCAGGAGCCTATCACTGATGTTTTGACTGGTGGGAGCACGCAAGGGAAAGGCGCGCGTGGCATAGTCCACCACCACTAAAGCATAGAGGTTCCCTTTCCTAGTTCGGGCAAAGGGCCCTATCAGGTCCAAGCCTATCCTCTCGAAGGGGGTCCCAATGCTAGGGAGGGGTTGTAATGGCACTGGAGGTGGTTTGTACGGATTCCCTTTTTGGCAAACCTCACACTCCTGACAGAATCGAGTAACATGCGTGAAAATGCCAGGCCAGTAGAAGTAACGCAATAACGTTTCTATGGTTTTCTGTGAGCCCCTATGACCTGCTAGGAGGTGAGAGTGCGCAAAGAAAAGCACCTGGTCTCTAAACGTCTGAGGGATTACTAGTTGAGGTTCTTCCCCCTCTTTAGCGACCCTGTAGAGCAGGTCCTTCTTAATGAGGAATAGAGGATATACTGGTCTCGGGGATGTGGGAACTTGTCTAGCATGATCCCATGCCGGTTGGAGAGTGGGGTCATTATGCTGGGCGTAATGGAAGCTCTTGTCTGAGAGCCAGGGAGCCTGGGTGAGGAGAGACGGCCATGGAGAGGGAGGGAATCCCCTGCCGTCAAGACTTTTTTTCAGGAGGGTGAGAAAAGATGGATTGTCCCGACCCAGGATTATTTCTTCAGGAAGGGCAGGAAGAACCCCTAGGTTTGCCTCAAGAACCACCCCATTTGGAAGGGAGATAGGAAGGGACACTAAAGGGTAAAGCCGCACATCCCCATGTACACACCAAATGGGTACCTCTCGCTTTGGGTTAGGGAAAGAAGGTTGTACGAGGGACTGGCGGATAACTGATTGGCCACAACCGGAGTCTAACAGGGCTCTTGCAGGTATCCCCCCTACTTGTACACTTACATGGAAACTCGGTCCCATTTCCTCTGAGTATAAGATGGATCATGGAAGGCACCCTATGTCCATTGGCTCTTCGACCGTTTTTTTTCTGGGACAATTTCTGGCGATGTGACCCCAGTCGCCACACTCGAAACACTGGGGACCTCTTACAGGTATGGGTTCTGGCCGAAACTGCCGCACTTTCAGGGGTTCCATACTGGGCTTCATTGGCTTCCTTTCGGGTTTCAGAGGAGCAGGGGAAGGGCGTACAGATTTATCCGCATCCCATGGCTGGGAACGGGGTTGTGCCCTGTAAAAGGATGTCGCCATCTCTACAGCCTGTTCGCCGGTCAATCGTGTATGTTGCTTAAGCCAGCGCTGTATTGGATAAGGCAAGGCTTCTAGGAATTGTTCCAGAAGAATTAGGGACATGATTTCATCCTTGTTGCTTGTTTGGGGTTTTAACCATTTTTCTGCTGCTGACTTGAGTTTATAATACAGGGTCTTCGAGTTGTCTGTTACAGTACCCCTCTCCTTTCGGAACCGGACTCGGTAGGCCTCTGCATCCATACCAAGATGCTCTAGAATGATGCCCTTGATTTCTGAGTAAGGGGTATGTCCAGTGGCGTTAGCCACCTGGTATGCTGCTTGTGCTTCACCGGTAAGGAGAGGAGCTAAGAAGAAGGGCCACTTGGCCTCTGGCCAGCCTGCTGCTCGGGCTGCCCTTTCGAAGTTAAGAAGGAAGGCATCAGGATCCTCCCCAGCACCATATTTCTGTAAAGAAATGTTGGGGCCTGACCCTGCACGATTCTGTAATTGGGCGGTTAACTGTATGCGATCGTCCGCAACCCCTTGTAGCCTTTCCGCCTGGTTGGTCATAGCGTCCTTGAAGAGTTCCCTGTCGGCTTGGGCCGATGCCATCTGTTTCTCTACGGCCCATTCCAGCATCTCCTGGCCACGTATGAGCTGTTGTATTAGATTTTCCATTGTTACTGTAGGCGCTTCAATCCTACTTCTGACACCATGTGTGGCCCAGAGGAGACGAAGACAAGGAGACAGGGACTGATTTAGGAACGCAGTGGTTTATTGTCCATATTTCAGAGGGGTGTAACGGATACAGGACAACCATAAAGCATAAGGTGTTCAGAAAAGGCTCTTTCTCACTTCCTTCAGAGAGTGGGGTAAGTGGCCAGTCCTTGGGTGAAATGCACGAAAGGAGCTTCACCAGCGTCTGCTTCCCGGTTCCGTCCTCGGTATCCAGACAGGTAACCCCAAAAAGAAAACAAAAGACTCATAAGGGAAACGTTGTGGCACTTGGTAGAAATCAGGGAAAAAGGAGTGAAGGAACAAACACCCGACCGACACCAGTGACGCCCTACTGCGCTCCCTGCTAGAGGTGCATGTAATTTCCAGCTACCGCAGTTTGTCAGGCTAGCCGTCCCTTCCACCCTGCTTCCCTTCATCCCACGCGGCCCCCAGCTGGTCCCATACCTTTTTAAGCCACGACCCTCCTGGGCCGTGGCGGGGTTCCGCGTGTTGCCGGAGTGGGTCCGGCTCCACTTTTTCCTGGTCTCTGGACGGTGGCGTTTCCGTTAGCTCCGTACCGGCGTCCAGCGTGGTTCTTGTCTTCTGCTCCACTCCTGCTTCCGTGTAACGCCGAAGTCCTCCCAGTCCTGGTCCGACGAGAAAGGTTTGGAGTTCCGGTTCCGGCGTCTCCACATTCGAGAAACAGGTCCACTGCCCGAACTCCAAGTCCTCCCTCTCTTCCTCTTTTAAGCCCGCCTCATCAGCTGACCCAGTCACGTGATCGGCCGGGGAGGCCGAGGACAGCGGAGATTTAAAGGGACAGCCTGCGGCACCTGAAGGGCTCTGAGAAAAGAGGAGGGGACATGGTGACAGGTAAGACGGCATCTCCCCGATGTTAGAAGCCCCGGAGGAGGCGTCCGCTGGCGGTGCTTCGCCAAACACCCCCACCCCAGTCTGTTCACGATCGGGGAACAGGGAGAGCCGAGAAAGAAAGTCAGCATTTCCATTGTCAGACCCCTTGCGATGCCGAACTTCAAAAGAGAAGGGTTGAAGAGCCAGGAACCAGCGAAGGACCCTCTGGTTGTTACCCTTGTTCCGGCTCATCCAAAGGAGCGGGGCATGATCCGTATACAGGAGGAAATGGGAACCCTCCAGGTAGTACCTCAATTTGTCCACCCCCCACTTAATTGCAAGGCATTCTTTTTCAATTATGGGGTAGCCACGCTCCATGGGGAACAACTTACGGCTGAGGAAGAGAATGGGATGTTCCACTCCCTCAGACGAGACCTGAGAGAGGACCGCCCCCAACCCATTCTCGGATGCATCAGTCTGGAGCACACAGGGTTTAGTGAAATCAGGGGACCGGAGAATGGGACCTGAGGTGATGGCATTCTTAAGACTCTGGAAGGCCTGCATAGCTTCAGGAGGGGGATGCAAGAGGTGTGCCGGTTTTACACTCTTTTTGAGGAGATCAGTGAGAGGGGAGGATACCTCGGAGTACTGGGGAATGAAGCAGCGATAATAGCCGAGAAGGCCAAGAAACGCCCTTACGTCCTTCTTTGTGGTGGGGAAAGGGGCCTGGGATATCGCCCTTACTTTTCTTCCTGCGGTGCAATGTGCCCATTACCTAACACATAACCCAGGTACTTCACTTTCTGAAATCCTGCCCTTGACTTTCTTGCGTTGACATGGAGCCCAGCGTCCTTGAGAGCCTGAAAGACAAGGTGACAGTGGTGGAGATGGGATTCCCACGTGGGGCTATAGATGACAATATCATCTATGTATGCCGATGAATAGGCTTGGTGTTTCGACAGTACATTATTCATGAGACGCTGGAACGTGGCAGGTGCCCCATGTAACCCAAATGATAAAACGGTGAACTCGAATAATCCGGATGGGGTGGAAAAAGCCGTTTTTTCTTGGTCACAAGGTCTCAGAGGCACCTGCCAATATCCCTTTGTAAGATCAAGGGTCGTAATGTACTGCGCATCACCAAGCCTTTCTATTAGTTCGTCCACACGTGGGAGGGGGTAGGAATCGCATTTAGAGATCACATTCACGGCCCTGAAATCTATGCAAAACCGGACGGACTTGTCCGGTTTCGGTACTAATACGATCGGCGAGGACCACTCGCTCTGAGATGACCGTAAGACCCCTAAGGCCAGCATGCTTTGGACTTCTTTCTCGATGGCGTCTCGTCTGGCAGCAGGAATGCGGTAGGGTTTTTGTTTCACAACCCGGCCGGGTTGGGTCGGTATGGAATGTTCGGCCATAGTGGTATGGCCTGGGAGGTCAGAGAACAAGGAGGCATAAGGTATGAGTGTGGACTGTAAGGTCCTCTGCTGCTCTTCTGTGAGGTCCGGATTGACTATGAGATGGGGTAAAGTGCTTTCTTCCTCTCTTTTGGGATGCGCAACGTGGAGGACCTTGGGAGGAGGACCCAGCTATTTTTTTAACAAGTTAATGTGATATAACTGGGTTCTTTTGGGGGTGACTTGTACTTGGTATGAAGTGAGTCCTACCTTTTGCGTGACTCTGAAGGGGCCCTGCCACCCTGATCTTATTTTGGGTATGCTAGATGGGGTGAAGACTAGCACCCAATCCCCTACATCCAGATGTCGCCATTTTTTTCCTTTATTATAAAAAGTCTGCTGTCTGATTTGGGCCTTCTCTAGGTTCGCATCAGCGAACTCGCGCAGTTTCTGTAAGCGAGTGCGCAAGTCCTGCGTATACTCAAGAAAGGACCTTGTTTCTTCCTCTTTTTCGTGCTCCCAGTATTCTTTCGTTATTTCAAGAAGACTACGGGGTTCCCGGCCGTATAACAGTTGAAAGAGAGAACACCCTAAGCTTGACTGGGTTTGGCTTCTTACTACATACTGTGCCAATGGGAGGAGCTTGTCCCATTCTTTCCCCTCTACTTTCAACAGTTTTTTTAAGGTAAGCTTTAGGGTGGCGTTATACCGCTCACAAAGACCATCCGTCTGGGGGTGGTATACCGACGTTTTTATGTGCGAAATGTCCAGAGCCCTACAAACTTCGTGCATGACCTTGGAGACAAATGGAGTGCCTTGATCCGTGAGGATCTCACGCGGGAACCTTACTCGAGAAAACAACTCCAGGAGCCTATCACTGATGTTTTGACTGGTGGGAGCACGCAAGGGAAAGGCTTCTGGGTAGCGCGTGGCATAGTCCACCACCACTAAAGCATAGAGGTTCCCTTTCCTAGTTCGGGGAAGGGGCCCTATCAGGTCCGTGCCTATCCTCTCGAAGGGGGTCCCAGTGATAGGGAGGCGTTGTAATGGCACTGGAGGTGGTTTGTACGGATTCCCTTTTTGGCAAACCTCACACTCCTGACAGAATCGAGTAACATGCGTGAAAATGCCAGGCCAGTAGAAGTAACGCAATAACGTTTCTATGGCTTTCTGTGCGCCCCTATGACCTGCTAGGAGGTGAGAGTGCGCAAAGAAAAGCACCTGGTCTCTAAACGTCTGAGGGATTACTAGTTGAGGTTCTTCCCCCTCTTTAGCGACCCTGTAGAGCAGGTCCTTCTTAATGAGGAATAGAGGATATACTGGTCTCGGGGATGTGGGAACTTGTCTAGCATGATCCCATGCCGGTTGGAGAGTGGGGTCATTATGCTGGGCGTAATGGAAGCTCTTGTCTGAGAGCCAGGGAGCCTGGGTGAGGAGAGACGGCCATGGAGAGGGAGGAAATCCCCTGCCGTCAAGACTTTTTTTCAGGAGGGTGAGAAAAGATGGATTGTCCCGACCCAGGATTATTTCTTCAGGAAGGGCAGGAAGAACCCCTAGGTTTGCCTCAAGAACCACCCCATTTGGAAGGGAGATAGGAAGGGACACTAAAGGGTAAAGCCGCACATCCCCATGTACACACCAAATGGGTACCTCTCGCTTTGGGTTAGGGAAAGAAGGTTGTACGAGGGACTGGCAGATAACTGATTGCCCACAACCAGAGTCTAACAGGGCTCTTGCAGGTATCCCCCCACTTGTACACTTACATGGAAACTCGGTCCCATTTCCTCTGAGTATAAGATGGATCATGGAAGGCACCCTATGTCCATTGGCTCTTCGACCGTTTTTTTTCTGGGACAATTTCTGGCGATGTGACCCCAGTCGCCACACTCGAAACACTGGGGACCTCTTACAGGTATGGGTTCTGGCCGAAATTGCCGCACTTTCAAGGGTTCCATACTGGGCTTCATTGGCTTCCTTTCGGGTTTCAGAGGAGCAGGGGAAGGGCGTACAGATTTATCCGCATCCCATGGCTGGGAACGGGGTTGTGCCCTGTAAAAGGATGTCGCCATCTCTACAGCCTGTTCGCCGGTCAATCGTGTATGTTGCTTAAGCCAGCGCTGTATTGGAAAAGGCAAGGCTTCTAGGAATTGTTCCAGAAGAATTAGGGACATGATTTCATCCTTGTTGCTTGTTTGGGGTTTTAACCATTTTTCTGCTGCTGACTTGAGTTTATAATACAGAGTCTTCGGGTTGTCTGTTACAGTACCCCTCTCCTTTCGGAACCGGACTCAGTAGGCCTCTGCATCCATACCAAGATGGTCTAGAATGATGCCCTTGATTTCTGAGTAAGGGGTATGTCCAGTGGCGTTAGCCACCTGGTATGCTGCTTGTGCTTCACCGGTAAGGAGAGGAGCTAAGAAGAAGGGCCACTTGGCCTCTGGGCAGCCTGCTGCTCGGGCTGCCCTTTCGAAGTTAAGAAGGAAGGCATCAGGATCCTCCCCAGCACCATATTTCTGTAAAGAAATGTTGGGGCCTGACCCTGCACGATTCTGTAATTGGGCGGTTAACTGTATGCGATCGTCCGCAACCCCTTGTAGCCTTTCCGCCTGGTTGGTCATAGCGTCCTTGAAGAGTTCCCTGTCGGCTTGGGCCGATGCCATCTGTTTCTCTACTGCCCATTCCAGCTTCTCCTGGCCACGTATGAGCTGTTGTATTAGATTTTCCATTGTTATTGTAGGCGCTTCAATCCTACTTCTGACACCATGTGTGGCCCAGAGGAGACGAAGACAAGGAGACAGGGACTGATTTAGGAACGCAGTGGTTTATTGTCCGTATTTCAGAGGGGTGTAATGGATACAGGACAACCATAAAGCATAAGGTGTTCAGAAAAGGCTCTTTCTCTCTTCCTTCAGAGAGTGGGGTAAGTGGCCAGTCCTTGGTTGAAATGCACGAAAGGAGCTTCGCCAGCGTCTGCTTCCCGATTCCGTCCTCGGTATCCAGACAGGTAACCCCAAAAAGAAAACAAAAGACTCATAAGGGAAACGTTGTGGCACTTGGTAGAAATCAGGGAAAAAGGAGTGAAGGAACAAACACCCGACCGACACCAGTGACGCCCTACTGCGCTCCCTGCTAGAGGTGCATGCAATTTCCAGCTACCGCAGTTTGTCAGGCTAGCCGTCCCTTCCACCCTGCTTCCCTTTATCCCACGCGGCCCCCAGCTGGTCCCGTACCTTTTTAAGCCACGACCCTCCTGGGCCGTGGCGGGCTTCCGCGTGTTGCCGGAGTGGGTCCGGCTCCCCTTTTTCCTGGTCTCTGGACGGTGGCGTTTCCGTTAGCTCCGTACCGGCGTCCTGCGTGGTTCTTGTCTTCTGCTCCACTCCTGCTTCCATGTAACGCCGAAGTCCTCCCAGTCCTGGTCCGACGAGAAAGGTTTGGAGTTCCGGTTCCGGCGTCTCCACGTTCGAGAAACAGGTCCACTGCCCGAACTCGAAGTCCTCCCTCTCTTCCTCTTTGAATCCCGCCTCATCAGCTGACCCAGTCACGTGATCGGCCGGTGAGGCCGAGGACAGCGGAGAATTAAAGGGACAGCCTGCGGCACCTGAAGGGCTGTGAGAAAAGAGGAGGGGACATGGTGACAGGTAAGACGGCATCTCCCCGATGTTAGAAGCCCCAGAGGAGGAGTCCGCTGGCGGTGCTTCGCCACAACAGGTAACTGAGAACTTGACAACATCCACACCTCAGTTCTTTATTCTTTGCAAAAGCCATTTACTCCAGTGTCTGCAACTACTTTGAATAGAAGGTTTAAGTGAGTGATGGGCTTGGCACAGGTAGATACAGAAAGTTTTGGCGCTCATTCCACCTGGGGGGCGATGGCTTTCAAAGCCTTTTGGGAAGGGCTAGATTAGAAGACATTCTTATTTTGGCAAATTGGCCCAGGGTTTTAAAGTTTGTGACTTTTTACTGTAAACCGTTTCTGCATAAATATGAAATGAAATACCAGCATTTGTAAAGTGCTCAGCTACCTGCGGAGAGGTGTCCCGGCGCTGGGGGCCCTCGGGAAGATTAAGCGAGCTATTGCCCAGAGTCACATGGTGCTGGGCTAACCTGCCGCCGGCACCGGGGATCAAACCGTGAACCCTGTGGGCCGGAGTCAGGCACCCAGGCCGCTGCGCCACACCTCTTCCATGCAGCAGTGACAGAGATGGATATGCTTTGAACTCGCTTAACAGAGCCTCCTGTCTTGTAATAATTGCTCCTAGGAGAATTCTGATTTTATTAAAAAGAAAGAAAGCTAATATTATCCTGCCGCTGCTATTTCTACCACCATTTTAGTGGTTGGTGACAAATCTTTTGGGTTATTCCTAGTGTCAATTTCAACTAACCAAGCAACAGTCTGATACTTCAGGAGATAACCCATTTAGAGGGAGTGGATTACATGTTGTAGGAGGCTGGCTTAGTATATGGTGCACACTACCAGGATTGATGCACCTTGCGCTAATCCAAGCAACCCTTATGGTGATTCTAGTGGTCTTTGATAACCATAGAAAGCTCTCAAAGTGGTAGCTGTGGAGAGCACCCTTCAGGCTTATCTTGAAGGAGTGTAAAGAAGCTTGTTTTACCACATTTAGTCAATAGTGTAGATAAGATGAAAAAGAACCACACAGTGTTTATAAAAAGAAGTCTATTTATTACATAACACAATCACTAACACATTGGTATATCTCCTACCCGGATACATCAACAATACACATGAAAATACTCAAAAGAAATCAGGTAAGTAGCACATATATACACTGGTCTCCAGCGGGAGACCAAATACTACTAAGAAAGTGAAATGCAAACTGCAAGGAAGAACGGGACTTGGACCAGAAAACTCAGAGGAGCTGGGGGAACAAGGAACCACCCAAGGCTGTGTGCATAGTGGAAACACAGGCTCCTGCCCAATGGAAGTCTATGGAGAAGTCACTGTTGCAGTTTTAAAGAAGAAGGACCCTTCCCAGAGGACCCCGAAGAAACCCCTTGGGGGAAGGAAGGTTGGAGAGCCACCCCACCCCTTGATGCCCCAGTAACCAGGTTACCTGCACCCGGGAAGCCGGGTGCATAGGGGTGAAGTGACGTCGGAACCTCTAGTAGATGACAATGGAGGACTTAGGAGAAAAGGCCTCTGGAGAAGTTTGTGAAGATGTCTGGTGGAATCCAAGGGTGAATTCTTGAAGAGGAGAACATGCAATCAGAGGGGACAGAGTCTATGCCACTGAGAGGTGACCAGGAGGCACAGAACCACAATGCACAGGGAATTCAGGAGAGTTGACAAAGATCTTGTCGCTGCAGCCGTGGGGACCAGGCGACGCTGAGGAAGACCAAGAGCCATGCACGAGCTGTCCCACGTCGGATGCCGGTGTCTAAGTGGTCGGTGTCTGGAGGGAACACCAACAAGCCTTTGTGGCTGCAACTGGCATGGAAGATGACAAGGTGCAATTGTTGGGACCAGCAAGGTCCAAAGGAGGGGAGCCCACCAAACAGATGTAAGACCCTCAAGAGGACCCACAAGCCGAAGGCACAGGAGTCGCAAGAGAACCTCAGGCAGGTCACCAAACATGTAGGCCCACAGTGCAAAGGATGCAGTGAGGATGATGATTTTCAACGGATGAGGTGCTGGAGACTGGAGACTGGAGACAGGAGCTTCTTGGAGCCCGAAGATCTCTGGAGTGCAGAGCCAACAAGCCTTGGCAACGGCAAGTCAACTCGGTGCACTGGGGTTTGGTCCCAGCGGCACTGACAAAGGATACTGTCCTCTCAATTGCAGGGAAGACAGGTAAGGCCTCTGGAGAGCTGCAGAACCACCACCTGTGTTGCTGGTCCTTGGGAAGCCCGTAGGACAACAGGAGCAGCACACTGGTCAGCTATGTTGCGGTACCTGAAGATGCAGGGGAGTGACTTCTTCACTCCAAGGGAGGGAGGGTCCTTGATGCTGATCCAGCGCTAACAATAAAAATTCTTCTCCTATATGCTTCGGTCATCCAGGTACAACTATCCCTCCAATACACAGACTATATCCATATGACGGTGGGGCCCATAACACCGCACATGCATTCACTCACTCATTTATTCCCTGGATTTCCTCCATCAGTAACCTAGGAGAAAAACAGTAAAACGATTCGCTGGAAGGAGACGGGATACCTCTTTTTAACGCGACATAATATTTCTCATTGTTTTAAGGTATTCCGCTCATTGGTCGATGGACCAACTAGTAGGAATCAGTTGATGGTGATTAAGACCAGCTCAATCACAATAAACCTTCTAACATTTTACATTAATCATTGAGCTAAAGAACCAGTGAGTCATTTGTTTAAAGATAATAAAGTTTATATAAAGTTTAGAAGCATGAAATAAGTTTTAGGTTTATTATTCAGATTATTACATTTGTTATCATTATACGAATACATTGAAATTGCAATGCATACCTATTAGATGGAAGAATAAAGTTCGTCACGGCAAGAACTCCCAAAATCTCTATCTATCTGTTCTGGAAAAGTCTAATAGTTCTGAATGGAAAAATCTATCAAGAATAAAAGTTCTTCAAAAAGCAGCATCTTATGCTCAATTAAAATATAAAATAGCAGCAGCAGCCTCAGCTCATCAGCATCAGCCGCAGCAACTCCATACGCAACTAACAGCAGCTAAAAACGGCAAAAAGCAGCTCCCAGCAACCAGCAGCATCATCTAATAATCATCCTCCCCACCAAGAGTAGGTCTTCTTATACCCTAATTCTAGCTTACTAAATAAAAATGTTGCATCTTTATGGCGAGATTCTCTCTAATTGGTCCATTTGAGTCCATATACATCTTTTATCAAACTTCCTTGTTCTAACCAGTTCTTTGTGGAATGTTCATACTTGCATCGTTTCCCACAGTTCGTGACATTACTCATCCGCTTCGATCAGTCCAACTTGTATCACTTTCTGATACTTTTTAGGTTCAACAGTTCTTTTTGTCCATTTATTCTTTTTGACTTCTCACGCTTCTTGCTGACCCATCTTGGCACACATTTATTCAGTAAGGTCACAATAGCCTTGACCATACTTTCATCCTAGGCTCTTGGAACGATCACGGGGTCATTCTTGTTCACGGCCTTTCTCCTTGTCTACATTTCTCCTCGCGCACGCGTATTCTAGCTCATGGCGGCCATTTTATATCACTGCTCAACAGGCCTAAGCGCACTATTTACAAAGATAAACAACATATAGTTAAGAAATAAAGAATATAAACCCTTTCGTTTCCCTCCCGTCTTTCTACGTACCCCAAATAGGTATTACCTAGCAAAAAGCAACATATAAAGCCGTCCCTTACTTACCATTGCTTTATTTTGCCACTACACGTTTTGTTTTCAAAGCACAAATCATGCATTTTATTATTCTGCAAATATTAGGTTATGTTAGCCACGTCAACAATTATAAGTAAATTAGTTTGCACACAAAATAGCGTGTAACCTTTAACCCTTCACATGTAACATACATTGTTGGTTATTTACTTAAACGAACTTGTTTGTTAATCATTTTACGTAAATTATTAGGAGGTTAAATTTTTTCTTTTACCCTCCTCCATCAACTCCCCCCTTTGGTGATTTTTAATATCACCACAAAACCCAAGTTACACAATTCTATCAGACAGCATATTCCTTGATCCGTTTTTTTTTTTTTTTTGTTAGTTTACACAACTGTATCCCTTTCAACTTGTCTCTTGGTCTTCTTGTACATATTCTCTTTTATTTCTTATAGCTCTATTTCACCCATTTCTCTCTCTCTCTCCTTGTTTATCTTGTTTTCTTTTTCTATTTTATTCTGTTTTCTTCTTTTCTTTATACATTTAATTGCAAGCTTCAGTACTAAAATTATTATTATTATCATGGTTGCTATTATTATGACTTTCCCTATTATTAATCCACTCATTCTAGTAAACCAATTTATTACTGAAGAAAACCCTTTACCAAGTTTTCCAAACGCACTTTCAACCTCCAGTGGAACAAGTTCTTTGTGCAAACTTGTAATATTCTTTATATACTTTTGTATATTTTCACTTTTATCTGGAATGTAAGTGCAACAATGTTGGACTTTCAGCATTCCACAGACTCCACCCTCTTTTGCCAAAAGAATGTCAAGGGCAAGTCGATTTTGCATTACCATAGCTCTCATGGCAACCATCTCGGTATTTACCATCAAGAACCCTCCAGCATGTATCTGTAGATAAACGATCTACCACTGTGGATAATTTCCGAATTTTAAATGCATTCAAAGATATTCCCACTGCTGGTATCAATGCACCAAAAATATCACCTACTATTTCTGAAAAACGTTCCCTTTTTCTACGTGTAAAGGTATTTATCATTTCGTGTGTTCCTTTTTCTGTTCTATCCATATGAAAAATCTTTGGAAATACCAGGCCTAAATAACATGACCCATACCAATGGTCCGGCAACCTGTAATAAGCCCTATTACCGCAAACATAATAGATCCCTGGAAATATTGGATCTTTTCCCCTTTGAATCCCCATCCGCCTAAAATTTGATAATTGTCATGGCAATCTCTGGAACCCACGAAATAATTGTCATATCTTGTTCTATTTCTTCTAATGCACAACCTTCCCTGTTGGGGCCAATCCAGAGTCATAGCTGCATTTGTCTTTTTCTTGTCATGATTGTCTTCCTCAAACACCCAAAGAGGTGTTTTTGTCTCTTCTATCACTTTTCTTTGAAATTTCGCTCTTCTATCCTCTACCATTTCTAAAAATACCTTTTCTTCTTTCTTTAACGCACAGGTAAGGTTGTTTTTAACTATATTATCTAAGGTTAAAATCTTATCTTCTATGAAAAATTCACCAAACGTTTTTCCCTCTTTCACTTTGTTTAGTTCAAGAACTACAGAAATTTTCGCAAAAATCTTATCTATATCAGTGTAATAATATTCTAATCTTCCTGTCTTATAAAATAAACTTGCTAAAACACTACATGTTATTCCATACGTCAAAGGAAGGTGATGATAAGTCACACCCTCTGCTACAGACGCAGGCAATTGCATACAAACATAACAATCTCTTACATCCATTGTTTCTACATACTCATATAATAATTTTGTAAATACATTTTTTGAAAAATCTGTTATTGATTTGTCTTTATGTAATTCTGCACTACCTTTTAATATAGCTGTTTCTTGAATGTTAGCTCCTTTTTCTTTCTCTGTGTGATTAGACGTTTCTTCTACAGCTAAACTAATTGGAATAGTGATTGCTAAAACCACCCACACTGTCATTAATAATCCTGTACAAAAGAAGCACATCTTACACCATCTTCTTAAAAACTCACATCTACATTTTCTATCTTTAGTATCTTCCATTTTTGTTCTTTAACCTATTTATATTATGTACAGGGAAAATGTGTCACCACACCTCAGAAATGATTTCTTAGCCACCCTGCACTCTAATTTTGTCTTCGTTTGGTACTTTCTTTTGATTCTTTTCAGAATTCTTTCTTTGTCAAATCCAGTATTTTGTCAACTCCGGTAGAAATTCGTTTAAATTTCTTCACGTTTGTTGCACTTCACCTTTACCCATTAGGTTTCTTTGTTCTGGGTTCTCGTGAGTGTTCTCTTCTACTTTGATATCAGTTATAGCAAGGTACAACCACTCAGGTGGTCTATACTTCAGATTTACTTTCTTTACTCTTTTCGTTTTCTGCAAGTGTTTTCCACTTTGTTGGTCTTGCTCTTTTTGACTTGTTATTTCATTCACTTGTTCAGCACTTTTTCCATCCAGCCTTATGATCCTGTATCTTAGTTTTCTTACTTCGTTGGGCCAATTGTCTCCTTTTCTTGGCCTTTTCGTCTCACTTTCTTTTTCCTCTCTTTCTGCTTTCCAGGTTCTCTTTCTTGACTCTAGTTTTTGTTTTCTTTCTTCTCCACTTCTTCAGACTCTGTTTCAGTTCTTTCTTTATTGTCTCTTATTTTGAATTTTATAATTTCATTTTCTCCCTTTACTTGTGGTTCTTTTCTTATTTTCCTTCATTCACCTACTTCTGTCCCTCCTCGGTGTTCTTCCGAATTTGTGTTAATTTCTCTATCTGCTTCTAAATTTCCCTGTTCTTTTGTTTGGCTATCTGTCCCTATTGCTCCTCGGGGATCTTCCGATTTTTCTAACTTTTTGTTTGAAACTCTCCCTTCTTCATCTATTAATATTATCTCCGAAGGATTTTTACCACAACTTGTACTTGGTTGCTCACCATCACTATCTTTATGCTCAGTCTCTTCTCTTATGCTTTCAAATTTCCAATTTCTCTTCAGATTTTCACCACAATCCGAATGATCTGTATCAGATTCTGAACTGGTGTCTGATATTTCCAGATGTCGACTCACATGTCGATCTTCAAATTCTGGAACTTCAGCTATTTCCTCCACTCCTTCTGTCGTTGCACTCGTAGTTGGGTCTTCCAGATGTCGACTTACAGGACGATCTTCAGGTTCTGGCACCCTGTTCGTTTCTTCTTCCGCTTCCGATGCTGAACTGTTATTCAACTCTTCCAGATGTCGACTCACATGTCGATCTTCAGGTTCTGGAACTCTGATGGTGTGGCTGGCATGCACCCAGTGTTTCACTCCCGCACATTTGACTGCAGTGGTTGTCACCAGTATCACCTGTCGCGGTTCGTCCCAGCGAGGAACCAAACAGTTTCTTCTTCTATGGACTTTTATGCGGACCCAATCTCCTGGATTCAAGTCGTGAGCTGGTTTTCTTTCAAGAGTGGTCGCATCCGGTCCAACCTGATGAAACACAGAACGCACCACATTGTCATAGGGTTTCTGCACATACAGAGCTATGCACAGGATAATAGGACCTTGGAATATAGTGGTGAGCCAACCATAGACCTTAGCACCCAAAACCCCAACCCAACTAGCCTTAGCGTCCCATTAGCACTAATGTACCAATGTTTAGACAACCCAGAACACGGTATCTCTCTCTCACTCAGGACTCGCAGAGGCAAGAACACTCTTTCGTCACACTCGTACCTGTCCACAACATGCGTAAGAAGAGACACTGTGTAGTTCAAAATGTTTATTTCAACTTACGTGCTCTAAGATACAGTACACGTGTCAGTACTAATAGCATAATACATATGAATAATATAATCAGCATAGTTACTACTCCATAGAATACGAACGGGGAAAGCATCTCATAAAGCAGTGGATATATGTCTAACTAACATTACCACCCTCCCCGTGCTGGAAGCCAGTTTATTATGAGAATAGAAGACCTTTGGGCTTTGACTAGCGAACCCCCATACCTCAGTCTCTAGATGCAAAACTACATCAGCAGATAATCACAGCTCTTCTCTCTGGAAAGTTCGTCTCCAAGTGATCTCTAGAGCGGGCGACCGTATTATTAAAAGCACACCAATTTCTCCATGGCAGCTGTACATGGTGTTATGTCTAGGTGCGAGGGACGGGCCAAATCAGTAAGAACCAGGGCCGTGTTATTCGACCTTGTAACTGTTGTTCAGACGGAGCCCAAAGGGAATAGGAAAAAAGGTGAGAAACAGAAAATGCAGACAGTTGTAAAATAACTTGGCAGTAGCAGAGGGCGACAGAACAACAGCTAAGAGTAACGTGCGCAAAAGTCATCATGGCAGCCAGGCCTGCCAACGTATCCAGGCAGGCCAGGAGGCCATGAGCCACAAGACACCCTCCCCTGGACAGTCCATCGGCCAAGACGGAAATGAAGACAGAGTTCCAAACACCTGAGCAGAAATGAGGCAGCCCACCGACAGTGAACGGCAAGTTAATCAATCCAAAAATGTGGAAGAGCAGAAAAAAGCTATACCGTCCAAGAGAACATTGGAATCGTCAAAAAACGTAGACGCCATCCAGTCCAATAGGTCAAAGCTGCATGAATGTTCCTCAGAGGATGGAGCATCCAAAAGCAATGCGGGACAGCTTGCGTGATATTCAATATAACTTTGTTGTAGGAGATTCTGAGCAGCCGCCCAGATATCCCATTGTGCCAAAATCCCCAGTGCAGCCGCACGCATCATAAAGCCAGCAGCGGAACAGTCCCGTTCATGGGCCTCTAAGGGACCCACCAACTGAACAAAATCCGGAACAGACAATGACGAATTGGAGAGGCAATAATCCATGGTCCATGTGAACGGACAGCGGATGCACGACATCACAGGTTGCACGCAAGTGAAATACGCAAAGCGAAAGGAAAGGGTGTAGGACACACTGATAGTTGCCAAGGGCAGAACATCGAAGCCAACCAGAAGTCGCTCACGGAGCAGCTGGAGGCGTTCGGGATCGAGAAGGGCCCAGTGGTGTGCAGCCATTGCGCAGAAAACAGATCAACAGCAAGACACCAACCGCCAAAGCGAGGATTAATGGGAAACCACCAAAGACGCTAGAAAAAATAGAATGTATGAATGCCGGTATCACACCGAAAATAGTTTGAAAGGTGGACACCAGGCCAGATCCCACAATCTTAAAAAAGTGCACCAGACCCTCAGTGTTTGATGCGTTAAAAATACGATGAATCAACTCCCCAAAATGTTGGGGGAGGTCATTGTTCAAAAGGGCCTGTATTTCACTGTGGGTACTCGCCACCTGGAGAATGAATGTCTCCCGGGCGGATGTGAGCATAACCTCCTCATTCAATAATAGGGCCTTTATTCTGCTCAACTTATTGAAATCTGCCTCCATGGTAGGAATGGAAGGCCAAATAGAGTTATCAACGATGTCGTGAGGGGGAGGAAAAAGCACATTCTTGCAGCAGACAACTCTGTGAGAGACCGTAACAATATACAGAATGCCAGCCTGTAGGCCACAACAGTCTTCATTATTTAAAAGCAAATAGCTACCGTTAGTAAGCAAAGTAAAAGTAGGAGAAATAGCAGGAGCAGGAATACCCTTTAGCACACATGCCAGATTCGGAACTGAAACGCTACAAGCCCCGTGCAATTTAATATGTTTACAAATAAGCGAATGACCCACAGTTGAATCACAAGACTCCCCCGTGAGAAACACTTCCTTGCCTTCTCTAAGGCATTTATACATGAAAGGCAAGGACCAGAGTTCATGCAGGAAAGCACTACCCAAAGGCTGGAAACGGCCCACAGGATAATGTTTCATGCACGAGCTAAATTCAAACAGGGAAAAAGGTAAAGCGATAACCCCATGGACTAGCCACACTGCAGAATCTAGTTCAGCTACAGAGAATGGTAAAGGATCAACTTTCTCGATATGTAACAAAGTGTAAGATGCATCTTTCATGGACATGAACTGCTGCTTTTCTGTCAAATTAAAAGGCAGAAAAAGGGCAGTGGTGTTCAAGAGATTCCAAGGAACTTTTCCCAACTTAAGGGTTTGCAAAGTCCAGGCAAACTGCATCACTGAGCGCAACTGATTCTGACCATGATACAACATAGAGACATCATCTTGTACAATATCAACAACAGAGGATACAATATTCTCTAATGTGTAAATGCGGGAAGACAGGGTATTTATACTATTATCAACTACAGCAAGCACCTTTTCCAAATTTGCTTGGTCTATTTCCCGAAGGCGGGAAGCAGCTTCCATTTGTGACAGCTTCCAGAGTTCATTATACGCTTCATAAATGAATCTCTTCGGTCGGGGACCACGAGGTCCCAAGATAAAGTCAGATAAATCAATAGTGCCTGATAGGAGAGACAAATGTTTCTTAACAGAGTCTAAGGACGAATGTTGTAACCATTGTTTACATAATTTACCAACCGAATACGTGGTGACAGTACGAGTTTCAGTAAATCTTGGATCAGGCTTGTCCTGTATGTAGCCAGGAACTGTGCCATGAAAACGCAGTTGGCATGCATTAGATGATATGGGCCATGCCAACCAGGGTGACTGTATCAGTGCAGAAACGTTAAAGGAATTGTTTTGGAACTGAGCCTGTAACCTCAAAAGGGACATATTAAAACGCAAACTATCATTTGGAGAACTCGACAAGGATGGGATGGCTGGCGTATTTAGTTGTTTAATGGAAGCCAACCCCCAACACGTGGTCTGATAAATGGAAGCATTTAAAAACATAATTTGGGCTGGGATGAGGCAAGCGCGGTGCAAGGCCTCGGTGCCTTGCACCTGCCATTCCTTTGAACCCCAGATTGATTTTAAATCCACTGTGTCTTTCCAATACTCATAACCACCCACCGCCAAGGCGCTCAAAAAGGAACCCGAATAAAGTAATTTGGTGTGGGTCAACATTATTTTTTGAGTGAATGGGGTTTTCAATTTAAAATAATAGGACCCAGGGTTCGATCGATTGAAATCAGTAAAATAGGTGAATTTATTTCAAAGAGTCTGGGAGCTACCTGGTATGGGGTTTGGGCAGTGTTCCCATTGGGTGTAAGTAACAGGGCTGCGTAGTGCACTTGGTTTGTGGAGAAAATGATTGCCCCAATGCTGGTAGCAATACAAATCGGCATAATTCGCAGAATTCATATACAAGTCCTCAGCATTAAAGGAAGCATAATATTTTAAATCAGCAAACAATGCTTCAACGGCATGCACATCCCAATCATCAGAATGAATATTACTTTTTACTACATCACCCATCGAGACTCGAAGGACATTTGGTACATTAATAATTTCCGTCGGGCCATGGATTTGAAAGTTTACCGCATCCCATACGATGCCATCAGCAACTGGAAATGCTGAAATGTTCACTAATGTGTGGTCACGTTTCATGATGTGTGAAGAGGAATATGTGGAGCCAAAGTTCCAGCCACACTGTTCACAGCAGAGCGTTCAGGTAAATAGTGACCATTGATGAGTAGAAAAAACACTGTGACAAAGCCAATGGACATGAACAAAAAAACCAAAAAAAGTACCATCCAAATATATGTCCAAGGTGGGATCAAAAAATTGTCTCTAAACCAGGATACAAAAAGACTAAACCTGGACGGGACCTTTGATGAGTTGGAATCCGAGTCAAAGGAATAACGTGTCGGGCTCAGTGGCGTTGTTGGTTGGTGTGCCACCGACTCTGTGGCGGGATAAGTATATTCGTCCTCATCAATGCAGGGTGATGCAGGGGGTTCAAATATATTTTCAGGCAAATCAACCATCTCCATGGTAACATCAGTCACTGTTCGTGCAGGCGTGCCGCGAACACATGTCCGATAAATGGCAGGACAAGAGACCGCTGGTGTGACACTATTCAGGATCGGCCAGATGTTGTAACTTGACATTTTCCACTGAGATGTATCTGTTTTCCTTGCGACCGGGAAGCGGTGGTAAGATGACTGTACGTGTTCCCTTCAAGCCCAGGACTGGAACCGGTGCACGAAAAGAGGGGCCGAATTCTTTTTTGTTCTCCACCTTCTCTCGTACCATGTCACCAATCTTCGGAAGCCAGCCGGCAACCGGAATCTGCAGAGCAGGGTATGTGGCTGAAGGCAAATGTGCAATTGCAAGTTTGTCTCGGGCTTCTTGTAAGTCCTGTAACATAGTAGAATGATTATCTACATCAAACTTGGCGGATTGCGCCGCCATGTCTAGACCATCAAGGTCAGGCACAAACATTCGTATGCCAAAGAGCATTTCGTAAGGGGTCCGCCCACCCAGAGGCCTTCTAGGGAGATTATTAAGTGCACGCTGAACGGTATACAAGTGGGCCAGCCAGTTCCTGCCAGTACCTATAACTCTAGCTGTCAAGGATTGCTTTAAGTCACGGTTCATTCGTTCAACGATAGAGTTGCCCTCAGGCCTATACGGAGACGAAAATTTCACCCGCACCCCCAAGGAGCCCATTGCGTCCTTGTAAGCCTTAGAGGCAAACGCCTGACCTTGGTCAGAATGGAAGGTGCCGCATGCAAAAATTCCCACAAAGACACGCAAATCCCTAATGACATTTCGAGCGTCAGCACTCCTTTGTGGCCAGACCCAGATGAACCGTGTGCACGAGTCCACTGCCACTAAGATATATTTATAGGCAGTATCTGAAGAAAATGGACCGCAGTGATCCAAGTAAACACACCCAAAAGGTCTGTTTGAAATTCCAAGCGAGGTCTGCGGTGGTCGCGTGACCGTTGAAGGCTTGATCTGTTGACAAACATCACAGGAAAGCACATAAGTACGTGTATCTTTATATAAACCACGCCACCAGTAACGCTGCTGTAAAATGGAAATTGTCGCAGACACACCAGCATGAGCCGAAGCCATGCCTTCGTGTGCCGCTGCCATCAAGGAAAATCTGCGGTCCGCGTTGGGGATCAGCCGATCACCAACGTCAGGTATTGTTACATAAGGAGCCTGATCGGGACCTATCTGGTAAGAATATTTGGAAGGGAAACCTCTAGGGTAATTCATTCCTTCTTTTGTTGCAGCAATAGCTGCCAAGATATCAGTGTCTATTTTAGACATGGATCTAGTAACTGCTGCTACTGAACACGTGAGTACTGCTAATCTGGCAGCTTCATCCGCCAGACTGTTACCAACAGCGTGTGTGCCCACTCGCTGATGGCCTAGGGTGTGAACCACCTGTGTGAGTGGCAGACGTCTTTGTAATTCTGCCACTCTAACCCAAAGCATTTTATGCTTGATTGTGTTGCCTTTAGCGTCTCTATAGTCATTTTGCGACCAAAAGAACAGATTGTCATTATATGATTGATCACAGTAGTAAGAATCGCACACTATTAAAGTGGTCACATCAGGATTTACAAACTCAAGCGCAAGCACCAATGCACGCAACTCGGCCAATTGTGCGGTACTGTCCCCGAGTGTCTGTGTATGCACCACAGTGGATTTGAACTTTCCGTTCACAAACGTACCTGCAACAATAGCACATGCGGCTGAATAAGCATGTTTGGAACCCGTGGCCGGTTGTGCCGAACCATCGGTATAGATCACACAGTCGTAATCCTCAAGCGGCAATAAGGACAGAGGAGGAGGATGAACGAATTCATACTGTAAGAACTCCTGAGTCTGAAGTGAAGAATCGAATATGAAAGTGACATCCGGAGACGTCAAAGATGTTGCCCATTGAATCCAACGGGGGTGCAATGCTTTAGAGTTCGGTACACTTGCTTTGGTCACTGCCTCTAGAGCAGGATATGGTGTTACCACCAAAATGCGTTTTCCTTGTGCCAGTGCGCGCTCCTTCAGGATCGCCATTTGCACTGCTGTTAGCACTTTCTCCACAGATGAAAACCGCATTTCTGCGGAGGTGTATAGATGTAAGTGGTATGCGATGGGTACTGTATCACCTTCATTAAAGGTTAAGTACGTGAAACCCACTGCCCCTGGAATGATTCTAATCACCAAGTTTGTGTGGTTATCACGCGTCAAAAGGTATTTGGACTCAAGAAGGTCTGTCTGCAAAGACTGCAGAATGGAGGTATGCTCCGGAAGCCAGCAAGACTTCGAAAAAGTGGGTTGTATCAAGGCATACAGTGGCTTGATACGCTGGGCGTATTCGGGAATATATGTACGTCCGAAGTTCAGAAAACCCAGCAAAGACTGAAGTTTCTTCAGATTAGTAGGAGGGCACAGAAGTGCACATTTCTCCAGAAAATGGGGGCTAAACCCTTACCTTCATTGTTGAGCTCATAGCCCAAGAACAAAACGGTAAATTCAGCAATATGAGATTTGGCAAAGTTAATTTTATATCCCTGAACTGCGAATTCAAGAATAATTCGGTCTACTCGGGTCAGATGCGGAAACAATTCGTCGTCCGTCAGATAAATGTCATCCACGTACGAACAGGCGTCTGGATCGATGCCGTCTAATAAAGAGACAACACGAGCGGCGAATATGCCTGGACTATTCTTGTAGCCCATAGGAAGACGCCTGAATTTGAACATTTTACCACCGGATGTAAAAGCGCACCATTGGCCACTCTCCGGGGCTAAGTTGTGCGTGTAGAATCCATTTGAAAGGTCAAGGGTCGTTTTATATTTTTTACGAACAAGACTGTCTACTAGCGCAGAACAATGGGTATTTTGCACCGCAAAGGTCCGACAATGCGAGTTCAAATGCCGGTAATCCAATACTATGTGGTACGATCCATCGGGCTTAGTAACCGCGAAAAGGGGATTGTTCATAGGTGATACACAGGGTTCAATTACTCCCTGATATTCCAACTGAGTAAGAATTTTGGAAACGGGGCCTTTGGCTTCACGTTTTATGGGATATTGGGGTTGTGGCTGCGGTAATGACCGCAAAGGTATATCATGGGGGGGAGAATCCTCATCCCAACCCACGTGATTGCGGAATAACGCTGGAGCCAGGGACACAGCCCACTCTGCTGCAAGAGCCTCCGCTTTGTCCTTTGGGACATGTCGAGAAAAGCTCGGAAGGATTACCTCCTCCCCTTTACGCGCAGCAAGAACGAATGGGGGTGGCCAATCCGCCTCTGCTAACAAAATGTCATATGAAGAGGTCAGATTTTCCCAAAAATCCCTTTAATTACACGCTGTATATCACCTTCAATTTGAATGACAATATTAAATAGTCTGTCAGGGGTGCCACTCTGGTGTCTGCTGTTTCAACAGTAATGAATGTTTCAGTTGCTGTCGCCTCCATATGAGGACGTAGCGCCTCCCGCACTATGGTAACTTCCGTGGCGCTGTCTAGGAGGGTTACTGCCCACGTCCAATTCAGGAGCCTCGTTCTCACCGTCTGTGGCATATTTCGCTGTTACAGCGGCAACTTTCTTCTTCTGAAATTGTGGTCGAAAACGTTGAGCGTCTTCCTCTTTTCCTCTGACTTGTTGTCGAGGCTGGTCTCGTCCCTGTGGGGCCTCACGGTCCCTTCCTCTATCCTGGCGGTCTCCTCCACCGGCCTGTGACGCAGTCTGTGCATGTGAAGAACGAGGAGAACGCGTATCAGGGATCTGAAACCTATCCGGTGACTTAATTCTCGCTCTATCGCGTAAATCATAAGTGCGTTCAGAAGAAACTGAAACCGGGGATGCGCCTCGCGACCCCGGCTTCTTTTGTTGCTTTCCCTGTTTTTTCAGCCTCCAGCTCTTTTTAGTGAAGACTGGTTTCTCATCTTTCTCAGATTGAGATTTGGTTTGTTGCTGTTGTGGTTACGATTGTGTTTGCTGTTTTGCAAAGGCTTGTTACCCAGGCTATTTCTACCAATAGTTTTGTAAGCCTGGGTAATAATTTTCGGTAATTCGCGAGGCTTGTCCAATTCTGGGACTAAAGCCAAAGCGTTAGCTACTTGAAAGTTCACTGCATCGCCCTTGACATTCGCAAGGATCAGCTCAGCTACTACTTCAAACACTCCCACCAGTCTCATCCCTAATTCCACAGCCGCTTCAGGGCCATGTTCATCCTGTACTTTTTAATTACAGAGGGGAGAACCGTCATGGAAGGAGTACCAAAACATTTAGAATATACTGCTGCGAATACCTTACCCCAGTTGTCACATGCTGTCAACTCGGGAATTAAGTCTTTTGGCAAACTAATCGTTAAAATACGATGTTTATCCACTGGAGTTGTATGTGGAAAAACTGCCTCCAACTGATCAAACTTTTCTGCAAGCCAATAAGGAAAATCATCCTTATTTTGTGGACGTTTGCCCATCACCGAATTCACCATGACAGGACTTATGGTCACTCCGCCTGCAGCAGCTGGTTGGCCGGCAACTCCAGAAGCGGCTCCATGGAGGCTGCCTGTAACATATCGCACTAAAGCTCGATGCACCTGCACCAAGGCCGCATACATAGTGCGCAGTTCCGCGACTGGTATTGTCATATAACGCGGATGTGGGGTGTACCCGGCCAAAACAGGCCAAGTGGCCCCCTCAATTGATAAGGGGCCTAAACGAACCGTGGTAGTCGGTTGTGGGAGGGCGCCATTAAACCAAACACGGTGTTGCCAAGCCGTGAGCGGTACTTCAAGATTAGTATAAGGTCTATAGACAGCAGGAACAACGGTGGGTTCATATTCATGGAACAGATTATCGTTCGCGTTCACCGCTGGAAAAGTGGTCCAAGAGTAGAACACTTCAAAGTGGAAAGCCGGATCGGCTTGAACCACAAAGACTAGTTCAACTCCCGCGTCTGGCACTCCATACACCCGTAAGTGATCCCGGAGTGCTGTGCGGCTATGCGCCGCTATGTCTATACCCGCCATTACTAACGGGTCTATTCAACAATCTTACACCAAGCAGCACAAAAAGGGTTATATTTAAAAAACCTTTTTTAATAACATCAAGCTTGAAAGAACCTACAAAATCTACAATATAGGAGGTATCGCCGTCACACATGCTTCCGGAAGCGTACGTGAGGGGTTTGTGGACAAGCACAAGTACTACTCAAGCATCTCGCAAGTAAGCCGCCCCACTCGTTGGTCGCGCCATGTCATAGGGTTTCTGCACATAAAGAGCTATGCACAGGATAATAGGATCTTGGAATATAGTGGTGAGCCAACCATAGACCTTAGCACCCAAAACCCCAACCCAACTAGCCTTAGCGTCCCATTAGCACTAATGTACCAATGATTAGACAACCCAGAACACGGTATCTCTCTCTCACTCAGGACTCGCAGAGGCAAGAACACTCTTTCGTCACACTCGTACCTGTCCACAACATGCGTAAGAAGAGACACTGTATAGTTCAAAATGTTTATTTCAACTTACATGCTCTAAGATACAGTACACGTGTCAGTACTAATAGCATAATACATATGAATAATATAATCAGCATAGTTACTACTCCATAGAATACGAACGGGGAAAGCATCTCATAAAGCAGTGGATATATGTCTAACTAACATTACCACCCTCCACCGTGCTGGAAGCCAGTTTATTATGAGAATAGAAGACCTTTGGGCTTTGACTAGCGAACCCCCATACCTCAGTCTCTAGATGCAAAACTACATCAGCAGACAATCACAGCTCTTCTCTCTGGAAAGTTCGTCTCCAAGTGATCTCTAGAGCGGGCGACCGTATTATTAAAAGCACACCAATTTCTCCATGGCAGCTGTACATGGTGTTATGTCTAGGTGCGAGGGACGGGCCAAATCAGTAAGAACCAGGGATGTGTTATTCGACCTTGTAACTGTTGTTCAGACGGAGCCCAAAGGGAATAGGAAAAAAGGTGAGAAACAGAAAATGCAGACAGTTGTAAAATAACTTGGCAGTAGCAGAGGGCGACAGAACAACAGCTAAGAGTAACGTGCGCAAAAGTCATCATGGCAGCCAGGCCTGCCAACGTATCCAGGCAGGCCAGGAGGCCATGAGCCACAAGACAACATTAGCCAATCCTTTGCAATAATCCAGCACCAGATCATCAGTTATAGTCAGTAGTTTGTTGACAGGTACATGTGCTTGTCTCATAGCTCATCCCATAATTATCTCATGGGGACTGAGTCCAGTTTTCCTTTCCGGAATACTTCTGATTGTCATTAAAACTAATGGCAAGGCATCTGGCCATTTGAGTCCTGTAGCTTGACACATTTTTCCTAATCTGTTCTTAATTGTTCCATTCACTTGCTCTACTATTCCAGAAGCCTCTGGTCTGTATGCACAATGCAGTTTCTGTTTAATACTAAGTGCTTCACAAATTAGTTGAATTAATTCATTTTGAAAATGTGTTCCTCTATCTGTTTCAATCGTGACTGGAAAACCATACCTTGGAATGAATTCTCGCAGCATAAGTTTTGCTACCGTTGTTCCATCATTCCTTCTAGTGGGGTATGCTTCCACCCAATGGGAAAACAAACAGACGACTACAAGGACATACCTTAGTCTATTGCTCGGTGGCATTTCTATGAAATCCATTTGCATTCTAGTGAACGGACCTCCTTCTCGTCCTATTGTTCCTAGACTCACTACGGTCTTCCTTCCTGGATTTAACTGTTGACAAACAAGACATCTTTGACAAAGACTTTCAGCTATGGCTCTGAATTTTGGATTATACCATGTTTGTCTGAAAAGTCTGATCATTGAATCTCTCCCAATATGAGCTTGTCCATGGTACATCCGTGCCATGTCAGAAATCATGCTATCAGGCATAACTGGTCTTTCATCTCTGTAAACCCAAACATCATTTTCCTCATGTTTTCTACATCCTGCTTTTATCCAAGTATCTTTCTCCTCTTCATCTGCTGCTTCCTGTAATTGTCTCACCTCATCCCATGTCTCAACAGGGTTAGTAAAAAGCAAAGGACATGAAATATGCTCTCTTTCTCGGTTCCTGTTCAAAGAGACCACATTCTTTGCACAGTACTGTGCAATCTCATCAGCATACTTATTGCCGACAGTTATGTAGTCTTCCCCATTTTTATGTGCATTGCACTTGACGACAGCAATCTGTTTAGGCAGCTGTATCGCCTCAAGCAGTTTTTTCACAAAATCTCCATTTCTAATTGGCGTTCCTGCAGACATCAAGAAACCTCTTTGTGACCAAATCTGACCAAAGTCATGCACAACTCCAAAACCGTATTGGCTATCCGTCACAATTGTAACCCGTACATTTCTTCCCAACTTGCAGGCTTGAATCAGAGCTATTAGTTCTGCTACCTGGGCAGACTGTATCCCTTTCAGACAAGATGCTTCCATTACAGTTGCTACTGTGCAAACTGCATATGCTGCACTTAGAACTCCATCATTTGTTCTCAAACATGAGCCATCCACGAACAGAATATAATCTGATTCCTTTAAGGGCTCATCTCTTATATCTGGTCTCGGTTTTGTACAATATTCAAGCACATTCAGACAGTCATGATCCACTTCATCCATTTCAATCACACTCTCTTCATCTGGCAATGATGTCGAAGGATTCACATTCATGCATCTGTCAATGGTCACATTATCTGCACTCAAAATTACCTTTTCATACCTAGTCAGCCGACTATGTGTCATGTATTGGGTTTTCGTTCGTGTCAAGAGAATTTCCACAGAATGTGGGACATATACTCTCAGTGGATATCCCATCACTATGCCTTCACTCTGTTCCAGACTCACACAAGTAGCAGCAACTGCTTGCAAACATCCAGGCAACGCTTTTGCTACAGGGTCTAAAACAGCTGAAAAATATGCAATAGGTCTTTTCATAGTTCCATGTCTCTGTACCAAGACTGAAAACACACATCCATCTCTTTCACTGCAATACAACTCAAAGTCTTTCTCATAGTCAGGCATTCCCAATGCTGGAGCTTCACACAATTTCATTTTCAACTCTCTGAATGCTTTCATTTCCTCATCATTCATTTCAAAAGGATCTTTAACATCCTTCTTTGTCAGTATTTGCAAAGGTTTTGCGATCAAAGAAAAACCACTTATCCATTGTCGACAATATCCAACCATTCCCAAAAACATTCTTACCTCTCTTTGCGTCATTGGAGCTCTCATTCCTTGAATCATTTTTATTCTCTCGGTCGTTACCTTTCATACTCCTTTCTCAATTTTATGCCCTAAATATTGAACTTCTTGTTGACAAAACTGCAATTTTGATGGGGACACTTTATGTCCTCTTTTGGCTAAATGATTCAGCAAAGCAATTGTATCATTGACACATGCTTCCTTCGTTTTTGATGCCACCAGTAGGTCATCAATATACTGAACCATTACTGACTTTTCTGGCATTTTTAAATCTTCCAAGGATTTCTTTAAAATCTGATTAAAGATCGAGGGGCTTTCTGTGTACCCTTGAGGAATTCGGCACCATGCCAAAATACGCTCTCCGAACCTGAACGCAAATAATGGCTGGCTATCTGGATGCAAAGGAATAGAGAAAAATGCATGGCATAAATCAATTACTGTGTACCATTCTGCTTCGCGTGGAATCTGGTATAGAATCACAGCAGGGTTCGGTACTATTGGACAACAAGGCACAACAATTTTGTTTACCTTCCTCAAATCCTGTACTATTCTATATGTTCCGTTTGGCTTTTTCAGTCCCATAATAGGTGAATTACATGGACTGCTCATTATTTCTTTTAGAATTCCCTGTTCGATCATTTTATTTATTACAGGAGTTATTCCTTCAATTATTTCTGGAGTTAATTTATACTGTGGCGTATTTGGGTAAGTTGTTCCTTCTTTTACTGTTACTTTTACGGGATCAACTTCTTTCATTAATCCAATATCTTCTCCTGTAAAATCCCACACATTTTCTTTCACTGCAATTTTTAGTTCTTCTGGAAGTTTTTCTGCATCAAATGCAGGAAACAAACCATTCATTTCAGGTTCCTGATTCATCAAAGTTACTTTATACAATACATCTTCATCTGGGGTCTGAAATCCAATTCCATCTGGTGTACAATAAATTGTGCAATTCATTTTGCACAAAAGGTCACGACCTAAAAGATTTACAGGACTACAATCGCACACTACAAATCGATGCATTTTGCTAAAAGAACCAATTTTTACTTCCACTAATTCAGTAAGTGGTGTTTTAATCTGCTGATTTGCTACTCCTACTACTTGGATGTATTCACCTGAGAGAGGAAGGTTTGGAATTTCCACTGATCTAACAGTAGAACGGGTAGCTCCAGTATCGACAAGGAATGTTACATTTGCACCATTCACTTCTCCATCCACAAAGGGACCAGACTGATCTACCTCTAGAGTTGCGCCAAGTACGCACTCTTTTCCCTCTCCTAGGCACCGTCATGTACTTTCATCCGCCTCATCCTCACGCTGTCGCAACCAATACTGAGAAATGTTAGCTGCTCGCGGCAACTGTGTTACCTGCTCTCCTCCGTAGAATCCTGTTTCTGTACTGTATCTTTGCTCGTTAACAGTGTTGGGAAGTGGTGGTTGTGGCACCTGACCTTGTTGAACAACTACCTCATTCTGCACCTGTGGAGTTAATGATTGATTTTCCGGATTAGGTTTAGGTGGGAACTTACACTCGTTTCTCCAATGCCCTAATTTTCCGCAATTATGACAGGGCCATTTCTTCTTTGCCTCCTCTAGACTCACTTGACCTTTCCCTTTACCTATGTTAGGTCGCGATTTATTCTGTCCTTTTTCATTCCCACTATTATTATCCAATTGAGCTTCTTGTTTTTCTGCCACTTTCACCTGTGCCCACATTGCCTTCTCTTTCAATTTACGCTGTCTACTCTCAATAACATCACTGCAATACTTAGCATACCTCAGTACCTCGTCTACCGTGCCATTCTGCCAATTAATCATATGCTGTTTAATCATTTCACTAATCTCTGGTTTCAACCCGAACACAAATCTGTATACGAAATGACTCATATCTTTTTCACTCAATTCCTCATATCCACTATACTGCTTGAAAACCAACAACAACCTTTCATAATATGCATGTACAGACTCCTTACTTTCCTGTGTAGTTCTATCAATTTTCACCCAATCTGTTTCTTTAGGAGGAATCTTATTTTTCAAAAAGGTAATCAGCTTATCGTACTTCCTCATCACCTCAGGACCTGGAGCTCCTGTCTTAGGATCTCTTGGATATTCTGTAGTTGGCCAATCAACTGTAATTTTACACTCTGACCACAAATCAGTTGGTACCACTATGTCAAATAATCCATCTAAATCTATCCATAATACTTTCGAAACCTTCACAAACCTTTCTACTTGTCGGTACCATTCAACTGGTTTTTCTCTCAGCTTCGGGAATTCATTTGTAAATGACAGTATATCCTGCCTAGTCCAGGGAACATGCACATAACTACCACCTGGAGTTTCTCTCATAGGGTATTCTCTGGCAACAGGTTCTTTTTCAGTTATCATAAAAGCCAAAGAAGCTTTGTCTGTAGTTTTCTCATTCTTTTTCGTCCATCTAACTTTCCATCTGTCCACATCACCCCATTTTCTCAGTAACACAATTAACTCTTTTATCTGTGTCAGCCTTCCTGCTGTGTTCAAGTTTTCAATATCTTTTTCACAAAAGTCTACTCTGTAGGGTTTCTGCAATGTTTTTACTTTCGCAAAATCTATTCCAATTTCACTGGCTACCTCTTCTAGTTTGTCATGTAAATTCTTTGCTCTCCATGTAATACTTTTGCACAGAAACATTATTTCATCATCCTGGTAATTTTGTATCTTTTCTGTACCAATCGTTCCTAGAATTAATTCTTCCATGTCAATTTTTAACCTAATTACATCTAATGGTTTTTCTTCTGGTTCTTTCATTTTAAATGCCTTCATCCACTCATTTAACTCATCAGGAGTCGGACCTATGGGTGTATTATTTAGTTCTATCCAATTACCACTCTTTTCAGGAGTCTCTGTTGCAGATTCTGTTACCATATGCATTTTCCTACCATTACACTCATTCACAGTCAAATTTGTAGGTGGACTTGGTCTGTAAGTACTAGCCAAATTACTTGTACTTGCACTTGGTTCCATCCTTTCTTTTTCTCTCTGAAATTGTGAACTCATAGGAATCACTAATGACCGTTCATCAATTTTCTGATTCTCAAAAACTGGTATTACTGGACCTATTGTTACAGGTACAGTCACAGCTTCCATGTTTTTCGTTAATTCCCTAATTTTCTCAGTAAGTTCTTTTGTTGTCCTTGCTAATTCGCTTGCATTGTCACTTTCTATTCTTTCATTTTGTGAAGTTCTTATTTGATCTTGTGACCTATTTATTTCAATTCTTTTTACCGGACTTTTATTTCGCACAGTCTCTATTAGTGACGCATTTGGTGTCACCACTGTAGGAACTCTGCTGATACGGAGGTGGATTTCTATTTAAAATATCTTCCAGCAATTCATCATCCGTTTCACTCTCATGCATATATTTCTCCCTCTCCATATGTTTCTTTTTCTCAGTACGTTTTCTCTTAGTCTCTTCCTCAACTGTAAAAGCCGGACACAAACCTCCTGTCATGTTAGCACATCTCCATCGTTTTATTCTATCCTCATGATTTATTCCCCACATTCTTCCAGGCATAAACTCATGATCTCTTAAACCTCTGAATCTCTCTCGCTCATACATCTCATCCTCCCATTCCGTCAATGCTTCAAACTGTGTCGGTCTAGGTCTAGGTTCTAGATTTGTCATCTTTTCTCGCAAATTTCGCAAAACCGCTACACTAAATGAACCATTCTCAGGGAAAGCTAATGCACCATCATTCTTCGTATACTTTGCCCAATTTTCCAACCATATGCATGTATGATATCCATATTTCAGCATCATATGTGAAGCTGCTGATTTCGGCGGAGGAATTACTTGTCCCTCTCTAGTCACAACCTTTTTGTCTTTCTTAAAGAAATTCTTTATTTTTGTCGTCCATGACGTTCTCTCCCTTTCATACTCGTAATACGGCATGTTTTCGATTGGTTTTTCTCTTTAAACCAGCACTGTTCCGTGTACGGAACTTCAACCAATTACAGCGCGACTCACACTAACGCACCAATCAGGACGATTCCCTTCGTCCGTGGACCAACCAATCCTAGCGCGGCACTTTTCTACGTCACTCTTGACTCTGTGTTCACGTGACTAGCGCACTATCCAATCCTAGCGCGGCACTGTCGATGTCACTCCTGTTCTTTTACCCCTCCTTTACAAAAATTATCGGCAATTTTTCTTTTCACTGTTTCTTCGTTAGTTACAACAATTAAAACAATTCCATAGTCTGATTCGCTAAACAAAAGTGACAGCTTTGTCCTTTTACACAAGAATCCTGTATTTCCAGTAGGCAGCGCTTACCTCTACCCTACCACAGAATTATTAACTCTCGCTGATAAAGTAACACTTCCCTCTACCTTACCCTTCTTTCAAGCAAACAATTAACTCGTTTCTCTGGGGATAAGACACATGTGGAGACTAGGCTCCTGAGAATTAAGGCCAAAGTTTCACAAGAAAACGTGGTTTGCTATCTCAGTTACACACCTTTCGTACAGAAAATCCCTAACATAACACAACCTGTGTTATTACCAAAATGAATTCAGACCATGTACCAAATTCCATGTGACTTCTCTTGCCACACGTGTTCCACTTCCTACATCCCAGAAGCGTGAAAACTCACATATAACATAACACGACTCAACATATAGTGTTAGTCATCAAAAATAATCAATAATCACTAAACTAATCTATAGAAACCATAACTCTGCTACCAAGAAATCTGATGCAGCACGTACAATAAAAACTATTTTCCTCCTAGGTCACTTATCGGTCATCCAGGGGCGACTTATATTTTCTCACATCCACATGACGATGGCGCCCATAAACATCGCCTATCACACACACACACACACACCTGGATTTCCTTTACACCTTTACGAAATTCTATACTCCTAGGAGAAGCATGAGAACTAAATGGAAAACACCATTTATGTACCGCTGGAAAGAGCCGGGATACCTTATTACCTTAACCTATCGCTTTCTTAGTTATTTCTTAAGATATTCCTGCTCATTGTTTTGTCGGTGGATCATCTAGTAAGAAATTAATTTATAGTGATTAAGACCAGCTAAATCACAATAACCAATTACTAGTGTCACAATCATTTAGAAAAATAACCACTGAGTCGTTTGATTAAGAATCTTAAATTTTATATAATTTTAAAAGCATGAGAAAGAATTTAGACTTTTTATTCAATTATTCATTCATTATTAATTCAAATATTTATTAAGCAAAATCAATTTTATTGCAGAAAGGAAATTTTGTCATGAAGCAAAACCCTAATTACCTGCCTATCTTCCCTAATTTAGCCTAAGGATTTCTAACCTAAGTTTACAAATTAAAAATATCTTGATTCTCATACTCAACTGAAAAAATAAGACAGCAACAGAAACTTCAGCTCGTCAGCATCAGCTACCTGCAACCCGTCTCATCTAACAGTCTTTCAGCATCTCCCGCTCAGTAAATGGATCGATCTGGACCACCAAGCACTGGAAGCCACCAACTCCAATACCGACTCTGACTGCGACTCTCCAACTCTGACTGTGACCCCCTCCCACTAAGAGTAGGCCCTCTTATACCCTAATTCTAACTTTGCTAACTAATTATTGCAACATTAATAACACGCTTTTCTTTCATTGGTCCATTCATTTCATCTATTCATTCTTAATCAAGTTCTCCCGGATCCAACTTGTTCTTTGGAATGTATATGATCATTTCCTTTCTCACAGTTCAAGACATGTTTCCATCCGCTTCGATCAGTACATTTGTAACTTCTTTCGATACATTCGAGAACTCTGCAGGCATTGTACTTTCTCTTAAAACGGTTTCCCACGGTTCCTTGCTGATCACCACGGCACACTATCAGTTCAATTAGGTCACATCAGCCTTGACCATTCTTGCATCCTAGCCTCTCAGCATCATCACGTGGTTAGCTTTTCTCCAACTTTTTCTCCCTTGTCACGCGTTTCCCCGCACATGCGCACTTCACTAACCGGGGGCCATTTTATATCGCCACTCGTTTATACTTAGAAGCACTATTTTGAAATAAACAAAACATAATTAAAATAGAGAAACATAGCCTTTTCGTTTCCCTCCCGTCATCTACGTACCCCAATTAGTTATTACCTAGCAGAAAGCAACATTTAAGCTGTTCCTTACTTACCATCACTATTGTTTTTGCAACGACACGTTTATATTCTATGAAGCACAAATCATGCATTTATTATTAATTTAGTACACAATTATTCTTATGTTATAATTAGACACACAGACATACGTTAATAGATTATTCAGCCCATATACTTGCGTGTTACCCTTCCCTCACGTACAGTGTTGATTAATACATTTAAACGAACATTTTATTAATTAATTATAAAATTTGTTAGGGGTTAAAAAATGTTTATTTTCTCTGCTCCATCAGTTCCAAAGAAGGAAAATTGGGAATTGCTGATTGTTTTCTAACTTGGGGTCGAACTAGGGGTGGGTGGTTGGGGGTGTAATGGAGGTGGGCGGGCATGTACCTATTATTTGTGGCTATGATGGGGGCGTGCCTGCCCCGTCATGGTGCGGGATGAATCTGTTCCAGTATAGACTGACAGACGCATACCTGTGTACTTGATGTGGGAAGGACTCCACAGGGGTGGGAGCCCACTTGGGAACTCGGCTGTGGGTCTCGGGTTGAGCGCCTCAATTGGGGTTGGCGATGCTGTGGGTGGTTGGGCTTCCTCCATCTGTTGCCGGAAGTGCTGAAGGACCATTCTGTGGAGATGCTACGACGGTGCACTCCTCGCACCTCCTCGTACCTGATCACATCCTCCTCCGATGTACCCCATTTGTTGACCGCTCCTTTCCGGCTGCCAGCGGGGGCCCCACGGGAGCATGCCAGTACATTGTGATTCCTCGTTTCGCTAGCAGGAGGGCTAGTGATGCAAACCATATCCGGACTTTACATTGTTTCTGGCGTCGGAACACTCGTAGCGCGCAGGCTTGCCATGTGGCAATGTCGGAGAGCACCATGACCTCCCGTAGTGTAATGTGAACTGTGTCCTGAGAGGATTGTAAGGTGGGACAGTTCCAGAACATATGCTAGAATGTTGCGCTGGGGGCCTGGCAGCAGGGGCAGAGGAACTGCGTCTATGGGTAGAAGCGTTGGAGTTGTGCTGGCGTTAGGTATGCGCGGTGTAGGATGTAGAATTGTATATTTTTAAACCGTGAGTTCTGGAATATATTTTTGTGGTACCCTGGAGCGCATTCCCACTCCTTGTCATGTAGTGGATGCTCAAATTCTTCCTCCCATTTTTGTTTTAGTTGAGTGAGTGGTGTGGCCGTGAGTTCTCGAGTGGCCTTCTACAGCCAGGTGATTAAGTGTTGTCCAAGGCCCATGTTTAAGATTGTGTGAAGTACTGGGTTCCCTTATGGATAGGTCCCATAGTTGTCAGCAGACTGAGACAATTTGTCTGTGTAGGAGGAATTGCCCATATGGGAGTCCACTTTCCTCCACTAAACGGTCAAACGTGAGGAGTTGACAGTCTGCGAACAGGGACTCCAATCCATAAGTCTGTTGTTGTAGCGTCTTTCACATTTTTCTTCCACCCACAGCCCACTTCGTTCACTGTCTGACTTCACTGTGACTTACAACATGCTTTCCATTCACAAGGAGCACATACATTCCACACACAAAGTAATTCTCTTCAGTGACAGGGCACTACTATGTTAATATGTGCCTTTTTCGATCAGAAAATATTTTTCCTTTACTCAAAGTTTTCTTTAGATTGATTGGGGCTCTGCAGCTTCCCCACAATAATGTTTTGCAAAATCCATGGCAGAACAAAACAAGAATTGCACAAGTAAAAAGTCTGGCAGCTAATGCCAGAGCTCTTGGCTTTGCCAATGCTTGTATTGTATTTGGTGATGACTTGAGCTCGGGCAATAGGTAAAACAGTTTGGCGCCAGACATGAAAAGGAATAAAAATTAAGCGATCATCCTTTTGCATTAAATCAAAGACAACGAATGCATGTACATTTATAAGTACATCAAAATTAGGACCTTTTCTCCAGTGGCAGCCGGCATGACTCACGGGTGGCGAGGTGGGGGCGGGCGCGGGGGGGGGGCACGGGGTTGTGCAATGAAAAAAAAAATACATATATACACTCACCTTGGCACCGGGTCCTGCGTCTCTGCTCCTGCTATCCTCGTGGGACTGAAGAACAGGAAGAATACCAAGGCTCCTCTGACCAATCACAACTCTGCAATGCATCATTGTGATTGGTTTTGAGCATCCTGGTTCGACGCTCAACCTGGGAATGGGGGTCTGGACATGTTCTCCACGCAGGCTCTAACGCAGCCTGCATGGAGGACGGGGAAAGTGTGCATGACTGGTTAGGGCAGCCCGAGAGGGCCAACCAAAGAGTCACTGCGCACTTTGGAGTGGGCAAACCACTCCTCCCCTGCTCGGAGAGCAGAGCAGACCGCCAACCCGCCCGCCCGCAAAGGAAACATAAAATGATAATAACTCAAAGTTATTATCATTTTATATTTCCTTTACTTTGCAGTGCTCAAAAGCAGTGGGGCGACGCTCCTTCACCATAGAGGAGGAGCCGCCACTGCTTTTCTCCCGAATAGGAACACATTTCCTAGAACGTTTCCAACATTTCTTAATATACATTGTGTTGCGACCATGAATGCCTTCCATAGAGTTCTTCAGCTGGCGACACAAAAAAGTTTGTGCATTAGAGTGATAAAAGATGTTGTGGAACAGCTGCAATATATGATCATGACCGTTGAACTCAAATCGCACATAAGAGCTCACATTTTAGCTTAGTCACGCATCCACAACATCTATTATCTTTTAGCAGATTTCAGAAAAATAAAATACCTTCTATTCCACTGCTGTTCAGTAGTTTTCTTACCATTAGTAATGTCAGCCGCTGGGCAAGGAGCTACGGATAAGAAGTGTAACGTATTACTGTTATGCTGCTCACATTTATTAGTAGCTAAGATGGATAGTGATTTAAACGCTCACCGCTGAGATCTGCAGGTCACTGGTTTTAATCCTGCTATGGAGCATGCACCCTTCAAGGTCGGTAAACTGAGTACCGTTACTCTAGATGTTAGTAACATCTGTTTCCTCGTGTCTGGTCACTCTTTAACATCCCATTGCCAAGTTGTTTAGGCCTGTCTACGACAAGGGAGTTTTCAAAATATTTCCTTAATGACTCATTATTGTGCACCCAGGCAAAATATGTGTTTTTTGTAGGATTCAATGCTACATATCATTGCATCCTCGAGTCACCACAAGTTTTAGTTTTAAAGAAATATGTGAAAATTGTATTTTTGTGTTAGCAAAGTTGTTTTTTGTTGTGTTCCTTAGACAAACATACATTTCATTCTTTACCATGATAGCAGTAGCGGTCGGTGGTGGGAGTACCGCCAGGGCGCTGACGTGGGGCGGGGGAGAGTGCAGGGTGAGGGGTAGTAAACTATGGATTACGGCCGATTACAGGTAAGTAAACATTTAAATCAATAAAACGAATTTCGTTTCTTGCGCTGCATCGCCGAATGCGATGCAGCGCGTGCAACGAAATTCGTTTTATTGATTTAAATGTTTACTTACCTGTAATCGGCCGTAATCCATAGTTTACTACCCCCACCCTGCCCCTCCCCGCCCCACGTCAGCGCCTGGCACTCCCCCACCGACCGCTACTGCAAGATAGTGCTGTGTATGGTATTGGTCAGCTTTCAGAAGGTGACCTTGTTTGTTGCTGTGACTTGAATGGGGCAATAGATGAGGATTTTGACTGCTATGGAATCATGTCTGGAAGTGTAAATCATGGTCTGTGTCAGCGGCGTCACTAGGGTTGGTGTCACCCAGTGCGGGGGTGACACCTTTCCCAAATGAGACTATTTAGTAAATAGTCTCATTTGGGAAAACGACTTACCCCATGACACCATCACATGGGGTGACACCTTTCCCAAATGAGACTATTTAGTAAATAGTCTCATTTGGGAAAGGTGTCACCCCATGTGATGGTGTCACCCGGTGCGGTCCGCACCCCCCGCACTCCCCTAGTGACGCCACTGGGCTGTGTCCCATCACGAGGGGCATGGTTCTTTAATTCATGGGTGTGTAGATCATGTTTTAGGCTAGAGCATCCCTCCTTTCTTATAGCTTGGCAAGTGACTCTCTAGATGCTCACAGAGACTCCATTATCAGTATCAGAAACCAGGCATCTGATAGGGTCACAGCAGACTGCTTCACAGCAGCATGTAAACTTCTTGTTTCCTGTTAACAAAAAGATGATCTAAAGCAGAGGTCTCAAACTTTTCTGTAATAAGAGCTACTTATGGTCAATGAAACTCATTGAGAGCTACTAGGAGTATTAGTGTTGTAATAGTGACCACACAGACAAGATTACATTAGTGTTCACCATATAGAAGATTACTACCAGCAATCACCTCAGTGCATACGGCGTGGTTGTCAGCAGTAAAAAGGACATTGCGAATATGGAATGCCTCTACATGGGTAATACATATCAGCCAGAGTAGTGATGGAGTGAGGTTTGTAAAATACATCCTCATGAAATTAAGTGTCCCCATAATAATGTATTGACTGCATGGATTAATCAACTCTAAATGCACACATTTACATAAGGGGCAAATGCATTTTACCTAATATACTAAACCATGTTGGCATGAGTACGTAGTAATTGTTTGCGCATTGAAAAACCGTACTACTGCATGTTTATGCTATGTTGTACATTGCACATTTTGCATGTTGTGCACAAGTAACGAAATGATTGCTTTAAATTAATAGCTTTTGCTAGGATTTAATTAACACAGGGCATTAGTATGGTGGGAGGTAAACATAATGGGTTTATTTCACGAATTAATATTCTTTTGTGTTTGTTTACTTTAGTACAGGATTGGGCCTGCATGAAAATGGCCTCTCGTTTAAACCAGCATGTGGTTGGCCTAGTGGGTGTGAAGTGCGCATGCGCCGGTATGGGTTGCCTGCTCGCAGACTACAGAGTGTACCAGCTTATGTAACTCGTGTGAAGGCCATATTGACCTGTGTCCTATTATTTGTGTGCCAAGACGTGACAGCAACTGTGGGAACAGCCATCACTACGTGCAATTCGAATGTGAAACAGATATCATATTGAACAATGTGACAAAATGTATAATTATGAATGCTAGTGGTATACGAATGTATTGGTCTTAAATCCTTCCTTTGTTAGAACCGGTATAGGATGAATTTGTGAGGAGAACTGGATGGGGCGACCCTAGTATGATTTATGACAACCAATCACAGACCGAGTTTCTACAGATACTGCAACATTGTAAGATAGTAAGCTAGACAGAAGAGTATAATTGATATCCCAATTAGGGGTGTGGCAGAAGCAGATGAGAGATCAGACAAGAGCAGATCAGAACAGACGAGACGAGACGGAGAGAGAAGGGTCGGAGAGAGATCAGACGAACTTGAAGTAGTGCGGTCCGGTATAACAGTGCAGGCCGGAGTGGCAGATCCAAGACAGAGAGAGCAGACCAGCACAAAGCCAGAGAACACTTTAGGTACGAGAACGTTGCGGGAGTGTTCGGGAGGAGATTGCGTCCGAGGAGAACTAGATGAAGGTAGATTAATTGGGAGATTAATTTAGTGGATAGTTTATGGCAAACTTAGCTGCATCTGTCCTGTTAACTTTGTCCTCTGAGCCTATCTCTGGGGACCTCTTGCCACAACCTCGGCCAAGGAAGTGGTTTTCCTGATTCTTTGGTGGGTATCACCCTCCTTGATTGCTTTAATTTGCAAGTATATTTCTGCATGTATTTATGCTGTACCTTCTTTTCCCCATTCCTATGCACGCTTTGATATCGATGCAAATGATTCATTTTAATTACATTGCTTGATAATTTGTTCTCTTATATGCAATCTTGTGTGTGCACTGATGATCAATTTAAGAGCATTTAATAATATAAAATCATTAAATCTAAATCTGTATTTGTAAAGCGCGAACTACTCACCCTTACGGGTCTCAAGGCGCTGGGGGCCGTTGTGGAAATTAAGTGAGCTATTGCTCAGAGTCACAGGGTGCTGAGCTGCCGCCGGAGCAAGGGATCGAACCGTGACCCCTGTGCCGCTGCATCACACCTCTCCACAAAATCATTAACCGAAGAAGTGACTCTGTGGTTATTTAGTTAAATGTTAAACTGTTTAGTTAATCATAGTCACCATCAACTCTTCAACTAATGGTTCATCGACCAAAAGAAAGAAGAAATTGAAATTACGAGTAGTTAGAATCATATATAAATGTTATTAATGTGAAGCATAGTACTTAATAAAACTGACAAATTAAACCCCCAAATCCAGCGCCCGTCTTCAGGGATCATTTATGGGTAATGTGTGATGGGCCCCGTTGTTTGGTAAAGTAATTTATGTATGACGAGATTTCCTTTGGTCCCTGACTCATGAATTTAGGGGTTGCGCTGGATCAGTAGCAATGCCTCTGGTACCAAGGTAATAACATTTGTAAAAAGACATGATTTATTAATCAAGTATCAGATTTAAATATATCTTGGAAATTCAGCAAATAGCTTGTAAGTTATGAAACAAAAGATATCTTTGTCACAAATAAACACTCTCAATTTTGGTATACATATTTTAATTCAAGCAAGAAAACAATTCTAATGTAGTGGGCTGAAACAGAGGGGAACTACTTACAGGTAGCTGGACAGCTACTGGTAGCTCACAAGCTACTCGTTGGCTAAGCCAGTGCTAAACATAGAGGAGAGAAGATATGCCATGAAACTATTCTGTTGACAGAGCTAAGGTAACCATTTGGGACATCCCTATGACAGTTGTGAGGTGTAATATAATCTCCCTATTTGCCCAACTTAATTGGCTGCACACACTAACATGGGCACCATAAAGGGACATTGGGGAAATACTAGTAAATAGACGGAAGGCGGACATGCTGCTGACTTCTCAAGATCAAGCTGATGTGCCTTTGTTAAGCTTAAAATAGCAACTTTGTGAGCAGGGAATATGCTGTTTCCTATTTCAAAGATGAAGGGCCTGAATCTCAAACTGCACTTTGTAATACATTTTGTACTACTACAAAAAGCAATTTACAAATTATGTGACGAGTTTCACAACTCTGCACTCACTATACTTATTTGTACGGAGTACCAGCCCCGACTGTGGACTGTCCATGTGTGGAGAACTCCGCACACGTAATTATAGTGAGTGCGGAGTCATAAAAGTCCACACGTAGTTTGTGAATTCCAAAAATTAGTAAACTTACTGCAAAGTGTAAGTTTATCTTTGGGAATCTGGCTCATAACATTAAGGTAATGCTTATGATCTCTCATTAATTCGGGGCATGACAAACAAAAACATTTGAACAGGCTATGCACCTGATTCACAAACTGCACTTGGAGTAACTTTACACTTTTGAGTAAGTTTACTACTTTTTTGTATTCAAAAACTGCACTTTGGTAGTAACTTACACTTTTGTAGTAATGTACGCTTTTTAGTATGTCCAGCACTACTCATGGCCAACCACTGGTACTACAACACCATCCCATAGAAATTCTGGAGGTAGGAACTTAAAATGAAACCCCACAGGAAATTAAGTGAAATAAATTAAATTATTTGAAATAGTTACAAACGCGCCTCTCTGTGCTCGGTCGGAGGAGGCTTTATACATTAAAAAGGCCTTAATCCATATAGCCCTCGTGTGCGTGCTCTTTTCCTTAAGTGGAGCTGAGATTTCTTATATATATATATATATATATATATATATATATATATATATATATACGGAAACCAGGATGGACGTTTTTAGATTCATTAGAAAATTAAAACTACGAAAATTTCATCTAATGCAGGCACAAAAAGACTTAGTCTCCGTGGAGCCAACGATTAAGAGTCCATCCTTATTTTCAGCAGGAGATGTAAGTCTATTTCAGGACCTCGTGGCATTACAAAATGAACAATTTGCTGACATTACTAACATTGGTTTAGAGACACTTGACATCAGTGGAACAGTGAAAACACCATTTAAACCCAAGTCTGTCTTTCAACCCATTATGCTCCATGATAATTTAGATGTCTACCATGACCAGGTCACAATGGAATTGAAGCATTTGTATAAAATAATTAACAATGCAAATCACAGAAGTAGCCGACAAAACCATTGCTACATACAATTAATGAAAAAACTACAAAACAATGATAACCTCATAGTGAGACAATCAGATAAAGGGGGAAATGTTGTTTTATGGCCTCGTAAAATGTACATAGAGGAGGCACTCCTTCAATTGAATGATATTGAATGTTACAAAAAATGTAATATCCATACTGTAAAATCTTCATGGAATGACTATTATCTCAAACTATTGGCATGGAAGAGCGGGGGGCTCTTGAGTGAGGATGAATATCGCTTTTTAAAAAAGGAGCATCCTGTTATTCCTGCTATGTACTTCATCCCAAAATTCACAAAAATGAAAAACAAACCCCTGGCAGGCCTATCATTTCAGCCATCAATAGTTTGATGGAAAATACGTCTAGATATATAGACTATTTTTTACAAGATTGGGTTAGAAGTTTGCCTTCATTTTTGCAAGACACCTCAGATTTCCTTAGGAAAATCAATGAAATTACGTGAAGTTCAGAATTACTCCTTATAACTATGGATGTAACTTCACTATACACATCTATTCGTCATCAAGACGGCATCAAAGCGATCGAGTACTATTTGAATCGTAGACCAGCATATTTGTATTTGCATAATAAGATGTTGGTCGATATGGTGACAACATGCCTAGAACAGAATTTCTTTTTCTTTGACAATCATCTATACCAGCAAATTAGGGGAGTAGCCATGGGGGCCTGCTTCTCTCCCAGCTATGCCTGTTTGCATATGGGGCTGTGGGAGGAGCAGGTCCTCATGGGCAAATTTAAGAATACAGTTGATCAGCATGTGCCCTTGTTTCTGCGATACATTGATGATGTGTGCCTAATCTGGAGGGGCTCGGAGTTACATGCTCTTGAGTTCATTGAACAGATTAATGACAATCAGTTGAACCTCCAGTTTACTGCAAATATCAGTAAAAGTTCTATTTATTTCTTAGATGTGGAGGTACATATCAAGAATGATAACATTGCAACTAGATTATATCGTAAACCTACTGCTGGTAACACACTGCTGCACGCCGCGAGTCATCACCCGCGCCACTTAATAGAGAGCATCCCGTATGGGGAGATGCTGCGGGTAAAGCGTATTTGCAGCAGTGAAGAGGATTGTCAAATAGCACAGCAAGCAAGTAGGAAGAGATTTCTAGAAAGAGGATATTCTTCTAAAACTATTGAAAGAGCCATTAACAAAACTAGGTCAATTACCAGAACACAGGCGTTAACAATCAAAACCAATCGACAGGATTCTGGTCCAGATCATTCAGAACAACCCTGTAGAATAATTTTAACCTACAATAAGCAGCACCAAGCGCTAAGGAAAATATTAAATAAAAATTGGAACTTGGTGCGCAGTGACCCTGTGGTGGGTAAATACTTGCCCAAAAACCAGAACTGACATTCAGAAAAGCAAGGTCAATGGGTGACAGTCTAGTTAGAAACAGCGTAGAGCTTAGACCACCTGCCAATTGGCTCACCTCACACAAAGGCTTTATCAAATGCCCGATGTGTAAAGCTTGCAAATTTGCTCAGAATAGGAAAAGTTACACCAGCCCGTTTAAGGTAGACCCCATACCGATTAGCAAAAGATTAACATGCAAAACAGAGTTTGCGGTTTATGTGCTGGAGTGTCCGTGCGGCTTAAGATACATAGGCAGTACCAAACTGCCAGCTCATAAAAGGATACTCCAGCACATAAGGGCAATCACTAATAAGGATCAAGCCTATCCAGTGGCGAGGCATTTTGAGGAGAGTCATGATAGCGATCCAGCTAATCTAGTGTACTTTGTGATTGATTCTATCCCCCTTTAAGAAGGGGAGGAAACCGTGAGGCCCAACTTCGTTTGTTAGAAACTTGTTACATATTGGAATTAGACACAAAGGCACCGGCAGGGCTGAATGCGAGTGAGGATTTCTTTACTTGTTTACAGTAGATGAGCATAATATGTCTAGATATTTGCACTATACGATCTGTAGCATTGTCAGTTTGATTTCACACAATGAGATGTGCACATGCACAGTTTGTAATCAATACTTCCCTCATCACTTCCCTTGGTCAGCCAGAACACTTCACAACCTTATAGCTACAAGAATCTGCTTTTTTATCTGTAAGTTAAGGCACAAAGCACTTTTTTAGAACCCATAGGTTTTAATGGTGACATAAATTATTATTTGCACATTTGCACAATATTTATACAATCTGTTTATACATGGAAATAGGATTGGCCCACTGGGGCCGTATTAGATTAAGTGCAATAAGACACAAGGATCAAAATAACAGGTAACCATGTAGCGTATGATTTTATCACAGTTATCAAATGTGTAAAACTACGCTTTTAGAACAATTATATATATTTTTTGGGAGTTCCCAAAGAGTTAAAGATTTTTTTAACATGTATATACCTTTATGTGCTAATAAGAATGACACTAATCAATGACCAAAATAAGGTGGTTGTGATTAATGGTATTTTTAAATTATCTTTTAATGCAATTCTGATCATTTGAATGCTTTTATAAGATTTTAAATACCAATTACCATATATTTTGTTTATATTTAAATGAATTGTCATTTGACAACATCACATATATTTATGAATATATTTTACATTAATGTATTTATTATTTATATCAAATGTATGCTTATTTTGCACAAGGTGATCTCTTTGTTGTGTCAGCACTTATAGTGGTATGAATACCATGTAGTATTTTTTCCATGTTTACCAGCGGTCACCTGACTGCTACGTTTTGCACTTGCACTTTAAATAAGGGTTAAACAAATGGCAACGCGTCATGTGATCAAGGCCCAGGTGGGGCTGAAACGCGTCATGGCGGAGATGCAGGGCACACAATAAACATATTGCACAAAGAACCTTGGGTCCGCGTTCGTCTGTCCGAGTGCAGTGGATGATTGGAGACGAAGCCTGCAATATATATATATATATATATATATATTGCCACACGAGAGAATTCGCCAAAATTCGCTGCTCTCAGTAGTGCGGGTGCAGCAGCTTGCGGTGGTAGACTGCGACAATACTTTCAACCCACACCGTCTCCACTCATGAAAACAGAAGGCTGAGCACTCGGGCTCAATAGTTTCAAATTCATTTATTCCAGTGTGCTTCGGAGATCAGGAAGCTAACACACGCGTATCGGCCACCTGGCCTTCGTCAGTGTTAGTCAAACATTAAAATAATGACCTTTAAATAACACACAGTCTCATTCGTCGAAGTGCTATTTACAAAAAACAAACAAAGGACTTCCAAAAAGGGTCGCTATGAAATGATAATATGGTGGCCATTTTAAGATGGGCATTATGTCAGGCAGATACCATACAAATAATCAATTTTAGCCAAAGCAATCAAAACTTCATGCTAGACATCATACTCAGATTATAGGAGACATGATATACAATAGATAATGTATAATGATATTCCAGAGGGATATTTATCTTGCAATCCTATTAATCATATACTGTATATTTATCTCAAAATTAAGCCCTCAATGGGCATTGTAAAATGATTATCCCATGATCCATTCAACAATATATCACAAAACCATTTCACAGATTTGAGCCCTGAATACATTTAAAGACCCTCTTCAGCCGTCATAAAATGACCATAAGTATAACACAAATGAGGCCATGATTATTCTAGCGACCAATCACCCTGTATCTTATAATTTAATTTCATTTAATCTAATTAAATTCAAAGAAGAAAAGAAAGAAGAATAGGGGGTAAGGAGAAAAACGAGAGGAAAAAGCACCCATCTACAAAAAATATTGTAGAAAAAGAAGAAAATAAAATAGAGTAAAACAAAACAAAACCATACCCAATTCCTTAAAAATATTAATATTAGCCATACAGACCATTGAGACAACCAAACAACTTATCCAATAAATGACCAGAGTTCCTCTTCACTGTTCAGTCCCCAAGGGACACGGGTCTGTAGCTCTATAATATACCTGGCTTCTAGCTGGCGTAGTGCCTTTACCCTGTCTCCTCCTCTATCTGTCATGGGGACATGATCTAAGCAGAAATACCTCAACTTATCACTACGTGACTCATGGATTTCTGCGAAATGCCTGGCCACGGGATATGCCCCGTCCTGATTGGTTATTGCCCGTTTGTGCTCCAGTATCCTCTTTTTTGCTGGATGAATCGTGCTTCCGATATATCGGAGCCCACAAGGGCATACCAGGCAATATACTACAAAACTTGTGTTGCAATTCATTAATTTATCAATTGAATATTTACATTTCTTCTCAGGAATTGAATATTCCTTAACCTTTACACTATTCTTGCATGCTTTGCAAGAAGTGCAAGGAAAAAATCCCGTTACTGGTATTTTAGAAACAGTTTCCACAAAATGACTATGCACTAGCATGTCTTTTAGAGATTTACTTTTACGATATGTAATATCGGGCCTGTCTGGTAACAGTTTCCCGATTATACTATCTGTTTGGAGTACCTTCCAATTCATCTCTACCAGTTCTCTAATCTTCTGGGATTCTGATGAAAACCCAAGATTAGTCTGACTTTTCCTGTATCTTCATCAGGCTCTGAATCTTCTATCACCTTGTATCTTAACAAGGTTTGCCTTTCAGTGGATTGCACCTTCATTGCTGTATTATGTAATATTTCATTTTGATAACCCCTTTGCCTAAACCTACTCAGACATTCACTGGCAGATTTAATATAATCTTCCGGGAGTGTACAGTTCCGTTTTAAACGTAACAACTCCCCATAGGGGATACTATGAATCAAATTTCTGGGGTGCTGACTCCTAAAGTGTAAAACAGTGTTGCCCGCTGTAGGCTTTCTATATAGCTTTGTACAGATCTTATTTTCAGCCACAAACACTAGAAGATCCAAGAAAGGCACCTCTTCTTTGCTAATATGACTCGTAAATTTGAGATTGAATGAATTGTCGTTTAGAATTCTGATGTAATCCTCTGCCTCACTGATGGTACCCCTCCAGACAATGAAGAGGTCGTCTATGTATCTCGCCCAAAGGGCAATTTTATTAATCCACCTCTCATTGTCCTCCGCCCAGGCCACGTGCTTCTCCCACCAACCCACGAAAAGATTCGCGTAGCTGGGGGCGAAGCACGTGCCCATCGCGGTTCCCTGTGTTTGTAAATAGAGCTGCCCACCAAAGAGAAATATATTATTCCGCAGAAAGAATTCTGCAATCTCAAGTATCATGTTGTTATGCATTTGAAATTTCAGAGGTCTGGTTTTTAAAAAATATCTCAAAGACATTAAACCTTGATCATGCGCTATGCATGTATACAGACTAGTAATGTCCATTGTTATAAAGACAAAGTCTGGTTCCCATTGGATGTCTTCTATTTGTCATATAAAATCAGTGGTGTCTTGTATAAACGAACTCAAATCTTTTACCAGCGGGAAAAGAAAATGATCAATGTAGATGGATGCCTTTTCCAACAAACTTTCCTTGCTCGAAACTATTGGACGTCCCGGTGGTTTTAGAGCGTCCTTATGTACTTTTGGTAAATGGTAGAAAGTGGGAAGTCCTTTGTTTGTTTTTGTAAATAGCACTTCGACGAATGAGACTGTGTGTTATTTAAAGGTCATTATTTTAATGTTTGACTAACACTGATGAAGGCCAGGTGGCCGATACGCGTGTGTTAGCTTCCTGATCTCCGAAGCACACTGGAATAAATGAATTTGAAACTATTGAGCCCGAGTGCGCAGCCTTCTGATTTCATGAGTGGAGACGGTGTGGGTTGAATATATATATAGATATATATATCCAACAAAGTCCCATCTTCACTCACGAAAAAGGTAGCACGCACACGAGGATTCACGAATTGGCTGCTTTAATGAAGTGTGATCTTCTCCAGGCCCAGCAAAACAAATCACTGAGACGCATTTCGGCCTCGCACAGCCTTTCTCAATCAGTGAGTCACCAAAATTTCAAATTCTTTAAAAACCCCACAGGTCATAGACATAGAAGTGGTACTGCTTTCAATTTGTTCAAAATAAATTAATAAATAAATTAAATTATTTGAAATAGTTACAAATATAACTATATATATATATATATAGTTATATATATATATATATATATATATATATATATATATATAGTTATATATATATATATATATATATAGTTATATATATATATATATATATATATATAGTTTTATATATATATATATATATATATATATATATATATATATATATATATATATATATATATATATATACCATCACCTCCTTCGTTTTACCAAAAGAAAGGGTCGCACTCTCGCAGGGTCTTTTTGGCAGTAGTATTTATTCCTTAATTCTTTTCATCTGTAAATTGGAACGCAGGCAAATAACCGACGCGTTTCAGTACTTCGTAATACCTTGCTCACGGTCAATTTTTTAACGCAGACGTTCTCTTTTTTCAAATATCAAGCTTGTTACGTCATTTCCTGTCTTGGGGAGACTTCCACCACCCAGCATTCTACCACCAGTAAATCCCCATAATAATTATGCTCAGGTGAACCACCTGAAGCAATGCTTCCTGGGACTGGTGGTTCAGTAAAACCCAAGTGGGTCGCCGCCGGCACTCACATTCAAAAATGTCTTAAAAGGATTGCCGATGTTCGCGCCAGCACCCCTGCATATACTGTTTTACTGAACCACCAGTCCCAGGAAGCATTGCTTCGGGTGGTTCACCTGAGCATAATTATTACGGGGATTTACTGGTGGTTGCCACATGCCAGCACGTCACATGGTCTGCCACTGAAGAGGGCGTTGGCCCGAAACGCGTCTGGCAGGAAAACCAGAAAACGACTTTGTTCATGGCGTGTGCCCTTGCTTTGGCGTAATTTCCACCTGGGAGTGCATCCCACCTAGAGGCAACTCTGGCTGTTCGAGCAGTAACTTACCCCCTCCCCCAGCGCCTTGAGACCCTCCCGGGTGAGTAGCGCGCTCTATAAATGCCGTGATTGATTGATTGATTGATTTTTGTATTTTGTACAGCGGCCTGCCTGGTCGCGGGATTGCACCACCGTGAAACACTTGCGGGTCCGCGGCTGCTTTATTAGGGCAGCTAACTGTGAACAGGAGGTGCCTGTTATATGCAGGGGTGCCGGCGCGAACATCGGCAATCCTTTTAAAGACATTTTTGAATGTGAGTGCCGGCGGCGACCCACTTGGGTTTTACTGAACCACCAGTCCCAGGAAGCATTGCTTCGGGTGGTTCACCTGAGCATAATTATTACGGGGATTTACTGGTGGTTGCCGCATGCCGGCACGTCACATGGTCTGCCACTGAAGAGGGCGTTGGCCCGAAACGCGTCTGGCAGGAAAACCAGAAAACGACTTTGTTCATGGCGTGTGCCCTTGCTTTGGCGTAATTTCCACCTGGGAGTGCATCCCACCTAGAGGCAACTCTTTTTGTATTTTGTACAGCGGCCTGCCTGATCGCGGGATTGCACCACCGCGAAACACTTGCGGGTCCGCGGCTGCTTTATTGGGGCAGCTAACTGTGGAACAGGAGGTGCCTGTTATATGCAGGGGTGCCGGCGCGAACATCGGCAATCCTTTTAAAGACATTTTTGAATGTGAGTGCCGGCGGCGACCCACTTGGGTTTTACTGAACCACCAGTCCCAGGAAGCATTGCTTCGGGTGGTTGACCTGAGCATAATTATTACGGGGATTTACTGGTGGTTGCCGCATGCCGGCACGTCACATGGTCTGCCACTGAAGAGGGCGTTGGCCCGAAACGCGTCTGGCAGGAAAACCAGAAAAGGACTTTGTTCATGGCGTGTGCCCTTGCTTTGGCGTAATTTCCACCTGGGAGTGCATCCCAGCTAGAGGCAACTCTTTTTGTATTTTGTACAGCGGCCTGCCTGGTCGCGGGATTGCACCACCGCGAAACACTTGCGGGTCCGCGGCTGCTTTATTGGGGCAGCTAACTGTGGAACAGGAGGTGCCTGTTATATGCAGGGGTGACGGCGCGAACATCGGCAATCCTTTTAAAGAAATTTTTGAATGTGAGTGCCGGCGGCGACCCACTTGGGTTTTACTGAACCACCAGTCCCAGGAAGCACTGCTTCGGGTGGTTCACCTGAGCATAATTATTACGGGGATTTACTGGTGGTTGCCGCATGCCGGCACGTCACATGGTCTGCCACTGAAGAGGGCGTTGGCCTGAAACGCGTCTGGCAGGAAAACCAGAAAAGGACTTTGTTCATGGCGTGTGCCCTTGCTTTGGCGTAATTTCCACCTGGGAGTGCATCCCACCTAGAGGCAACTCTTTTTGTATTTTGTACAGCGGCCTGCCTGGTCGCGGGATTGCACCACCGCGAAACACTTGCGGGTCCGCGGCTGCTTTATTGGGGCAGCTAACTGTGGAACAGGAGGTGCCTGTTATATGCAGGGGTGCCGGCGCGAACATCGGCAATCCTTTTAAAGACATTTTTGAATGTGAGTGCCGGCGGCGACCCATTTGGGTTTTACTGAACCACCAGTCCCAGGTAGCATTGCTTCGGGTGGTTCACCTGAGCATAATTATTACGGGGATTTACTGGTGGTTGCCGCATGCCGGCACGTCACATGGTCTGCCACTGAAGAGGGCGTTGGCCCGAAACGCGTCTGGCAGAAAAACCAGAAAAGGACTTTGTTCATGGCGTGTGCCCTTGCTTTGGCGTAATTTCCACCTGGGAGTGCATCCCACCTAGAGGCAACTCTTTTTGTATTTTGTACAGCGGCCTGCCTGGTTGCGGGATTGCACCACCGTGAAACACTTGCGGGTCCGCGGCTGCTTTATTGGGGCAGCTAACTGTGGAACAGGAGGTGCCTGTTATATGCAGGGGTGCCGGCGCGAACATCGGCAATCCTTTTAAAGATATTTTTGAATGTGAGTGCCGGCGGCGACCCACTTGGGTTTTACTGAACCACCAGTCCCAGGAAGCATTGCTTCGGGTGGTTCACCTGAACATAATTATTACGGGGATTTACTGGTGGTTGCCGCATGCCGGCACGTCACATGGTATGCCACTGAAGAGGGCGTTGGCCCGAAACGCGTCTGGCAGGAAAACCAGAAAAGGACTTTGTTCATGGCATGTGCCCTTGCTTTGGCGTAATTTCCACCTGGGAGTGCATCCCACCTAGAGGCAACTCTTTTTGTATTATATATATATATATATATATATATACACTCCACTTCCGATTCCTTCATACGAAACAGACACCGACACAGGGACTGGGTTTCCAATTACTTCTGCGTTTTATTTTCCGCTGTTATGCGTTTAGGCATTGCTGCCTTGCTCACACAACTATAGTTTCACATTTCCTCATTAAAATACAGGAACTTCCGGTCACGTGGTTCTCTACTTTGACACCCATGGAAAACAGACTCAGCACCCATCTTTGACATCGAGAAATATTTTCATTTCATGAATCTTTCCCCAAACTTTATGAAGACCATTTCTTGTCGATAAATGTTAACATAAATAAATAAACATTGTCCGGGTGCTCATTTGCCATTGTTAATTCATCTGACATGGTTGCATCATGATGTGTTAACCAATTTCTATTACATCTTCAAAAATGACCAACTGGTCAAACGACAATATCCAGTGACCAAAATAAGAACTGCTCAGAAGAGAGCTCGTAACACTAATAGAGAGGCATTACTTGAGGCACAACTTAAAGTCGACACTGAACATATTACATGTGTAACTACCTTTACTACAGAATCTAACATGATTAGGCGGGTTATAAAAAAACACTGGAACATTCTCCAGATAGGTGATCATGCCCCAAGCATACCAAGGTGTGCATTCAAACGAACAGCAAATCTTAAAGTAATTCCGAGGTGTGGCTAGGTCAAACCTCGCGCAGTACCATTATAATATTCAAAAGTACAAGTAATATCCAGAAAGTGCTCAAGGAAACAGTTAGGAAACGGCCACCCACGTATCCAAAGATCCTTTGTGACCACTGGTACACAAAGGACAAATCACAAAGCAAAATCCGTTCCCGAGCAAGAAACAGACTTATGTCATCAAAGAGTCAGTTCAAACAGATATCAGTCCAAATCTTGTATAATATGATTCTTCTTTATTTTCTTTGTTCGGAGCCATAAGTTAATTACAAGAGGCTCATGGCAACAGATAAAAATAGCTGATATAGCCGAGATGTAGCCAACACGTGTTTCGTCTTGGGAATATCGCCCACCGACTTCCTTGGGGCAAACGTAAATTCTAGAACAGTTCCGCCGGATTCCAGGCAGAACATATAATCAATCATATATAATATAGGTCTCTACTATGACGGGAGTACTCTCCTGAACTTGATATATATCCAAATGTTCTTAATCGGAACACAAGCGACCTAGAGACCTATATTATATATGATTGATTATATGTTCTGCCTGGAATCCGGCGGAACTGTTCTAGAATTTACGTTTGCCATGAGGAAGTCAGTGGGCGATATTCCCAAGACGAAACACGTGTTGACTACATCTCGGCTATATCAGCTATTTTTATCTGTTGCCATGAGCCTCTTGTAATTAACTTATGGCTCCGAACAAAGAAAATAAAGAAGAATCATATTATACAAGATTTGGACTGATATCTGTTTGAACTGACTCTTTGATGACATAAGTCTGTTTCTTGCTCGGGAACGGGATTTTGCTTAGCAAATCTTAAAGACCTGTTGATCAGCACCAGGCCTAGAAAAAAGATGCCTCCACTGCAGAATACTCTGTGGAATTTACCCCCTGTAACGGGCCATTTCCCTTGTGGACAGTGTGTAGTCTGTCCCCTGACGGAGGCAACCAAGACAGTCACACTCACTAACACCCTCAAGTGGACACAAAATAAACAGACAAACTGCAACACACGTAATTGCATATATCTTATCACCTGTCCTTGCCAGTTGCAATACATAGGCATGACTACTCACCCTGTAAAAACCAGAATTACCCAGCACAGAAGCAATATAAGATGCAAGAAAATGAACACAAAAATGTGTGCTCATTTTGCAGAGCACAGTCATACCACCAATGATCTACATTGGACAATTTTGGAAGCACACCCACAAATATCAAAAGAGGCTCTGTTTAGGAAAGAACAAAACTGGATCTTTAAACTTTCCACACACACCTGGGGGCTTAATGATGACATACCATGGGCAGAGCTGAACCGACCTGGATGACAACCTTCTATATCCCCTCAATGTCTCTGCCATCTTGCCCCTGTACAAAAATCTTAAAGTACCACTACCGTTACTCATGGGCAATCTACTTGGGATTATACACCCTTTTTTTGACATTATGGGCCAGCCTATGCCACCGCCTTTGCCTATTTACAAACAGTTGCTACATGTTTTCTTGTCAGCAATTTTGACTACTGCTGACACAGCTCCATTGAGACTAACCGATGTTGCATAACTAGAATGCCGGCAATTTAGACTTATACACGCACAACTACTGCGGTTCAATGTGGGCCATATTATTATTATTATTATTATTAATTTATATAGCGCTGAATCACCCCGAAGGGGTATCTCTGCGCTTAGGATGGGGGGCATCATCCAGAACAAGGGGATCAGAAGAGGTGAGTTTTCAGAAGCTTCCTGAACTGAGAGAGGCTCTGACAGTTGCGGAGCTGGAGGGGAAGCTCATTCCAGAAAGCAGGGGCAAGGTATGAAAAAGCTCTGCCACCGCTGCGCGACTTTTTGATTCTAGGGGTGCAGAGGAGGAGCTTGGAGCCTGATCTAAGAGGTCGTGAGGGAGTATACTTGATAAGTTTAGCAGAAAGGTAGGAAGGACCTTGTTCATTAAGGGCCTTGAAGACAGTGCAGCCTATCTTAAATTTTACCCGCTTTCTCACAGGGAGCCAGTGGAGTTTTTTAAGGAGGGGAATGGAAGCCGTTCTAGGTGGGGCGTTTGCTACAAGACGGGCAGCCGAATTCTCCACAACTTGCAGCTTGTTTAAGGAGGATTCATTGGCCGATGCTAACAGTGCAGTACAATAGTCCAGTCGACTTAGAACCAGAGCTTGCATCAATGTTTTTTTGGTGGAGGAAGGTAACAGAGGGAAGATCCTTCTAAGTAGACTGAGAGTGTAGTAGCAGGTGCCAGCAGTGGTATTGGCATGAGCATCGAGAGTCAGGTTCTGATCGATCCTGATGCCTAAGTTTTTGACCACTTCCTTAGGAGACGGGGCATTGCCCAGCTCCTCGGGCCACCAACTGGGAGACCAGCTTATAGCTGTACCTCCAAACCACATGATCTCCGATTTCTCGGCATTTAGTTGGATGAAGTTAGTCCTCATCCAGGCAGCAATAGTCTTCATGACTTCAGAGAAGATGAGTTGTATATCTGGTCTGTTCTTATCAAAGGTGAGGAGGAGCTGGGTGTCGTCCGCGTATGAAATGGGATTGAACCCTAGGTTCCTCATAAGTTTAGCCAAGGGGGTTACATAGATGTTAAAAAGAGTGGGGCTCAAACAAGAGCCCTGCGGGACCCCCTTGGTAACTTTGGTGGTTTTTGATCTAAAAGTTCCCAGAGTGACCGTCTGGGTTCTATCAGTAAGGAGGTCCGTCATCCACTTAAGTGCAAGCCCCTGTACCCCAATGTCTCGAAGTCTCTCCAGTAGGATCTGATGTGAGATAGTGTTGAATGCTGCCGACAGGTCAAGCAGCACCAAGAGTGCCGCCTGACCATTGTCCAGAGCCATTCTGATGTTATCAGTTACCTCAACTAGAACAGGTTCAGTACTGTGCTTGGCCCGAAAACCTGACTGGGAGACATCAAGGCAGTGAGAGCTTTCGATGAAGTCAGACAGATGTCTGTTAATATGTCTTTCAATGAGCTTGCTCTGAAGGGGGAGAAAAGATATAGGGCGGTAATTAGAAAGCTCGGTAGTTGAGATCTTGGTGTTTTTACGAATAGGAACAACTTGAGCAGCTTTCCATTCAGGGAGCTATTAAGGATGTGTCAGAGCGCCACTTTCTCGGAGTCTGTACGTTGCTCTATGGGCCCACCTCTCGGTACCTCCAATTCAGGATGCTATTACAGCACTGAAAGTTAGAGTGACCAAGTGGGGGAAGGGTTTGAGGAAGGAACAGCTGGGAGGGAGACCTGTAAAACAAACAGATAAACATACAGACAATAACAATCAGTATAAATAATTCTCAGGTACCATACTCTGCTACGCGGAGTCTTATTGCTAATGAGTCTCTACTTTATCACGAGCCCGTGATATAAGTTATACAGAAAATACACTTCCAAGGAATGTGTTACAATCACACCTTCCTAACAGTAAAGTTCAATAATATACAGAGCATATACTCATAATTATGACACAGTATACAAATGAGCCCCTGTGCGAGCTTGCCCATGCGCTTGAAAAATCAACATACCAAAAGCACCAAAGGGCTAATCCGAAAGTTCCACATACACTATGCCAAATGAACCCAGAGCACTAGTCCCTATGTTCACCAACTCAATATGCAAAAATGAGCCAGAGCTCTAAATCGTAATTGCTGGACCTAATGCTCGACAACACAATGTTTTAATGAATTCCAAAACGCGCAATCAAAAGTGTGAGTGTAATCATACAATAGTCAAAATAAACTCCAGAGCGCACTGTTGTATGCTTGCCAAAATGTAGTTTGCGAAATGAGCCCCAAAGCGCACAATAGTGTGCTGCCAAACACTGAATGCAGCAAATGAGCTCCAAAGCGCACCGAATCCCAACAAGGAAATGAAGTTACTCTGTTGCCTTCACACAACAGAGGCTTACCTGCAGGCTCAAAGTAAATTGGAATGAACTCACGAGTCAGCAGAAGAAAGAGAGGCTGCTTTCACACAGGATCCAGAATAGTGAGCCACGCCCAATGGGTGTGGCTCCTTTTATAGGCAGACAACACCCATAGGCAACCACACCCAAAGTGACTGCTGTGTGGGGATTCTGGGATATGACCACACCCATAGGCAACCACACCCAAAGTGACTGCTGTGTGGGGATTCTGGGATATGTAGTCCCCTATAGTTACATCCAGCAGGGAAAAAGGAGAACATATAAAGCAAAATGAACAATGAAAGGAAAATACAAAGAAAACATATTGCAGTGCTTAATGTACATTTCCAGGACACCGCAGCCACCATTTAGCAACAGGAAAATGTAGTTTCCCACATCGTACCACAGTGGGGGCGGGCCCTAGAATGCGCGCCACAGAGGCGACACTAACAGTACTCCCCCCTCCCAAGCGCGTTCTAGGGCCCGGCTTTGAAGGATGGAGGAGCTGAAAGCGTCGAATAAGACGAGGTGCATGCACATCCCGAGCAGGCACCCAAGAGTCATTTTCCGGAACATAACCTTTCCAGGATACTAAATACCACACAGAGTTGTTTCGCCGTTTAGCGTCTAGGATGGCTTTCACCTCATACTCCCAGTCTCCGCGAACCAACAGCGGGGAAGGACAAGGGCGGCAGCGCTGAGGGGCCTTCTTTAACAAGGAAGTGTGAAATACAGGGTGAATACGTAAAGCGTGTGGTAAGGCCAACTTGTAAGTGACCGGATTCACCTGTTTAATCACACGATAAGGGCCTATGAACTTAGGATGAAACATGTGCTTATGTTTGAAGGCGAAATGTTTGGTGGAGAGCCACACCTTCTCACCTTTTTGATATATTGGACCAAGACAATGACGTTTGTCATATTGCTGTTTATATTTTGTCTTGGCTTTCTCCAGATGTCTATATATTTGCGATTGAGTCCGTTGAATGTCCTGCAACGTAGTCTGTACGGCAGGAGTACTGTCCATTGTAGTAGGTATGGTGATCGGCAAGGTATGTGGATGATGACCATATAGACCAAAAAAGGAGTAGTACCTGTGGATGAATGATAAGCATTATTATAGGCTAATTCCGCTAACCAAAGAAGATTCACCCAAGAGTTGACTGCTTCATCAGCATAGCAACGGAGATATTGTTTTAGCGTCTGATTCAAGCGCTCCGTTTGACCATCAGTTTGTGGGTGATGACTTGTGGACAATGTGGATGAAACTTTAAGTGCCTTACACCACGTCTGCCAAATTTGGGAGGTGAACTGTGACCCCCCTATCGGAAAGGATGATTTTTGGAAGGCCGTGTAAACGTACCACATGTTGCAACAAAAGGGTCACTAATTGGCCAGACGTAGGTAAACCTGTACAAGCGATGAAATGTGCGTATTTTGTTAGACTATCCACTACAACCAGAATGACTGTACAACGTTGCACCATTGGGAGACCAACAATGAAATTGAGAGTGATATGTTCCCATGGTTTCGTGGGAGTCTGAAGTGGTTGCAATAGCCCTCTAGGTCTTGAGTGATCTGCTTTATTTCTAGCACATGTATCACAGGCAGTCACCAGAGTTTTGATGTCGTTGCCAAGAGTTGGCCACCAAAAGTATCTCTCTACCAACTCCACAGTTTTTGGAACTCCGGGGTGTCCGGCTACAGGATTATCATGCAACCATTGAAAAATCTTTTTCTGTAATTTTAGGGTGGGAATGTATAAACAATCCTCATGTAAAGGTAATCGCTGTTTGATTGCACGCTTGGGGTTATCCTCGAGCCATTTTTGCCACTCTGTTATCTCAAAAGCATCTCGAACTTGATCAAAAAATAGTTCTGTTTCTGTCACACAAATCACCTTTAAGGGCGTTATAATGGCTTGAGGAGGTCCAGTATTGGGCACAAGCGAAGAGTCTTGTCGTGAGAGGGCATCAGCTTTTCGGTTGTCAGATCCAGGTCTAAAAGTTACTACAAAATCAAACTCTGCAAAAAAGAGCATCCATCGCAAAATTGCCTAGGTGTAAGAAGTCTTGCTGAACTCATGAATTGCAGATTACGATGGTCTGTGAAAACAGTTATCGTATGTCTTGCCCCTTTCAAATAGTGACGCCACTCTTTAAAAGCGTCTCGTATTGCTAATAATTCTTTTTTAAACGACGTCCTAAGAGACTATCTGGACTTATTCGTAATCGTCTATATAGATGATATACTCATTTATTCCAATAGCGTACCAGAACATGAGCAGCATGTAAAGACAATTTTGTTAGCTCTACGAAAGAATCATCTCTATTGTTAAAATAACTAAGTGTGAGTTCCATGTCACCACTGTTGAATTTCTAGGGGTAACGCTATTTCCTTTGGGAATGCAAATTTCGGAACGGAAAATTAAAGCAGTTACAGACTGGCCTACACCTACTTCAGTAAAAGATGTACAATGTTTCCTTGGTTTCGCCAATTTTTACCGAAGGTTTATTGACCAATTTTCCAATACTGTGGCAACTATCACAAAATTACTAAGAAAGAAAGAGGTGTTTCCCTGGTCAAAAGAAGCAGACACAGCCTTTGCCACTCTTAAAACGGCTTTTACTTCAGCTCCTGTTCTGACTCATCCAAATATGGAACCACCATTCATCGTAGAGGCGGACGCCTCCGATATTGCTATAGGAGCAGTACTTTCTCAAAGAAATCCCGCTACTGGACAATTACATCCCGTAGCATACATGTCCCGCAAGTTAAATGACAGTGAACAAAAGTATGTCACAGTGTATTCATATAAACCATATCTGGTTTTAAAAGCTGTCTTCCATTCGTCGCCAGAAGCGGATGCGCACCAAATGGTATGCTCCTCGTAGATCTAATTTTGTATAGATTACAGCTTTTTTAACTTGATCCAGAAGAACTGGAATCAGAGGTAAGGGGTATCTATTTTTGACAGTGATCTTATTCAATGCCCTGTAATCTATACAAGCCCTCAGATTGCCATTTGCTTTTGGAATAAAAAAAAGTGGCGACGCTGCAGGGGATTTAGAGGGTCGAATGAATCCGTTTGCTAAGTAACGGTCCAGGTATTCTCTCAGATATTGATTCTCCTGCTCGGTGAGAGCATAAATCCGACAACTTGGGATGATGGAGCCTGGTACTAAATAAATTTGACAGTCATACTGTCGATGAGGCGGTAAAACGTCTGCTTCTTGCTCATCAAATACGTCTGCGAACGTTGCATTCTGCCAGGGTAATTCAGTGTCTTTTTCTGCCGCAGTTGCTACGTGTAGAGTAGATGGCATGGTGATCTTTTCCTTTATACAGTGTTCATGGCAAAAGGATGAGGTAAAATGCATGATTCTTTTGGCCCAATCAATGTGAGGATTATGAAGCGTTAGCCATGGTGTTCCTAAAATAAGACCATACTGTGGTGCCTGAATTATGTCGAATATGATTTCCTCTGAATGTTTTTCGTCTTTGATATGATCATGGCAAATTAACTGTATTAATGTTGTTTGCAACAACACAGGGCCTCCTGACAGTATACTGCCATCTACTGCTTGCACGACTTCAGGGGTTAGCTTCTTCTTGCAAGGAATCTGCAGTTGTTTTGCTGTGGAGTCATCTATGAAATTTCATGTCGTGCCAGAGTCTATTAAAGCACTCATCGTGTGTTTTTTCGTCTGAAAACAAATTTCTACCTCAATTCGGAAATTTGCTGTCCTAGGAATGTTTAACATGGTACTCATAGTCTGTGAAGGGATGGTAACGACACCCAAGTGTAACCCTTCCTTACTTCTTGGCTGTGTCAGTTTTCCTGACTGTGTTCCAAACTGGCAACACTTTTAGTGGAAGGTGGTCCCTTACCTTTTGGTTTTACTGGACATTCTTTTACAAAGTGTCCTTTGCGACCACAATATAAACATTGTCCGTGTTTCCTACGTAACTCTTTTTCCTCTTTTGTCAATGGTTGACGCAATGTCCCAATCTCCATAGGCTCTGGTGCATTGTTTGTAGGGCTAGAACTAGAAAAGGACCTTGTTTTGTCAAAACGCCACATTGTTTTCTCTAGTTTTTCCGGTCTCCCTTTCGTTCGGATAGGCGGTGATCCAAACGAAGTTTTAAGTTAATGAGATTAGAGCAATTTGTGGGTTGTGGATCGATCTGCGCCAAAACATCTTTCAAGTCATCTTTTAGTCCCTGATAAAATAGTGCTGACCGTTTCTCTTCAGGCCATGCGGTTTCTGCGACTAATCTGTTAAATTGTGATAAATAGACAACCAAATCTTTGTTTCCTTGCTTTAACTCTAACAGTTTTTGATCTGCTGAAAGAGTCACGGCTCTCCTGTCAAAAACATTTTCAAATTCTTGTACAAAGAGTTTCCAGTTATATAACAATGGGCTGTCTTTTCGATCCAATGGAATTGCCCAGGTAGCAGCGTCTCCGGACAAATATGAGATTAAAAATGCTATCCTGGATTGAGGATCAGGGAACGCGCTTGGTCTACAAGTGAAAGGTAACTCTACTTGAGTAAGAAATATTTGAACCTTATTTGAATCCCCAGAAAAACGCTCTGGAGCGGCTAATGGTATCGGAGTAGGAACGGTTACAGCTATGTTCGTAGGTGTAGAATCTGGAGGGAGCTGAGTTTTGTTCCAAACCCCCCGCAAAGGAGTTTGCTCACTAACTCCTACCTTAGTTTGTAGTTGAGCTACCTTATCAGCCAAAGCGGCAGTTGCGTTTTTGGATTCAACCATATCTCTTTGCATTTGAGTGATTACTTTCAACAGGTCGTCTAAAGTGGCCATGATAAAGCCTCGTACAGACCAGGAGGAATTAAATTCATGGGCTCACTATTCTGTCAGAGCGCCACTTCCTCAGAGTCTGTACGTTGCTCTATGGGCCCACCTCTCTGTACCTCCAATTCAGGATGCTATTACAGCACTGAAAGTTAGAGTGACCAAGTGGGGGGAAGGGTTTGAGGAAGGGAACAGCTGGGAGGGAGACCTGTAAAACAAACAGATAAACATACAGACAATAACAATCAGTATAAATAATTCTCAGGTACCATACTCTGCTACGCGGAGTCTTATTGCTAATGAGTCTCTACTTTATCACGAGCCAGTGATACAAGTTATACAGAAAATACACTTCCAAGGAATGTGTTACAATCATCACCTGTAGGGAAAACACTGCTTCCACCCTGGAAGTTGAATCATGGTGTCGGGGGATCACAGTTGACCAAACAACTCTGCAAGTACCCTGTGAAGGACAGACATGACACACAGTCAAAAGCACTGAAGAACAGGACAGAACTGCAATACTCATGCCCAATACATGTCACAAGATACCTGCACAAAACCAAGTTAGCATGTCAACACTGTTGGGGAGTACAGACTACCTGTAAGGACACATCGCTGCACGCTTCCAGTCAAGTAGCACATGGCCACACTCAAACAGCACCAGAGCACCAACAACACATATCACGCAAACTCACATCATTGACATGACATCTCTGGATACTCACATTCAGCTGAAGAAGTTGGTGATGAGCTGTGTGCGGACATCACCCTCATCATAATCATCATCACTGGCATCGTGGCCCAGGCCAGGATCCTCCACAGGTGGCGGATGTTGGTCATCGTCATCCATGATGAGAGGCAACTCCTTCCGCACTGCCAGGTTGTGTAGCATGCAGCAGATGATGACAATCTTGCACACCTTTGCTGGGGCATATGGGAGGGCCCCTCCTGTCTTGTCCAGGCAGCGAAAGCGGCTCTTCAGGAGACCAAATGTCTGCTCGATCACTCTCCTGGTCCGACCTTGTGCCTCATTGTAGCGCATCTGGGCTGGTGTCACAGGGTTCCTGAGGGGTGTCAGCAACCACGGCATGTTGGGGTATCCCGAGTCACCTACATACAGACAATTGCACATTAGCTGAGTTGGAAAAGAGGATGGAATACTACATTGCAGAACACACACAATGGTACAAAGTCAGTACACACCGACAAGCCAGGCACGCTGGTTCTGCATCTGTGACATCATCCTCGGGATGCGACTACTCCTCATCACGTAGGCATCGTGTGCAGAACCAGGGAAACGGGCACACACGTGTGAGATGCTCATATCTGCAAGACATATCACCAGAGCATTGACCGAATGGTAATGTTTCCTGTTCCTGTATGCCTGCTCATGTGCCTGTGGTGGTACCAAAGCCACATGTGTCCCATCAATGGAGCCAATGACATGCGGCATCCTCCCCAGGGCATAGAAATCACTTTTGACGTCAGTGAGTTGTTGACGTTTAGGGAAATAGATGTACTGGTTCAGGTATCTCAACATTGCCTCCAAAACATCGCGTAGCACACAGCTAAACATGGTCTGTGACATCCCACCAGCAGATGCCACAGTGTGTTGAAAGGTACCGGTGTCAAAGAAGTGTAGGGCTGCCATCACCTTCACCTTGGGGGTCAATCAATCAATCAATCAATCAATCATTTGTATAGCGCGCTACTCACCCGGAGGGTCTCAAGGCGCTTGGGGGAGGAGGGTCCGCTACTGTTCGAACAGCCAGGTCTTGAGTTGCTTCCTGAAGGAGAGGTGGTCTTGGGTAAGGCGGAGGTGGATGGGTAGGGAGTTCCACGTCTTGGCAGCCAGGTAGGAGAAGGATCTTCCTCCCGTTGTGGCTCTTCGGATGCGGGGGACGGCGGCGAGGGCGTGGTTGGTCGATCGTAGCTGGCGGGTGGGAGTGTAGAAGGTCAGACGGTCGTTGAGGTATCTAGGGCCTTGGTTGTGGAGGGCTTTGTGTGCGTGGGTGAGGAGTCGGAACGTGATTCTCTTGCTGACGGGGAGCCAGTGCAGGTCTCTCAGGTGTCTGGCGATGTGGCTGTGTCGGGGGATGTCCAGGATGAGTCGAGCTGCAGCGTTCTGGATGCGTTGGAGTCTTTTTGAAGTTTGGCTGTGGTTCCGGCGTAGAGGGAGTTGCCGTAGTCCAGTCGGCTGGTGACGAGGGCCTGGGTGACCATCTTCCTGGTTTCGGTGGGGATCCACCGGAAGATCTTGCGCAGCATGCGTAGGATGTTGAAGCAAGACGAGGAGACGGCGTTGACTTGTCGGGTCATTGAGAGGGAGGAGTCCAGGATGAAGCCCAGGTTGCGTGCGTGGTCCGTTGGTTTGGGTGCGTTGCCCAGGGCAGGGGGCCACCAGGAGTCGTCCCAGGCGGAGGGTGATGATCCTAGGATGAGGACTTCCGTCTTATCTGAGTTCAGTTTCAGGCGGCTGTTCCTCATCCACTCGGCTACGTCCTTCATCCCTTCATGTAGGTTGGTTCTGGCGGTTGTGGGGTCGTTGGTGAGGGAGAGGATCAGCTGGGTGTCGTCGGCATAGGAGATGATGTTGAGGTTGTGTTGGCGTGCGATGGCTGCGAGGGGGCTCATGTAGACGTTGAAGAGGGTGGGGCTGAGTGATGATCCTTGTGGTACGCCGCAGATGACTTCGGTGGCCTCGGAACTGAACGGGGGAGGCGGACTCTGGGTTCTTCCGGCGAGGAAGGAGATGATCCACTCCAGTGCCTTCTCTTGGATTCCGACGTTGTTCAGGCGTTGCACTAGGGTGCGGTGGCAGACTGTGTCGAACGCTGCGGAGAGGTCCAGGAGGATGAGGGCCGCTGTTTCCCCGTTGTCGAGCAGGGCTCGGATGTCGTCGGTGGCTGCGATGAGGGCGGTCTTGGTGCTGTGGTTGGCCCGGAAGCCGGACTGCGAGTGGTAGAGGGATCCATTCGTCTCGAGGAAGGCGGCCAGTTGTCTGTTGACGGTCTTCTCGATGACTTTGGCAGGAAAAGGAAGGAGCGAGATGGGGCGGTAGTTTTTGAGGTCGGTGGGGTCCGCTGACGGTTTCTTCAGTAGGGCGCTGAGTTCGGCATGCTTCCAGCTCTCTGGGAAGGTGGCGGTGTCGAAGGAGGTGTTGATGATGTCCCGGAGGTGGGGTGCGATGACGGCGTCGGCCTTGTTGAAGACGTGGTGAGGGCAGGAGTCGGTAGGTGATCCGGAGTGGATGGAGTTCATCGTGCGGATAGTGTCTTCGGTGTTGATCGGGGTCCAGGCTCGGAGGGTGGAGGTGGGGGACGTTGGAACGGTCGTAGGGCACGTCGGCTGTGTGCTGAAACTGTTGTGTATGTCTGCGATCTTGCTGTGGAAGAACGAGGCGAGCGAGTTGCAGAGGTCTTGCGAGGAGTGATGTCGTTGTTTCCGGCGCTGGGGTTCGAGAGCTCTTTGACGATGATGAAGAGTTCCTTGCTGTTGTGGGCGTTGTTGTCCAGTCGTTCCTTGAATGCGGTTTTCTTGGTGGTGTGGATCAGCTGGTGGTGTTTTTGGGTGGCGTGCTTGAGGGTGGTCATGTTGTCTGCAGTCGGGTCTCTGCGCCATGCTTTCTCGAGGGCCCGGCAGTTCTTCTTGGATTTCTTGAGTTCGTCGGTGAACCAGGATGCTTTCTTGTTGCCGTGTCTGACTGGGGGGTCTTCATGGGGCGAGGTCGTCTGCGCAGTTGGTGATCCATCTTGTGAGGTTGCTGGCGGCTTGGTTGGGGTTCGTTGAGCTGGCGGGAGGGTTCTGGCTCAGGGATGTGGTGAGTTGGTCGGTGGTGATCTTGTTCCAGCTTCTGCGCGGAAACTGTTGCGTGTGGTGGTGCGTGGTGGTCCTGCTGAAGCTGAAGTGGACGCAGCTGTGGTCTGTCCAGTGGAGTCCGGTGGTGTGGCTGAAGGAGATGTCCTTACTGGAGGAGAAGTCGGGGTCAAGCGTGTGGCCGGCGTGGTGTGGGGGGGTGGTCACCAGTTGCTTGAGTCCGAGGTTGGCGAGGTTGTCCAGCAGGGTGGTGGTGTTGCGATCGTTGTTGTTCTCTAGGTGGAAGTTGAGGTCCCCAAGGAGGATGTAGTCAGACGAGGGGAGGGCGTGCGGGCTGATGAGGTCGACGATGTCTTCGCTGAATTGTGTGCGTGGTCCTGGGGGTCTGTAGATGAGGGTGCCTCTGAGGGTGGTCTTGGGGTCGGTGTGTATCTGGAAGTGCAGGTGTTCGCCGGCTGTGAAGGTGTCGTCGTAGTTGGTCGTGATGCGGATGGTGTTCTTGTGGACGATGGCGATGCCTCCTCCGGTCTGGTTGGCGCGGTCCCTTCGGGTGATCTTGTATCCGTCCGGGATGGCGATGGCGATGTCGGGCGCTGAGGAGGCGTTCATCCATGTTTCCGTGAGGAAAGCGACGTCTGGTGATGTGGAGTCGAGCAGGTTCCAGAGTTCCACGGCGTGTCTGTGGATGGAGCGGGTGTTGAGCAGGATGCACTTCAGGTGGTTGCTGCTGGTGCTTGGCTTGGCGGGTGCGGTGCAGGTCCGGAGGCAGGAGAACTTGCAGGATTGGCAGGCGAAGGGTCCGTGGGTGCGACCTGGGGTGGCACGTGGCAGCCGGGGATACGGCCGGTGTTGAGTGCGTTGAGGGTGGCGGTGTCGTAAGTCCGGTGGGTGGGTTGGCTGCTGCGGGGGCCAGGGGGTTTGGCGCTGTGCGCGGTCCAGGCGCGGACGGGAGCAGACGGGCTTGCCTTAGGCGCGCCTTTGGCGCGCCAGCGCGCGGCCGCGCAGCGGCCGCCATTTATGGGGAGGTGGGAGGGAGGAGCAGCTGGGAGGCGGGAGGCAGGGGCAGCGAATGGGCAGTCAGGGGGCGGGGCCGCAGGGGCGCAGCGGCGGGAATGGCGAGAGGCAGCGGGGGCACAAAAGGAAAATGGGGAGAGAAAACAGACAAAAATACAGGCACAACGCAAATGGGGCAGCGAGGGGCACAGAAAGGAAAATGGGGGAGAAAACAGACAAAAATACAGGCACAACGCAAATGGGGCAGCGAGGGGCACAGAAAGGAAAATGGGGGAGAAAACAGACAAAAATACAGGTACAACGCAAATGGGGCAGCGAGGGGCACAGAAAGGAAAATGGGGGAGAAAACAGACAAAATTACAGGCACAACGCAAATGGGGCAGCGAGGGGCACAGAAAGGAAAATGGGGAGAGAAAACAGACAAAAATACAGGCACAACGCAAATGGGGCAGCGAGGGGCACAGAAAGGAAAATGGGGGAGAAAACAGACAAAAATACAGGCACAACGCAAATGGGGCAGCGAGGGGCACAGAAAGGAAAATGGGGGAGAAAACAGACAAAAATACAGGCACAACGCAAATGGGGCAGCGAGGGGCACAGAAAGGAAAATGGGGAGACAAGCAAAGAAATACGGGCACCGAGGCCACAGGCGGAAGGGCGATCTTACCAGCAGCAGCAGCGGGCGGACAACACAGGCGGAGCTGTGTGGTGGGGGAGCGACCTACCTGGCAAGGTCAAGGGTCGCTCTCCTCACCGCGCAGCGGCTGCCATTTATGGGGAGGTGGGAGGGAGGAGCAGCTGGGAGGCGGGAGGCAGGGGCAGCGAATGGGCAGTCAGGGGGGCGGGGCCGCAGGGGACGCAGCGGCGGGAATGGCGAGAGGCAGCGGGGGCACAAAAGGAAAATGGGGAGAGAAAACAGACAAAAATACAGGCACAACGCAAATGGGGCAGCGAGGGGCACAGAAAGGAAAATGGGGGAGAAAACAGACAAAAATACAGGCACAACGCAAATGGGGCAGCGAGGGGCACAGAAAGGAAAATGGGGGAGAAAACAGACAAAAATACAGGTACAACGCAAATGGGGCAGCGAGGGGCACAGAAAGGAAAATGGGGGGAGAAAACAGACAAAAATACAGGCACAACGCAAATGGGGCAGCGAGGGGCACAGAAAGGAAAATGGGGAGAGAAAACAGACAAAAATACAGGCACAACGCAAATGGGGCAGCGAGGGGCACAGAAAGGAAAATGGGGGAGAAAACAGACAAAAATACAGGCACAACGCAAATGGGGCAGCGAGGGGCACAGAAAGGAAAATGGGGGAGAAAACAGACAAAAATACAGGCACAACGCAAATGGGGCAGCGAGGGGCACAGAAAGGAAAATGGGGGAGAAAACAGACAAAAATACAGGCACAACGCAAATGGGGCAGCGAGGGGCACAGAAAGGAAAATGGGGGAGAAAACAGACAAAAATACAGGCACAAGGCAAATGGGGCAGCGAGGGGCACAGAAAGGAAAATGGGGAGACAAGCAAAGAAATACGGGCACCGAGGCCACAGGCGGAAGGGCGATCTTACCAGCAGCAGCAGCGGGCGGACAACACAGGCGGAGCTGTGTGGTGGGGGAGCGACCTACCTGGCAAGGTCAAGCGCTGTAGGGTATGGCCGGCCAGGTTCCAAATGTGGGGCCAACCGCACCGCCAATTCCTCAATCAGTGGCCTGGTGAAGCGGTACCGTCGGATGCAGCCCCGTTCAACCAGGGTTGCCAGGTCAGGGAATGGTCAATGGACAGCTGGTGCCCTGAAAGAAAGATTGTCAGTCACCCCACATATGTGGCATAGACCATACTCAATATCACATGATACATCATTACGAGACACAAGTACCTGATGTGTGTGCCGTTCTGTAAGGACATGTATGGCACCTACATGGCCAACATCTAACATCACAGTTCAACATGTGTTGACAACAAGTTCCAGGTTGTGCTATGCGATATCATTAGGCTGTGTCACAGTACCCATGTACTGCTGTCACGTTCCAAACACACACCACAGTGACATGTGAGGACAGATGTGCCCCAGGCATCACAGCTCATTGACAGGTAGATTCCCAGGGACCCTGTATTGCCACATGGACACTGGCATGACATGGCGTATCATGAATACACCACAGCAAAACAACCATGACCCCCACAGGTAGTGGTCCCTGTTGCCTCTGCAGGACAGACATGGACGTCTGTGACACACACACATGCACAACATCAAAGTCCATGCACAAACAACGTGGATGTGGAGACTGTCTCCCATTGTGCACATGGAATCAGAGACATTGTAAACACAACATGCACACAGACTGTGGAGGGCCATCACTATTGTGGCAATGGGTCACCCTGTGATGTACATACCGTCCCACATGGGACTCAGGGGGTATGTGACATGACATACACATACACAACCTGGAAATGTGACCATGCCACATGCTCTGAAATGAACAGTTGCACATCACAGTGGTCATGTGCACAACACACAAAGGATTCTGTCCCCATGAACACGTGCACAGCCTGGGAGTGGCTGCACCTAAGTGCCACCCAAAAAACCACATGTTGACCCCCATACACAGAAAAGGTAATGCAGCCTTACATGCCTTAGGATACAGTGTGGACAGGCTGTGGTGTTGTAGTTGTGCCCCTGAGTCCCTGGAAAGTAAATGTGGCTGGCATACGTTCACCTGTGACAGGCATGGTGACATATGTGAGTGACTTGTACAGGGACGCGTTGTACAGCAATGGTCCGATCGGTGCGCACGCATTGGCCATTGCATATGATGTGAGGGGGTACGCGTTGTACAGCAATGGACCGATCGGTGCGCACGCATTGGCCATTGCATATGATGTGAGTGGGTACGCGTTGTACAGCAATGGTCCGATCGGTGCGCACGCATTGGCCATTGCATATGATGTGAGCGGGTACGCGTTGTACAGCAATGGACCGATCGGGGCGCACGCATTGGCCATTGCATATGATGTGAGCGGGTACGCGTTGTACAGCAATGGTGCAATTCCATGGATTGGCCAGATTCAGAAGATGCAAACGACTTGGACCTATCACTTTGGACACATGGGACAGTATCTGCCTCTGCAGCACACATATAATGCTGGCTGTTCCCCTGAGAGCTCACTTGCCTGCACTACATGCTCCAGGACGACATCTGCCACCAACACTGCTGCTGTCTCTGCATCCTCTGGCTACTGCAATGGCACGTACTGTGGAGAGAGCCACAGCCTTCAGCACTGAGGAGAACCAGGCCCTGCTGGACAGCCTCCTTCCACAGTACAGCAAGTTGTATGGGAAACCAGGGGAGCAGGTGAGTGTGCTGTCCACTGCCTTACTAAATGTGCATGTTGTCTGACTAGCAAGACTTCCAGTGTGCACACCACTGGCTAGCATGCTCACTGAGTAGTTCTCACCCCCCAAAGTGTGTAGTTACATGCACTGAACAGATATAGTGCAGTAACAGGCATTCCAACATGGTTTTACTTCCCAGGCAATGATACCATTTAGTAACTGCTGATAAACTGTTCATAGCCATAGTTGCACTGCCTGTGTACATCATATGCCCCTGTGATTGAGACATGTATATCCAACTGTGTGATGCACGGATATGTTGCATGTGTAGTAATGGCCTTTTTCACTTTGTCATCCTCACAGGTTGATGCCCACCAGAAGCAGGAGATCTGGCTGACCATCGTCCGGGCAGTACGATCCATGGGGGACTACAAGCGCCGGATCCGCAACTGCCAGAAGAGGTGGCAGGACCTTCGGGGCTGGACCCGGAGGATCGCAAAGGTCCAGCTGAAGCTGTCGCCTCCTTGCAGGAGGGGCGGACACCGGACCCTGACCCCCACATGCTCCGGATCCTGGCGGTGGTCTTCCCTGACCTGGATGGGCAGCTGAAGGCCAGACAGCAGCAAGGAGGGGGTGAGTCCATGACTGCACTGTGAACTTTGTCTGACATGCTATGTGCCTGGTTAAACCTCCTCACTACATCAGTCTTGTGGTCCAGGACCCATGTCCCTCAATTGTGACATGCCCACTCCTCATCTGATACCCAGGTGTGGCCCTTACAGTCTGGAAATTGTGTCACTTGGGTACTGTGTCCTTGCATTTTGCTTAGCTCAGGGTGGGGGACAGCATTTGTTACCGTACCTTTGTGGTGGGCTTCATGGGTGGGTCAATTGCTTACACAATGCCTGAGTTCTGACATGTAATCTGCGTGTAACTTTGATATGTGTTCCAATTGCTGATCTGACTCACCACATGTGCCTGGGGTATTTGGCACACCCCCATGCTGCGGGTGGGAACAATGTTTGGGCCTCAGGAGTATGTATATCAAGTGTGTCTTCTTTTTTAAACAATTAGTACAAAACACCTCTACTTACCTACAGGATACTAAATGTCTTCTCAATCTACTCCAAGACCTTGTAGTGGATCAGGGTACTATCCTAGTAAGCTTTGACATTGAAAGCTTATATACCAGTATCCCACAGGATGACACCTTGGAAGTACTACAAATAGCCTTGAATGAAGTAACATGGACATACAGAACACCCAAAACCTTTATCCTGGAATGTGCCAAATTGGCATTAAAAAGAAACTACTTCATGTTCGAAGGGGCCCTCTACCTACAAACTGGGGGAACTTCTATGGGGAGCACATTCGCTCCGAGTGTAGCGGGACTCTATGTGTTTAATTTTGAGAAAAATTTATACTCAATGACCAGAATCCCTTCTACACTAATATTATCTTCTGGAAAAGATATATCGACGACGTCCTTGCAATTTGGCAAGGACCGATCGAGACTCTAAGGGACTTTGTTCTTTGGATCAACACCTGTGATCATAATCTGCGGTTCACTCACACCCTGGACCCCACAACTATGATATTTCTGGATGTAGTTATTACTAAAGAGAATGGACATTTGGAAACAAGAACTTATCACAAACCCAGTGCCAAGAACAATCTACTTAGATTTGATAGCTTCCATCCCAGACCACTCAGGGAGAATCTACCCTTTGGACAATACTTAAGACTACGTCGTAATTGCAGTAAAACTGTTGATTACTGTATCCAGGCAAAAGAACTGACTGTGAAACTATCGGATAGAGGCTACCCAGAGAATATCCTCAAGAAATGTCAAAAGAGAGCACGCAACCAACCTAGGGAAGCTCTACTGGAGGATAAAACAAGGTTAGATGAAGCAATCCCTCTTACATGTGTCACTACTTACAGTACAGCTTCAAACCACGTGACCAGATCTATTAATAAACATTGGTCCATCATCAATTCAGGTAATCTCCACTGGGAAAAACCGGTGTTTTCCTTTAAAAAGCGAGGAGCCTTAAGGACTCTCTTGTTCAAACACGGCCTAAGATACTTAGACCACAAACTACTCCCACTGTGCTGAATGCTTGGGGTCTACCGAAAGTGGTAGGACACTACCAGTGTGGCAACTGTAGTGTCTGCCACTTGACTACCAACACAAAAACATTATCATTGGAACAAAAGAAAGTATGGACGCAGCGAGCCCACACCAACTGTAACAGTACTAATGTGGTTTATCTAATAAAGTGCCCTTGTAACCTACAGTATGTGGGAATGACATGTAGAAGAATCAAACAGAGAATATGCGAGCATCGCAGCACCATTAGATGCAAAAGATCCACCACAAAACTCACTGAACACTTTCTCATTGAAAACCATACTCCAAATGACATGAAATGGACCATAATTGAACAAATTGAAATGGGTCCTAATGTACAACAGAGACTATTTGAGAAGGAGCAACGGTGGATTTATAGGCTTTCCACTCATAAGAATGGATTAAATGAAAATATACCATGGAATTCAGTACTTCCGAAATAATTGAACATGTACCTGTATTGTTATTCCTTTTCTTTCTTTCTTTCTCCCCTTTTTTTCATGAGTGTTTTTTGCCTTAGTGTTTTTGCTCTAACAGATGAATCGTCTATTTGCTCTACTACGAAACCATGAGAAAAACAACTGTAAGTAGGTAACAGATACAGCACATGGTGCACTGTATATTTATAGATATTTATGGATTCAACTATGCAATGAATATTGAATCTAATTCCTCCCGATAACATTTGTCACCATTTACCGTATATGCAGCGATAACTGAGTGTCTAACTACACGCACTGTATATATGCACAGTTTTCCCCTCTTTCCTGTGCTTATTTTCATCTTATTTTCATCTTTATACTGAGGGTTATAAGTTTATAACATCATTCCAACCCCATCTTTTTGTGCAATCTTTTTGTGCAGTTTTTTGTGCAGTGTCTGTATTGATACCTTAACTTTATAATTCCATGATTTTCAAAGACATTGCCGAGGGATACTCCCACTGACGTGTTTACGCCATCCGCGTGACCACTTAGCCACGCCCCTGCTCGCGCTACCCGGAAATGCCTGCTTTTAACCGGCATGGCAGATCCGATGCGGGATCCTGCGGGGAGTGACAACGGGTCCGTTTGGGTAGGCGTAACAGCCGGTGAATAGCTCCACCAAGTAAGTTGTTGTTTCAGATGCGCGTACCGATATTTTTTTCCCCTGACTTGGGGAACTTTACTAATCTATCGGTGTGTTCAGATCACGTAGGGAGCTCTACTACGACCCTGACTCCCATGAAGCACGAAACCATCGCGCTTTCAGTAAGCCCTCATATTCATTTCCTTTTCCTTCCCTTTTCATGTTCCCAGTCTCTTTCTGATTATTTACACGCTTGCACATTATGCATGATTGTAAACGAGTTGCGCTCTCACCTATTTACGTGAGAACGTCATTAGCCACTAAGAGTGTATGCTGTATGTGGCTTTAAACACAATATCCATGTATTTCACTGTTTTTTGCATGGTATGTGTTTGCATCGATGCATTTTGCACCTCAAAGTCACGAGGAGTGCATAAAATCACCCACTTGTATTATCACTAATTGTGGGTAAGACCCTAAATTCTTTTGATGACCATGTGTGTCACGGAATAGATTGAATGCTTGCCATAGTCCACTGCCTCCCGAGTTACGGGGCTTTTTTGGTGACATTCTTCATGTTAAGTTCAACATTTGTTGGGAAATATAAGAGCACTTATTTCCTGAACAAGCACAGTACTGCTACTCGCTTAACCTTCATTTGTTTGTTTGTTATTATGTGTTTGTCCTTCTAGATTATTTCCTTTTTCGAATTGATGAAAAGGACACCTGACCGTGAGTACATGGTTCGGTTTCAGTGACCAAGGGTAGGGTACACCTTAGCGAGTGTATACCTCCCGGGTCACAACCACTGGTCCTGAAGAAAGCCTAGTAGTACCATTCATAGGCTGAAACATGTTGACCGTTTAATGCACTTCTTCACTGCACTTATTTTTATCAAGAGATACCGGAAGGTCAATTTAACCCTCTTGGCATCATATTACTTTTAATATTGTCCAGTTACCCCAGAATAAAGGCTTTCAAAGGGTCATATCTGGCCAATTTTTAAACCACACGATTAAGTCACTCACTTCTCACTTCACACAACAACCAGCTCCACTGTAATCAGGTGTCGCAGCACACCCGGATAGCATTCGGCTATTCGGGTGGGACCCTAATGATGAAGCATGTCACCAACTAGGTTGGTGAGTGAGGAGTCTTTTTAGAAAAGGATAATCACCTTCCCTGTGTCTCTGTCCCAACACCATATACACCATATAGACAGTCTTCTGTCTTTGAGTGATACTCCTTTCTTTGTTTGGATTATCAAGTGTGTCACACATGCTTACCCACCTGCCTACTGTCCAGGGCTCATCCCTTTTTCACGTGGAGCAGGACAGTCATGCCTACTCCAGGGCATACAATACACTCTGTACTCCCACTCCCGTGTATCAGCTGACACGTTGTGCTCAGTGAAATGTTCCCTCAGGTGTCTGCCTCTGTGTCATTGTGCTGTGGCTTCGTTGTCAGGACTATTGGGGTGTTTATCGGTTAGGGCTCAGCAGGCCATCTGAGATGTGACCATGAGAGACGATACTTGTGTGACATATAGGTGTTTGATGACTTGACTGTGCAGACTGGTGCATGCGACTGAGAAGTTCAGGCAGCTGTTTTTCATTCACAGCAGACTGTGAGGTGCTCAGGTTCAGAGAGTTGTGTTTCATGTCTCCCATATGTCCAATTGGTATGACGTGGACAAATAAGAGTTCAGATGATGTGGTGTGTGGGGGATGGACATGTGCACTTGTCAGCTACAGAACTTGCATTCCCCATGACCTAGGATTGTGACACAGTGCAGACTGTTGTTGGATGGCTGCCCTGCCCATGTGACTGGAGACAGTGATGTATGACTTTGCAGGCATGCCTGTGCCATGGCATTAAACTTCCTAAGAGTGATCCTGCAGGGGAGTGACATGTGCAACATGCACCCCATTGTGGCATTGACTATGAGGACATGGGTGCATCATGGTGTCTGGTGCTGGTATGCATCACATGCATTTCAAATTAGACTCTGGCCATCCCTTTATCCGGACACCTGTACTGACTCAGTGGCAAGAGATGTGATGTGTGCATGTTCACATACTTCACCGTGTTCTCTGCAATGTCCAACAACTGGGTAGGTGGTGCATGTGTCCACACTGGGGTATTACCATCCGACAGGCACCAGACAGATGGGTGCAAGCTGTTTGAGGGTAAATGGGTGGTCACACCCTTCTGCTTACCGGCTCATGAGAGCACGACCCGCACTCTGCTCGTTCACTTGAAAAGAAGGAACAACGGTGTGAAATACAGTGGCACTTTGTTAAGCAATTCAGTAACACCGAGAACTGTTCATTTAATGCTGCTCGTCAACACATGAGCAGGATGAAAATGAAAGCATCAACAATATTACAAATCATATTTTAAGTGAAGCACAAAGATCTATGTAACTATCTATCAGTGAGCTACAGCCTATGGGGCAAGTCTTAAAAGAGGGATCATGAATAGGCAAGCGCCTAGAAGGCAAATCTTAAATAAGAGAGAAAGAACCATCCAAGGCTACACAGTTTAAGCTAGGATAAATGCAATGAATTGGGTGTGGATGAGCTAAATTAGAGAGGCTGACAAAGCCAAAAGGCTAGCAATCAGAAAAGAGCATTACCACCTTGAGAGTAGAAGTTCTAGGCCCAAGATCAGGAGAACGGCCAACCGGGAACCCTCACCATGCAATGCACTGGTATGAAGAGTTCAGGGCGTGGACATGGGTGCAAACCTTTTATATGGCTTAATGCAGAACTCCTACCCACAGTTGACGTGGGCCCTGACGTGGGTCCTTGACCGCACGCTTACAGTAACTGTGGAAAGTTTTTTGAAGAACAGAGAAGTGGTATCATGGTGAAAACAGGGGCTTTTAGCAGGTGGTCGGTGCTCTTGACCGCAAACATAAGAAAAGATAACTTTTACCGTAAGATGCTCAGAAATTAAGATTTTATATATTATTTCTCTGTCACGTAGCCGCCTTTTCAGTTTCAGTTGAGCAAGCGTGGAAAGTTTCATAAGTTAAAATATTGCAAACATTGCTTGTGAAAGAGCAAGATGTACCAGCAGAGTGTCACGTACGTGTGGGCTAACCTTATTCTTGTGACTGTGGAAATTTACAAGGGGGGCTGGTGCCGCGGTGGATGGCACAGGTCCCTGCTGTCAGGTCAGAAAGGCCTACAAGATTTGTTGTATTAAAAATTATAGCAAGAGGCAGTGGCCTCTTGGGCCTACATGTGTGTGTGCATCTAAGGAGGTGGGTTTGGGCCTAAGTGTATGTATCTAAGGGGTGTGGACCACTGTGAGGGCTTGGGCCTAAGTGTATGTATCTAAGGGGGTGTGGACCACTGTGACAGGTACTAAAAGGCTAAAAGAAAAATGGACAACTTAGGTCATCTATCAGGGCCTGACTGGTGGGGCCTATATGGGAGTGCCATGTTTCATGGGCAGAGCAGAAAGGTACATAGGTCTGTGTTATATGGTAGAACAGAACCCTACTTCAAAGGCCAGGAGGGGTGTGAGTGCCATGGTTGACCATCAGACTGACAATTGGCTTCTCCTAATCTGTGTGAGCACTTTTGGCAATGTTCAACTAAGGATGCCAGGGCTTGCTCTGTAATGTGCTGTACTTACTGTGGTGTGTGCAGTCAGTGCAGGTGACTGATGTTTGTCTGTTTACCTAATTGTTTGCAGATACATCCACAGCCACAGGAGGGGACAGCTCCACGGACCAGGAGGAGCTGCAGAGCCAGACTGGGTCAGCAGCCAATGAGTGGTCGGAGGGACCCAGTGGCACGGAGGGCGAGGGGAGCCACACCGAGGAGTCCTTAGCACCATCCACCTCAGCTGAGGACCACAGCAGCTCGGAGGATGACTCCCTTGTGGAGGCGGGTGTCAGCAGCCACCACACCCCAGCTAGTATGGCTGGCCCCGCCACCACCTCCACCACCACCACCACCGCCCTCCCATCGGCTCCCATACCAGAGGTCCGTGGAGGCTCCCGTGTTCGGGAGCATGTCTCCTTCATGCCAGGCACCGCACCCCCTGCCCCTGTGTCCCCTGCTGCCCTGAGTGAGGAGTCTGTGTACTTACTTCGCCAGCTCCATGTAGAGCAGGCAGCAATGCTGAGTGTCCTCCATGCACACACCACTCTGTTGACACAGCTGGTGTCGTTCATGGAGGGCATCTTGTGAGAAGTTGGCCTGGCATATGCTGTCCACTAATTATAGTGGGCACCTTGCACCAGTCCAAACAACCCCTTATTGGAGATAGGTTAAAGACAACCTTATTGAAAGCTATCCTAGTGGTAGCTATGGAGTGCAGCCTTCAGGCTAAGTCTTGAAGGAATGTAAAGCAGCTTGTTTTACCAGTCTATAATCTCTTGAGTGACCAAATGAAAGAGCACCACACCAGGTATATATTCAAAATATATGTATTTATTACTAAACACACCCCTCTAGTCTCTTTATGAGGCTAGAGTTCGAAATACATAGGTTATAAGATCTTAAATCACAGTAATAGCACAAATACACGTTTGGGCCCTAGGGGCGTACCAAACCATATACCAATAAAGTGGTATGCGAACCACGACTGAACTAGACACTAGGCCTAGAGCCTCTAGAAGTGCTTGGACCACAAGGAACCACCCAAGGTAGTGACACAGGGGACCCACGGGAGACGCGTGCAGTGTAAATACACAACCGCGATACGCCGTTAACTTCTATGGAGAAAGTCGGGATCGGGAAAATAGAGGAAAGGGACACTTAAAGAGGACTAGGACAAAACCCTTTGAGATCTAGGACTTTGAAGAGTCTCTACCCACGGGAGCACCGGAGTACTCGTGTTACCTCACCCAGGAAGCCGGGTGCATAGGTGCCTTTCGGGGTCGGGTTTCGTCGTCGTTTCGTATGGCGATCTGCTGCAAAGTGCTGCTGGCGACCAGGAGAAAAGTGTCCGGGTGGATCCAAGAGTGGATCGGAGTTCTGAAGAACCTGAAAGCAGAGGGGACAGAGTCTGGGTCACTAGCCAGTGACCAGGAAGGCGATGGACAGATGCCCACCGATGTCGAGTGCTTCAGGTGCGGTGATGGTCGTCTTGACTCTTCAGCCACGAGGTCCGGGAGGCGTTGTCGGCGACCAGGAGCAGGATTCGGGCTGGTGCTTGATGTCTGTCGAGTGCTGAGGTGTCAGCGACCGGATTGGACCCAACAAGCCTTGGCAACGGCAAGTCTTGAGTAAGATGTAGATCGTCGATGGTGCAGACCAGCAAGGTCTGGGGAACTCACCCAGCGAGGGTAAGTGAGGGCAGGCCTGGAGCAACCAGGATGCCAAGTAAAGAAAAGATTGGCCTTCGTTAAGGGCTACTAGCCAACGGGCTAGTGACCGCAAAGGAGCCTCGTGATGCCGCACGTGGAGCTGGCTTACAGGACACTCGTGGAGTGGGGGCCAGTGATCTTCGGTGCAGGTGGTGCTGGAGACTAGGGCTACTCGGAGCCCAAAGCACGACTTCTTGGGAGACCTAGAAGATGGTGCACTTGCAAGTGTGCTCGGTGTCCAGGGGTCACGGTCTCAAGTCACCCACGATAGCCACGGGCCTCAGCTTTGCTGGGGACTCAGGGTAGCCTCAAGGAAGTCTGAGAATTCACCTCTGGTGATGCGACGACTTCGGCGTCCGACGGGAGCTTCAGTGATGCGAACCGGACAGATGCTTCTTTGGTGCCTGCCAAGCAGGGGAGTCACTCCTTGACCCCAAGGGAGATTCTTCAGTCCTCTAATCGTGAGTAGAGCGTCGAAGGTCCAGGATTCAGTTTCAGAGTTTCGTCCAGGTATAATCTAAAGTCCTAAGGACTGGGTTCCTACCTTTATTCTAAAAATAGGGGATGGACTACTCTGTGGCCCCACCTATGGGTGGGTCAGGGCAGAGGGGTGGCTACACCCCTTTCCCTTTGTCCAGTTTGCGCCAAAGCAGGGGCTGCGAGCCCCTGATCCGGTTTGAACTGGGGTATGCACAGGGACACCAAATGTGCCCCCAGTGCAGGACTTCAAAGCACCCGAAAGTGCTCCCGCCCAGCCCCAATACACATTGTCCTGTCTGGGGAGGTGGTCACACCTCCCTGGGACAGGAAACCTATTGTCCAGGCCTCCCCTGCCGGAGTTTCGTCCAGCAGCAGGAGGCCAGACTCGTGTCTGTGGCAGCAGCATCCATTTTGTGATGCCAGGGCTCTGGAAAGAAGTTACCGGACTCGTCAGAGTTAACATGCCTTTCCCTCTAGAAGGGTGGAATGCTACCCCCGCCGCCAGGATTGGTGGGGGGTAGTATTCCAAGATGTTTGACACCAAACACGACATGTTTAGGTGCAGCCATTCCAAAGTTAGCATTTTACCGCGAGGATATAATGCGCTTAAGAGTATATGGTCAGGCTGCACTACAAACAGCATCAGAGATGGTCTCCGAATGCTGCAGAGGGGCCCTGCTCATGCAGGGGCACCCTCTCACATAGGAACCTTTAGGATTGATAAGGCCTGCCTTAGGAGTGACTTATAGGTTTATATGTGTGTATGCTTTTAGTGATATAGGTAACCTATACCACAGTAAGGGGTGCATGCACCACCTTACCCAGGCTGCAGTAGCAGACCTGTGGTGTCAGTTTGGATGGCCTTCCAGGGGTGGCATAATATATGCTGCAGCCCCTGGCAGGCCTCTGAGGTACCTATGCCCTTGGTACATAGTATACCATATACTAGGGACTTATAAGGGCACTCCAGATCCCAATCAGTGATGTGCCTAAGGCACATGGAGACCCTTTTAAAGAGGAAACAGCTAGGCTGGGGTTCTGAATAGCAGGGCCCCAGCCAGACTAAGGTCGAAAACCAGTGAAGCATCAGCAAAAAGTGGGGGTACCCATGTGAAGCAGATCCTACTCTCCTACACAACCCCCCAAACGTAGGGACATTAAACTAACCTTGCCCAGTTAAGTCTTCATGTTCTAAGTGGAAATACCTAGAGAGTCCATCTGCATTCGCATGGTTACTCCCAGGCCTATGTTCCACTGTAAAGTCCATCCCCTGTAGGGAAATGGACCACCTAAGCAGTTTGGGGTTTTCACCCTTCATTTGTTTTAGCCATAAGAGGGGCTTATGGTCTGTCTGAACCAGGAAGTGTGTACCAAACAAGTATGGCCTCAACTTCTTCAGAGCCCAGACCACAGCAAAGGCCTCCCTCTCTATGGCTGACCAACGTTTCTCTCTAGGGGTCAGCCTTCTGCTAATGAAAGCTACTGGCTGATCCTGACCTTCTTCATTCAATTGTGACAGTACAGCCCCTACCCCCAATTCAGATGCATCTGTTTGAACAATGAACTTCTTGGAGTAATCAGGACTCTGCAGAATTGGAGCAGTGCACATGGCCTGCTTGAGGTCATCAAATGCCTTTTGACAGCTAACTGTCCACTGAACCTTTTTGGGCATTTTCTTAGAAGTTAAGTCATTCAAGGGTGTCACTATTGATCCATACCCCTTGACAAATCTCCTATAGTACCCAGTCAGGCCTAAGAAGGCTCTCACCTGAGTCTGGGTAGTGGGAGCAGTCCAGTCCATGATGGTCTGGATCTTGCTCTGCAAAGGTTGAACCTGGCCTCCACCCACAAGGTGGCCCAGGTACACAACCTGACTCTGCCCTATCTGGCACTTAGTGGCCTTGATAGTCAGGCCTGCCTTTTGCAGGGCCTGTAAAACATTCCTGAGGTGGACCAGGTGATCCTCCCAGGTGGAGCTAAAGACAGCAATATCATCTATGTAAGCTGCACTATAGGCTTCCAGTCCTGTGAGAACTGTGTTCACCAACCTCTGGAAAGTGGCAGGTGCATTTTTCAGACCAAAGGGCATTACCACAAATTGATAATGCCCACTAGGGGTTGAAAATGCTGTTTTGGGCTTTGCAGTATCAGCTAGTCTGATCTGCCAGTAGCCAACTGTTAGGTCAAATGTGCTGAGATATTTGGCAGAGGCCAAAGTATCTATGAGCTCATCTGCCCTGGGTATGGGATGGGCATCAGTCCTAGTGACTGCATTGAGACCCCTGTAGTCTACACAAAACCTCATCTCTCTTTTCCCACCACTGGTGTGAGGTTTCGGTACCAGGACTACTGGACTAGCCCAAGGGCTATCTGAGGGTTCAATTACTCCCAATTCCAACATTTTCTGGACTTCAGTCCTGATACAGTCCCTGACATGGTCAGGTTGCCTATAAATCTTGTTTTTAATAGGCAGACTGTCCCCAGTGTCCACTTCATGAGTGCACCAGGTGGTCTGACTGGGTGTCAGTGAAAACATATTTCTAAACTGATTGAGGACTTGCCTGCAATCAGCTTGTTGCTGGGTAGTGAGGCTGCCTGCCAAGGCTACACCATCAACTGACCCATCGTCAGGGTGCTGTGAGAGCAGGTCAGGGAGTGGGTCACTCTCTTCCTCCTGCCCTTCATCAGTAGCCATGAGCAAGCCCATGTCTGCCCTGTCCACATATGGCTTAAGTCTGTTGACATGGAGAACCCTTTGGGGACTCCTGGGTGTTCCCAGGTCCACTAAGTAAGTGACCTCACCCTTCTGCTCAACAATAGTGTGGGGTCCACTCCATTTGTCTTGGAGAGCTGCTGGGGCCACTGGCTCCAACACCCACACCTTCTGTCCTGGCTGGTAAACAGTCAGAACAGCCTTTGGTCATGCCAGGCCTTCTGAAGTTCCTGGCTAGCCTCAAGGTTTTTGGTTGCCTTTTTCATGTACTCAGCCATCCTGGAGCGGAGACCAAGTACATAGTCCACTATATCTTGCTTTGGGGGCTTGAGAGGTAACTCCCATCCTTCCTTCACCAAGCACAGTGGACCCCTCACAGGGTGGCCAAACAGAAGTTCAAAAGGGCTGTACCCAACCCCTTCTGAGGCACCTCCCTATATGCGAATAAAAGGCAGGGCAAGAGTATGTCCCATCTACGCCTAAGCTTTTCTGGGAGCCCTTTAATCATGCCCTTCAAGGTTTTGTTGAATCTCTCAACTAAACCATTGCATTGTGGGTGATAGGGTGTGGTGAACTTATAAGTAACTCCACACTCCTTCCACATTGCCTTTAAGTACCCAGACATGAAGTTTGCACCCCTGTCTGATACCACCTCCTTAGGAAAGCCCACTCTTGAGAAAATTCCCAGGAGGGCCCTTGCCACCACAGGTGCTGTAGTGGTCCTAAGGGGTATAGCCTCTGGGTACCTGGTGGCATGATCCACTACCACCAGTATAAATCTGTGCCCAGATGCTGTTTGGGGATCCATGGGACCAACAATGTCAATCCCTACCCTCTCAAAGGGCACCCCCACCACAGGTAGTGGTATCAGGGGGCCTTTGTAGTGCCACCTGCTTTGCCACTGGCTTGGCAGGTTACACAGGAGCGACAAAACTCCTTACTGTCTTCAGACATGTGGGGCCAGTGAAAGTGAGGGACAATTCTGTCCCAAGTCTTGTTCTGGCCCAGGTGTCCTGCTAAGGGAATATCATGGGCTAGGGTCAATAGGAAGCCCCTGAACTTCAAAGGTATTACCAACCTCCTGGTAGCACCAGGCTTGGGGTCTCTACTCTCTGAGTACAGGAGTCCATCATCCCAATACACTGTATGGGGACCACTAGCTTTCCCAGCAGCCTCAGCAGCAGCTTGCTGTCTGAGGGGTTCAAGGGAGGGGCAGCTCTGCTGCTCCTGGCTCAGATCTGCCCTAGAAGGTCCCCCTGTCCCCAAGAATTCAACCTGGTCAGGTTCAAGTTCCTCTGGGACAGTTCCTTCTTCAGGGCTGAGATCATCCCCTCAAGGGACTGATCTTCCTCCTGAGCCAAGGGGAAGGCACTGCCTTAACCCTACTACTCCTCTTCTTGGAAGGCACTTGGTCCATTCTTCCAGAATCCAAGGCCTGTTCAGTGCTAGACATTTTGGCTTGTGACCTGGTCACAGCAAACACATCTGCAGGGATCCCCAGCATTTCTGCATGGGTCCTGAGCTCCACTTCTGCCCAAGCAGAAGTCTCTAAGTCATTGCCAAGCAAGCATTCGACTGGTAGGTTTGCACTTACCACAACCTTCTTAAGGCCAGTTACCCCTCCCCAGGAGAAGTTAACAACTGCCAGAGTATGGTCTGTTCTGACATTGCTAGCATTGGTCACTTGGTACATTTCACCAAGCATAACTTGCCCAGGTAGCACAAGGTCTTGTGTCACCATTGTGACACTTGCCCCTGTGTCCCTAAATGCCAAAGCCTCTCGTCCATTGATTAAAGGCTGTTGTCTGTACTTGCCCAGATTACTGGGACTCATAGAGGAGGGCACATCCATGCCTCCATCACAGACTAACACAGCCTGAGTCAGTTCTCTAACTAGGTCAGAGCCCAACTCAGTTCCCAGGGTGAACCCTACTAAACCCTTTGCTGGAGCACTTCCACCAACTGTACTAGGGGGAACAGGTGCCTTAGGGGCATTGGTGGGTGCTGGACTGGAGTCTTTGGACTTGGTGCAATCACTGGTCCAGTGGGTCTTTTGCTTACAGACCTTGCACCATGGTTTCCTTTGGCCTTTACCCTTGGTAGACTGGGAATCCCCACCAGAAGAAGATTTTTGGGGGCCTGATGAAGACTTTTGATCTTTACCCTTCTCCCCACCCTTGTCAGAGTTCTTAGCATCTTGCTTCTTGGTTTCCCCACCTTGGTTCTGTACCTTCTGCTTCACCCTGGTTCTGACTCATTTGTCTGCCTTCTTTCCCAATTCTTGGGGAGAGGTCAGATCAGAGTCAACCAGGTACTGATGCAACAGCTGATTTTGACAGTTATTAAGAATCTGCTCCCTCATTATCAGATTATACAATCCTGAGAAGTCACACACCTTACTGCCCATCAACCAGCCTTCCAGAGCCTTGGCAGAACAATCCACATAGTCTACCCAGTCTTGAGTCTGTGCTTTTTGGGTGTCTCTGAACTTCAACCTGTACTGTTCAGTGGTTAGGCCAAACCCATCAATAAGAGCACTCTTCAAGACCTTGTAATTGTCAGCATCCTCCTCTCTAACAGTGAGGAGCTTGTCTCTTCCTTTGTCAGCAAAGGAGAGCCACAAGATTGCTGCCCACTGCTCCTGAGGGACCTTCTGTACTTTACAGGCCCTCTCTAAAGCAGTTATCCATTTGTGGATATCATCCCCACTCTGGTAGGGAGGGACAATCTTGCTCAGGTTCCTATGGTCATAGGACCTTTCCCTATCTCTAGGGACATGGCTGCCACCATGGGACTCTAGTCCCAACTTTCTTCTCTCTCTAAGGAGATCTAGGGATTCTCTATCTAAAGCCAATTGCTTCTTCCTGATCTCTAGTTGAGTTTCCTCATACTGGACCAGTCTCTTTCTTCTCTCATGAGAGGATTCCCTCCTGTGAGAAGAAACAGAGCTCCCTATGGAGGTGCCAGAGTGGTTAGACTCCTGAGAAGGAGACCTAGACTTCCTGAGCACACTCATAATCCTTCCTGGGGGACAAAGGTGTGGTTCTCTAGATCCTCATCTTCATCTTCCCCAGAAGGGATTGGGTTTTCCAGGTCAGGGTCATTGTCACCCTCCTGGTCAGTTTCAGAGGGGGGGCTGGGGGTAGTGGTACCCCTGGCCCCTTCCTCATCTGCTGGCCCACCCTCTGCTCCTACCCCTTCAGTCTCTGAGGACTTACTAAGATCATAAGCCACCAACAACTCCTTGAGGTGTTGGGTGGTGGGACTTTGGCCTGTCCTTAATTTCCTCACGTTACATAAAGCTCTCAATTCCAAGAATTGGAGTGTATCATACTTTGAGGGTGGAAGCTCAATGGCTTCCTGCAAGGAATCTTTGGATCCTGCTTTTAAAGACATTACTAGTGTGGTGTGGTGTATGCACTACCTACTCTAGTGTGGCCTACTAAACTCTCTTGAGTTGTAGAAAGGGTTGTGCTATCCCTTCACACAACTCTAAGTTCAGTAGAACTTACTGTTATTCTAAGCTTAAATTATATGTACCTTAGGTATCTTCAGTGGTTTTCAGTTGATCAATTCAATTGAGATTATCTGGTAAAGCAATAGCAAGCTGGAATCCCACACGCTGCACACCAATGTGAGAAGTTGGCCTGGCATATGCTGTCCACTAATTATAGTGGGCACCTTGCACCAGTCCAAACAACCCCTTATTGGAGATAGGTTAAAGACAACCTTATTGAAAGCTATCCTAGTGGTAGCTATGGAGAGCAGCCTTCAGGCTAAGTCTTGAAGGAATGTAAAGCAGCTTGTTTTACCAGTCTATAATCTCTTGAGTGACCAAATGAAAGAGCACCACACCAGGTATATATTCAAAATATATGTATTTATTACTAAACACACCCCTCTAGTCTCTTTATGAGGCTAGAGTTCGAAATACATAGGTTATAAGATCTTAAATCACAGTAATAGCACAAATACACGTTTGGGCCCTAGGGGCGTACCAAACCATATACCAATAAAGTGGTATGCGAACCACGACTGAACTAGACACTAGGCCTAGAGCCTCTAGAAGTGCTTGGACCACAAGGAACCACCCAAGGTAGTGACACAGGGGACCCACGGGAGACAGCGTGCAGTGTAAATACACAACCGCGATACGCCGTTAACTTCTATGGAGAAAGTCGGGATCGGGAAAATAGAGGAAAGGGACACTTAAAAGAGGACTAGGACAAAACCCTTTGAGATCTAGGACTTTGAAGAGTCTCTGCCCACGGGAGCACCGGAGTACTCGTGTTACCTCACCCAGGGAAGCCGGGTGCATAGGTGCCTTTCGGGGTCGGGTTTCGTCGTCGTTTCGTATGGCGATCTGCTGCAAAGTGCTGCTGGCGACCAGGAGAAAAGTGTCCGGGTGGATCCAAGAGTGGATCAGAGTTCTGAAGAACCTGAAAGCAGAGGGGACAGAGTCTGGGTCACTAGCCAGTGACCAGGAAGGCGATGGACAGATGCCCACCGATGTCGAGTGCTTCAGGTGCAGTGACGGTCATCTTGACTCTTCAGCCACGAGGTCCGGGAGGCGTTGTCGGCGACCAGGAGCAGGATTCGGGCTGGTGCTTGATGTCTGTCGAATGCTGAGGCGTCGGCGACCGGATTGGACCCAACAAGCCTTGGCAACGGCAAGTCTTGAGTAAGATGTAGATCGTCGATGGTGCAGACCAGCAAGGTCTGGGGAACTCACCCAGCGAGGGTAAGTGAGGGCAGGCCTGGAGCAACCAGGATGCCAAGTAAAGAAAAGATTGGCCTTCGTTAAGGGCTACTAGCCAACGGGCTAGCGACCGCGAAGGAGCCTCGTGACGCCGCACGTGGAGCTGGCTTACAGGACACTCGTGGAGTAGGGGCCAGTGATCTTCGGTGCAGGTGGTGCTGGAGGCTAGGGCTACTCGGAGCTCAAAGCACGACTTCTTGGGAGACCCAAAAGATGGTGCACTTGCAAGTGTGCTCGGTGTCCAGGGGTCACGGTCTCAAGTCACCCACGATAGCCACGGGCCTCAGCTTTGCTGGAGACTCAGGGTAGCCTCGGGGAAGTCTGAGAATCCACCTCTGGTGATGCGACGACTTCGGCGTCCGACGGGAGCTTCAGTGATGCGAACCGGACAGATGCTTCTTTGGTGCCTGCCAAGCAGGGAGTCACTCCTTGACCCCAAGGGAGATTCTTCAGTCCTCTAATCGTGAGTAGAGCGTCGAAGGTCCAGGATTCAGTTTCAGAGTTTCGTCCAGGTATAATCTAAAGTCCTAAGGACTGGGTTCCTACCTTTATTCTAAAAATAGGGGATGGACTACTCTGTGGCCCCACCTATGGGTGGGTCAGGGCAGAGGGGTGGCTACACCCCTTTCCCTTTGTCCAGTTCACGCCAAAGCAGGGGCTGCGAGCCCTGATCCGGTTTGAACTGGGGTATGCACTAGGGACACCAAATGTGCCCCCAGTGCAGGACTTCAAAGCACCCGAAAGTGCTCCCGCCCAGCCCCAATACACATTGTCCTGTCTGGGGAGATGGTCACACCTCCCTGGGACAGGAAACCTATTGTCCAGGCCTCCCCTGCCAGAGTTTCGTCCAGCAGCAGGAGGCCAGACTCGTGTCTTTGGCAGCAGCATCCATTTTGTGATGCCAGGGCTCTGGAAAGAAGTTACCGGACTCGTCAGAGTTAACATGCCTTTCCCTCTAGAAGGGTGGAATGCTACCCCCGCCGCCAGGATTGGCAGGGGGGGTAGTATTCCAAGATGTTTGACACCAAACACGACATGTTTAGGTGCAGCCATTCCAAAGTTTGCATTTTACCGCGAGGATATAATGCGCTTAAGAGTATATGGTCAGGCTGCACTACAAACAGCATCAGAGATGGTATCCGAACGCTGCAGAGGGGCCCTGCTCATGCAGGGGCACCCTCTCACATAGGAACCATGCACTATGCCTTTAGGATTGATAAGGCCTGCCTTAGGAGTGACTTATAGGTTTATATGTGTGTATGCTTTTAGTGATATAGGTAACCTATACCACAGTAAGGGGTGCATGCACCACCTTACCCAGGCTGCAGTAGCAGACCTGTGGTGTCAGTTTGGATGGCCTTCCAGGGGTGGCATAATATATGCTGCAGCCCCTGGCAGGCCTCTGAGGTACCTATGCCCTTGGTACATAGTATACCATATACTAGGGACTTATAAGGGCACTCCAGATCCCAATCAGTGATGTGCCTAAGGCACATGGAGACCCTTTTAAAGAGGAAACAGCTAGGCTGGGGTTCTGAATAGCAGGGCCCCAGCCAGACTAAGGTCGAAAACCAGTGAAGCATCAGCAAAAAGTGGGGGTACCCATGTGAAGCAGATCCTACTCTCCTACACATCTCATCTGGCATGTCTGCCCTACAGAGGAGCAATAAGTCCATGGACTCCTCCCTGATGGCAGCAGTGTCCCTCCTCCAACAGTCCCTCACCCCTCCTACCTCTGCCCCATCCACACTTCCTGGCACCCTACCTGTCCCAAACACATGCACACCTGCACAATCACCCAAACACACAGACACGAGCTGCACAGAAACACCCAAAACAAAGGCAAAACATGCACGCAAGCATCCTCAGGGGACTGATACCACACCCACAGGGGATGGGGAACAGACACACACACAGGCATTCACAGTCACTCCGCAGTCCTCCAAATCCTCTCCCTCCAAGACCCCTTCCCTTGCCTCACCTGCAACCCCACCTAAAAAGCAGCTCTTCCTCTGTGACCTCGGCCTCTTCCCCTCCGATCCAGCTGATCCAGCATACAGGGGGAAGAGGAAGTCCACCACACAGAGGGAAGTGCCCCTCACCCCCGGACACCCTCCCCCAGGCACAGACAAACTAAGGCCCCCACACGCAAGTCCCCCTGGTCCCAGAAGAGCAAGACCCCGCCACCGCCCTGCAGCTCAACCACACAGTCTCCTTCCTCCATCCCTCAGGCCCCCACAACACAGGTTCCCCCACCACACCCTGCCCCAGGTTCCCCCACCCACAGATACACCATCCCCAAAATGATACGGCCTTCTCCCCTACCACTTGCTCTTCCAGCCTCACACCCCCCGCTGCACATGTTTGTGCCACTGGTGTGGAGACCGTGTCCTCCCCCTCTGTCCTGCCCACCTTACCTGAACCCCATTCTACTCCCCTGGAGATAGGCACTGCAGTGGAGTCCTCTACCACCCCGTCTGACTTGGGCACTGCAGTGGGGAACCTGTCCACTCCATCTGGCCAGCCCACTGCAGTCGTGCCGGCACCCATACCATCTGACTCATGCCCCCAGTTGTGCCAGCACACACCATGTCAGACACCTCCACTGCAGTTGTCAGTGACTCTCCAGCACCAGCCACCCCTTCCCTGCCTCCTTCTGGTGAGCCCTGATCCTGTCCCTGCGGTGCCTGGCCTGCCCCCGTATACCCCTCCGAGGGAATGTCCCTGGTCCGTAGCAGTGCAGGCAAGCAAAGGGTGACATCTGCCACTGTCACCCTGTTCGGACTTTACTATTGGACTGGCCATTGGCCTTTGTCTTTTTTCCGGACTTTCTATTTCACACACATATGCTGAATAAAGCTCCTTTCTGTTCTCTGGTGGTTTTGCTTCAGATGTACATGATGTTGATGATGCTAACCATGCCCTTGCTGCAGTGATGGTGATTTTTGATATCATGAAAATGAAGTGTTACTGTGCAGGACCCCATGTGGTCCAGGGGAATGTGTCCTATCCTGGTGTGTAGCCATGTCATCCTTTGCAGCAATATGAGGGTGTCATGTTTTCAATATTTGCCAATGGGATTTCCTACATTTATTTGCAATATCACATCTGTGGCTTATACCCCTGCACATCAGTTGTGCTTGCCATTGTTCAATTTGTCTATTTCCCTGACCGTGTGACCATCTCCACTGGACATGCAAGTTTGGGCATCAATGGGGAAGGACTCATCTGTGTTATCAGTGCAACTTCCTATACATGTGTGTTGGATCTGTGCAGATGATTTCGGTGACACTCCCATGACCAGGCTGATGTGACGAGAGCCTTCATTTTGTGCTAATTGTTGACTGAGTGACCAAGTGTTCTGCTGACATGATAGAGCCCTGCAGAGACAACGTATGGCACAGCTTTCCTTACACGGGAGTGGAGTCCCCTCATGGCAGTGTGTAATTCCGTGACATTGCCTGAGCCCAAGGTGTGTGTTGTGTGAGCATGTCTGTGTGTGTTCACTTCCATTTTGCTACGCAGGCTGGGATCCCTAATGATGTTCCTGTTTGTGATGCTTGCTGAGTTGACCTATGTTCCCCCCAAATCTTCGCACTGGGTTCTCTGGGATGTGGGTGCATGGCACATTACTGGTCATCAGGGTGTCATCCATAGGTGTGTTTGCTGTCAGGGCTGGGTTTGTGGGCAAACGCAGATGAGACACAGTCAGGATTCCCCTTGGCACTTGTTGGTTACACAAGTTATGTAATTTACAGTTTGGGTTAGCTTTCAGTGATTGTGACACGTTGTGTGTGTGACTGCTGCCACTCCTCAGGGTCAGACCTGCAATGTTGGAAGTTGTCTATGTGTGTTCTTTGTGGGTGACCTTGACTTCTTCATTGGTGTGTGACTGTGTCCGGGATCCCATTGATTGTGGTGGATTTCACGTCATGCCCATGTACGGCGTACTGTGCAGTGTGTCAGACATTCACGAGTCTTGTTTACTGGCCATGTGTGATGGGTTTCTGCACCTTAGTTCCCACCACCACCCCTGGGATTGTCATGGGTGCATGTGCAATGTCACCAGTCCATGTGAGCTTCACTGCTGCACATTGGTGGAGGTCAAGGTGTGTGGTGTTGAGTGTGTGCAAATGAGAGTTGTTGCACGGCTAGACCCCTACCTCCATGTTGGCCTTGGCCTTCAGGCCGTGCTGATTGATTTGTGCTTGTGTAGGTGTGATGGTAGTTTGTTGCTCAGGACACATCACTGTGGTTCACAGTGTGAACGACATCTAGCTTTGTCATCACAGTGGGATTATCATGCAGGCCAGGGTCACCACAATGTGGGGTCCCTGGGGGTAGTGCTGTTGTGGGTCTGTCTCTTGCTGTGTTATTTGCTGTTCCTACAAGCTTGTGTGACATGTGTAATTTGGGCTCCCTCTCATCTAACAATGCCTGATTGCCCACATAGGGAATCCGATCCATGAGTTACTTTTGTGTGGCACTGTATACACATCTGTGTAATTGTGATTCAGGCCTCCTCATGTGTTGTGTGGTTGCCTGGGGACACTGGCACACCCCCCATCACCTGTTGTGTTTGATATGCAGTGTGAGGCTGCCTGTTTGTGTTTGTGCATCTGCACCACTGCATTGGCATATCTTTAGTGTGCCATTGGCTGTATGTTGTTTGGTGGCTTTCCCCTGCTGTCCCTGGGACTCCTAGGTCATCAGTCAGCACAATGATCATGGTTTGTATGTCCCATTGCTGCCATGGTATGGTATTTGTTCACCTGACATCTACAGTCTCCACAGGATATCTACATTTGTGTGTCCATTGGTGCAGATATGTGGGGCTGCATTATGATGGTCACTTCTGTCATTGTGTTATTGACGAATGTTGACAATGTCAGCCCCCATGGGTGATGTTTGTCTGCACATGGCCAAAGGTATATCTTATTTGCACTGCACTGTTTGCCTCACCCAATCTATGTTGCTATGGGACACAAGCACTACTATGCCACAGATGTGTTTGTTGTTCTGTGACCAGGAATCATCCATGCTGTTTGGCATTTGCAGCTTTTCCCATGACAACACTTACATTTTGGTCACTGTGATGATGGGGTTTTAGACCCCATTGCCACAATGTTCAAAATGTGCTTCAGCTATGGACCCCACACTTACCTTTTGGTCACTGTGATGATGGGGTTTTAGACCACATTGCCACAATGTTCAAAATGTGCTTCAGCTATGGACCCCACACTTACCTTTTGGTCACTGTGGTGATGGGGGTTTATACCCCATTGCCACAATGTTCAAAATGTGCCTCAGGTATGGACCCCACACTTACATTTTGGTCACTGTGATGATGGGGGTTTAGACCCCATTGCCACAATGTTCAAAATGTGCCTCAGGTATGGACCCCACACTTACATTTTGGTCACTGTGATGATGGGGGTTTAGACCCCATTGCCACAATGTTCAAAATGTGCTTCAGCTATGGACCCCACACTTCCCTTTTGGTCACTGTGGTGATGGGGGTTTAGACCCCATTGCCACAATGTTCAATTGGGCTTCAGCTATGAACCCCACACTTACCTTTTGGTCACTGTGATGATGGGGTGTTATACCCCATTCCCACAGTGGTCATGGTCTGCTTGCATTGTGGAGGCCACACACATTTATGTGTGACACATGTGATAGGGGGTCACATTGTATGCTCAATGTCATGTTCAGTGTTGTAGGCATTTGACACAGACTACACACGCTTGTCATGGTGTTGGGGGGATATTTTTTTCCGACATTCCTTATGTTGGAGTATGCTGGTTGTGTCATGCATTACCCGTCCTATGTGTAGGGGTGGTAGGCATCCATCCCCCTATGAGTGGGGATGGTAGTAGTGACAGGCATCCAGGCCCCCCTGAGTAGGGGTGGTGGTAGTGGTAGGCATCCAGGCCCCCTGAGTAGGGGTGGTGGTAGTGGTAGGCATCCATCCCCCTATGAGTGGGGATGGTAGTAGTGACAGGCATCCAGGCCCCCATGAGTAGGGATGGTGGTAGTGGTAGGCATCCAGGCCCCCATGAGTAGGGGTGGTGTTAGTGGTAGGCATCCATCCCCCTATGATTGGGGATGGTAGTAGTGACAGGCATCCAGGACCCCCTGAGTAGGGGTGGTGGTAGTGGTAGGCATCCATCCCCCTATGAGTGGGGATGGTAGTAGTGACAGGCATCCAGGCCCCCTGAGTAGGGGTGGTGATAGTGGTAGGCATCCAGGCCCCCCTGAGTAGGGGTGGTGGTAGTGGTAGGCATCCATTCCCCTATGAGTGAGGATGGTAGTAGTGACAGGCATCCAGGCCCCCCTGAGTAGGGGTGGTGGTAGAGGTAGGCATCCAGGCCCCCCTGAGTAGGGGTGGTGGTAGTGGTAGGCATCCAGGCCCCCTGAGTAGGGGTGGTGGTAGTGGTAGGCATCCATCCCCCTATGAGTGGGGATGGTAGTAGTGACAGGCATCCATCCCCTATGAGTAGGGGTGGTGGTAGTGGTAGGCATCCAGGCCCCCTGAGTAGGGGTGGTGGTAGTGGTAGGCATCCATCCCCCTATGAGTGGGGATGGTAGTAGTGACAGGCATCCAGGCCCCCCTGAGTAGGGGTGGTGGTAGTGGTAGGCATCCAGGCCCCCCTGAGTAGGGGTGGTGGTAGTGGTAGGTATCCATCCCCCTATGAGTGGGGATGGTAGTAGTGACAGGCATCCAGGCCCCCCTGAGTAGGGGTGGTGGTAGTGGTAGGCATCCAGCACCCTATGGGTGTGTATGGCATTGGTGGTAGCCAGCCCGCCCCTATGGTTCTGCTGTTGTTAGTGTACGTCATTTCTGCATCCCTATGTGTGTGTGACATAGGTTGGGTACGTGTCGTCTTCGCCGTACGCGTCCGTACCTGTTCCGGTAATAGATGTAGAGTATTGGTAGGACCTGCGCAATGGGATTCATGGTTTGTTCGTCTCGTTTGGGTTTCTCGTGGCTTCGACTCATACTCGTCGCTGGCTTGTTCGTCTCGTTGCCGTGGATCGTCTTGTGGCGCGAATCGGAGCTTATGTATAGCTCTCCCGGATGCTCTAACGTGCCGGACGTAGTGACGGGTTCGGCGCGTACGGAGTGTGCATCGTACTAGTCCGGCTGGAAGGTGCTGTGTATTTGGTTCCGTGCGACTCGATTCGGCGCTTACGGATCCGGCTCGGGCGGGGAACAGGAGCTGAAATGGGTAAGTAAGGCTCGCTCGGAATCTGGGCTGTTATGCGCATCGTACTTGCTCGTTGGGACGACTGTTCGAATCGGTCGGGAAACACGCATTCGGCTGGGTTTTTTTCTGGACGAATAGTGTTAGGTGCCCTACCGGCCGAGATCGGAATCGGCCCCTCTGTGTGTGTTATGTATATATATATGGATACATATATATATAGATATATATATATATATATTTATGTACATATATATATATGGGGGAGTGTCCGAGAACATCTCCTCTGTGGCAGTTTCACGATCTCGCAGCGTGTCAGCAGACATCGTGAGTTAAGATTGTTATTTGTTTAATTAAATTCCAATGGGCCCTCGTCACTTGCCTAATACTGTTCGGGGTCCCGTGGGCGCACACCTCCCCACCTGCTTCCGTAATACACAAATTTCGCGTACCTTCTCACTTCGGGTGAAGTTGCTTTGCCGTTGCGGTCACCGCTCATATATATATGTATATATATATATATATATATATATATGTCTATATATATATATATATATGTCTATATATATTCATTGAAAAAAACCAAAGGTTACAGAGACGTTATAGTTAGGCTCAGGTTTCACAAAACCAGTGAAATTCAGTAGTTATATTTAGCTGAGCTAACTATAACTTGCGCCCCCGCAATGCACTGCTTATGTCCTCACATATTACATCACTCAATGACTTGGTCAGTGACTTCACCGATGACATCAATGATGACATCTAAAATGACATTACTCATGACATCATCCACTGACTGTGAGTGTTTTAAAAAAGTTTATGAATGTTAAATATAATACCACGCTGAATCAGTGGGTGTTTGCGTGCCTGTATGGATGATTCAGTGGGTGTGTGACTGACTGTATAAGTGAGTGATTAGGTGTCTCAGTGAATGTATGGGTGAGTGACTGGTTGTGTAAATGTCTGTATCAGTCACTCAGTTGGTGTTAAAGTGGCTGCATGAGTGTGTGAGTGGGTATGTGAGTGGCTGTATGGGTGAGTGATTAGCTGTATCAGTTTCTGAGTGTCTGTGTGGGTGGATGAGGGTGTGTGTGACTGCCTGTATGGATGAGTGAGTCAGTGGCTGTATGTGTTAGTGACTGTGTGTGTGAGAGGCTGCATGGGTGAGTGAGTGTGTGTATGGCTGTATGGGTGAGTGAGTGGATGTGTCAGTGGTATATGGGAGAGTAACTGGGTATGTGAAAGGCAGTATAGGTGAGTGATGGGGTATACAAGTGACTGTATGGGTGAGTGAGTACGTGTTAGCATCTGTATGAGTAAGTAAGTGGGTGTATGTGTAAATGTATGGGTGAGTAAGTAGCTGTGTGATTGACTGTGTGGTGAGTGAGTAGGTGTGTGAGTAGCTCTATGGGTGACTGACTCAATGTGTGAGTGGCTGTATGAGTGTATGAGTGGATATTTCATTTGCTGTATGTGTTAGTGAGTGGGTGTTTAAGTGGCTGTATAGGTGAGTGAGTGGATGTCTGTATAGATCTATGAATCAGTGAGTGGGCGTGCAAGTACTGCTATGGGTCTGTGAATTGGTCTGTGAATGGTTGTGTGGGAGTGGGTGTATGAAAGGTTCTATGCGGGTGTGAGTGGGAGCTTTATTCATTTTCTGGATGATGTCATCAGTCATGTCATTTGAGATGTCACTGACCATGTCATGAGTAATGTAATATGTGAGCTCATAAGCAATGAATTGTGGGGGCACGAGTTATAGTTACCTCAGCTAACTATAACTGCTGAATTTCACTGGTTTTGTACGAGTGAAACCTGAGCCTATAACGTGTCTGTAATGTTTGTTTTTTTCAGTGAATTTCTAAGTTTTTTTATTCCACTTCCTAAATATAACCTCCCGGTAACCTTTTTTTTTTCAGTGAATTTAAAAAAAAAAAAAAAAAAATGCTTATTCCTAACCATAACGTCCTTGTAACCTTTGGCTTTTATAGTGAATTTCTATGTTTTTTTAAGTAGAGGTCCTGTTTGCAGAGTGGTGGAGAAAGCGGTCTGGGCCCGCGACCAGCTCTCCTGCCAAACCATAGCAAACTGCAATGCCCCGGGGGTGGGCCCTCCAGGACATTGCTGGAGCCGGCCCTGGGGGTGGTGGTCCACAGGGCCATCTCTGAATCCAGGAGGGGGACCGTGCATTCCCCCTCCTTCCTTTTCTTCTATGTCCGCCTCCATTATATCGTTTGAGCCCTGGGGAGGTGGTGGTCCCCGGGGCTGTGGCCCCCCAGCATTATTTCTGATTAAAGCCCCGGAGAGGTGGTGGTCCCTGGGGCATTAGTAAGCCCCCAGGAGGGGGAGCCTGTGTGCCCCCTTCCTATATTTGCAAAATTCCCCTGGGACCTGGCCCACCCGGGGGCCTATAATTAACGAAGTGTGTGAGCCCGCACTTCATTTTTTTAAAACAATTTCAGCAGGATTCGCAGATCCAGCGCGACTCCTGCCGAAAACTTTAAAAAATGAATTTTTGGCCCTGGTGTGGGACCTCCCAGGAGGCCTAGGGGGTCAAGGTGTTTCTACCCTGCCCCCTTTTTAAAAAAAAAAAAAATTCTGTGTCATAAGATGGCTGTCAACACTTCCTGGTTTGAAGTGTTGGCAGCCAATCAGATCTCAGCACGAGATTGGGAGGGGTCTCAGAAACACCGCATCCCTATATATACACACTGGAAATTTCTTTAAATAACTCTGAAACTACAGAACGGATTTACACCAAATCACAAAAAGGCACTTCTTTGGACCAACATCTACCTTCCTGCCAAATTTGGTGTAAATCCGTTCAGCAGTTTGGCTGTAGCCGTGTCTAAAGGTCCTGTGTGAATAAACATGGGGAAAACGCGCTTTTAAGCAACTCCTGGATATCAACCCCTGCTTGACGGATAGCCCCGAAACTTTCAAAACAGCAGCTGAAGTGAGTTTTGTATTATTTTTGAAAATTTCGTGAAGATTCATAAAATGGCACCAAAG